>JAWNPC010000830.1:5827500-7027500 GCA_035045365.1 Drosophila leonis
CACTTTACAACACTGTCAAAATGTATTGACAGTGTCGACAGAGTGGAATATATGAAGCAGCAGCAGAGGCTTAATTAAAAATTCAACGCAAAATCAACAGCAAAAATCTGTTAACTGTTAAATGTAAGCTGTTACCAATCAGCGATGGAGAGGGTAGGCGAGAGAGGGAGGGAGAGCAGGTAGAGGGAGTTCAACTCAAATAGCCGCAGGTGCAAATATGTTGAGAACTGGTTGAGTTACAACAAAAGTAACAACAACAACATCAAGACAAGCTGAAGCAAAGGGAAATAAATACAGGCTGGCACAAACAATGATGATGAGGCTGCCACAAAAGGGGGCGCTAAACAGAAGGCCATGGGCGCTTGACAGGGGTGTGTTGTGGAGGGGGCGTGGCATGGCAACAGCAGCTGCTGCTGTTGCTGCCGAGTGGCAGACATTATTGCTCCCGCGAGCATTGTGCAAAGGCAAATAGTTTTGGCAGACGATTGCCCCAAAAGGCATCAAGACGGCCACTTTTGGCTGCCAAGGGTTAAGGACTGCCACGCCCACACACACATACACTCGCCCTCCCCTCCCTCACTCTCTCTCTCTCTGTGTTGATGGCGATGATGATTAGAAAACTGCGCAAAGGCCTCCAAGGAGCCACCAGCCAACAGCCACCAGCCACCAGCCGGTTTTCTGTCCATTGCCTTAATTACGTGCAGATAAGAAACGCAAATATGAAATGGCCCCACATCTCCCACCCATCCCAACTGCCACGCCCCCCAACCCACGCCCGGCCACTGCTCGGTATGGCGCAACAGCTGCGTCACTAAACGCCCAGCGCATAAACATAAAAAGTCTATGAAACTGTCATAAAGCAGGCAATAGAACTGAACGACCAAACTCGTCGCTTGACACACGCCCCCCTCTAGATGTCCCTCTCCCTCTCTCTGCCTCTCTGTCTCTCTCGCACTCCCTGGGGAGCCTTGACGCTTGGGCCGAAACTCATTTGTAAGGCGAAAGCCATAAAAAAATTGGCCAGCAAGAAATTAGACGAACTTCAGCTTCAACTGTTGTCCAGGCGCACGCTTTAAAGTGGTTCAAGTGAACCGGAACCGGTACCGGGAACGGGAACTGCAGAGCCGGGAACTGGTGAACAGGGCATCGTAGACTCTCTTGAGATGGTACAGTGAAGATTGCCTAAGGCAAATGTTTAAGAAAGTTACGATATTTTTGAATGAGATAACTTGAGATTCTTTTAAAAGATTTTGTTTCTATATATAATATATATATATGTATATATATGTATCATATACAAACCCATATAGATGTGGTCAATTAAATAGTAGTGTAATTGAGCATTTAATGTTAGACAACATAATTTGGTGAAAAATACAATATTTTGAAAACAATTTGAAATGAATATTAAAATTAACATATAGTGTTATTAATTTAGATGTTTCTTTTTGTTACATAAAAGCAAAATTCTCTAAATTTAGTGATACTGAAAAATAGAAGTGGCTACTCCAAAAAAAAATAAATAAATAAATAAATAAATATTAGTTATTAGTCTAACTTCATATATAATGTTGTTATCCTTCATAGCTTCGTGTAGCCAAAAATAATTATGCGTATTTTAATAAAAAAGAAATCATACGTCTCATATTTTAAGCTACTCACATTTATCTTCAATATTGTACCGTAAGGTAGCCGTATTATCATTTAGGTACACTTATGTACTCTGCTGTACCTGAGTCATATTCATGCCACATGAGATTTGAAGCTGTAGTCTGTCGTTATATACCATAATTGACCTTGATGTTACATGTGCCAAAATAGGTACTATAATGTACCATAATTCACTATAATGTACCATAATGTGAAGATAGTATTGTATAGATATAGATAGAAGTATAGATATAGAAAAATAGTGTACCATAATTTATCAAAGTACACCATAGTGTACTATAATGTACCATAATGTACCTCAATGTACCACAATGTGTCAAACTGTACCGTAATCAACCATTCTGTATCATTGTATACCATTAAGTACCTTAATGTACCTAACTCATGATTAATGTACCTTGATGTACTAGAAGAAGAGTGTAAAATTCTGTACCATAATGCAACATAATGTACCTAGATGTACTAAAAGGAGAAAAAGAAGAATGTACCATAATGTACCAAAGTACACGATAATGTAATAAAATATACCATAATGTACTATTGTAGAATGTACCTAAGTATGCCTTACTCTACCTTACTGTACTGTACTTAATGTACCTAGAAGAGGAAGAACACTGTAAAATAATGTACCATAATGTACCTTACTGTGCCATATTGTACCTAGATGTACTATAATGAGAAGAAGAAGAAGAATGTAAAATAAAGCACTATAAATTACTATAATGCATCAGAATGTGTCTTAACACACCATCTTGTAGCATAATGTACCTTTATGCTATAATTTTACTTATTGTACCTTTAAGTACCCTAACGTACATTTAGGTACTTTTATTTATTTCAACTATATTTTTCACATACTTCAAATTAAACTCTTCTAAGCCACAAATGTGCCTTTCCTCCTACCAACGGTACCTTGTAGTACCTTTAGGCACGCTAAAATATCTTATGCATATACAAACACACACACATACTCCAAACTCCAACTCCATATCAAACTCCAACTCCATATCAAACTTTGCATTGTCTTTAACATTTAACACACCCCCAAAAAAATTGCAATCACTTTGAAGTTAATAAAGAATTCTCTTTCAAGAGCAAAAGTTTAGTTTTAGCGAAGTTTCACTGTAATGCGCGCTAGCCAAGCGCAAAATTATCTAAAAACATGCCACAGCATAGAATAGTGTTTAGAGAAGAAGCAGCAGCCGAAGCAGAAGAAGACATGGACAGCAGCTTAGAAAATGGAGGATGCTTGAGGGCGGGGTCAGGGTCAGTGGCGGAGGTGGAGGCGGAGGACGGAGCCATTTCATTTTTAGACTCGTTGGCTAGGCGACTATGTCTGCGTGTGTGCGTGTGTGTGTGTTTTGTAAAGATTATGCGCTTATAATGGGGCGCAAGTTGCCTCAACGGGGGTCCCGTTACCAAAATCTCTACAAAATTGGCTTTTGAGCGCACATAAAATGTGTAAAGCGGGACACCGAGTGTTACAACTGTTAAGCACAGGCCCAAAAGTAGATAACAACAGCAAAAGAGCAAGCGAGAGGGGCAGAGGGTGTGGGAATAACTGTGACTGAGCAGTGGCAGTGGGAGTGGGAGTGGGAGAGACCATAAATTAGAAGAGAAACGAAGTTGAGTGCATTGTGTATCCGCATTCGCATCCACATCCGCATCCGCATATAGCGTATATCGTATATATATGGCCCAAGCATGTGTCCCGACAGAGTCGTAAAACGAAACATAATGAAACATTATAAAAATCGTAAAAATCATAAAAATCAACATCATATTTATGCACAAGCTGCCAAAAACTGCTGAAACCCACAAAAAATATGCAAAATATAACAGACAGACACAAAGAGAGGGGTGGAAGAACAAAGCCAAGCAACAAAGTTCAAAAGAACTGTAAAAGAAAGCAAAAAAAAATAGAATCATTTGTACTCTCTGCCCAGCTGAACAAGTTATTAGAAATATAAATTATTATATTTGTAGCTAAATTATCTAAATTGACACGGCTATAAAAACTAAAAGTAACTAAATACAGACATCTTAGCAAATTTATAATATCCAGCGCTGTCCCTATAAATATGCACACATGTGTATGCGACTCGTAAATATGCGGTCGCCGCACATATTGAAAGTGCGACAGAGAAGGGTAGAGCCACACGGCTGTGTGCGAAGAGCGCGCGCATTGGTCGTAAATTTGGCATAACACGCGACGCGCTGCAATTTCTTTCGCACAGATTATAACTTATGAGACATGGTCGAAGAAGTGTGCGAGAGAGTGAGAGCAGCAGAGTGTGGAGTGGCAAGTGGTAGTTGAGTAAGTAGCCGTTGCTTTTATTATGTATATTACGCCAAATAGAAAAGCAAGCGGGAGGAAGGGAGGTAGCTTGTGTGTGTGTGGTTATGCTTGTCCGTTTCGCACATGCTATTATGTGCTATGTGTGTAGTCTTATCAGAGACCACACGTTCCTCTTACACTCTCCACTGTCTTGGCATATTAACATTTATTTTTCACAGTCATTTTGACTGCGGTGACAACACAGCACAAAAATTTTACTGCTGCAAATAAAAACTGACAGAAGACAAAAAAAAAAAAAACCAAAAAAAAAGAGTTGCATAAACCGCAAGCACAGCTGACAGCGTATGCATATGTATCTATGTATGTGTGGCTATGCAAGTGTTGGTTTTTCTGACTTTTGCTTAATACCCGAACCGAAGCAGCCACGATTTATGATTTATGCATATTCCACTGTGAAATCTATTGAGAAATCAGTGACAGGCAAAATATGCATGAGCCACACACACACTCTCTCTCTCTCTCTGTCACTTTCTCACTCACACACACTCCCGTATAAGACGCTTAGCAAATGGAATTGATGCATTGCACGTCAAAAATTCCCTTTCCAATAGTTTCCATTCACATAAGCATTACTAGTAGCTATATATGAAAAGTCATGCCAAGACTCTTTCAGAATGTGGGAAAACACTTAAATGGAGTCTAATACTATTTCACTTTAATATATTTAAAAAAACATGAACTTCAAGCAATTCCAATTTGAAACTAAGATGATCATGGAGTAATTTAAAAATTTAAACATGGCTGCCTATACTACATTTAGCGTGAGAGAGAAAGAGACGTCTAGTGATAACTAAATTGCAAATGACCATTCACTGAAAGTTGATCCAATCATAGACTACGGTGATCATCGGTAATTTTTAAATTTTCAACATGGCCGCTTAAGCTGAATTTAGCATGAGAGTGAAAGAGATGTCTAGTAATAGCCCCATTGCAAATGACCATTCACTGCCATTTGGATGTTAAGCTGATCACCGACTATTTTTAAATTTTCAACATGGTCGCCTCAGCATAATTTAGTGTGGGAGTGAAAGGGACGCCACATGCCAATTACCCACTGGCAGTTCAGCTCATTTGCGATTGGGCGCTGATCAACAGCGCTGTCGTTGCGTTTGTTTTTGTTTTCAATGCAATTTAATGCTCCTGTATGCCGCACAAGATGGCGCGCTCATGCATGCTGACATATGCAAATGCGTTTAGGCGAATGCATGTCAACATGGCTGCCGCCCGAAATCAGATTTTGTACCAACTAAGCAAAGTCAATGTACCCAATTAGCAAATGTACCTTAAATATTAAAAGGAAAGCAATTTTTGTATTTTTATTATGATTAAAGGTGTTTTATAGGTGTATTTCTATTTGTTGCAAAAATCATTCAAAGTGCCAAAAAATGTTAGCTTCATTTGCAATACAACTCGCAGCACTGCAAGCGCCTATGCAAATTCTTTCCAGTCTCACTATTTCACCCACTCGCCCGCTCTGTCTCTTTTACTCTTTCACACGCTATTTAGCTGAATTGGATTTGGAGTGACGTCACGCTCGCAGCCTCTATTGCATTTGCACTTAACAGATGCAAAAGCAAACAATTTGATTAGCGCACGGGCAAACATTTGATTAGTGAATGTTGCGAGTGTTGCGCGCACAGCAGCTTTGACCTTTGTCCTTGCCTTCGACACCTGCTGCTGACAGTGACACAAACACACACAAAAAGCGTGAAAAAAGAAGAAATATGTGGAAGAAGCAGAGTGAAAACCTCTGTCAAGGATAACACATTTGTGTGTTGACATGCAGCAGCTGCTGCTGCTGTTGTTGTTGTTGTTGCTGTCACTCACACATACACACACACACACACGCATACTTTTACCGTTAAAGAGCGACACACAAAAAGCAAAAAGCAGCTCAGAAAACTGTTGCGAAAGGCCTCGCGCAAACACGTAAATAGTTTAGCAAGGACACACACACACACACACACACACACACATACATTCATACATATATATGTATATACACACACACATTTCATTGAATTTGTGCTGGCACAAAGAAGATGACATCAAAGAGTGGGCGTGGGGGCTTGAAAGGGAAATACAGATAAAGCCAAATACGGCAGCAAATTTGCTATGGGAGCTGCGTCGCTGGCAGGGGGCGGGGCACTGGCTAAGGCATTTATAGAAATGTTCCACAAGCGCAACTCAAATAAACAGCTTGAATGAAAGTGGACTGTTGGAAGGGCAGCAAGAGGGAGCGAGAGGGACAGTGAGAGGGAGTCATATACCAATAAGCCTGATGGATATAGATACATCTAACTATCTCTCTCTCTTTCTCTCTCTCTCTCTCTCTCTCTCTCTCTCTCTCACTCCCTCTCTCTCTGTCACCCTTCTCGACTTTGGCATGAATGTCTGTCGCCTTTGCATAACAAATGTTAGCAACATGTTTCCATAATGAGCTGAACGCTGAATGCCGCCATCCATGCCATCGATAGCTAGAGATGGTCAGATAAGAGATATACATATGTGTATATATATATATCGATCAGCTATAATTGATATTAAGTTCAATATCTATGTGCGTATGCCAAGCATGAAATGTATTTAGCTAACTATAAATGCTGCTAGAGATGGGCGGATGATATAAGCGATATATCGAATCAGTAAACTATGTTGATAGATTAACAAATTGTTGTTAAAATACGATTAACAAGTTCAAATGAAAAAGTTTCTTTTTAAACATGCATTGATTAAATGAATCGATATTTATTGATAAATTGACTATCTCATATTTGCAGATTAAATATATTTATATATATTGTATATCTTCTACAATACATTAAAAAATTTTTAAAAATTGTAATCAATTTTTTTGATCTATATAATAAATTGATAAGTATATAAATATGGCATATGTTATATTTATATTATTATTATTAAATATTCTATTTATAATATTATTTTTCATTCAACAAATTGTTATTGATAATATTTTTCGATATGTATCGATATATTCTAAACATTCCTCTCTTGCAATCAATATATTTTATCTTTCATTAAACACAGTACGATTTCAACAAATTGTTATCAATAATACTTATCAATATATTGCGCAATTTGCTATCGATTGCAATTGATATATTTTTTGTTTCACTATCAATGTATCAATGTAACAAATTGTTATCGATAATACTTATCGATATATGTATATCTGTAAATTGTAAAATTTCCTATCTCACTCTTTTGATCGTTCTACAGTTAAGTCTATCATCAACTATCTCATATTGACATTCAATATAAGTTGCGATAGTTTTCAGTTGACATCTCTGTTCGCTCTACACTCTGTGCCCCCGTTCGCTTGCTGTGCCGCGATTGAGCAATATGCTGGACATCTCTAATGTCACAACGCGCCTTTCTCTCACTATCTCTCTCTCTCTCTCTCTGCCCCACTCTCCGCTCTTTCTCCTTCTGCACACTCTGCCTCATTGCCTGCCGTTCGGCCTCGGGGTCTCAGCCCTTTATAATGGCGTCGCGTCTGTGTCTCTGACTCCAATGCCAACTGTGACTGTGAAGCTGACTGCGACGCTGACGGCGACGACGACTGCGACAGTGTCCCAGCTCCAAATTAATCGCTTTCCACAATACGGTTGGCATTCAAGCCCCAACACTGCCCTAGCCCACGGTCGTCCCTTATTGTCTGTGTGCGCCTCATTTGTTATGGTCATTTGCATAAATAAGTCACTGGCAGCGGCATTTTGGACCAGTCGAGAAAACCACTGAACAACTGGACAACTGGACAACGGGACACAGGAGGACACAATGCCCCAGGGGCAAGAACATGACGGACGTCGGGACCTACAATTGAGCGGAAATTGTGTGAATAACTTGATGAATGCTGAGGCCGTCGCGTCGAGTTGGTTGTTTCATCATTTGCTTCGCTTGTTTTCGTGTTTCATCTCTCGCCTACTCCTACTCCTTCTCCCACCTTCAATGTAATCGATTGTTGTAGGTCAGGGCATGAGCCGTCAAATCCTAATCATATCATGCCCGCTCTGTGGTCTTACTAAACGATAAGGACCAAAAGTCACTCGATTATGGTGTAAACACAGTAAAGCCTGCTTAACTTGATCAGTGGCAAATTGTCTCTCTCTCTGTGTGTGTGTGGACAGTTTGCGGGCAAACTATTTGGCAGCTTTTCTTTATGCCTTGCCTTAACTACTTTATTAGCTGCTTGCTGCGTAGGAATTGTAGTTTGTGTGCTTATCGATAGTTTGTTGATGACTATCGGGGATATTTGCTTGATTGGCTGGATACAAAATTATTGATAAGATAGATACGATATTATATGATTTTACAGAATTAATGTCTTAGGTGGGCTAGCTTAGTCTAGGCTAGTTTTACTTAACTCCAAAGCCAATTCAATTCTTACTTCAGTTTAAAGTTTAAATTTTTCATATGCAACTTTTGCAGTCGTAAGTTAAGGCTCAAGTTCTTCAATTCTTAAAGCAACTTTTCCTTAAAGACTCGATACTAAATTGATTTTTCTCTTCTTTTCCTATCATATCATCTTTAATACATATCATTAGTCTTTAATCATTTATCTCATTTCCCACACGTTTCTTTTTAAGCATTACATTTTGATGGACTAAACTCCATAGGGAGTATTGAACCAAAGTTCAATAAAGTTCATTATAAATATATAAAAAAAAATGAGTTGAAGTTTGATTAGAAATACGAAAAGACTTTTTCGACTACCCATTAATACAATATTCAGCTGTGTTCATAAAAATAGTAGTGCGCCTGAAATCTTGCACAGCAAAATTGTGAGATGAACATAATATTCTTAGCACAATCAGAAATATTTGAAATAATCGATAACATTTTGATTTCATGAGCAGCATCATATGTATAAGAAGTAATCGATAGCTTCTCATTTTCTTAAAACTGATTCGAATCGATATCAATTTTTTGTAATCATTGCAGAATCACATGTGTGTGAAATACTCGATAATTTTTCGATTTCGATAAACTCAATTGAAATTGATATCAAACGTCAGCTGCTTTAGCAGCATCAAGTGTATTCGAAGTAATCAATAGCTTTTCCCATTCATAAAAGCGATTAAAATCAATATGAAATTTTTGTTATCATAACAGAATACAATGTATTTGAAATAGTCGATAACTTTTCCAATTTCAGGATTTGCTTTCTGTTATCAAATTATATCTGAAATGTTTTAAAAACTGCAGAATACAAATTTGTTATCTATTCCTTAAGTATACAATAGTCTATTACAATTTTTAGATTTATCTGATGTCTAAACCGATGTGAAGGATATTTCCTAGTCGCGCACTCCCACTCTCAAGCTTTTTTTAATCAAACTCCAAATTAGTTTCAATTTCCTAAGCAGTTTTTGAAATTTCGGCAACAGCTTTTAACCTTGCTGCTCTTACTTTCCAGCTTCCTCTGCCTCTCTCGCTCTCTCTGTACTCTTCCTCTCTCCCTCTCTCTCTCTCTCTTCTCCACATATCCTTGCATGCACCATTTGTTTGACGGCAAGCAAGCGCAAAAACAACCAAATTTAGGTAAACAAAGCCCAAAAAGTGTTTGTCCTTGAGCGGGCAGAGGGTCCAACTGCTGCTGCTGTAACGGCGGCCCCCTCTTTGGTGTCCTGCTGCAAGGATGCGTGACAATATGCCGTTTAATTATACGCAGCGACCCTTTTGTCAGCTGCGCGTTGTCCTTGCTGTCCTTGTTGTTGCGATATCACACACACATTTTAAAAGTCAATTATCCGCACATAACGCACATCGTTGACATACTGCAGGAGCTGGGGCTTGAGTCCTTGCCATTTCCTTGCCACGCGTCAATTTTGGCGCGCGCTTTTTAAACTTTCTCCAAAGTGATGGGAGAGAGAGAGAGCGAGGAAAAAAAGTTTCTTATTTTTTATGAGACGGCGCCTTGGCATGCGAACAGAAAACGCACAAAAGTCCTCCGATCCCTTCTGCTTCGCTGCTCGCCCAATTGCATAATATAATGTAGATGAAGAATATATACAAAATGTTGTGGCCACCTGCGCGCCAGCCGGCTACCCTCTTGGATCTGCCCTCAGCCGACTCGAGATTCGATAATAATACCGATAATAACATAATCTGGCTGCTATACGAGTAGTTTAGGTCTGCGCTAACGAGCTGACGCGAGCTTTAGTTACAGTTCAGGCTGTGGCATGCCTCAGGTTTGCAATTTAAAGGAGCAGAGAGAGAGAGAGAGAGAGAGAGAGAGGGGAGGAGGTTGGTGAACAGTAGCTAGATAGCTAGTGTATCTGTCTTTAAATTTGAAGTGGCCTACACCTAAGCATTCTGAGTCTGACTCTTCACGACTTAAGCAGCAGCTTTGCATGTTGGTTTGCTAGAGTCACAAGAGCTCTGACTCTAACTTTTATGCGTAAGTCTATTGCTTAGCTTGAAAGGACTTTTTGCACTGCCTAAGCGACCTCCGATTCTACTATGAGTGAGATGAGATCTCCAACAGTCGCTGTGGACCTTTAGTGAAGCTGCAAAAGCATCCCTAGTTGCTCCACTCGATGTTTTCTTCCATTAATGATTCAAGCCATCACTTACTATCGATAGCTCCATCGATTGATTTATCATTCATGGTACATCAGCAGTAGAAGCAGTGAGGAAATCAAACTTTCATTTCCTAAAATACAAAAAAATAAGTTTAAATAATAAAAATAAAATAAATAGAAATAATTTTAATTTTAAATATTAAATTACAAATTGCTTTAGACTTTTCAGATTCTACGATATATCGATAACGTATAAAATTAATCGATATATCCCTAAATTGAATATCCATCGATGGTTTTAATAGCTCTAGTCCCAGCCTACCTAATGTTAATGCTAATGACAATTGAACAATTGAACATCGCTGTCATAGAATATCAATCGATAAATGCTAATGATCAATTATCCATTAATAATATAGTATTATTATCTGTAACAATACCCTTTTCTACATAAATTTAAGCATCTTCTTGTATCGTAAATATTTAAAGTAAATTTTCTCACATGCTGCAAAATCAATCAGAGCCCGCAAATTGTGTGCTTCAGTGTAGTTGCTCATTGAGTCCAAAGGAAGTAAAGGAAACTTCACTTATGTACGAGTGCTTATTGAGAGTTATGCTGGGTGGTGAGCGAGAGCATGGCTGGGCAGGCGGGCGAGCAGGCAGGCATTTGCCATGTAATTGGCTGCAATTTGCATAACAATTCTGCGACTGTTTTGCATAAGTCCTGCGACGATGCAACATAATAACGGAGGCAGCACTTATTTTCACATTAGAAATTCCTTTTTGGTCCTGCCCGGGCGAAGGACATGCTGCGGCAGCACCAGCTGCGACTGAGATGGAGCCTGAGACGGAGCCTGTGACTGAGACTGAGGCTGAGGCAGAGGCAATTATGTGCTTCGCTTGAGCTGCACCACTTGGCACACACACATACACCGTTGCGATACAAAACTCAAGATGCAGCCTCGTAAAAGTCACAGCCGGAAATGCAACGGCAGGAAAATCAAGTAGGAGTATGCCCGTTGAGAGTGCACGACTATGAGATACCCTAAAATTTATATATCATACAAATTAATATAAATGAAGTGCATATTCTGAAAATACATATGAAAACTATGAATGCCTATGAGTTCCCTACTATGTTTACTGAATATCGATAGTTATCGATTTGAAAAATTAATCGATAACAAGTAAAAGTTTTATACATTTAAAACATTCTTTAAGTTAATTCATAATTTGCGCAAGGAAAATAAATCGCTTGATAAGAAATGCTCAGGCATCGATATTTATCGGTTTTACCAATTCATCGATAACAGTAAAGTTCTTTTACATTGATAATATGATACATAATCGACTTATATATTGGAACTTTTCTCAGAAGAGAGAAATGTTTGCTGAGAAGTCGATTGTTATCGCCTTGAGAAATTTAACGATAACAAGTAAATTTCTTATCTATGTATGTAAGTTAGTTCATGAAAAATGACGCAGTATTCGAAATCAAATTCTATTACTAGGAAAACTTCCACTGAGAATTTGTGGATATCGGTATTAGCAACTTCTTGTTATCGATAAGTTGCTAATACTGATATCCGCAAAGGACAAAACGATACATAAAGCATATGCTTCTGTGATCTCTAATGTAGATTTACTGCAAAATCAAAAGTTATCGACCTAACAAAATTAATCGATAAAAAAGGATATCTAATCAAGCGCATTGTCGCCTAGCTTACCTGGCATTGCCTTTGCCTTTGCCTTTGACCCACATATCGCGCAAGCATCATTATACCCTTATTTAAGTATTTCATGAGTACAGGGCATACGAAATGAAGGAAAATCTCTGGCAACGGTAAAAATGCAGCCATTTCCTTGGGCCCAGCAGCTGTAAAACTGCAAAAACAGAGCACAACCGAAATGCTATTTGAGCTAGCAGAAACGGAAGTGCGCCGCATTTGGCTCAACAACTGCACATGTGTGTGTGGTTTCACACACCCCCCAACCAACCATCCCCCCATCCCCCATCCCCCATCCCTGCCAATGCTTGCCTGCAAGTCGACTTTGCCATAAAAGTTATCAAAATTGAAATTTTATTTAAAAAGTTTCTCGCTTTGCCCTCGTCTGCATGCATATGCACTCAAGAAGTTTATAAGATCTACTTTAATAATGTCGAGTGCATGATTTATATACCCCCAGCACACACACACACTCACATTCACACACACACTTGCACGCACACACACCCTCTCTGAATGTCTACAACATTTGTGGTTGCAACAGAGAAAAAATCTCATCAAGAGAAATTAAAACTTAAACACAAAGCATTGCGGCGGCTGGGCTAAATAAATGACGATGACGTTGATGAAGTTGAGTGGGGGTGGGCGTGGCAGTTGGGGTGTAGGGTGCAAAAGCTGGAGCTATGAGCCAGCCTGAGCTGCAGCACCTTTTGGACTAGGCACTAAAAGCATTTCTCTGAAATACGCGACAGAGCCACAAAGTATTCAACAATTTCGAGCTATTACGCTTGATTGAGTTTTACCAGAACGCTACACTCAGCGAAAATAAAGTGAGCTGCAATTGGCATGGAATTTAAATAATATATGAGCTCTGTTATAGAGCTGAAAATAAATTAATTATTACATGAATGAGATGTTGAATGCTTCTCACAAGAATTTGAATACTTTCAAAGGAAAACATTTTGGCTGCGAAATAATTCTTCTTCTTTCATAAAATAAATATTTTTATTTTTGATAAAATTTGACTGAAAATTTGATTAAAATAAAAAACTTTAAACAAACCCTAATCTGCCTAGCCCCAATCTGTCTGAAAAACAGTTCTAAACTAGCTGGAATTATGATAAATTGGCTTATATAGAAGACTTGAAAATTTTATAAAAATATTAAATTCTTTTTTAGATTATTAATTTTTTTATTATGAATTTTTTAAACTTAATTTTTTTTTTAATTTTACATTAAATTTATTGCATATTTATTATTATTTAATTTATTTTATATTTTTAATATTTTATAATTTTAAGTATAATAGAAAAATAATATCATATATTATTTAACTATTTCTTTTATATTTTTAATATTGTTATAAAAGAAAATTAATTATCTTCTTTTTAAGATTATTTCTTTTATGTTTTAAATATTTTATAATTATTTGATTCTAATTTTTTTTTATCTAGATTTAGTAATCTATCTATCTATTATATTTTTTATATTATATATTTATTTTATTAAAATTTTCACACATTATTTTTGTTGAGTGTCTTCAGCATCTCGCCCCTCGATTTCATTGCCAGGTAGCAACTGCCAGAGCTTTACAAAAAAAAATGTATATACTAAATTAATCAAAATGTAATGCGATGGGCCTATGGCAACCGAAAAATAAGTAGAAGAAGCAGAATAAGAGGAAGCTGGTCCCCCGAAAATTAAGCTAATAAATTCACAAAAATGAGTTCGACGCTTAATTTGCCATGAGCATTTTTCATTTTATTTCGCGGCCTCGCGCTAAACTCCGCCTAAGCCACACGAAAACCGAAATGTTTCACACAAAAGCCAGAGCATAAAATAAACAAACAAACAACAGGAAGAAATGAAAAACCGAAAAAGAAAAAGAAACAACAAAAGGAAACAAGTGCACAAAACTGGACGAAGGAAACAGCAGGCAGGATACGCGCAAAACATGGCAAGGGCCAAGCCACTTTTAATGAAGAGAACTGCGATTGTTGACTTCGAGATGCTCTCCGCAGTTATTTCGTCTCAAATGACAGAAATAAATACCTAAATAAATATAAATATTCCAAGTATAACGGAGAATACTCTTAGAGGACTCTTGATTAATACTTAAATTATAATAGGAAATATTTTTAAATATTTGTTGAGAGTTGGGCAAGTATTTGTGGAGTGAAGAATAGTATTTATATTTTATAAAATATTTTATTACTATTTTTATGCTTAGGTTAAACATTAAAAATAAATTTAAATACGGCGCAAATTTATTTGCAACCAAATTTTTTGGAGATTATATTTCTTAAATTAATTAATTTTTTTATTTAAAAAATAATATATTATTTATAACATTAACAAAGTTCAATCTTTATCTAAGATTCCACCTCACTTAAAAAAAAGAAAATTTCCTTAAAGAAAACAAATACAAAACTCAGCCAAACTAATTCGTCTAGCTCAAATACTTTTATGGCCAAATAAGAAATATATAGTATACAAACTTATATATATACACACATCTATATACTCTACCTATTTATAGCGTTGTAAATTAACAAAGTATGGCGGCAGTTAATTTACATAAAGTGGAAAATATTTTGTTTTCGTTTCTGCTTTACGCCTTATAAATCGCCCCTTAATTCACTTCGTTCTCTCTCTCCTTTCACTTGTCTCTTTCTGCTTTCCATCCACTTGCAGACTTGATTTTCGGCCGGGTCATGGCATTTACGATCTGCAAATTAAGAACACCTCCTACAATCGGGACAATGGACGCTTCGAGTGTCGCATCAAGGCCAAAGGCACCGGGGCCGATGTGCATCAGGAATTTTACAACGTGACAGTGCTAACGGCCCCACATCCGCCAATGGTGACGCCCGGGAACATTGCGGTCGCCACCGAGGAGAAGCCACTCGAACTGACCTGCAGCAGCATTGGCGGCTCGCCGGATCCCATGATAACGTAAGGGCGCATAATAAATGAAAGTTCATATTACTCGTTTTTGGGGGAAGTGGGAGAAGTTTTCTGATTTTTATTTTTGAGTTGGGCTATACGCTTGCAGAACGAGCATAGGCAACTCATATGTGTGATATGTAGCACCTGAAAGGGTATACTATTAGGAAGTAATATATTCTTGAATTAATAATAGACGTGTGTCTAATTTGATTTGATAGTTTTTAACAGTAAATTAAGTAGGTAAAGTGACTTATACATTAATGTAAATAGCAACAGTAAGAGTATAGCTGTATAATTGTAATATTACTTATGAGTATCACATATAACAGTAGAAGAATACAAAAATATAACAGTATACAGGTTAACAAATTATTAATTGAAAGTTGAGCAAAAATAGCAGTATAAGAGTATAATAGTATATGAGTATAACAGTATACAAGTATAAAAGTTTACAAGTATAACAGTATACGAGTATGACAGTATACGAGTATATTAGTATATTAGTACAATAGAATATCAGTTTATAATAGTATAACAGTATGAAAGTTTATAATTTAACAGTTTATATTTTATAACAGTATGTTAGCATATAAGAGTATAACAGGATAAAAGCGTCACAATATAAAAGTAAAAGTATGACAGTATATTAGTACATAAGAGTATAATAAAATAAAATTTGAACAATATAAAAGTATATTAGTATAGCAGAATAACAGTGTAAGAGTATATTAGTATGACAGTATATCAGTATATAAGAGTATAACTGTATAAAAGTTGAGCAATATCAAAATATATCAATATAGCAGTACAACAGTATGACAGTATAACAGTATAAAAGCTTAACAATGTAAAAGTATATCAGTATAACAATATGACAGTAGAAAAATATAGCAATATAAGTGTATATTAGTTTATCAATATAACACTATGATAGTATACCAGCATAAAACTATACGAGTATAACTGTAAAACAGGCGACGAGTATAACAGCAAAGCACTGAAGCAATGTAACAGTATAACAGTAAACAAAAATTTAACAATATAACAGTGTAACAGGATCGCAGTATGACAGTAAAGCAAAAGTAATCCAAGCTGCGTATGCACAATGTACTTAATCTGAACAATCAGATCAAATAAGTTATCATTAAGGAAAGCTCTCTGCAAGCGTATTTTAACTTCGACTTACCGATAATTTAAAATCTATTTTTTTCAAAATACTTTTTTTATATAAACATTTTTTTTTTTGGGCTCACAGCTGTCGTCGACGTTGTGGTCAGCGACAGTTTAAGCACATCCGGCGGCAAGTAAATCACTTAACTGGTCGCCTTCATTAATAATCCCAGCCGGCACATGCCTTCTTTTTTTTCGGCACTAAATCGCTGTCGCTCTCTCTCTCTCTCGCTCTTTCTCACACACTCCGTCTTCCACTTCTTTATGTTGCAGCTGGTTTCGAGAGGGTAGCAAAGTGCCATTGCAGTCGTACGCGCTGAAGGGCGGCTCCAAGAACCACTACACAAATGCGACGCTGCAGATACTGCCCAGACGGGCGGACGATGGTGCCAAGTACATATGCGTCGTTTGGAATCGTGCCATGCCCGAGGGCCATACGCTGGAGACCAGCGTAACGCTAAACGTCAACTGTAAGTATCAGACGAGGGGTGGGGTAATTGGGGAGCCTTTCCAAATGCAGCCAAAAGAAATGGTGGAATTGTAAGAAAGAACTGTCTGCCATAGACCCCGAAATTTATGACCTGTCCAGCAATACTAAAACGGGGTTTTTTTTGCTTCTTTCTTTCCACTTTTAGTGGTTCTTAACAATTTTGTTGTGGCTTTTCGTTATGAACTGAGCCATATTTACGTTTGCCCGCTGATATATGTTTTGTATGTGTGCCAGAAACAGTTTCAAAAAGTGTATCAATAGAGTTTGTATAGAGAAGCAGGGCAAGCAGTTAGCTTTCAGTTTGTTAGGAAAATTAATTTGAAATTGGAATCTATAATATATAGTTTACTATTTTGAACAAGCTTTATTTTGTTATCCATCTTCTAATCTAATCTGATTTTTCCAGTCAATTTGATATATTGGAGTTTTTTAATTTCAACCAAAATTCTGTACAAGATTTCTAAAAGCTAAAGCTTAATCCCTATTTAGTTGCAGCTACCATTTCTCTTTGGAGCACACTTCAAGTGCGTCACATTGCTCTTTCTCTTGCAACCACTCTCCACCTCTCTCTTCCTCACTCTACCCCTTTCTTTTTCTTGCACATTTCTCTTTTATTTTCTATTTGTTGTTGTTCTTGTTCTCTGTCAGTTTTTGTAATTAAATGCTGCAGTTTGTTGTACAAATGTTGCCTGTCCAGTTGTCGCATGATCAACGTGACCCAAAAGCCGCGCACATGACAGACCCATAAAGTGTCTGGCTGTCCCACACACACACACACACACACACACACACACACTTTCACACACACACATACAGTTGATTGTTAGTTATTGGTTTCCACGAGAGCACAGCGCAAAAGCTGCTCCTGCGGCAACGAAGGCGACTCAAGACTCAAGCTGTTATATTAGCTGACAAGTCTTTAGAGAAAAGTGTATGTGTGTATGTGTGGGTGTGTGCGTGTGTGGACATGGCAACCGTTATAACCGATTTACCATTTTAGCATTATTAAATTTCATATAGCGGCCCACGCGGCGTATGCGTAATAAACTTGTCAAGTTAGTTGCATTTAATAAAAATCACTAAAAATGACAACAAATGAAATCTGCATAAAATTTATGCAATCAAATCGAGTAACAGTTAGGACTTATAGCCAGCTCAAGCCACTGGAGTAGCTAAGCGGAAAAGGAGACTCTGTGTATGTGTGTGTGTGTGTGCGTGTATATATGTAGGCTGTGGTGTATGGAGCGCGCAAATATATTCATAGGAAAACATAAATTGCAGTCATTTTTATGCTACACGCTGGATTTGTAGACGCAGAAGTAGACAAACAACAACAACAGCAATACACGGGTGTCTTTGTGTGTGTGTGTGTCACTTGCAGCGCTCTTATAACGTCAGCGTAACAAATATTTATAGTCCTTGCTATTTGGCACAGCCACGAAAGCAAGAGCCAAAACAACTATCCAAGGAAAAGGCAAAAATAAAACAGAAAAAGAAATAAAACTTAAGTCACAATCAGCACTGAATGCTCTCTAAATATAATTAAATACTAAATAATAAATGATGTAACTTAATCGGGGTATAACTTGAGCTCCTACTAACTAGGAAAAAATAATCTTAAACTATTTAATATGAATTTGCTTGTTGTCTTATTTAATATATTAAGACATAAATAATGACTATAGTAATGATTATAGTAATGACAATGACAATGACAATGACAGTGACAATGACAATGACAATGACAATGACAGTGACAATGACAACGACAATGACAACGACAATGACAATGACAATGACAATGACAATGACAATGACAATGACAATGACAATGACAATGACAATGACAATGACAATGACAATGACAATGACAATGACAATGACAATGACAATGACAATGACAGTGACAATGACAATGACAATGACAATGACAATGACAATGACAATGACAATGACAATGACAATGACAATGACGATGACAATGCCAATGACAATGACAATGACAATGACAATGACAATGACAATGACAATGACAATGACAATGACAATGACAATGACAATGACAATGACAATGACAATGACAATGACAATGACAATGACAATGACAATGACAATGACAATGACAATGACAATGACAATGACAATGACAATGACAATGACAATGACAATGACAATGACAATGACAATGACAATGACAATGACAATGACAATGACAATGACAATGACAATGACAATGACAATGACAATGACAATGACAATGACAATGACAATGACAATGACAATGACAATGACAATGACAACGACAATGACAATGACAATGACAATGACAATGACAATGACAATGACAATGACAATGACAATGGCAATGACAGTATATTACATAGACAGAAAATACCAGATGAAAATACCCTAAAATTAGCATTAGCTATTAGAAGCAATTAGAAAGTTCTATAGCTAATTCCTCAAATTATGCAAATTGTTAAAATAATCCTTGGAGACGCTGCAAAGCTAATGATAAATTTGAAGGCTCACTTAAACGACATAAAAAGGTATTACAGCAAGCTGGTTAAGGCCCCCATTCGGTCGATCCCACTACATAAAGCAGACGCAGGACAGACAAAAGACAGAGAAAAAACGAGACGAGAAGAATAAATGGAATATGAGAAAACGAACCAGACACCAAATGAGAATTCAAGCTGAAGGCCAAGTTAGGACTCAAAGCAAATCGTCTTATTACACACAGCTAACAACGAGGCACAAATATGAGTGTGTGTCTATGTGTGTGTGTGTGTGTGTGTGTGTGTGTGTGTGTGTGGGCGTTGGAGCAATTTTAGGTTTAGTATTTATGATGCTCATTTAAAATCCATTAGCAGCATAGGCCACAGCAGCAACAGCAAATAAAGGCATAGACACAAACACAGTCTCATATATATGTATATATGGATTAGATAATGTGTGTTTGGGCTATGGGCCAAAGTCAAAAGTGCCTCCAAGGTACATTTAGCTGGAAGCCAAATGTGTTTTATGCTGGCCACAATGACTGGGCCGCCAGTGGACCCCGGACCATTGAGGGACCACAACCTGGCCAAGACGTTTAACAACAATTGAATTTAGAGCGCAGTTCAGCGCTTCGAACGAGGCCAGTCAGCAGGCAACAGGCCAAAAGGCCGCACATGTTAAAGTGTTTGAGAGCCATTTGGAATGGGCAAGAGTTAAAGTTCAAGTTTGTAGATATAAATTTGTAGCCAGCACAGTTTGGCAGTCACAGAGAGAGAGAGAGAAATAGAGAGCGAGTTTGGCAAGCACTGTTGGACTATAAGCAACATATGAATGTATTTGGCAAGCAAAGACGACATTGTCTGATGTCTAATGCTTGACTGTGATTGTGATGGATAAGCAATTGGCAATATTGGACACAGAAAACAGAGACAGCTACACACACACACACACACACACGCACACATACACAACTGACAAATGGCAAAGCAATTTTTAATTGAAAATGTTTGCATGGATTCTTGGCAATGTGATGTGAGGCATGTGGATAGATACCCAACTCAGGCCCCCCTACCAAGTGCTGCTGTTGATCTTTGTGTGCATTGCGTGTTGTGCCTGCATTTGATTGATTTATGCGACTGCAAAGCCGCTGCATGGCAAAAAACAGAAATGGCAACAAACATAACAAGCAGAAAAACCAACTGGGCGCAGACAAATTCTTTGGCAACAAAAAAAAAAAAAAGGAGAAATAATATTCGCTGGCATTTCAAAAAATAAACTTCCAATGCGTCATGTCGTCAGCGACTTCGAGTGCTGACTGTCGACTGTCGACTGCCGACTGCCTACTACTGACTGCTGAGTGTTGAGTGTTGAGTGTTTTATAACGTGCGCAAATCCATTCGAATGAAATTATTAACATTTTTTGGCAAACAGCGAATCTCGTTGCGCCACTCGCGTTCAGTCTGAGCTGGCAAATTAAAAAGTGTTGCATACTTTTGAGCGCACAGCGAATTTAGCTCGAAATATGGCTGGCAAATTGCGCATACGCAGCGTGGCCGCGCATAGCCAACAGCATAACAAACAGCGACAAGTAGAACTAGGTGAGAGACGGCTCTACCATTTTGACTGTATGCGTGCCATCAAATAGATACTCTAGCAAAGAGACTAGCTTATAGATAATATATAGATTTTTTAGAGTTAAGCTAGAGTGAGCAAAGAAAAAAAGCTAAATAGCTTGCTTTGACTTTTTATTTTAAGGATTTGACTTAGATTAATAATAATAATAATAGTAAAAAATAATAAATTAAAATTTTTTTATAATAATACAAATTTTTAATATTAAAATAATAATTTTATTTAAATAAAAAAATAAATAAAAATGTATTATTAAATATTTTTTGTTCAACAATAATATGTTTATTTATTTCAGAAATAATAAATTGCTTTGATTTTCAAATAAAAAATAAAAATTGAGCTTAAATTTAAAGTTAAATAAAAATTTAAATTAAAAGATTTATTTTTTGAATAAATAATTATTTTGAAAAATAGAAAAAAAATAATATAATTGCTTATGATAAAATACAAATATATTTTGAATTAAAAATAAACTCAAAAATATTATATATATTATTTTTATTTATTTTTTTTTATAATAAAAAATTTCAAAAGACTTGTATGTTTTAAAAATTTTTTAAATGATAATACTATTTATAAATATTTAACAAAAAATATTATAAAATATAGTTGTAAATGCGCTTAAGACTGAGCATTGGTTCAGCTATTGGGCCAACATCTTCAGTTCTTCTTTTGTTTTCGGTTCAAGGCTTCCATATTCAGTTTAGTAAAATACAAACTGTATTCAAATTACAAATTAATTTAAATAAATAAAAAATAATAAAATTTAAATACGCTTAGTCTTAACTTTTAAGCCAAAAGCTTCAGTTGTTCTTTTGACTTATTTTCAAGATTTCAATAAAAAATATCATAAAATATTCATATAAATCTCTATACGATAAGTTGGACTCAGCTATTTGCCCAAGAGCTTGAGCTGTTTCTTTGTTGTATTTTCAAGTTTCCACTAAATAAAACTCATTGAATAAAACGCTTAAGCTGATTCGGCTCAATAAAAATCTAATTTTATATTGCAAATTAAGCTTTAGCTGCTCTAAATGGGATGGCTGAAGAGCAAGCGACTTTAGGTATAAATTGTTTGTTAATTCCTTTTAAAATTTCATAAAAATTGCAGTGTTTAATCTACATTTTAATTATTATTTAGTGACTTACAAAATTTATATTTTGAGTAAATTAAATTGAGAGAAGAAGAGCAAATACAACTTGTCAAGAAAAAATTTATATTTGCAGTAAATAAAATTATGAGAGATAGAAAAAGAGAAGAAATAATCATTGTTAGCATGCTCATATTTCAGTACATTTCATTTCATTTACAATTATTATTATTCAACATTTGTGTAAGTCCTTATATTATTCTCGACAAAAGACTTCACAGCTTGTTCTGCCATTACCACATGCATTTTCTGACATTTATACCTAGTATTTATAGAAATGAATGTGCAGAAAGAGTTGCAAATACTCCCATACATATAATGCACAGACAAAAACAATTGTCAATTTATGCTAGTTAAATAAACACGAAATAGATAAAAGCATTTGGCTGTAGTAATGCCTAGAGAAATATAAATAGTTATCAAATATCTCGCGCTGGCATGCGTTACACAAGGCATAACAAAATAATTATGCCCCGCCGGCGAAACTATAACAGCAGCTAGAAAACAAGAACAAATACTAGAAAGCGACGCGTGGCATCAACTTGGCACAGTTTTCAGTGCTTTTTTTTTTTTGTTGGTGCTTTGGCGGCTGGCACGTGCGAGGCACGTTTTCACATATTTTCAGTTGCCAGCAAAAGCGAATTGCACTAGAAACTCAAATATGTGTGTGTGTGTGTGTGGACGTGCGTTGCTGTTGTTGTGGGTGTGATTGCCTGTGCAGAGCGCGTGACTTTTGTGCAGTTGCATGCAGCTCACGTAATAAAGCCTGCCTCCATTTGCAGCGCGAGTCCTTGGCCAAAAAACAAAAAAAAAAAAAACGCGTCTGGCGACGTAGACAAACAGGACTCATGTGTCGTGGCCTGCTGAAGTGGAAACCAAAGCCGTTGAAAAGACATTTCAATTTGAATAAGAAACAACGATGGAAAAAAGCTGAGCGCTGATGTTGCCGCCCGCGGATTCGGTTGACAGTGTCAACCCACTCAGGTGGCATGCAAATGCAAGCACTCTCTCTCTATTTCTCTCTCTCTCTTTCACTCTGACAATAATGCGCATTAGCGTGAAATTTCTTGGCACGAATGCCGATGCGACAGCAGCCAAAATGCAAGCAAAGTTCTATTTGCGTTCGCTGGTCAAACATTTGCATAGCAAGCGCGCTTTGATTCCATTTCAAGTGCATGCCTATCGATGCGCGTTTAATTATCGATCAATGCGAAAGCATGATTATTTTTGTTTATACACAATTGTGTTCTTTGGTCAAATATGCGCATTAATTAATTTGATTTGTTGACAAGTGAATTTTAAGCCATAATTAATTATCGATAGCTTGGCAAAGTTTAATGAAATTGTTTATATTTAAATGTAGATGTTATAAATAAATAATAAAATTAAATCTTAATAAAATTAGTAAGTTTAAAAGCTATTCTGATTGTTCAGTTTATCGATGAATAATCGATATATATTATAAAAATCGATTTTGACTAAGGACTTATATCATTTTTGCTGTTATTGCAAAGACTAAAACTGTCACAATATTTACTAAGGCTTTATTATTTAAAAAAAAATCGATAAATAACAATCAGAGTTATCGATAGGCACGCAAAAAGCCGTTTAAGCTATGCTAAATTGAACCAATTTGCTGTCTTCACTTTCTATAATCAGACCATAAATCTATATATGCTGAGTATCATTTATCGATCATTTGGATGAAGCTTACTTCCATTAATCAATCATATGCATAAGCTTTATTTTATGTGTGGAAAACAATAAACTTAAAAATAAACAATAAACTGCCTATTTCAAAAATTTATCTAGCTAACTTCATATCTCAAATCGATTTATTACAAAAAAATCAAAAATTAAGCAAACCTGTTAACCGTTTTTTAGTAAAGTTTAAATTTAAATAAATATTTTTAGACAATTTATGAAATATTTAATTGAATATATTAAAGTTTCCTTGGTTACTTGATAAAAGGATACATTTCTACTTACAAGTTTTATAAAACTTAAGATTAACCAAAAGTTCAGGTTCCCTCTGCAGCTGCCGTCAATTATGCCCAATCTTTTGCTCAGCTTCCATTGTTAATCGCTCGAATCTCTAGTCTGCGATTATACGCTTATCGATTCAATCGAATCGTAGTCGATTTAGTTAGATCAATAAGCCGATTGACAGCTGCAAAATTTGTGCACTGTATTTGAATATTTGATGCCACTGTACAACAGACACCGCACGACACCTTGACTAACGAAATTTTTTGGCTTACATCCTTGAGGCAGCTAAACTATAGCAACGACAACAACAACGACAACAACAACGACAACAGACAGCGCAGAGAGACAACAACAAGGAGTCGCTGGGCGTCTCAGTTGCCAGGTCGCCCTGTTATTGCTTGCCAATATCGGAGACTCTGTGTGTGTGCAGCCCGGCAGCGGGTCTGCGGCTTGTCTTTTTTGATTATGCCATTGCCAAAGGCAAAAGGCAAAGTGCCAAAAAACCAAAGGACACAATCCGGGCGCAAAAAGCATTTTGCAGACCAAGAAGATGGAGGAGGAGTAGGAGGAGCAGGAGGAAGAAGAGCTGGAGGAGCTGGCATGGTAGCCGTAGGGAACGATACAGACACGTGCTAATGCCGCACACAATTGCAATTAGTGTCAGTGTGCTGGCATTCTGCTGCTGCTGCTGCTGTTGCTGTTGCTGCCTGGCCAAGCTGGCCTGCATTCCAGGCGCATTTGCATAGACGGCCAACAAAGAAATGCTGTTGTGCTTTAAGATTTGAGCCAGCAGCGCCTTTCTTTTGGCCTTCTCTCAGTTTACTTTAAGCGCATTTGACCTTTTTCTCGTTTTTTTTTTATTCTCGCTTTGGCAATTTGAATGAATGCAACATTGTGAAATTTCAGCTGGCAGCTTTAAGTCAAATTATCTGCTATAAAACTTTGTGTAAAATGTTTTTCTTTGCAACAGCTGCTGCGGGTGTGGGAGCGTACTTAACAGCTTTTGCGACAAAGCAAATTAATTGCTGCCCACTTTCAATTAACTTGCAGCAGCTCGACCCACAGCTGACGCTCTGTGTGTGTGTGTGGGTGTGTGCGTGCAACCGCAAGTGTCGAATAAAAGTTT
Source organism: Drosophila leonis (assembly GCA_035045365.1). NCBI lineage: Eukaryota > Metazoa > Arthropoda > Insecta > Diptera > Drosophilidae > Drosophila > Drosophila leonis. The sequence goes on from JAWNPC010000830.1 coordinate 5,852,812, forward strand.
TGTTGTTGCAACAGCTGCTGCTGCTGCTGCTGTTGTTATTGTAGCTGCGACTGTTACAACGCAAAGCCAATTCAATTAATTTCAATGGCCATACATATGACACCTATGGACCACTGCACACACGAGTGCAGCGCACCAGCGAGTCGAATCGAACAGCCCAAAAAAGTAGGCAGCACTTTTTTCCCATAAGCAAAGCAATCGCACGATAAACATTGACAGCCAACAGAAAAAATAGAGAGCGAGAGAGATGTTTGAGTGGAGCAACTGGCCAAAAAGGTTGCTGACAATTGCACCAAAAATGAAAAGCAAAGAAATGCACGAATGACAGCATCGAGAGCTCACACACAAAGCTTATCAGCGAGCGGTTAGTGTATATAGTATATAAGTGTGTGTGTGTGTAAATATGTTCACACACATATGAACTCATTAGCAAAGTCTTTATAAAATATATATAAAATAATATATATTAAAATCAATATCAAATGAAATAAATAAATAACTGAGCAGTCTTGTAGAGGCAATAATCTTCTCAAGCTGCCCAACCAAATGGCTGCCAAAAGATTTTCTAACTTGGCATCAGCTGAATAACGATTGATATACAGCTACATTTGTTGAGCTGGTGTAATATGCTGTTTACAAATAAACATTAATTTTCCACTATAAATAATAGATCTCTATTGTCATGGTCTTCCATGGCGTGTAATTGGAGCATAAGTGTTTTTCTTATGTCTCTGTACTCAATCGTTTTATATGTTAGGGATGGAAGTAGATTACTAATAGTCTCCCGAAGTCCAGTTGAAGATAGAAACGTCAACAAGGTGCCATGTTCCTGCTGCAACAATTATACATTTTTCTTTTCTTGAAGATTTGAAAACTGATTGAGAAAATATATTTGAAATTGTTTCAGAATTTATAATAGTTTTTTTTTTTTGATATGACCTAACTTTATTTTAACTTTACTTTATAATTACTTTAAAAATTCTTTTTGACAACTATAAAAATGTATGTGTGAATTAATAATACAGCAAGCTCTAACTGCACCTCAAAGTCAAATGTTCTATTAATGAACAAATTTCAATTGAAGCTACTTAAGAGCTACTTGACAGCTGCTTTCAATGAAATTTCTGCTCGAAGACACACAGCTGGAAACAAGCTGCTGCACATATGCAGCTGACTGACCGTTCAAAGAAGAACAATAAGTCTCTTATTATTGTAATTATTATTATCTTACACAATATCAATAAATTCCATAGCTGCTGCAGTTCGCTTCTTCAGGCATCTAGTTGCATTTAAACATTTAAGCAGACGCAGCGAAATATAATTTCAATATTTATTCAGCTGTTGGGCTGCGTCACAATCGAAGGGGCTTATGTTTACATATATATGAATATATATACATCATCATCATATATGTGTGTGTGCAACTGTGTCTGTGTGTGTGTGTGTGTTCATGTAGGTGTTGCAAGCACGCGCAGCGGAAGTCACGTGACGTGTTGTGTGACACGTACGCGACAGCAGCTGTACAGAATCTGCTGTTTGCTGCTCTTGCTGTTGTTGTTGTTGTAACTTTTCAATTTGGCCAAGATGATGATGGCAGGTACAGGTGGAGGAAGCGGGGGGCGGAGTTGCAGCAAATGCAGCTTTAAGCAAATGCAAATGCAAACGCAAGCGCGACTCATTAAAATTACTCCAAGCAAAGTTGTGTGATACATCCTTCTTTCAGCAACAACAGCAACAGCAACAGCAACAGGAACGAGGCTCGGCCCAGTTCCGGGTTAAATAATTTAATTTGGCTGTAAAATGGCCAACGGGCATAAGTAACGACCACGCGGCGTATGAGCAACGCTCAGTTTTATTTAACGCCCGCCTAACCGGAAGCCGGGACCTCGTTTGGCTCGTCGTGTAACAAGGCAGCAGGTGGAAGTAGCAGTTGCACGCGCAGGTAGAGTGGAAGCAGTAAGTAAGAGCTGGGTATGCTGAAGCGTAGGTCTACATGGGGTCGCACCTGGTATGTACAGATGGGATCGCTGCTTTCGCTGGTGCAGGTGCAGGCGACGCATATTTCATGGCACTAATGTAGCCAGTCATAAAATCACAATGCGGGGCAGCGTGGGCGTGCCAACATGCATGTGAACATTCAGCTGTGAAACGCCGAGCCGAGCGCCGGGGGACTGCCAACTTGTTAAAAAACAGAACGAGTTAAAGCAGAAGGAAAAAAAAAACTATTTGATATTTAGCATACTGCAAAGAAAACACTCTTAAAAAATATCGTAAAAAAATAGTAATAATTAAAATAATAAAGTTGCAATCGGATTAAAAGAAAAATGAAGAAGAAGCGAACTGGCCGATGGTGAAGTTAGTGTTTTGTTGGCAAATATTTATTAAGTGTTCAAAATGTTGCCATATATAAAATAATTCCTGGACATTTAAAAGGAATATATATGTATATATACAATGTAAGTAAATATTAATATCTATATATATAAATTAGATACAAATATGAGAATATAACAAACTGAAAAAAAGTTATTTTTAAAAAATAAATAAATAATCTAAATTTTTGTTAAATATTATTATTGTAAATATTTAAAATAATATAATAATAAATACCTTATATAAAAGAATATGAAATATATAAAGCTATTTGAAAAAATATTAAATAATATAAAAATAAATTATTTTTATTTTAAATTTAAATATTAAAAAAAAAAATATATATATATATATATATATATAAGGTTGTCAAAAAAGTCTTGCGGTATTTTTATTGAATTTTCAATTGTTCATAAAATTGGTTATAATAATGCGATTTAAGTCAAATATGCGCCGTTTTGTTCGATGACGAGTTTCCAACGAGATGCCTACTTCATAATGCCCCTCTTATAGAAGCTCGCTTCCCTATTGTCAAAAAACTCGGAGAGCCAATTTTCACAGGACTCTCTTGTGGACAACTTCCGACTACCAAGCTCGTTCGCCATGGACAGAAATAGGTGGTAATCACTTGGTGCGAAATCCGGACTATACGATGGATGCAAAAGAACCTCCCATCCGAGCTCGTGTTAGCACGTGAAAAGAGCTTTCCAAAAAGCTCTAGCGTGAACCGATGCGACGAATACAACTAGAACTACGCGCTTGCAAAGACAAGCTTGCGGAAATATTTCAGGAACTTCTCACATTTGTACTAAGAGCTTGTATGAATTTAATGTAGCTATATATAATATGAAAATGGATATATATATATGTAGATCATATGAGGGTTTCGTGTATACGAGGACTGCTGAAAGAGATTTTTTTTATTTTTATATAATTATTTTTATTTATTTATGAATATTTTGAATATATTCAAAGTAATTCCCAGGAGATATTAAACGCTTAAGCCTATGTTTTATTCCATCTTTAAAATACTTCAAATATCATATTTTCTGATCTTGATGGCTTCTTTATCTGCGTCCAAGCGTCTCATAGTCCTTTCATTAACCTCTTCAGTATCGGCTTCGAGCAGAATTCACAGGGAGCCATGTCTGGGGAATACAATTGACTTTGGAATTATTATTCTGTTGTTTTTGGGCAAAAAATTGATACAAATGTTTTTTTTTTTTAATTTTATGGAATATTCAAAAATCAAAGATAAACCAGAAAACGTCTGACCAAGTCATTAGCATAATAATTGTAGTCAATCTTTTTCAAAAAGAAATTCATATATAATTTATATAATTTTCTTTCTTTTTAGTGAGTGTTAACATTTCGAGTAGACAAATAATATATATATATATATATATATATATATATATATATATATATATACATATACTAATACATCTACATGATATTTCTATCTAAAATGCAGCTTGTGCATATTCAATATTTGTAAATATATACAAATGGAAAAAGCTTTGCAAAGGCCGCCACTTGAGCTCTAGCAAAAAAGGTGTCAAAATCATGATACCTTCAACGGGGACGCGCATAAATAAAATAGCATAAGAAAATTTAATAAAAATATATAAAAACCGGATGAAAAATGAAAAATTGCGCTGGTAACTTCATGGCGAATGTCAGCAAGTTTTTCCCTTTTTCAGCTGATCTTGCCTTGTGGCTTGGGTGCTGTTGGGGGCCCTCGATGGGTGTGTGGCAGCAACACCCAGCAGCGTGAAAGTGCACGGCTGGCTGGGCATGAAAATGCCAAAGGGGGTTGCCAAATGAGCAACAGGGGCAGTGGTGAGCAGGAAGGGGGAAGGGGGAAGGGGGGCATCTACGACCAGTTGGGCAGCATGTGTTGAAATGCAAAACGGAACATTTTTTTGCTCACTTTTTTTCTTGCCGGTGTGTGTGTGTGTGGCCAGCTGACAAGCGTTGCTCATTAAATTTTATTTTATAATTACACACACCAACACACACCAGCACACACACACACACACACACACTCACACATGGGCGGGCTTTAATGTGTTGGCTGCCTCGTAATTGGGTCCGGGAGAACGCAACGTTTTTAGGAGCCCGATTTAAGGGCGGACATTGAACATTTTTGTGCGGAATTTGTGGGACAAAAACGACAGCAACAACAACAACAGCAACAATAACAGCAACAATGGGCATTTAAGCATTTGGTCAGTCGGTGATTAAACTAAAGTGTTTCAAAGTTAATTGCCAATGAAATAGCAACAACAACAATTGCTAAGACCTGTTAGCCTTACGCTTGACTAACCAGCCAAGTGGCCAACAGCAATAGCAATAACAACAACAACAACAACAACAACAGCAACAGCATGTCCAAAAAACCGATTTCCAAACGAACAACAACTAACGGTTTAGCATGCCAGTTAGGCCAAATGGCCCACTGCACAGTGGTTCAATTAATCATAGATAAATAACTAACAATTAAATAAAATATGAACAAATTATTTTGTATACTCCAAAATCATATTAATTATTAAAAAATATATAATGAATGTATACTAAAAATCATTAATATTAAAAAATACTAAAAATTAGATTTTTTATTCTTATATATTTGTATAGACTTTTTAAATTCTAATCTTTAACTAAAACATTTATAAAAAAAAAAAAACAAAAAACATATGAAATGCCTAAATAATTTTTTTTTAAATTTTATTTATACTCAATTTAAGAATTTTATTTTTATTTTTTTTTTTTTACTGAAAACAAATATTAAAAAATTTCAAAATATTACAAAAAAATTTCTTTTGTGTAAAAAAATACTTCATATATTTTTTTTAAATTTATTTTTAAATATAGAAAACAAAATCTGTATTTAATATTTTTAGTTTTATTTCCATATCTAAATTGTATTTTATATATTTTTTTAAAATTATTTATTTTGCTAAGAGAAAACATTTTTTAAGTATAAAATTCTTTGGTAAAATGTCCTATAAAATTATAAACTTACTTTATTAAAGATTCTCAATGATTGTCAATAACAAAATTTTCAACTGCATATAATTTTATTTATTTATTTTATCACAGCATCATTGACTTTCGACCACTGTGCTGTTGTTGTTTGGGCCAATGCACTAGAACAATGTAATAGGCAAGAGCTGGCCATTTGCTAGTTGTTGCGGCTGTTATACCTCAAATTGGTATTATTTAAAAATGTCGATGGGTCACGCTTCTCGTCAATGTGCTCGGCCCGAATGTCCGGGCACTAGCCGTAGGCGCACTAGTTGCCGTAGTTGCTATAGTCGTGTAATTGAAAATGGTTATTGGCAAGTTAATGGCCCATTCAACCGACGAACCAAACTTGGCTCCTTAATTGACTATTTGTATGCTAACCCCATAGAGTCTTAACCCCATGCAATTAACCCACTTTAACCCCCACTTCGTCTCTCTCTCACTCTTGCAGACTATCCACGCGTGGAAGTGGGACCGCAGAACCCGCTGCGCATTGAACGCGATCACATTGCCAAACTGGATTGTCGCGTCGATGCCAAGCCGATGGTCTCGAATGTGCGTTGGTCACGCAACGGCCAATACGTGAGCACCACGCCCAGTCATACGATCTATCGCGTGAGCCGCCATCATGCCGGCAAATACACGTGCAGTGCGGACAACGGCTTGGGCAAGACAGGCGAAAAGGACATCATATTGGATGTGCTCTATCCGCCAGTTGTGACCATCGAATCGAAGACACATGAAGCCGAGGAGGGCGAAACCGTGCTCGTCCGCTGCAATGTGACAGCCAATCCACCGCCCATTGCCATCGAGTGGCTAAAGGAAGGTGCCACAGATTTCCGTTATGCGGGCGAACTGTTGACCTTGGTCTCGGTGCGAGCCGAGCATGCGGGCAATTATATTTGTCGCTCGGTGAATCTAATGCAGCCCTTTGGCTTGAAGCGAGTTGAGGGCGTGGGCAACTCCACTGTAGCGCTACTGGTGCGGCATCGTCCCGGCCAGGCTTACATCACACCCAACAAGCCGGTGGTGCATGTGGGCAATGGCGTGACGCTCAGCTGCTCGGCCAATCCACCTGGCTGGCCGGTGCCGCAGTATCGCTGGTTCCGCGACGTCGACGGCGAAGCGAGCAACACACAAAAGATTCTGGCCCAAGGACCACAATACTCCATACCCAAGGCACATCTGGGCAGCGAGGGCAGATATCACTGTCATGCCGTCAACGAGCTGGGCATTGGCAAGATAGCGACCATAACGTTGGAGGTGCATCAGCCGCCGCAGTTTATGGCCAAGCTGCAGCAGCATATGACGCGGCGTGTGGGCGATGTGGATTATGCGGTGACGTGCAGTGCCAAGGCAAAGCCAAAGCCACAGATACGCTGGATCAAGGACGGCACCGAAATATTCCCCGCCCGTCGCCTCTACGAGATACGCACCACGCCCACCGATGCCGGCGGCGGCGTCGTGAATGTACAAAGTGTGCTGCGTTTCCGTGGCAAGGCGCGTCCCAATGGCAATCAGCTATTGCCCGGAGATCGTGGCCTCTTCACCTGCCTCTACGAGAACGACGTCAACTCAGCCAACTCATCCATGCACTTGCGCATCGAGCATGAACCGATTGTCCTGCATCCATACAACAAAGTCGCCTACGATCTGCGTGAGTCGGCGGAGGTCGTTTGCAAGGTGCAAGCCTATCCCAAGCCCGAGTTTCAATGGCTATTCGGCAACAATCCCTCGCAGCTGACCATGTCCTCCGACGGCCACTACGAGATCAGCACACGCATGGAGAGCAATGACATATATACGACCATCCTGCGCATCGCTCACCTGCAACACTCGGACTATGGCGAGTACACCTGTCGCGCGCACAATACTCTCAGCGGCATACGCACTCAGATACGACTGCAGCCAAAGGGTCCGCCGGAGAAGCCGAATGTGTTGAAGGTGCTGGAGGTGGCCCACAACTATGCCGTGCTCAGCTGGCAGCCGGGCTTCAATGGCGGTCTATCGAATACGAAATATTTGGTCAACTATCGGCGCGTTGCCACGCCGCGTGAGCAGCTGCTGTCGGACTGCTCGGGCATTGGGTACACGGCCAGCTACCAGGTGAGCAGCTCGGCTGCCGCACAGGTGGGCGCCCACGAGTCCATCGAATTCAATTGCTTCCACGAGAATCCGTGCAAGCTGGCGCCATTGGATCAGCATCAGAGCTACATGTTCAAGGTCTACGCACTGAACTCGAAGGGCACGTCCGGCTACTCGAACGAGGTGCTCGCCACCACGAAGGTGAGCAAGATTCCGCCACCGCTGCACGTCAGCTACGATCCCAACTCCCATGTGCTGGGCATCAATGTGGCTGCCACGTGTCTCTCGCTCATCGCTGTCGTCGAGTCTTTGGTCACACGAGATGCCACCGTGCCCATGTGGGAGATTGTCGAGACGCTCACTCTGCTGCCCTCGGGCAGTGAGACAACCTTCAAGGAAGCTGTCATCAATCACATAGCACGCACCGCTCACTACACCACGGCAACCACCTCGGGGCGGAGTCTGAATCCGGGCAGCGGGCATCACGGAGAGGATCGCACCATGGCCCTGGCGGAGACAGCGGGTCCGGGTCCGGTGGTGCGTGTCAAACTCTGCCTGCTGGCCAACCACGAGCATTGCGGTGCCTATGCCAATGCTGAAAGTAAGTACTTGGAACTAGTTCATAATGGGAACTTGTATTGGCACTAGTTTATATCGTCATTTAACTCATTAAACTACAGTAGATAAGCTACTTAGTGCTCAATAAATAATTTAGTTCATTTATGGAATCACTATTCGGAACTAGTTCTTTTGACCAACATTGACTCCACAACAAATAACAAATAACTATTAAAACACTATATTACTTAATGCCTAGTTGCAATTTTACTTTTACGAAAGAATTCTTTTTCGGAACTAGTTCATTTTCTTGCTAACAAAAAGACGGAACTAGTTCTTTTCATCAAAACAAACTCCATAGAATAAATGTTGCAGAGTAGCAGAGACCATTTACTACCTAGTGAACCATTATTAATTCATTCGGCATATGGAACTACTAGGCGGAACTAGTTCTTTTTACCAAAACAGAATTAGTAATAATGTAACACTATTTACTACTTAAGGCAAGGTTACTAATGTAATTTTTGTTAAATAACTATTTTTTGGAACTAGTTCATTTGGTTCTTTTCAAAGAATATACTAAAAAACATTAGCTACCAAATAGTCTACTTACTTAGTCGGTTAATATAGGCAAGCACTATGCGGAACTAGTTCATTTTATTACAAATTAACCCCAACTAAAGAGTCACTATACGGAACTAGTTCATACACTCTTGAGACTGCATATTCATTCTTATAGAAATTAGCTACTTAAATCTCTGTGCACTGCTGCGCTTAACTTAAAGAAACCTAAACCCGAACTAGTTCTTTTCAGTCAAAACAACCTTCATACCAAACGGAAACGTAATAAATCTTAATCTCTCACTACTCTCTCCCCCTCTCACTCTGTCTTTGCAGTTGGTAAATCGTATATGCCACACAGCTCCTCGCTGACCACCTCCACTTGGGTAGCCATCATCATAGCTGGACTGTCGTTTCTGCTGCTGCTGGCGCTGCTGTTCGCTTTCTGTCGCTGCCGGCGCACGCATGCGGCCAAGAAGCAGCAGGCAGCGGCCAGTGCGGCCACAGCCACGCCCAGCAATGGCGCCAAGGACTACGATGTGGATGCCACATGCGGCACAGTGGTGGCCGCAACTGGAGATACGCAACAGCAGGCGCCGCCGCCACCGCCGCCCTACTATCCAACTGGGAGCCTGGACAGCAAACAGCTGGATGGTGGCATGGAGCTAACATTAACAGCTCTCCACGATCCCGACGAGCAGCTAAACATGCAGCAAGGAGAGATGCACACACAGCAGCAGCAGCAGCAGCAGCAACAGCAGCAGCAATATCAAACGCAATCCAAATGCCAGCAACAAGGACTCTACCAGCAGCAACAGCAACAGCAACAGCAGCAGCAGCATACGAATGGCTATGGATATCATGTGGCAAGTGCCATTGGCATCGATGGCGACAGCTATCAAGTGCTGCCCTCCTCCGTCTCTGGACATCATGGCGAGTGTAAGTAGGCAGCTGGGCGTGGTCGAGTGGGCCCAGCACGATGGCTTCTTCATTAAGCGTTGCAATTTCCTTCTCGTGCATTTTGTTTTTTTTTTGTTTTTTGAGTGTCTGCGCAGATTTATGGCGGCCATTTTGACGCCTTTTTTGGGCTGGGTGGGGGTAGCGTAATTGCATTTCATGTCAATCTAGTAGATGCCGCTACCTGCTCCTCCTTCCTCCTCCCTCCCTCCCATCATGCAAATGTCCTTGCATAAGCAGCAGGCAATGCAAATTCCTTGGCAACCAAATGACATCCATCTGGCGACTATCCGATTCGCGCTGTGTCCACTCTGTATATCCAGTATCCAGTATCCTTTATCCTGTATCCTGTTCAGCTCGCTGCATTTCGGCGTAATTCCAATTAAGTGAGAATTAAGCAAGCCGTTAGTCGTTCCTTTTGTGCTCTTAATTGGCTTTAAGCCGACTCCTTCACAGTTTGTGCAATTGCAACTCATAAAAATGGTTCTTCGACAAAGTCGCGCACCCTCAAGTGCCTGTCACTTGAGCTGGAGACAGCTCAGCGACAAACAACACTTGGCCAGCTGTGCAATCAAATGAGCTTTAAGCCAGACGAACTGCAAATCTTAAAGATTAAACAACTCACAAATGACAGCTACTAACTAGTCTCACTCTCTCTTTCTCTCTCTACTTTTATATCAACTGCTCTGCTAAAATAAAAATTAATGATAATGAAAATGAAAAGAGAAAGAGACAAAGCTGAAAATAATCTGACAAAGAGCTGCGCATCGAGCGCTCGGAGCTGGGCATAAGACAAAATTCGAGTTATTTGACAACAGTTGCTCAAAAAGCAACTAAAAGATTAAAGATTTAAGCTTTGACAAAAGAAAAGTACTTAAGCTGCGTTTAATTTTAGCTAAGTCAGTGAAACGAAAGTGCTTAAACTAACTAAGTTTTAAGAGCTGAGCATGTGTTAGCTGGGAACACTCAAAATTAATTTAGAAATGAGCAAAACTTATTTTTCTTTGGTCAAATTTTTAGATATAGAATTTATGAATGCCAATCGATGGAACTAATGCGTAGGAGTAGATAAAAAATCATACTATTATTTTATAGATCGTACTTAGTTTAGCTGAGTCAAGTAGTGATTAGAGCTGTTAATGGACGAACTTTGCCACAATAATAATACGAATAATAATAATAATTTGCTTCATATTTTGACAATTAATTTGACATGCTTTTAGAGAGTTCTGAGAAATATTACAATATTTTTTTCTGATAGAAATAACCATTTTATCATATTTAACTGATAGAAAATGAATGTTTTATACATTTGAAAATAAACTTGCAATGCCCAAGTTTTGTGGTTCAATTAAAATCTTACCAAACTAGCAGTTTCTCAGTCTGCTTTTACTTTAGACTTATTCAAAGAACTCTAATGAACTGGCTCGTCTTGAAATGCTCCACATTTCATGATCTCCCCATTCACAAGGCAACCTCAAGCCAAATTTAGCTCTTATATAAAATTTCCTTTTTTCTTATATTTCTCAACAAGTGTTTCTGTATGAAATGTGTAATTTTGCTTTTCGCAACGCAAGTGCCGTTAAACGGCAACTGCACGAAGGTCACAGTTGGCCAAATGCAATGTGCTTAAAGGCCTTAAATAGTTTTTAATTATATTCCAAGTGCATAATGCCTTTCTAACTAGAGTAAATGCTTTTTGTATGAATTTTTATAATTTTATTTCATTTCATTTTTGTTTTTTTCTCGTTCCCCATATTATTTTCCATTTGTATAGTCAGGCAGACTGCCCCAGAGACAGACATAACAGGTATGCGGCAGAGTCAAAGTTTTTTTTTCTGAAAAAGTTTTTGTGTGTGTTTCTGTGTGGCGCTGAGTGAAAGGCAACATGTTTGCAAAACGTTAGAGCAACTATAGAGCGCTGCCTCGCCTCAGTTGCCAACAAATTTGACCAAAAAATGTGCACCACAGAATACACTTTAATTGTGTGTGTGCGTGTGTGTGTGTGTGTGTGGTCTTTGGCTGCTTTCATTAGGAAGCCAACGTTTAGTCTTCTGCTGTTTCTTCTTGGTTTCATTTTTTTGGACAGCTTTTGAATTCGCGTTGCCAACGCCAACTTAATTACTATTTCTTTACCCACATCCTGCTGCATCGCCAACCAACCGGAAACAAAACGTCGTGTGATACACACACCCACACACCCTCTCTTCTCCTCTCTTTGTGTGTGTGTGTGGTCCATGCGGTTGCAACCAAAGCAGGACCACTTGAGGCGACAACCGTTCCAGCAGCAGCAGCAGCAGCAGCACGCGCCGTCAAACTAACGAAACAGCCCACCATCACCACCACCACCACCACCATCATCCCCACCAGCAGCACCACCAACAACACCACCACCAATAACAACTCTAGCAACAACTCCACCTTGAAGCGTGGCCAGGTGAGGGGGCGGCAGCTGGTGCAGCAGGTGCAGCAGGTGACCGCAGCTACGGCAGCTACCACCACGGCGCTGGCAACGACAATTACAACAACATCACGTAATGCCAAAACCGCAACAACAACAACAACGCTCGCCATCTCAGGTAAAGGCATAGGAAAATGTTGTGGGATTTAAGAGAAGCGGCGAGCACCACCACCAACCAGCACCACACTTGAACTTTGCACCACAAAATGCACACACGACGCCAATAACTAACTGTATAACAACTTGCACCAAGCTAAGCTTGCCTCTTGCCGTTTGCCTCTTGCCTCTTGCCTCACGCCTCACGCCTCACGCCACTTGCCACTTGCAACGCACGCTCCAATCTTAATGCACCTATGCACCTATTGTTCCACATCTCCACATCTTCTTCTTCTTCTTCTTCTTCATCTTCATCCACTCTCACTTGCCACACGCATACCTTTCATTTATCAACACTTTTATGCACCAAATACGTTTTATAATACTGCGCGGATGGGCCTAAAATATGCTCAGCATAATTTGTAGCAAAATTGTGCTAGAAAATAAATTTAAGAATTTAATTTTGCCTTTGAAGGACAAGAGATTTAAGGGAGTATATAAATGTTGACTGTTTGATGGAGGCAACATTTCTTACAGTGTCTTTAAATGAAAGCTGAGCTTAGCTTGAAGCATAATTCCATTTAATAAATTGAAATACAAGCATAGATTTACTTATTCCACAAAAATTCATTCGTTTGATTTTTTTAATTCATTTTAAATATACAATTAATAGATTTAAACATGCTCAAATCCAGTTTGGTTCATCTTGACTTTAGATGGTATAAAATTGCTTTGAGCGATCATTTTACTTACTTTTGGCACTAGAATTGTAATGCTCAAAAATACTTAGAGTTTCAAAAAGAAAATACCTAATAGCTCTCTAGCAATATATAAAGTGACCAAACAAGAGTAATACTATTTGCCCTAATTATATTAAAACAGTTGTTGAAACTATCAATAACATGCAATTATTATAATATTTACAAAGACTTGCCATTTAATGAAAAATTATCTCAAACTAGAAAAACCTGTAGAAATAACTAACAATTTGTAGTGATAATCAGGCTCAGCTGCAAATACAGAACGTGAGTTTTTTTATGAAGTCAGTCGTCGTTATGGCAATAATAAGTAGGCAGTTCATTGCACAGTTGAAAAGTTTAATCATGAATACACTCTTTTGGTTCCTAAGCCAACATTCAGATGGAGTGAGCTACGAAGTGAAATTAGCAGCCATGAAAAAGAGTATTCAAGAAGACACAAAAAAGTTAGCTAGAAGAGTTCCTCGAAAAACCTCGTTCGAGAGGCTATTGATGTACATAAAGCGAATATATGGAAAAAAGTCATTCCAACTAGAGCCTTACACTTAAAGCAGCTACTGCATATGGTAAACAGACATTTGTATAAAGTGTGTGTCCATACATAATGGCTTAAGTTTAGTTTTAAAATAAAACTAACAACAACTGAATATCTCAAATTCTTTTTTCTATTAATGCAATTATATTTTCTATTGCTCTTGTTTGGTCAGCCACACACTTTTTATTATTTAATAAGAATTTCTTAAGTATTTTGGAAGTGTAAAACATTTCAATTACAACCTTTGTACGATTTTAGAAAATTATATGTCACATATCAGAAACTGATATTTGAAACATTTTTGATTTCTTTTGACCAGTTGTACTTCAAGTTTTGTGCACTAAAATATATTTAAGCTAATAGAATCATGTTATTTATCAGAAAAAGCGACTAAATACACTGAAAGCCCCTTCAAATATTAGTGGGTAGGATAATTACACTTATAAGTGATCGCCTTCTATTCAAATTTACAAATTTGATAGCAAAAACAAATTCTGCATTCTGCATTCTATTCGTCCACTGAAATCATAACGACGCTCTTCGAGTAGTCAGAGCCTAAGTTGCTGCCTCGCTCTCACTCAGCAACGCGCGCAACTGCTTGCAGCAACAGCTATCTTTGTCTCGCTCTCGCTCTTGCTCTCCGATGCAACACAGCAATGAAGCGCAAACTCATTTAGATAATATTTTTACGCAACTCTATGCAAGCTCGCAAACTCTTACTAATACTAGTAGCTACCTCGCTCTCACTCAGCAACGCGCGGAACTATTGTACATGTAACAGCAGCTATCTTTGGCTCGCTCTCGCTCTTGCTCTCCCATACACAGCAGAAATGAAATTCACTCGTGTAATATTTTTACCGCAACTCTATGCAAGCTCACAGTCTCTCACTAATACTAGTGCAACAGCCAATCACATCAAGCTTGATCAGAACTGCCATACACAGCAGAGCCAACAGACTCTGCTATCTCACACTATCACTCTCATGGCGATACGACACACATACACATATACATGTGCATACACATTCTTCATCGATTGCCCAGCGACTTGAAAGCTTTTCGTTAAGTGTCTGTTTGTCTGTCAGATGTACTCGAAGATTAAAATTACAGAAAAAAAAGAAAAAAAAGCAAAAAAAAAAAACAAGTACACATAAAGGACTGAACACAATTCGGTCACAGGAAATTTTGTTCGGAATCTAAATCTAAACCTTTTTAGCCACAATTTGTACACGCCGTTTTTGTAATGTTCTTGCTTAAGTCGCCGCTCAATCGACTTGGGCTATTAACGCATCGTCTCATTACGTTTCAATATCGCAATCATTTCTTCAAATGGCCCCCAAAAGCTGTAAAAAGCGGTCCACACCTGCAGGTGGCCAAGCCAACGGCACGCGACAAGTCAGTGGACACAAATCCGGCGAAGCAGCCAACGCCGCTGGACGAGATCTCCGCCAATGAGCCACCGAAGCTGGGCAAAATGAAGGCGGTGCCGCCGCCAAGCTTCAATATCAAAGATCAGCGCGACAAATGGCTGGCCAAAGTGTCGCCCCAAATGCAGCGCAGCAAGCGCAAGTCCAGCGGCGCAGCTGAGGCAAGTGGCGGCAAGTTTGGTTCGCCTGGGCCGGGGCCAGCGCCGCATTCGTCTATGCCAGCTCATCTGAATATGGAAAGCAATGCCCAGAGCTTTGGCATGCCCAAGCCAGCATGGCAGCAGCAGCAGCAAAAGAAGCAGCAGTCGCCCGTTGAGGCTTCGGGCAGAGGATCAGCGGAGCGCAGCTCCTGGATGAATCGCATGCACGGCGCACAGCAAACGAAGCAGGCGCAATGGGTCCAGGACATGAAGGCCAAGCAGCAGGCTGCCTGCGGCATGCAGCAGCAGAAGATGCAACAGATAAAGATACCCATGCCACAGAAGCCGCTTGCAACGAGTGGAGCCGCGACAGCCATGCCGATTGCCGAGCCGGCGGTGGAGGAGCCACCCGCACCAAAGACACCGGAACGTCTGGCTTACCTGGAGGCTGTCAAGCTGCTGAACAACTATCAAATACATGAGCCCACCGCCGGCCGTGCTCAGTCGAAGTCGAGCAGCCTGAGCGATAAGCTGGAGCCAAATATCGAGCACACGCTGCTCTGCCTCAGCCAGACGGGCTTTGAGCGCGAGCATCTGGAGCGCATACCTGTCATCCAGGTAGCCGGCACCAAGGGTCGCGGCTCCACCTGCCTGCTGGTGGAGGCCATATTGCGTGCTCATGGCATTAAGACGGGCGTACTCTGCGCTCCGCATCTCTTTCTGACCAACGAACGCATACGCATCGATGGCGAGCCGCTGCCAGAGGAACAATTCACCCAGCTCTTTGGCCAGCTGCATGAGAAGCTGATGGAGATGCAGCCGCCGCCAAGCTATACAAAGCTGCTGACTGTCATGGCATTTCATGCCTTTCGCAATGCCCACCTGGATGTGGCCATTGTCGAGGTGGGCAGCGGCTGTGCCAGCGATTGCACTAACATCACCTCGCATGCCCGCACCATTGGCATCAGCACCTTGGGCTGGGAGCAGAGCTTCAGCTTGAGCAACTCGATGCGAGACATTGCGTGGGCCAAGGCGGCCATCATGAAGCCCGAGGCGAGCGTCTATACGAGCGCCAATCAAACTGAATGCTGCGAGGTGCTCAGCCAGCGTGCCCAGCAGGTGGGCGTGCAGCTGCATCGGGTGCCCAACTACCTGGACTACATGGAGGCAAATGCCAGCTGCAAAAAACTGCTGTCCGGTGCGAACTACTCTGTGAAGCTAAATGGCTCGCTGGCCATTCAACTGGCCTACGACTATCTGCGTCGCTACAATCCCGAATATGTCGTGGGCCTGGAGCACAATAGCCTCACACTGACGCCGGGCGCTACACGCGGCCTGGAGCTGTTCGAGCAACGCGGCCAGTTCGAGGTGATGAAGCATGACATATTCAATGTTTATCTGGATAGCGCGGACACCTTGGAGAGCATGATGATGTGTCGAGAGTGGTTCTATACGCGCACTCGCAGCAGTCGCTCACCCAAGATTCTGCTCTTCAGCAAGGTCAACGAGTTCAATGCCAAAGATCTCTTGACTATTCTCAGGCATAATATGAAGTTCGAGGAGGCTGGCTTTGTGCCCAGTCCGAATTGCTTTGAGGGCGAGTCTCTGGAAGAGCAGGAGGAGTGTCAGGACAAGGACACCCAAGATGCCATCAACTGGCACAGCATGGAGGAGCTGCAGCGTGCACGGCGCAATGCCAGCAACTGGCGTTCGCTCTGCGAGGAAAACGGCACCAGAGACAACTCGCACATGTCCATCTCGATAGAGGCCTTCTTCGAGCATCTGAAGGAGAAGTATGGCAAGCAGCGCTACGGAATGCGTAATGAACTGGATGTACTGGTCACTGGCTCCCGGGAGCTGGTGGCTGGCACCATACAACTAATCCAGAAACTGAAGGACAAAAATTTCGGCAAATGGCGCTAAGAGAACCAAAAATTTATACGGCTTCAAACTAAGCTCCGAACAACACATTCAATCGGTTTTTTCACTCGTTTTGTTACAGTTATATATATGTATGTACATATGTGTGTATATGTGTATATATGTATACGTATGTATACATCTATCTATTTATGTATGTCACATGTCGGATTTAAATTTCTAGTTACTGTTTTTCACCTCAACGAAATCCAATAAAAAATGTCACTCGCGCTTTAGTCTGATATGGTCAGCATCCGTTTCACGTAAAACCAATTTGTATACTTTTATTGTAGGCATTTATCCGCAAGATAAATGCATGTTAGTCACATGTCTTAATATACAAAATTTTCCAGCTCAATTTATAAAGGCAAAAATAGCTTTCGTAATAAATTTTTAAATGATATCTAGGATTTTTGCCTAATTTATTTATATTATTTTTATATATTTTTATTTTTTTTTAATATTTTTATCCTCAGGATAAATTTATTATTGCCACACATCTAAATATTAATAATAATAATAATTATTATATATAATAATAATAACATATCTGTCTAATTAATTTTATTACTATTATTTTTATTATATATTGCTTTTAAAATTTATCCTCAGGCTAAATTTGTGTTAGTCACATATCTAAAAAAAAAATGAATAAATAAAATAAAGAAGTTTTCCTCCCCTGACTATCAAAGCAAATATATTTTCCATAATACATATTCTAAGAATATATTTAAAATATCTACTCAATTTATTTGTATTATATTTATCCTCAAGATAAATATCATATTTCTAAAAATAAATAAAAATGTTACTGATTAATATTTTTAGGCCACATATTTGACTAATTAAATATTAAATTATTATTTTAATTCCTCATTATTAAATTTATCATCAGGATAAATACATGTTTGTCACATAGCCAAGAAAAATCCATGAATTTTTGATTGCATTTTTTACAATTTTATTATCCTATTTCTCCTTATCCTACTTTTTAGTCTTCTTTCGAAAGTATTTTCTTAAACAGTATTATATTTATCCTCAGGATAAATACCTATTACCCACTTCTCTAACAAATTTTCTTATTTTTGGTAAATATTTCATAAGCCGAAGGCCCTGGAATATCTGCCCAACTAGTTTATATCTGTTATATGCTTAACTAGACGAGCTTTACATTTGTCTTCATGATAAAAATTTGTCAGCCACTTATACATAAAATATCTTTCAGAATTCTTTCAGCTGCACTACTCTAGTCAAACTATTTTTTTTTGTTTTATCTGCTTAATTTTCTATGCCTAATTTATCCCCACGATAAATATTTGTTAGTATTAAACTTGTCTCAATGCTTGCTTAGCGCTGACACTAATAGAAACGAAATTGTAAATCACCTTTTTAAATGTTGAATACGAGTATTTTAAAGTTCTTGAATCTTGTGTGTGTGTCGAGTTGGTTGAGTAATTTAATCCAATTGGGTTGTCCATCAACTTCAGTCTAAATTATGCAAAAACGTCGGGGTATATCAAATGCAGATGGGCAAACGAAAAAGCGTAACCCAAGTCGGAGGCGTTGGTCCACTTGGACAGCTGCCTGGCTGCCTGCCTGGCTGATGAGCATGACATGGCATCTTTTATATTTCCAATTAGCCATTGTGACTTTCACATTTCCAACTGCTCGACTTTACCTGACGCACACTTTAAATATATATATTGTATAAAGAAAGAGAATGAGAGAAAGAGAGAGAGATTTCTATAGAGATTTCCTTTACTTTTTGCAGGGTCGAACAACATGCCCAGTGGCAGTCAGGAGAACAACTATAGCAATGCACGTGATTTGTCGCAGGAGGCGCTGTGGCGCCTCCAACTGGCCGCCGCTCAAAGCCAGCAGATCTATGTGGAACAGCGACCGCCATCGGCATTCAGCGGCCTGGTCGACTATGCTGGCTATCCGCACATCAATACAGTGACCAGCTCGTTGAGCCAGCAGAGCTTTGGACAGCAGCCGCAGCAACAGTCGGTTGGAGTGCAGCCGCTGACGCCGCATGAGATGCTGCAGGCAGCGCAGCGCTATGGAACGTTGCGCAAATCGAAGCAGCCGCCGCTGCCGCCACAGCGCAAGGATCAACAGCAACAGCAACAGCAACAGCAGCAGCAGCAGCAGCAGCTGGGTGAGTGTTGACCGTTTGTCTTGTCAGATAAGCAGCTGAGATGAATGGCAAGGAAATCAGTTTGATTGATAATGCAACTAAGTGTTGCAAGTGGCAGCGGGGCGTTGGGCGTTGGGCGGTGGCAACTCGAATTGTTGCACACTTATAAATAAAATAGATTTTGCATGTTCAGCTTGAGCTGGTAGCTTGGCAGCCACTAGGATGTGTACAATTTGCATCTGTATCCTTTTATGCATGAGCAACAGCAACAGCAGCAGCAGGACTCAGACACAAACACCAGAGACACAAACAAACACCCCCACGCACGCACACACACAGACTGTCGCACATATATAAACAGATAAATGCACATAAAATAGTCAGCTCTAGCTGCTGCTGCAGTCTTCTTGCTCGTCCCTGCCCCTCGCGCTGCTCATCAAAAGGAACAAATCGCTTGCAGCGACAACTATTGCTGCCCCGCCTCAGACTAAACAAACGCAGTTGCTCCTCGCTCCTCGCGGCTGCTGCACTCTGTGGCGCTTCTTTAAACGCCAACATGAAATAGAAGTACAGAAATAACTGCAAAAGGGGAAACTACCCTAGTTGGTTATGTTGGGTATATGCAGCTAGAAGCTATTCTTGACTCTAACAAGAGAAATTGACTTGACTTGGCTTCTATATGCGCAAAAGAATCACATATTCACATAATTTTGTGCATTTGTGATATCTATACACTATCAAAACTATCGATAACTAATCGATAAGTATTGTCAAGTGTTAAAAAAAGGACAGACGATAAGCATGCGATATATTAAATATATATTTCATTTAGTTTACTTTATATATATAATTTTTATATCGTACACTTAAGATACTCCATAGATTAAAAGAAGCCAAAGTTATCTAAATCGATAATTATCGATTTTAATGAAAACATATAAACTTGGATACCATACATAAAAAAATAAAAATTGGAATTTTGCTCCCAATCTTTTAAGCTTTAAAAATTCATAATAAAATAAAAATTATAAATCGATATTTATCGATTTTTAGTCAGCTTGGGTAGGTTTTTATCTAAAGATATGTAAGCCTAGTGGATATTAAATTCAGATTCAGATGTCACTTCATAATATATATATATGCTCTTAACGTTCCTTAGAAATGCGATGCAGATTTAATGCTTAAAAATCGATATTCATCGATTTTAGGCAGTTTCAAATTTGTATGCTTCAAATTGAAAACTAAAAGATCAATGATCATAAATTTTAAGAAATTTAAAAAAAAAGTATTACAAAGATTTTATACTACAATATAATGGGGTAAGAGAGTCTATAGAAAATTATTTCAATGAAAAAATTTCTGTTAGTAACAAACAAATTTCTACAGACAAATTATCGATTCACTAATCGATTATACTAAAGAGCATTTCGACTGCTGCTCTATATTACATATTTCATGAAATAAGAAACATATCTCTTCCTATCTCTGCCATACATATTCCAAACTCTACAACACTCCCTTTTAGCCATACCCAAACCCTACAGGGTATTCAAAGAAAACACCGATAAAATACGTAAAAAACAAGCAGATAAAAAAAGAAATGCCCAAACAAACTGGAAAAGCAACAGCAAACGAAAAATGTAAAATGTGCACGAGCACAAAATATTTTAGAAAATCAAAATCAAACAACGCTGCGAGCTATAAGTGAAGTGAATCACTGAACAGAATGCAACGCCACATGCCCCATAAAAAACGAAGAGTAGAAGAGAAGAGAAGAGGAGAGGGATGAGGGGATGAGGACAGCCAAACAGTCAGTTGGATAGCAAACCAGACACACACACAGAGGCGAAAATCAATTGCTGGCTAGGGGCTATTTCCATATTTACGACTCGATTTACGCTTATGATTCGTTTAGTTAGCAGAGTCATCATTCACACTTTTATTATCGAACAGCAGGTGAAGTCTAACGATTTTATGAAGAGCTTTTTAATGCATTCACAGTGAAAGACGATGAGTTCAAAGTGCTGCAGCTAGAGTATTTTTGTGGTTGGGTTAGGTTAGGTCAGGTGACGTAAAGTCAGTTTGGGTAAGGCAAAATTTGGATATTCTATATGGCTTATGAAGTTTTCTATAGAAAATCAAGTAAAAGCTTTCATAGTAGCTTAAGCAAGCAATTAATCTAGAATTTAGAAGTAACTCTAAGTATTTGTATTGATTTTTACCCAACTGCTATCATTCCTTAAGCTTCAATACGGATTGAAAGCTTTCGGGAGCTCATCAAAAAGAACTCAAAAAAGTTTTATAAATTCAAATTAAACTAATTACTTTCATTCCCTAAACTTCAAGATTTTTAAAAGCTTTCAGCAGCTTTCAAAGTTGTTAGCCAAAAATAGCTCTTATCAAGCAAATAATACCAAACTTTTTGAATGAAATAATACTATCATTATTTTTGTTGTTCATTTCCACAAAAGTGCTTTTGTCTCAATATCACAAAAAACTTACTTCAATTTTTCTACAAATATTTATAAAATTTACATATCAACAACAAATGTTATAAAAGCTTTTCAACTCGTTCAATTTAATCTCTAAAAAATATTTCAATTGCCATCAACATATATGTTGTTGGGCAACGAGCTAACCTAACTAACCACAATAGATTTCAATTTTTTGTTGAAAAGCACACGAGGCGAGCTTCAAATGTGCTGCAATAATTTTGAGTTTTTACCACTTCATGCCATATGACTATACAAACCAAACGGTGCATTGTATAACAATGCTGCTTATGAATGCAGACAAATACAGATACAAATGAATGCACTGTGATACCCTGTAAAGGGAGATAGTGAATAAGGACATTGATGTGCCCAAGGCACTTAGAGACTAGGAGAGATACATTAGAGAAATTGGAGTGATTATATATGCATGTAAATACAGATATATATACATGTATTGCAATACCCTGTAAACAGAAAGAATTGAGTCAAGTAGACCCAAGGAACTTAGAGACTAGAAGAGCTACAGCTTTGAAATTTGGTATGCTGATTATAGTATCAAAACTATGTAAGAATTTTAGCTTACATCTGATAAATGCTATATACTATTCGAGTAGACCCAAGGAACTTGTAAAGTAGAAGAGCTGCACTATTTAAAATTGGTTTATGGGTAATATTATTAAAAATATTTAAGACTTTTAGTCCACATCCGCTATATATTATAAACTATTCGAGTAAACCCAAGTAACTTAGAGACTAGTAGAGCTAGGGTATGCAAAATAGGTATGTGAGCTGTACTACTAAATATCAAAAAGAATTTAGGCCTTTATCCATTATATAATAGGGTTAAGAAAAAAATTTAATATTTAGTATTTTTCCCATATAAACTAACTATTCACATGAATTTTCCCTTTTGTTTCCAATTGGTTTTGGTCATATGACCTTACTGCTTTAGCTAGGCTATGTCTGAGTCGAGTCAGCTTGATTTCTTCTACTCGCTTTTGATTTTTTGTGGTTCCGCTGCTAAATGCTGCTTCAATTAGCTAGACAAAAGGAGGCAACAGGAGCAAAAGCAGCTGCTGAAGGTTGTTTTTTTGAATTGTTTTGCTGTTGCTGTTGCTGTTGGCCATTCATATTTACCATGCTCGTGCATTATGAACTGCTTCTAATCCGCTTAGCTCCATTGCAAAAACATTTCAATTAAAACAAAGCAGTCGTAGTCGAGCTGATGCTGATGCTGCTGCTGCTGCTGCTGCAGCTGTGGCAGCCACAGAATGTGCCCCATTTTCTTCAGTTTGGCCACAAACAACAGCAACAGAATACAGCATTCAGGCAACAGCAAAACAACAAGCACAAAACAAACAAAAAACGTAGTACATGTCCATTCACTTCTTGGCTACAATAAGAAAGTAAAGCCCAAACAGAAGTCGTGAAATAAAAGAAACTCGAATTGATTGGCTTCAGCTGTTGAAGCCGGGATGAAAAGGCGCCTCGTAAGAGGACAATTTCGATTTCTGCTTCTTATGCAGAGCGCAACACAGAGGAAGAGTTGGCGAGAGCGCAATAAGCTTGTTGAAATTGCGCAACAGCTAACTGAAAAAACCTCTTTGCAAATATATTTTATGCACCAAGAAGTCTGTAACGCATACACTTACTAATCTGTGAGATAGTTGAAGGTTTATATGAGAGAGGCTGAAAGGGGCTCAGAGAACTGGGCGAGTGCAAGAGGTTGAGTATTGAAAATTGCTATGGGCTTGGTTTTATTGAAGATAAAACTTATTTGGTTATTTGCATAGCTTTCAAAGCTAATTTACCATGTTTTGATCTAATAATCTATTCCAACTCGTCAAGCTTTTCTTGAAGCTTGGAAATGTATATTTGTATATTTATATACAATATAAATATATTTTAAGTGTATTCTATTTTATTGATAAATAGTTTAATTATCAATAGTTAAATTATCAACATATAGATGTTAACTGATTATTAGAATAAAATAAAGCTTTATATCTCTATCTCTTTGTATTTTTAGAAGAAACGAAAGCTTAGAGAGATTTGTAAAAAGTCACTTGATACCAAATTAATTTATGATTATTAAAGTTTTGTTTATCAAAAAGATTTGTTGACAGAACTGTGAAGGAAAAGGTTTTTGAATACTATTGTATATAGGTATATATAGGAGTACTATATACTGGTATATACTACTATATTCCACTATATTGTACTATATACAACCTAAACTACTTTATATTATCATATACTACTCTATACTACTATGTTACAATATATACTATAACATACTATGTATATTATATATCAGTATATATATATGAGGATATCTCACCCTTTACGTCCATTGAATATTTCCTATATTATTTGAACTATGAACATACAATTTATTGATTTTTTTTCTACTATGTTTTATTCTGCTTAAAATAAAACAAAATCGGACTCTGCATAATTTAAACAAATATTTTAATTTAATTTAAAAAAAAAAGCTTTTATAAGAGGCTGCTAAAAATTTGTAATCAAAATAACGCAATCAGCTATTATTTCCTTTATTTTAAATATTTTCTATGACTGTTGTTACTTGCAATGCTTATATTTTCTATGTATTTCACACATATACACGAATGAAAAAAAGAATAATATTTTTGCTTATATAAAACATCTGCCACTTCATGGTGCAAGCGTCTCAGGCTTTCACTAACTGTTCAACTATTCTATAAATAAAATCATTTGACTATTAAATTAGCTACTTTTGGCATTCTTTAAACTGAAATCTGCAAATTAACTTCAACTTTCGCAATTGTAGCGCATCTACTAGTCAGTCACACGCTCAGCCGCCGCATTCAAGTTATGCAGTTTATTTTGCGCACTCGAATTTCCGTTTCTCTTCTTTTTTTTTTGGTGCTTATGCTTTTAGCATTGCAACAGCCACTACAACAATTCCACTCTCTCCATTTCTCTCCCTTTACTTTTACAACAATAACAAATAAAGTAAGAAACAACAATAAAAAGTAAACTTGAGCTGCAAGTGGAACTCGAAAATCCGAGTTGCAAGTAGAAAAGTTGTTGTTAGTCGTTGCGCATCTTTTGACGTAGCTAGCGAAAATATTTCGCTATTGTTTGATGCAATTTTTGTGTAGATGTGGGAGGCGGTGGCGGAGGGCAGTTGGACATAGGCAGATTTGGGATGTGGCGAGAGGGAAGTGCTCTCTATTGGCGCTGCAAAGTATGCAATGCTTTTGAGCTCTCGATCTGCGCAATTCAATTGCCGCATTTGCGGCTGTTCATGTCCGACAGCGCGCAATCAGAGGCAAAGCATCTCACTTGCATCTTCTCCCTCTCATACTCTCTCTTTCAGTCTCTGTCTCTCTTTCTCTTTCTAAATATCTCAATTTGTAGCAAACCACGGTTGTTTGAGCGCATTCCACGTTCTGCTTCGGACCAAATATCTTGCAGCCTTTCTTAAAGTTCGCTTGTTGCACTTCTATTTCGTGGATTCTTTTGAAAGTAAATTTGATGGAAAAAGATTACATTTTGTTTATATATTAAAATATTTTTGGAATTACAGTTATTGATATGCTGTTTGCTGAAAGTATTAGGCGGTTTTCCATGAGTAGAAAGCATTTCATCATGATTGCATTTCATTAAACCATTAAGCCATTCTGCTTCTTTACGAAGTGAACAGAGTAAATTGATTTTTGTGCAATGTCCATCTTGCTGTCCGTCTGTCCTCTATTAAAACAAGATATTTGAAATTTTAACAAAATAAAATGTATGCATTAGTTAAGCATAGCTTTTAAATGGCTTTTTGAAGAATTCTTGTTTATATACAATATAAAAACTAATAAAAATTTAAAAATAAGCAAACAAATATATTTATTTTCTTGGTTAAATATTCTTGTCAAATACTTATGCCATACCTTGATTATATTTTTATTAATATATTTTTAAATTTCTATGAAAAAATATTTGTTTGTTTAATTTTAAGTTTCTATTAGTTTTATATAAAAAAGAAAAAATAAACAAGAATTCTTCACACAGCCATTAAAAAGTTAAGCTCAAAACAATTTTGTCAAAATATATATGCCGACCAGTGTATACTCGTATAGATAGCCCACGACCATAAATATATAGTAGATATATTGACGAACATTGGGGACGTGGCAAAGTAGGTCAAAATGGTAGCTACCAGAGTTTTATTGCTAGAAATTTGGCACATGACTTATTGTCGAGAATCTCTACAGATTGATAAATAAATTATAAATTCTTTAAAATTTAAAAAAATATATAATTTAAATTTAAATAAAATGCAAAGAAGCAAAATTTTATATTCAATCCTACAAAATACAGGTTCCATTTACTTTTCTGCGAATTTTGTATATTTTTTTGGAATAATATAAAACACGTGTCAAAGAAATTTACAATTTAGATGAAGGCATCAGCTGAGTAAAAAAGAAAACTTTGCTAAAACAACTCCCACAAATTCCAGCTGAATTACCCTTAGCAACATTTAAGATAGCTGCTGTGAGTAGTAAGCAGCTATTAGATTGCAGGGTTTAAGCTATTGCTACAACTTCAAGACATCCAGTTCATAAGTCAATCAAGATAAAGGACTTTATTTATAAATATATATTGGTATACATGGATAAAGCGTTTGAAATATAAATTTGCAATCAATTTATAAATAAGAAATTTTGTTTACATATTTCACAAACTTTTTACTGCATAAAAAGTCGACATGCTTATATATTCCATAACCTTCTTGCTGCTTTGAGAGCGTTTGCTAGTCGAGCAAACTCCACACAACAAATCCACCTTCTCTATGCTGGCAATACAAATTTAACAATTCGAAGCATATTAACCGCATCAATTTTCCAGCTAAACAACAAGAGGCCACAGCAGTAGCAGCAACAGCAGATCATTAAACATACAAAAGGCAATAAATACACACACTCACACAGTCAAGCACACACTCCCATAGCTCGTATAAGATATGCACATATAAAGAGCTGTGCAGAGAGGTCGCAATTATTTATGCCGAGGCGGCAACAACTTTTGACAAATTTTTTGGCAAAACATTTTGCGTAATAAATTTATTTTAATTACAACGCCAAAAAGTGGGCGTGGGCATGGCTATGGTCGGTAATGAATGCGCTTCAATTAAATGAAATATTCATAGGCATAAATACAAGAGAGCGAGAGCCCAAGCACCAACGCAGCCTCCGCCGGAATACCTGCGGCCAAGCATGTTTTATGAGCCAACAGCCAACAGCCAACAGCCAACAGCCAACAGGCGGTAAACGGGTCCACGAACGTACAGCTGCCCCAACAAGGGAGCATTAGGCGACAACACCTACAAATAAAAAACTGAGCAAATGGATTGTTAGCGAAAACTCTATTACACTTTCTTTGCTATAGAGTTTAGTATCTGATAGTATAAAGTAAATGTAGTAGAGTAGAGTATACTAGTATAGTATACTAGAGTATAGCATAAAATGTCAAATGGTATGGTATGGAATGGTATAATAGGGAATAAAACTGAATAGCATAGTATCGTATGCAGTCAACGAGAGGGGCTGCTAAACATTTGGATAAGCTGCAGTACTCTTTCTCTGAAATCTCTGAAATCCCTCTGTTTTCTTTTATATTGTATTTTATCTCTTGTCTTTTATCTTATATATTTTCTCTTCAATGTTCTTTCTTTTATATTTTTTCTCTCACATATTTTATCTGCTATTTTTTTCTTCGATCTTTTTTTAATTTTTAAATTTTGTTTTTATTCTATCCTTTATCGTTTTATCTTGTATCTAAAATATTATTTCTTTTATCTTTTATCATTTATCTATCTTCTATCTTTTATTTTATATTCTATCTTCTATCTTTTTTCTTGTATATTTTATAATTTATCTTTTATTTTTTGATCTTTAATCTTTTTTCTTTTATTTTTTATCATCTATCTTTCATCTATTATAATTTATATTTTTTTCTTCGATTTTTTATATTTTATTTTTCATATTTATATTTCATCTTTTATAATAAAATAGTTTTTTTCTTTTATCTCTTATATTTATCTTCACTCTTTTATATTTTTTTCCTTAATTTTTTCTTTTATATTTTATCTTTTTATTTTGATTCTTATAATTTATATCTTTTATTTTTTCCCCTTTTCTTTTATCTTTTGCCATTTATCATCTTTCTAATTTTTTATTTTATATCTTTCATCTTGCATCTTTTATACTTAATCTCTATCTTTTTATTATTTGATATAATTTTTTTATTTTACAATATATTTTATCTTATATAATTTTTCTTCTATCATTTATCTTTTTATCTTTTATATTTTATTTTTGATCTTGGCTTTTATCTTGTATATTTTATCTGCTATCTTCTCTTATTTTATTTATATTATATTTTATTTGGTTTCTTCCATCCTCCATCCTCTGTCTTCCATCTTCCATTTTCCCTTTTCATTTTCCATCTGCCTTCTTCTAGCTTTTAGCTACAATTCTACCTTCAATCTCCTTATACCGACTGCTATATTCTGTATTTTATCTGTCTTTCATTTTCTATATTCTATTTTCTATCTTCTATAACAAATCAATGCGTTTATCATATAGAATAAACTTGAAGCTCTCAACCACAATAATATCAATCGTCATTCATTCTGGGATCCTTTACGTTCCAAGTTCTGTTCTTCAGTTTTTCTATCATATGCCTTTGCTGTAATATCCCCACAAGGTTAGAGTATCTCATGTAACCCCAAATGGCGCAGCATCAGGCAGCCTGTGCGGAGTCTGTTTGTAGCCCGTTTTGGAGCTTGTTAATTATGGCAGAGCCAACTGTGAGTGCTATCCGGCGGTCGGCAGACGGCAGACGGCAGCCGGCAGTCGGCAGACTGCTAGAGCCGGACATCGGTTCTATGCATCATTCAAACAATTTACCAATTTCGCTTTGTCTATCTCTGTGTGTGTGTGGGGGGGGGGGTGTTTCGGTTGTTGACTGACCGCTCATAAAATGTTTATTAGGTAATGAAACATAACAACAAGCGCTGCGCACATAAATTTCAAACGAAGCCTTTGCACTTTGTGCCCCATTTCGGTTCGTTCGTGCGTTGTTTGCGTTGCGCTTCACGGAAAAGAAAATTGGAAAATTTGTTAATTGCGTTTTTGAAGCGGAAACTCTTTTGTCCGCCAACAATCGACCATACACATTATGTCAATTATGTGTCAAAAAGGAATCAATAACGCTCAAATTTTGCTGACATATGACAGCGTTTGATATTTTTCAAAAGTTTTATTGAAGATTTCTCTGCGCCAAACTAATTGAAAATGGGTAAATGGAATATGGGAAACCGATGAAAATTTATGAAAGTGACAGAGAATGAATTTATTGAGAATATAATGGAAAAGATAGAGAGTCGAGCTAATTAGGCTCTATATCAGACTCTATGTATAAATCTGCTTGAATATATCTTACTAGCTACAGCAGCTGGAGAGTTTAGATATGATAAGGAAATTGCTTTTTTATTAACATGCTCAATAACTTTTTAATGAAAAGCAGTAATTGTTCTAACAGAATTTCTGGTAATGTATGGAAGAAGCAGAAAAAGGCATCCTTGACAGCATTATATATGCATAGCGAGTCTTTAGAAAGATTAATAACCTAGCTGACCAAATTTTCTGCTTATTTCTCTTACTTGATTAACTGAAAACTTTAGATATGCAATGCAGATGCTTCTTAAGCACTTACTGAATTAATTACAATCAAATTATCGATAACTTTTGATCGGAAATGAATAGATGCCATAACAAATTTTTGATAAAATATTTAAGAGGCAGCTAAAGGCCTGCTTGATAACGCAATATATACATAGTTAGTCTTAAGGAAGAGCACTAACTGAATTTAGCAGAGTCAAGCCTTATTTCTGTCTCTCTTTTCATATACCCATATAAGTTCTAGAGAACTATAAGAGCTGGAGACTTCTTACCCTTTGTAACACTCAGATCAAATTGTATTTGAGCTATCGATAACTTTTAATCGAAAATGAAATAATGTTATGTTTGAAATTTTTTAGAAACTATGTATGGGGCAGAGAAGGTAGGAGAAGGAGTCAATCTTAAGGAGGATCAACAACTGAATTGAGCAGAGTCAAATCTTCATTTTATGGCCCAATTAGATATACAAATTGGAATAGGTATCAATAATTTAATAAGAGTTAGAGATTTTATAGACTTTTTAGGTTACCACAGATTGAATTATGTTTAAGCTACCGATAGTATTTGATTGAAAATCAATAGGTTTGCTGAAATGTCTGTAAATGGAAGTAATAGTCAGAGAAAGGACTCCTCAACTATATGAAATGTGCTTGGTCTGGCTCAATATCAACAGCCCAATTGATCAGGAACTCTGTCTTTATCCGTCTGTCGGTCTCGCCTGACTGGGAGCTACAGAGAGCTACAGAGCTACAAATGTGAATTAAAAACTCATCTATATTTCTCGCCTTTTATATCAGAATGACTGGAAGCTCTAAGAGCTACAGAGCTCTAAAGGTCTCGTCTTCTAAAGAATTTTAGTTATTTAGAAAACCCTTTACACTTCCCAAGATATCGATAAAAATCGATACCAAATTATATTATTTAAGCATAACTCAACTCCTCACAAATTGAAGCCTCAAATATATATAACTCA
Organism: Drosophila leonis; assembly: GCA_035045365.1. NCBI lineage: Eukaryota > Metazoa > Arthropoda > Insecta > Diptera > Drosophilidae > Drosophila > Drosophila leonis. The sequence goes on from JAWNPC010000830.1 coordinate 5,883,045, forward strand.
CTGCTGCCGATCAATCGTCACAAGCCAAATCCGTTGCCAAACGCATTTGGCAAACAAATTCACGAAGCGTTGATAAATTCTCAATGCGTGCGCATCAAAGTATGCAAAAGTTTTCGTCTTCTTCTTCTTCTATTTTTTTTTTATTATTATTGTGAGGGGGCGGTGAGAGGCGTGTCACAACCGCAGGCGACGATTTGCACTTCCACTTGACTTAAAGTGTAGACAGAGCGGGGCGGTAACGCTGGCTCGATAGAAGGGGGCAACTGTCACGTTGTGAAGTGTGCGTGGCAAATGCAGAAAATGTATTTATGCAAAAGTTGCAATTGTCAGCGCTGGTGCAAAGTGCAAAAGTGTTGCGCGAAATCAACGACAAGTATTCGCACACAAACACACTCGGATACACAGAGACACACAAAAGAGACAAACTGTGGCAAGTTTATGCGTTGCTGTTCGTGATATGTTGTGCATCGAAATGAGATTATTTTGTTTTGTGACAAATTTAGAGAAAATTGAAATGATTCAATTGATTAAATTTATATATTCTAAGTTACAAATATTCAAATTATATTAAAAACAAATAAAATATTAAAAAACTTGTATTGAAAGTGCATTAAAAAATATCACATGCAATTTTTTCAAGAATTAAAAATAAAAATAAAATAATATACAATATTGATTATATTTTAAGTATTCATATAAATTCTGGAGTCACAAAACTCATTTAGCAATTTCATTAAATCAAATTTAAACGATATTTAAATCTGAATTTGTCAAATAAAAATTAGAAAATATATTAAATTAGACAACTATGAAGCTTCACTGTTCGCTTGACAACTTTTCGTAAGATTTCTAGTATTTTAATTTTAGTTTTCATTCTTTACGTTGGCATTCTTAAAGCCAAACACAATTCCCACCTTCAGTTCTTATTCAATATTTATTTCTGAAAGTTTTTCTGAAACTTTTTTTAAATAACAACTCAAACGCATAAACCCATATACTTATACTTTCACACGAACACCGCAAAACTTGACAAGCGTTGACTTTTCAAATATCCTAACACACACACAGACACACATTTATTGGTAGACTGTTTGTGGAGCGAGCTCAGGGCACACCTAGCTGAGTGTTTTGGTATTTGAATTGAGTTTTGCATTGCCGAACTGTCGCCAAGTGTTGATTATGTTTCGCAGCTTTTGTCACATAATACAGATAGATATACATATATATATATCTAAATATATGTGTATATATATATAGTTGAATGATATATTGAATGCATTGCTCGTCGACTCGATTTGCATTCATGGCCCGATGCGCTTATTGAACGCAAATGCATTTGGAGCGGCAATCCATTCAAAATAAATATAAATATATATAAATATTTTTTTTACAAATATATTTCTAGAATATTTTTTCATAAAGTATATTTGTAAATATAATTTATTTGTATATTTTGCATATAGAAATACAAGTATTTATATTCAAATCGCGTGCTTAGCCGAAAGCATTCAAAAACTTGCTGACCCATTTGCATATGGAATAGGGTTAAGCACTCACATGCGTGACATAATACCCTGTTGGCTAGTGGGTCGAACTGGGACAGTTTTATGTCTATGTAGAGCAGTAGATAATAGATTGGAGAAGGAATATGTAGCAAAATATTCTACTTTTATATAGATTTAGGTATATATTGTGCTAGAGAAAATGTAGTCTAAATATACAATTAAGTTTTAGCTTAAGCATAAGTTTTTCTAAAGTAAAAACTTAATTTAGTATTTTTCTGCAGAAGTTAAAATGGAGTAAAAATACTAGAAAATACTAGAGCCTTAACAACATATTTTTGAAAATTTTTTATTGATATTCAGAGAAATAAAATAAGATTAAATTAAATTCTATTAAATCGTTAATCGTCACAACTTACTCCAAACTCTAGCAGATATTCTAGAGATCATAAGCAAATATATCATAAAAATATCTTTAAAACTATAATTCACATATTTAGGCTGAACTTCTAAACTTTACTTAAGTTAATCTTAAAACTATTAGCTTAAAAACCATATATCAAAAAAATAAACTCAACTTCTGTACAGGGTATTTTTCTGTGCCATTTCGCTTTCAGCTTGCCAAAATTTCCCACATTTATTCTATGACCAAAATTAAACCCAATTAATGGCCCAGAACTAAACATGAATTTAAAGCGCATTTTAATAGAGTTTTTAATTAATTTAAATTTTTGCCATTTTAACATTATTTATTAGCGAGCTTAACGAGCACTAAACTACAATATATCGATTTACCAACTCTTCTTCTTCATCTCATTGCAGCCGACATTATACAGGATTTAGCAAATTAAACTAATTGCCAGTTAAGAGACAGCAAAAGCGACAACAAAAACAACAACAACAACAGCAACCAAACAAGCAAAAAATATTTAAAAATTCAAAAAACATAATTTAAAATTAACAACACGTTTTGACATTAGCATTAAGTAAGTAAAACGAGCGCAAAATTACATTAAATTCTGCACTATTTTAGGTATTTAAGTGGCATTTCAAAAATACGCATTGCATCATTTTTAGGTGTGTTTTCTATACAACAACAAAAAATATATAAAAAAAAATAAAATATATAAATATATAAAATATAAAAAATAAATAAAACTAAAAAAATTGAAAAAACGAGAAATCCGTTAATTTAAAACAAAATTTCGACCAAAAACTAAAAGCAAAATCCAAAAAAAAAATTCTAAGATTCAATATTTAGTGTATAAAAAGTACTTAAAATAACATACAAAATACTCAAATATTAACTAAAACAAAGCGTGCACCTTAGTTAAGTTTTGTAATATAAACCAATAATGGGAGTTGGAGAACATTGAATTGAAAAGTATACGACATATTTAATACACTATTTAAGATGCTCTAGCAGTGGATGCGTTTGATTATGCACTCAAATTTGTAGCGGAAGTGGCCAAAAGTTGGCTACTGAGGGGCATTGAGATGGTATGAGAATCTGTGTAGCTTCACAAGTGCATTACATTTTCTACAAGTCAAAGAAAAGTTTCTTAAATTCATTTAAGAAAATTTGGATTCCTGCTAAGTTAGACTTCATTAATTACTAAATTAACTATTAAGTTTCTATTTAAATATTTGTAAAAAATGTTGCTTTTGAAATAGAAATCTTTTCTTTTAACAAACATTTATATTTTGTAAGAGCAGATATGTAGAAGAGTGAAGAAGAGTCTCAGATAATCTCTGAAAGAGCCTCGTAACCTATTTAAAAGCATATGGTTTAATTCATATCATTAAGTCATTCATTTCAAATCATAAACAGTATCACGAATTGTGTTTTTCTTTTTAAATTAATTCATTTACTCATGAATATCTATTTTGTCAAAGTCACAGGGAATCAGCTCTAGGATAAACGGTAGCTAGGGCTTCATAAGTGTATTCTTTTTGATCGCAAACAAAATATATGTAGATTTTTTGCTCAATTTTTTTTTTTTTGGATTGGGTAAACATCGAAGCTGAGTCAAAAATTAAACAAACATTCAAAATGACCGAACTTGACGACATAAGTGAGGGAGATGAGAACTAACAAAGGCCACAAAAAAAAACATTTGAGTAACCTGTGGAAAATAAAAATCAAACTTGCGATACTTTTTGAACAGACCTGAAAAGAAATTATAAAAAATCGCTTTTTAAAACAAGCTTTGCGTTTGCAACTCTTGCCTTTGCTGCTTGATATTTTATTGATTTGGTTCAGCATTTCATATAGCTAACATAAAAACAAAAACTATTTGAAGTTCTGTTTATGTTGTTTAACGTTCCCCAAAGCAAAATAAGTCTTTAGTTCTATCAAGTATACGCATGCAGTTATCAAAAAGTTTTTGAGTTTACATTAGAACCTCGCGCTTGAGCACTGCAGCGCCATCTGTTGGCTAAGCGTGACAACAGCTAAGCTACATGAATTTATTGCAGTTTATCGTCTATCTATATCTCTTTAGATATACTTAATATACATTGAATTTCAACTCACTCTGTCTAACTCTTCAAGATATGATTATCAATTCTTAAAAAAAAACATAGCTCTTCAAACCCCATTTAATATGCCCAACATTCCAAATTAGCCCATTTGATTAACATTTGTATTGTGATAATTATTTATATAAATATATATATTTATATATATTATATATATATATATATATATATATATATATATGTGAGAGCCATTTAATTATAAAATGTGGCCAAATTGTTGGCTGTTCATTTGCCGAACATTGCAAATGTGCGACAAATGCAAATAGCCAGAAAATTCGGATTGAATTCGTTGTAAAACCAAAAGCCAAACACAAAAGCCACCTTTGAGGTTGCAATTGTGCGAAAATCTATACAAAAATTGTGCGGTCAATATGGAAAATTTAGCAAAAATTAAATAAACAGTTATTGCAGGCAAACACACTCACACATATGCAAACTGCAACAAAATCGTATTTTAATTGCATTCACAATATGTGAAAAAAAACGCGACGCGCTTGGCCCAGCGAGTCGAATAGAAAATACCCTGAAATATAGTAGAAATTTTTAGTTTTGTTATATTTTTGTTAATTTTAATTGTTTCTTGGAGTGAACATAAAGAAAATCTATCTTCATATTGATAACATATTCTTTACTATATTTTCGATATTTCATATCAAATTAATAATTTTCTTTTCAATGTAAGGCATACAATATATGATATGATATCATGATGATAATTCCCTTTTCATTTAGAACTCAAGGCACTTTATGCAAAGAAAAAGAAATACAATTCAATTATATTCTAATGAACAATTCTATTAATACTCGAAACTTATCATTTACCATGTCTGTTTCTATCGATAGCACTTATCTCTAAATACAATAAATAGATTTTCTGTGTTGATTGAAATTCCAATAAGCTGTTTCTCTATTTATTTACGATACTTATCGATTAATCATGATTGACTTTCTCAATCTACATCAAAGAGCATAAATGCAAGTTTCTGTAAGTTATCGATCACATAAACGATAACACTTATACTGCATTTTAGGTTGCTAGAGATGAAGCTAAAGTTGTGCGGCTTATCGATAACTGTTTTTATCAACTTACAGCTTATATCAATGAAACTTGCAGAGAAGTAATGATAACATAAACGATTATAATCATGTGTATCCATAACAAAAACCATTAACTTATGTAAAGGAATTCTAAGGAATTTCAGTTGCTGTAATGAAAGTGTGCTTTTCACTTGTATCGATAACTATAGTAACGATAACAGTTATACAGATAAAACTCTGCTAAGCTTGTTTAGCGATAGTCATAATCGATTTCAATACACAGCCAGACTCAACAATATCAACCACTTCAGCCATTCTACATACCCCCACATTTTTCATAGCAAAATCAATGTATCCACTGCATAGGGTATACCACGATTTAAAATAATAAAAAAAAACACAATCGAAAACTATTCAAATGGCAAAGGCCACTCATTAGCCTTTGTTTTTGTATGTCACTGTGTGTGTGTGTGTGTGTGTGTGTGTGTGTGTGTGTGAGTGTGTGAAGGGCTTATTGAGTCGAACAATGCGCGGGTGAAGGATGATCAACAACTAATTGCACTGCTAATTTCAATTGTTGCATTGTCGTCGCTTATAATCACGAAAATTGTAATTACAAATTACAATTGAGGGCCCGTTTTTACGCAAATTAGATTGTGCAAATGTTGTAAATTAATTTCTAGGGCCGAAATTGCGTTGACAAAATCAAAGCGCAAAATTTCAATTTATTTGCCGCATTCTTCGGGCCTAATTGGCAAATGCCTAATTAACTAGGTCAACCAAATGCCTGTCCGTAACTATTATATTAAGGCGCTTTAAGGCCAAGAAATACCAAATCAACTATGATAATATCAAAGCCAACTATAAATACACAATTTCCATAGCAAACCACAAATATGAATATTAAAAATAATCCAAACAGAAAAAATTACCCAACAAAAATGCAATTTTAATGTTGAGCTTCTCCGAAAACTGCCAGACACAAAATTCAATTTGTTTGAAAAATATTTGCAAAATTTATAAACATATATATAAATATAAATTTATATAAGATAGCCACTGCTCAGTAAGTGACTAAAATGATGCACTTTTTATTTCATAACATTTTGTGTTATCAAATTTGCTTTTATTTTTCATTCATTTAACATTTTATGCACAAATTGCCAAAAATTTCCAAATGAAATGATGCTTAAAGTTCTTTCTAGGCATGCTTAGTTCAATTTAAATATTATTTTTGTCTTTTGAGAGAGAGAAAGAGGGAGAGAGAGAGAGAGAGAGAGAGAGAAAGAGAGAGAGAGAGAGAGAGAGAGAGCTGAGAGCTGAACTACAAGCAACAAAGTGGAACTAGTTGCACTCTGTCTATCAATAATGCTGCAAAGCCTAACTGAAACTGTTTAGCTGAGGATAGATATATTTCCTAAATAATAGATAAACTCTCCTTTTCATAAAGAGATCATCGATAGGCGCAGTTAAATCCCATAAGTTTTTGACATACTTGCGGTAAGGAAAACGTTGTTGACTCTCCGCACCGTCAGTCAGGTCGTCACTCTAGCTGGTGTGTCGGACTGCAATACTGCTTACCGACTCAAAAACCTCCTCTTCTCGGGCTGCCTCCCACCTTGGAACCAGGAGCTATCCCGCATTAACCTTCAAGGTGGAGCCCTTGTATATGCTCTAGCTATCTGTATCTGTAGCTATCTGTGTTCCTGCGTCCAGGTCCCACTTTTTCCGCCGGAGAACCTTTTCGGCGAAGTCACAGACTCTTTTCCAGGCATCTATGCTGTTACACATTTGCTGTACTACAGTCTCTACTGTAACTTCACCGACAGTTTCTGCCAATTCGGTTCTTTCTTCTGACCACTTTTAAATAAATGAGACAATTGAAAGTTACAAATGTCACTTTTAAACAATATTTTAGCTTTATCATTGTTTCTAACTTTGCTAAGTACATTCGATTGTATACTTCATAAATAACTCAGCTTTTCTATATTTAATATTATAATTTTATACTTTTCCAATTTAATATTAAATAAATGTGAGCCATAAAACAAAGGAATAATCAGCATAATTTCATTAAATGCTAAAAACTATCTTTACGCATTTTGCAACACTGTCCAAATGAATAAAAACTAATTTATATTTATTTATCTAATACAATTATGTTTATTTTTAAATGATATTTATGTATTTTTGCTGCCTTTTCATTACATCTAATCTACAATTTGAATTATTTGCACAGCTAATTAGCTTTCATAGATATATTTTTTTTTTTTTGTGTCGCTCTCTCACCCTCTTAAAGGCTTCCTCAGTGCACCCCGCCACAAAGCCCACCTCTATGCGTACTTAAACTCTTGCACGCATTGTTATGAACCAATTTTGAGGCACACTTCTCCATTTACTCTGCCAAAAATACAAAACGAAAAAGAAGTAGGAAAATGCAATTTGCATTTCGTGTTCATGGCAACAAAATAGGTTGTAAAAAACAAAAAAAAAACAAACAAAAAATGAAAATAAAAGAATATAATAATATTAAATTAGTTTTTTTCATATATATTTGAATATATAAATGCTTAACTATTACAAACTATGTGCGAAATATAAGCTGCAAACACTCGAAAAAAATTTATTTTTATTTTGGGCAAATAAAATAAAAAATATATCAGAAAAAAACATTTACAAATGGCAAACAAAATAATTTAAATTCCAGCAAAAAGCATAATTGAGCCATTTAATTTGATATCAAACAACTAAATAAAATACTCAACAAGAAAACCCAAATCAAAAAAAATATATAGAAAATAAATGTACACAAAGCAGCTAACAGTATAGATACCCTGTATAAAGTAGGCAATTTTTCTATGAATATAATTTTATTTTTTTATTTTAAATATTTTTGCAAGGAAATTCAGCAAAGAAATATTTTGCTTTAAATTTATTTCTGTTTTAATATCTTTTAAACTCCAAAATAAAAAATATATATAAAATAAATAACAAAATAATTGCTAAAATTGAAGATACCCTGTATTTAATATGTAAATAAATTTGTGTTTAAATAATATTTGATATAATTTAAAAAAATATTTAATTTACCCAAAATTCATATTTCCCTTGCAAATGTTCTCTCTTAATTCAATTCGTATATACCCAATTCTATAGATATTTTAATTATCTACAGGGTATGCTCACATATATAGAAAAAAACAAGTAAGAGTGCTCTAGTCGAGACTGCTCGACTAAGAGATACCCTGAACCCTGGGAAGATGCGACATTCAATTCACTTTACGCTTCTTTTATACATACATACATACATATAAACAACACATGCACTTGCTCTGCTACTGCGCAGTTTACGCAGCGACTGCGCGCGGGCAGCGCTTGGGCTGCAGTATGGGCTATATTTTGAAAACTTATTTGTTGAATAGGTTTGCTTCTAGATGGACTTTCGTAATCAAACTTTTACAGCGTAATAATGCCATTCATATGTATGTAATTGCCAAAGCACAAGTCTCTAGTATTTGAAATACGTTTTTTTTTTTAATTTGGGGAGAAGGGGGCGTGGTATCCAAAATCCGAAAATTGCAAAATGTTTGTATTCATTACACGGGTACACACAATAAATCTGAAATCTATAGCTCTAACGGTATTCAAAAACGAAGAAAAGTTATCGATTTTTATCGATAATAAGGAAATGGGATGAGTTATCGAAAAAATGATAAACTCGTACTGCGTAGGATATACACGAGTATACATTTCAAATTTCAGATCTCTAGCTTTTGTGGTTTGCGAGATCGCTGCGTTTACACGGGCGGACGGACGGACGGACAGACGGACATGGCTATATCGACTCAGTTTGTGGAGCTGATCAAGAATATAAATACTTTATGGGCTCTGCCACGCCTCCTTCTGCCTGTTACATACATTTTCACAAAAACATTATACCCTGATTTCCCATTTTCAATGGGTTCAGGGTATAAAAAGCAGAAGTCAACTTCATTCTCTGCTTAACTCATTTAATATTAAACATAGTTAAATAATAGCAAAAATAGTGTTAAATAATTTAAACAGTATTTTAAACTATTTATTCATAAAAAAAAAAAACTTTAACATAAATATATAAAATAAACGGAATACATTTGATATTAGCAAAATAACTGTAAGCGCTTTGTATATATATATCAAATATTTACATAGTTAATCATAATAATGAAATATAAATTGAAAAAAAAATGATTTATTGTAGTATGTGCAACAATTTTAATGATTAATTCATGTAAATACACAAATATGAAACATAACAAAAAAGAAAACTAAACGGAAAGCCAATATAAGTAGAGTAGCAAATATTTGAATACTTAAGAGTTCAGTAAGCAAAATATATATAAATTAAAAAAATAGAAATACATTTTTAATTTTTAAATGCATAAAGTCTTTGAATGATTTTATTAAATGATGAACAATAATAATTTGAGTTTTTATTGTTTAAATTGATATAATAAAAAATATTTGTCATTTGCGATTTTGTATTTTTTATTTAATTGATTTTAACTTAAAATATATTTTAAATATTTTTAGCGCCAATAAAAAGAATTTTAAAAACTGATTTTATTTAAATTATTTAAACAACTAATTTCTATATTTGTTTTTGTAAATATTTTTTATTGATTTATATTTTTTCCAGCTTTATGTATGATTAAAATATTTTGGAATTCTTTTTAGAGATGAATATGTGAGATTATGACAGTTAAATTTTTTTTTAAATTTTGTTTTAATAAAAAAAATGTAACTTAAATTAAATGTAGACTTAAATCTTAACTTATGATCTGTAAAAAAATGTCCATAATTTTTTTTTTTAATTTGTTTTACTTAGTGTATTTTATAAAAACATGCGCCCATCTCTAATAAATGAAGAAAATATTATAATACTTCAAAGTAAGTTCAAGTGTTTTCTATGACGTGTTTGAAGACAGCATTGCCATGATACGACTTCATTTAGCATATTTTGAAGTCATTTTGTAATACTCATTATGAGCAGTTGAATCTATGTGTTTAGCCTTAAGATAAAAATGAATAAAAAAAGAATTAAATCAAAAATAGTCCAACAACAAAAGCAGTGTAAGTAGTTCTTTAAGCCAAACAGATTTGATGTGCAATTAATTTTCTCTATTTCTCTCTGTAAACATAAAACATAAATATATGCATAACTAAAACTATATACGATTTGCGTAGATGTTGGTCGCCAGGCGCTCCAAGCATTTTACTTGAACTAAATTTTAACTATAACTTAGCTGGTAAACACTATACATATATATATACGTACGATATTATATGAATATGAGATATAACTACTATGAATAAACTGAAAATGTAAAACTCTAAAAAACTCGTTCGTTGCTTTGCTCTTGTTTTATTGACTAACTAGGCAGTCGCCTCTTTTCTAGGCTTTAAACACAACAAATTATATATATATTTATATATTTATATACATATACATATACATATACACATATATATATATATATATATATATATTTATATATATATATATACATATATCTATTGATATATGTATAGCACACGAAATGGGCGGTAAGAAATGGAGTTTTCTCTCCGAAATGGCAGCAGTTTGGCTGCTGTTGTTGATCTTCGTGCTGCTCAGGCAGTTTAATAAGATCCTCAACAAGATCATGAAGCGACGAGCGGCAGCTGCCAGCCGCTTGAAGGCGGCGATTGCAGCATCAACCATCATCTATGGCACCACAACAACAGGAACAACAAGAATTGACAAATCAACACAGCGCAGAAGGAGCAAAAGAAGTCGAATCGCTGCTGCTGCTGCTGCTGCTGCTGCCGATGCGGCTGCTGTGCAGGTAAATTGAAAACGAAAAAAAAATGTATTCCAATTGTTTTGCAGGCGCAATTAAAAAAAAAGAATGTGCTTCTCTGTGTGTGTGTGTGTGTGTGTGTGTGTGTGTGTGTGTTGGCAAACCGCAAATGGTGACATTGCGCAAATAAAAAACAATTTACGATAAACATCAAATTTCCACAAATTACCTTATATTTTACGTGAGTTGCGAAACAGATTGTAAACCACACGCAGACACAAGCTGCACACACACACACAGCCACACACACACACACACACACACACACACACACACACACACACACACACACAGACATACAGACAACAACAAAAAATGGCAACAATAATGGCAGCAGCAGCAGCAAAAAAAACCGCGACGCGCTGATTTTACAGCACGTTGAGCATTCGCCTCGTTGGCCATTGTTTGCACTCAGCGGCGCAGGGGTCAGGGTTCAGGTGTGTTCTCACTCCCCTCCCACTCTCTCAGTCACTGTGTGTACTTTAAACGTAGCAGACACGCCTACACTTAAATTTCGAAATTTGCAATTATTTTTATTGCTCGCCATTTTCGCTTGCTGTTTGCGCTGCGGCTTTGCCTTTTTGCCAGCCACTCGACAAAATGGCAACAGCAGTTGGAGCGGAGGAGGAAGTAGCTGAATAGCAGTTGGGGGCAGTCAAGTGTAGGGGTCGCCACTTTGTAGTACCCATCATAAATTTACCAAAAAATAAATAAAAACAACAAGCAAATGCGCTCTAGTTGAGTTCCTCTCTCTGTGTGTGTGTGTGTTTAGGAGATGTTCTGTGTCTAGCTTGGCAATTGCTATTAATATGAGATTTTACTTCCACTTAAGCTAATATATATAGCAGATATAATTGAATTGATAGAAATCATTGGGCCACACATTTGGTTAATTTTGAAGTAGTTTTTTAAGTATGTTTATCATATTTCAATATATTTTCATCTTTTAAATTTATATTTAAATAATATGTGTAAACATTTTTCTGTTTTTTTGTGGTTTTAGTATTTTATAATATTATAATTATTTTTATTAAATTTTTTCAGTTGAATCTATATTCTAAAAATATTTCTAAATATTTTTCATGGCTAGAATTTTTGTTATTTCTTTTTCATATATTTTATAAATTGTTGTCAGTTTTTTTTAAAATTATTTTAATTTAATTTTATGAATTTTTTATTTTCAAGTTCAGTTTTTTCAGCTAAATTTATATTTTAAAAATCTTTGAAATTTTTTTTTAAATATTTACGTATTTTTTTTGTATTTTATGTATACCTATCTTTATCAGTTTATGCTTATAATATTTTCTTTTTATCTTATTAAAAGAAAAATATTTATTGAAATTGGTAAATAATTTGTAAAAATTTAAAAATTTGATAAGGAATTTATTTTCATATGATTTTATATTATATTTTTTTTATATTTTATATTTATTTAGTATTTTATAAGTATCTTTATATATTCATTAGTTTATATTTATCTTGGTCGCTATGATGTTCTTCTTCAATGTATTTTTTAATTTTTTTTCTGTAGTATTATTTAATGAGACTTGATTGTATTTATTTAGCAATCTTTACTAATTTTTTAATGTCTTCAAGTTTTAAATATATTTTAATTTAATGTTTTCTTATTGTTTCTATATGTTTTATTATTTATTTATGAATCCAAATTTTTGTAGGCCCATAATTTATTTGCAATCTGTGAAAGTTTTTGTGTGAAGATCTTTATTTAGCATTCATGTTTTAAATGATGTTTGATTCATAAATATGTATAAAAGAAAAGTCATGGAATATATCATTTATATATATATATATATACAGTCGAGTCCCGATAATTCGAAATGGCAAGGGGATCAGTTTTTTTTCGATTTACACAGAAATTCAAATTATCGAGATTTCTATCATATAGATATCCCCATCAAGGGGATAGAATTTTTTTCGATTTATCGCGATTTTCGATTAAGCGGGGTACAAATTATCGAGACTCGACTGTATATATATAAGATTTTATATAGGACGAAAAGCCAACCCAAAACTACTAAATTCTCATCTTCAATTCATCAAGCTGATCACTAATCAACTATGTAATGCATATACCCATTCAGCCCATTTATAATACCTACAAGGTATTCAAAATTCTGCACATATTTTAAATTTATCTGTCACTCCATACAGCAGAAATTGTCATGTGTTTGGCATCCGATAAAGGTCCAAATTTTCATTGCTTCTAATGCATGGGCGTTGCTTTCTTGCCTTGCTACAAATGATGTTTTCCATTGAAATATTTACTTCATATACTTATTTGTAGCCAAAGCTGTTTGCAGCCAGCTCTCAGCACCTTCTACTTATTTTAATGTCAAGGCTATTTTCTATAGTAAATCAAATGTCCCAGAGGTGCTTGCGTGTGTTGATAAGCCACTAAAGTAGCAAAAACGAGCAGAAAGCAGCAGGGAGAGTGAGTTATAGATAGAGCGAGACAGAGTTTGACATTTTGCTTGTTATTTTTAGTAGCTGCCAAAGGTCAGTTTCATCATTTTTCAATTGTAGCCAAAATGAGCTCATCGAAGTTGAAATTAGATGAGTAGAGTTAGTAGCTGAAAGACTACACTCTCTCTCTCTCTCTCTCTCTCTCTCCTCTTCTCTGTCTCTCCAACTACAAATACCGCAGGCAAACATTTTCTTGAGCTTTCCCTGCACTTTCAAATGACATTTCCCAGCTACATATGCGTTAAGCTTTCAGCTAACCCCACACACACACACACACTTGGATATGTTGACAATCTGCTCTAAATTCTAGAATGTGTAGCTTTGCCTGCTTTAGCCAGCTCTAATTGTGCCCGTAGGTGGGACTGTTTTCAGCTGTCTTGGACATATCACATTGTGTGTGGCAGTGCAGAGTTCAATAATCCCCGAGTCCTGGCACAGACTGGGCCAGCGGGCAAATAATTAGGCGCGTCTTTGGCTTAGGCTCTGGCAATTCAAGCTAACACAGGCTACAACAAAAAATGTGATAAGTAGCCGTAAAGTAGGCAACGAACAAGTGGTCAGCAGCAGTTGCCTAGCAGTTAGCAGCAGTCAAGGCCTCGACAGGCGCCGCCAATGTAATTAGAGAGCATTAGGATTAGGCTTACAAATTTCCAGCGATAACAAACGCAACTGAAGGCCAACTGGCCAAGGGCTAGAGTCAGAGAGAGGGGAAGAGATGCTCAATCTGGGGTCTATTTGTGGGGCGAACTGCAAAAACTTTTCACAAATAAATCAACTTTATGGTGCGTAACAGCAGCAGCAAAGAGGAAGAGTAAGGATCAAGTCCACAGCGACAGCATTTAACTTGCGCGCACTGTCAATGGCCCAAGGCAAGGTGAAATACGTTCACGCTGACAACAAAAATAGATTCCCATACCTTAAAAGGTGCGAAAGATACAGATACTGATACAGATACAGATACAGATACAGATACAGATACAGATACAGATACAGATACAGATACAGATACAGATACAGATACAGATACAGATACAGATACAGATACAGATACAGATACAGATACAGATACAGATACAGATACAGATACAGATACAGATACAGATACAGATACAGATACAGATACAGATACAGATACAGATACAGATACAGATACAGATACAGATACAGATACAGATACAGATACAGATACAGATACAGATACAGATACAGATACAGATACAGATACAGATACAGATACAGATACAGATACAGATACAGATACAGATACAGATACAGATACAGATACAGATACAGATACAGATACAGATACAGATACAGATACAGATACAGATACAGATACAGATACAGATACAGATACAGATACAGATACAGATACAGATACAGATACAGATACAGATACAGATACAGATACAGATACAGATACAGATACAGATACAGATACAGATACAGATACAGATACAGATACCTTCGGTGGAAACTCAATTCTTTTGATGTGAAACAATAGTTTAATAAATAGAAATTTCGCCTGCATCGCAGACGTTAAGCTCCCCCTTTTCTTTACTTTCTTTACTCACTGTCCTCTTTCCCCACTTTCTTTCTACCTCTTTTTTAAACGGTTTCTTTTCGGCTTTTGCTTTTGCTTTCGTCATTGACAACATTAATTGATGAGGCGTCAGCATCAGACGCGCATTTGCATGCACTTTTCTAAGCACGCTAAGAGCCAAGATGAAAATGCCATCTGCCAGGCCCCTCCCCTCTTGAGCACCCCATTGCCCCCACACTAGATTGGCAATTGGCGAAGAGCGACACGACAAAACCGCAAAATCTAATTTGGCCCAAACCACCAAAGCAATTAAAGTTGCCAAACGGACGAACGGTGTGAACCACTCAAATCGACTATACGAGTGCTAGTGGGTGTTTGTGTGGGTGTGTGTGTGGGGGTGTGTGTGATGGACAATAAATACACTTCAAATTTGCACGAAAATTTACCGTTGATTTACGCGTATTCTGCATTCGCTCAATTTGGCCAACAAATGCGACGCGTTTTAATTAATTTTCACACAACAAAAAAATTTGTTTCTTTCAAAAAGTTTAAAGCATATCTTTGCAGCGGTGGGGTGTATCCGACTAAGTGATACTTGTGCAAAAATTGAAAGGTATACAAAACTTGGAAGACCAAGAGATTGGAGTGAGAGTGGGGTATAGAGTGGGAGAAGGAGTGGGAAAGAGATTGTAGTATTGAAAAAGAATGAAATCAATCAATAAAGAAGGAAAGATTGGAAGCAAAAGTCAAAGAAATAGAGTCAAAGAATAGAGCAAAGGATGGAAAGAATGGGAGAAAGAAAGAGTGAAAAAAATAAAAGAAATAGAAAGAGAAGATAGAGATGGAGATAGAAGCATGCAAGCTTCGAGCATTAAGTTCTACGCTCATAGCCAGATTGCTCAAAGCCCATATACCCACTTGCGCTGCCTGAGCGAGTAAATAAACCTTTTTTTGGAAGTCTGCATACAAATTACAATGCATGTGGCCAAATAATTTGCACAAACTGGGCTTGCGCCCACATTGCCACTTGCCCCTTGCCACATGCTGCATGCTGCATGCACCAACCATTTGCTGTTGGTGGCATATTGGAGCTAACATGCGGCTGCAATGCCGCAAATGTTCAGCGACGGTCATAATTTAAAACAATTTCAAATTGCCAGCAATCGCGCTCTGCTCTTTTTATTTCAGTTTCAGTTACAGTTTTTAGTTTTCATTTCTCGTTTTATTTGCTTGTTTTTGTTCTATTCCTCTTGTATTTTTTGGGCAAATACTTACATGCTGTTCGTCTCAGAGCAGGCAATGCAATTGCAATACAAACTATTACAATACGATTATCGTATACCCTAAAGATGGGCATAGTGACTTTCATGAAGAGAATGCTGACACTTAGTGGTCACAAAAATAGTAGTGTGACTGAAATGTTGGAGAGTGAACTTTTGTGATCAACATAATATTTTTAAAACATTTTTAAAAATGTATTTAAAGTAAGATATATATTTATTTACTTATACTCAAATTAATTTCAGAATTTTATATTTATCATACAATTTATCTGTTTATTTATTCCTTTATTTTTAAGTTTGACAGGATATTTTGTAGAACAATACTCTCTCTCTCCCTCTCTCTCTCTCCCTCCCCCTTCCTCCCTCTCTCTCTCTCCCTCTCTCTCTCCCTCCCTCTCTCTCTCTCTCCCTCTCTCTCCCTCCCTCTCCCTCTCTCCCTCTCTCTCTCTCCCTCTCACTTCGCTAATATTTTTTATTTTCTCTATTGCTGCACTTGCCATGGCAAGTTAACTTTGTATCTGGGCGTTGCCACGCCCACTTTTAAACGCTCTAAGCAGCGTGGCAGCGACTGGCCGTCAGCTGTCGCAAGTCTCTGGAGCGCGTTCGGCTCGCATCAACTAGCCCGTTGTTTGTTTTAACGATATTAACTGCGTGGATAGTCAGCCATTGGTCACGCCCATAACGCCCAATGTAATAAAACTATGAAGCGAGGCGGCTAGAGATGGACGCGTGTTGCCCTGCAACAATTTAGCGTCAGCGACTGATTGAAGGAGTCGGAATAGCTGATAGAATAACTGGCAGAATGGTTGAATGATTGATTGAGTGGTATGTTGATCATCTGATTGACTGTTGATCAGTGATTGACAGGCTGATTGTAGACTGACGATTAAATGATTGATTGATGACTGATGCTCTGATTGACTGACTGAGAGAATGACGACTCATTGATTGACGACTGATTGACTGACTGAGGGTAATTGACAGAATGAGAAATGACTGACTGATTGAAGACTGCTTATTGATTGACGACTAAGTCGTTGATTGAAAGCTGATTGATGGTTGAATGAAAGATTGATGATGAGCAATAACTTATTGATTGATTTACTCATTGATTGATCAATTGACTGGCGGATGGAATACATTGATTATGAACCAGTGAACGGCTGATTGACGAGTGATCGACTTATGGAAAGAGTGATTAGAGTGATAGAAAAGCTGACTGATGAAAGACTGACTGATTGTAGTGAGCCCCAAAATTGTTAGTCATAGAATAGCCAAGCGATGATAAACAATAAGTGATTGATTGATTGACTGATCAACTGAATGACAGACTAAATACACTGATTATGAACTGGTGAGTGACTGACTTACTGATTAAATGACTGATTGAATGACTGCTTGACTGACTGACTAATAAAATAGCTAACTGATAATAGAATGACTGATCGATGGTAGAATGACAGATTGTTTCCCCCTTTGACCTATAATGTTCAAGTGACTGACTGACTGAGTCAATCAATACCGAAAGAGTGAATAATATAAGGTCTGACTAATAATGGAATGACTGACGGACTGACTCAAAAACTGCCTAATCAGCTAACTGCCTGAGAGGCAAACTGACACAAGTCACGCTCTCTCCAGCAGATATTGTTGCACAGCAACTAGAAAGCTGTTTGCATATGAAAAAAAAACTCTGCCTGGTATTGGCAAACTGAACTCCATTCGATAGTTAAGTTATGTGTATGCGTGTTAAACGCTCACGCGCTCATCAATAGTTTGTTGTAATGGCCGACGGGCGACTCAAGCGCCATCTGTTGGCTGCACGCCGAGGCGCTGTTTTGCAGACGTTGTTTTAGTTGTTGTAGTTACTGCAGTTGTTGATATTGTTATTGTTCTTGTTGTTGTTGTCGTCGTCATTGTCGCTTTGCACATTGCATTTTATTGACCATAACTGACTTTGTCATTGTATATCCCAGAGCTGAAGGCGAAGGCGAAGCGTGTGGGGAGCGCAGGGGCGGGTAGAATAGCGTAGACGATGCTACAGCAGCTGTTTGGCCATGTTTCCTGTTTGTTGTTGCATGTTCTGTTGCTGTTGCTGTTGTTGTTCTCGGGCATTGCTCATACGCTGCGTGGCCGCGTTTTTCGCGTTGTCATCAACAGCAGCAACAGCAGCAACAGAAGCAGCAGCAGCAACAACAGCATTTGCTTGCTACGCCCGCAGGAGTTAGCGAGGCTCGTGTGCAACATTGTTGTCTACAATACCCTGTAATGATTGTGAAGTGTCAATGGGATATAGCAGAATGAGGTATATGCATATAATATAATAATAGTAAAAGATTCTGAGCACACTTGAGTCAATGGCTAAAAGTCTTCAGAGCTTCGAATGACTCTAACTCAATAAAAGATATAATCCAATATACGAAAAGCATAATTTTTAAATGCACAGCTGTGGTCATAAAAATAGTAGTGCGACTGAAATGTTGAGCAGCAATATTTTGTAATGATCAGAATATTTTGAAAACAATTTAAATATTTAAATATATATTTATTTATATATTTAAATTAATAAATATATATTTATTTATATATATTTATTTATTTATTTATATATTTATTTATTTATTTATTTATTTATTTATATATATATTTATCTATATTATATACAATAATTCAAATTGTAGAATATTTCAGTCGCACTACTATTTTAATGAACACTGCTTTATATATCATCTTATTATTGATAATAAAATATTCAGGGCTAGTATAAATATTTTTCAGAAATTTATTTTAATTTCGAAATCAGTTTTTTCTCCAACTCCATTGATTGGACTAGATTTATTATAAAAAGTGTTAATTCAATATAAAACTTTTAAAAAACAGTCCAATTTTGTATTATTATATCATTATACCATATCAGATTTTTGAGTATTTTAATTATAAATAAACTAAACGATATTACTAATAGTTTCCATAGTGTTCTCTATGAAATTCCGAAAATCTCTATAAATTCCTCAAGTTTATCTTTCGACAAATGCATTTAAATGTAGGCACCATCAGTCTTCAGATTTCTGCTATTGCTACTGAGCAACTGCTAGTCGATCATTTGCAGCTCAAATACTCTAGTTGTTTTTGTTGCACCTGTGCAGCACGCGCACGTGTTGTAGCCGAGCTTAGCAGCTTTAGCTGCCTGCTGGCATTCAACTTTGTGTGTGCTGCTGCCACTGCTGCTGCTGCTGCTGCTGCTGTTGTTGCAGCTCTGATGATTTTGTTAACTTTGCTGGCAGTTTATCGTGCGTCTTGCAATTTGTCAAACAATGTGTCACATGGCTTCAGTGCCACCCCTGAGGCTGCCTCCGCTCCTCTGCTGCCCCTACTTCAGCTGCCTGCGTGTTGCACATTAATTAAATGACTTTCAACTTTTGTGTGGATTTTGCATGCATTTTGCATTAGACAAATTAATATGAAAATCTCTCGGCGCTTGGCTAATTAAGCCACTTGTTAGTCTGCCTCTTTTCAAATGAGGCACACATTTTACAACTGTGCTACGTGCCACGAGGCGCATATGCATCAACTCGCTGCTGCCCCTCCTATCCCCCAACTAATCCCAAGCGAACTCATCAAAGTTCCCCTACAAAAACAAAAAATTGCACTCGCAGCTCGAGTCGCGTCGCTTGCCTTATCAGCCGCTATAAACGGCTTATCAAGCGAGCAACAACAGCAACATTTCCTACACTCAATTGACACACTCGTGACCCACAAAAAAAAACAAACAAGCGCGCTGACAAAAAAGTGCGAAAAAAAGAAACAAATATCAAATTGAAACCGAAATCAGAGAGTCCACAAAAATTAGCACTTGCTAAAGAGCAAAAACCATAAGAGCAATGCAAACAGTTCGAATACCCTACAAAGTTGCAAAGAATTGCGAACTAAAATTATAAAATAGAAAAATATTTTATGTAACAATAGATCACTTTTCAATAGTACAAGTATGAAAAACTAAATTCTCTAGCTCTTTTCGTTAAGGCTATACAATGCTCTTCAATCATGCAATCAATCAGTCAATCAAGCCACTTACAAATAAGTTACCTAAGTTAGCAATCTATGTTGCAATCAATCAGTCAGTCAATCAATCAGTCAATCAATCAGTCAATCAATTAGTCAGTCAATCAATCAACTCAAGCATTTCAATATACAAAGATTACTGTTTTGATTCTACGTCAACGAAAACTTTTCTAGTTTGCTTTAGGGAATCAAAACTTTCATTTACATAGAAATCAATTCAATTTAAACAGAAAAGCTTAACTAAGTTGATGTAGGTAACCTATGCTAGCTTTATATGACAATGTTATCTAACAATCAATCAGTCAATCAGCTCAAGCATTGCTATATAAATAGCTTCTTCTATTATTTTACGTCAGCACAAAATTTATCTAATTTGCTTCAGCTAATCTATAATATACCTCAATTAAAAAGTTATACGACGTTGCTTATCAATCAATCAATCAACTCTCACTTTTATAAATAAATCGATTAGAAAACAAACATAAAACAAAGAAGCAGCTTATCTACGTAAGCTATGCGCACCTTATAGATTGCAATGTTATATAACATAGCTCGTCAATCAATCAATCAATCAATACAGGTTTTTGTGCTACCTACATAGATCACAAATACGAGTATATGCAATCAACCAACAAAATCTTAAATTACAGAGTTGTATAATGTTGCTTATCTATCAGTTAGTCAATCAGTCAATCAATAAGTGCATATATATAGTCTGTTGCTTATCAATCAGTCATTCAATCAATCAATCAATAAGTTCTGATATATAGTCTAATGCAGCTTTCATAAATCATAGTAGCTTCAATCCACAGTGTTGTATAACCCTGCTTAACAGTCCGTCAATCATTCAATCATTCAATCATAATTTATGAGCACACACATTTACACACACTGCTATCTACCCGGTAATTTACATATGACCCTCGTTTTATTTACAGCGCACACAATCGTCGGTTATTCACCAACTTTTTGATTTCCCCCCATTTTTTATCAATTCGAAAAACATAAAGAAAAAACCTTCCAATAAAGCTGACCACTCGAACAATGAGAATCGAGAGAGGAGCAGCAGCAGCAGCAGCAGCAGCAACGATTGTGCCGTGTGCTTAAACATTTTATCATCACTTAACCAATGAGTAAATGGAATTTTATTTTTATATTATGTACTTCGTGCCTATTTGCATTTGACAATGTGTCCAACCCAACCCCTCCCGTCCCCTCGCCCAACTGATAAGACTTGGGCTCAGCTATCAGTGTTTAAGTCTGAGGAAAGCTCATAAAAAAAACGTTTGCGATTGTTTTTATGGCTGTGTTTGTGCTTGTGACTGGACAATGAGTCATTTAAAGCGAATAATGCTTAGCCTGAGGTGAAGTCCAAAGCTCTAAATGCTAATTAGCTGCATGCCTAGGCTATAAAGACTAGGAGTTGCGCTACACTTAGCATAACATGTGTAAATTAAATGATTATGAATTTATTAAAATATGTTACAAAATATTCAAACCATATTTTAAAAAATTAAAAACTAAATTTTTCATGTTTTCAAGTATATTTTATTATATGCTTCTTCACATTTGAAGTGCAGCGCATTTGAAGATTATAACAGCTTAAGCACAAACGTTCCACAACAAACGCTCAGCTGTTATCGTTTTCGCTCTCCCACTCATGCTCTCTCTCTTGTTATGCTGCGCTCTCACCATTTTGCTTTCGCAATTCGCTGCGTTCGCGGCGATTTGCCAGTGGCTTGCCATGCTGCTCTCAGTGTGCCATCGATTTTTCCACTCGCCGCTTCGACCAATTCGCTGGTCGCCGTCGCCTTACTTGTTGTCCTAGGCCAAAGACCAGCTGACAGCGGCGAAAACTTCGACTTCGGCTACCGCTGCGCCGCTTCGGCTAACGTAACGCAGTAAACGAGGCGCGCTTCGTGTTGTTTACGTGATGCATTTGACACAAACGCCACGTTGCTGACAGCTGCAGCGGTTGCAGTTGCAATTAGATATTAATTTGTGTTGTGTGCCGCATTTTGAGGCAATTTATTAAACAATTCGCCAGTGTTTAGCAATGCGAAAACGAAAACGTAAAGAAAAACGCGTCGTGTTAAGCAGAAATCAAACAAAAATCTATGCATTTAAGCAAGGCGTTGCGGCAGTGAGTGAGTGAGTGTGAGAGAGAAAGAGTGATAGAGAGCGCGCGTGAGAGCGGAAATTGAGGCTGTCACGAACTTGCCGCATTAGCACAAAGCAAAACGCAACAACGACAATAACAAAAACAATTAAGAGAGAAGGAGCATAAGAAGGCGAAACAGAGAAACAGATTTGTATAAATTGCAACGGAAGTGCGACTGAGGTTTGTAACAGCCAGCTTAAGTCTGTGTGTGTGTGTGTGTGTGTGTTAAAGAGAGACTGTGCGTGTGTATGTGTGTGTGTGTGTGTGCTTTCACTTTCGCTTTCGTTACAGCAAATTGCACTAAATTGCGCTTTTGACACAATTTAGCTCAAGTGTTTGCGTCATTATTTCTCGCTCCCTCCCTCCCACTCCCTCTCTCTCTCTCTTTTGTTATAATTGAAAACTGATTTAGGCAAAGGACACACACACAAGCATAAATATGCCGCTCATTATGCAGCGCGCGTGACTCACTGTGGGCGATCCATGCCGCCCGCTCATTTTTGTTGCCGTGTCCAGGACAACCAACAAAAACAAATTTATGGCCAACAATTAATTTTAAGCTAAAAATTTTTTGAGCCAACGCCGCGCCATGCCACGCCCCATGCCGCCCAGCCCAAGTATTTCAATTAGTATCAAATAAAAAAAATACTTGGACGATAAAAAATATTGTTGCTAATTTGTTTTATTATTGTGATTTATGTTGACGCCGTGAAAAAGAAGCGACTACGAAGCAAAGAGAGGGAGCGAGATATAGAGAATTTATCATACTTCAGAGAAAACGCGCTCTTTAAAAATTAGTTTCAATTAGTCGAAATTTGGCAAATATTTAAGTTACATTTTACAGTTGCGTTTTTATACGTATTCACGAAAGTGAAATGAGTATATTGGGTTTGTGCAATGTCCGTCTTGCTGTCCGTCCGTCTGTCCGTCTGTCCGTATGAACGCAAACCATTTCGCCGCTATTGAAGGTAGAGACTTAAAATTTGGATCATACTACACTCGTGTATACCCTCGAATGATAAAGTGTCCAGATTTTCCCGATACTTCCACTAGGGTAAAAAATCCAAATCAGAAAATTGAGCTGGTAGCGTTTGGGCCGTGAAGGAGTATTCTGCAACGTCTTTTTACTGTTGCATCTTTAAGATGCATTCTCAAGTTTACTTAATCTATATATTCCAAATTATCTTTTAATTTTTATTGTTAGTATATTTATTATTGTTTTTTTTTATTTTTTTATTTTATTATTATTTTGCTTATATTTACTTCATTTTTGTTTATTTTTATCATATTCATTTATAATTTTTTTTATTATTTTTATCGCATAGAATTGTGGTTAAATTTTGTTCATTAAAAAGTTCTTAGGGCTTATCAGTCAGCTAGCGATAAATTATGTGAAAAAGATATTTTTAAATTTTTTTTTGTTTATACAGATATGGATATATGTATATAAAACTTTATCTATATATATATATTTTTATCTTTATATATTTATCAATATCTATATACAATATATTTCAGTTGAATGAATATGATGAATTTGTGATTTGACCTTAAGCTTGCGTGGTTTTGATGGTCGCTCATAAAAGTGAGAACGGTATAATGGCTTTATAGAACGTCTTTTAAACTTATTTTGCTTAAAAAGCTTTTGCTATAAGTTTGACTTTGCTTAACTTTCATAATTTCTGCGAATATGAATTTAAATGAATATATAAAAATGTTTATGAAAGAAACAAATAATAAGGTTAAGATTTATTAAAGAATTATTTAGATTTGTTTCAAGATTACTGGAAATTTTTAAAAGTTTTCCAACAGTATTGAAGCATTATTATTTTTTTTTTGTTAGACTTTTAATTCAGTCAAAACTTTGTTTTAGCTTTTCATTAGCTCTAATATTATATATAAATATTATATTATTTATTTAATAATATAATAATTTATAAATATTATAATAATATTAAAATAATTTGTAAATATATAAATTGTGTATGAAAAGATCCCACTTATTTTTTACTTTTATTCGAAATTAAATATTATATTCTCTATTTCTAAAAATAGTTTTATAACAATTTAAAAAAGAATTTTTATTCTCACTTTAGTTTTACCTTTAAGAAATTCTATTTGAAATTTCTATGCTTCAATTTCTAAAAAGCATTTCATACAAATTTCTATTAGGTTCAGAGTTCAAAAGGGAGAAACCCTTGAAATGTGCTCAAACAAAACTGAAAAGCTTCAAATTTTGTCGCTTTCAATGCTTTTGGCCATTTGCGAATGAGAATTCGATTGTTGTTTAATGATCATTATTGAGTCGTTGCTGTAGGACGGACGCCGCAGTTGTTAAAAGTAAAAGTTCAATTTGCAGCTTGCTGCAAGTTGCGAGCTGCAAGTTGCCAAAGCAACGGGACACGAATACAAAACCCAACGTTGCGGTGGCCGCCAGCCAAAAAGTAGTCATAATATATATATCAAATATATATATATATATATATATATATTGCACAGATATCTATAGAAATCGAGACAGAACTTTTACCTTACCTGAACTAATTCATTTCATATTTCTGCAACAGAAAAGTTTTTGTAGCAACAGCCAAAAAAAAAAGGGAAAGAAAATAGAAGGAAAAAGTAGAAAATCAACCCAAACAATGCGGCTGATTGAAAACTTTTTTAATTGATTTTCGTAAAAAGTTCTCTCCCTCACTCACTCTCCCTCTCTCTCTCTTTCTCTCTCTGTCTCTTTGCAGTTGCTGCCACCAAGTGCTACTCCGAATCAAAGTCAGCCCAATCTTTTAGAGCCAGCTCCAATGGGCAATGCACATGGCCAGAATCGTGGGGCAGGCAGCAGCAGCTCGCCACAGGCAACGGGCAGTTTGTTACGCCTGGCAGCGGGCGGACGCCATCATGGCACTGGTTGCATGCCACCTATGGCGGCGCTGGAGGACAGACGCAGCAGCAACAACAGCAGCCATCAGCAGGCGCGAGTTTTTAGCCGTTTTGTCAAGCAGAAACGGGACGTATTCCTGCAGGCCACTCCGCCGGTGTCGCCCGCATCGCTGCCCGCCTCGCCGCTAACGGACTGGACTCCACCGGATGTGGGCCACGGACAATTGAATGCCAGCGTTGAACAAATGGATTTTCGTAAGTCAATTTCAAAGTTCACCAACAATATTTGTTCAGTTTTATTTTTTTGTTTTTGCTTTTGATTGTTATTATTCGACTTGTACTTCTTCTTCTTCTTCCTCCCTTTTTTTATGTCGATGTCCAAATTCAGTTTGTCCGCAAATTTTATTTCAATTTTTGCTTTCTCCTTTTTTTTGAGTTCCTGTTTCAATCGCCAAACCAGGCAAATTGTGGCAGTTGCTATACCCGCACCCAAGGCTAGAAAGCGTATAACAGCTATGCCACTGCTGTCATAAGTATAACAGTCTACTGTTATATCTTTATTTATTATCTGATAGTATTATTCATGAATAATCAAAGTCAATTACAATTGTCTTTAATTCATTATCATTGTCATCGTCATTGTCATTGTCATTGTTATTGTCATTGTCATTGTCATTGTCATTGTCATTGTCATTGACATTGTCATTGTCATTGTTATTGTCATTGTCATTGTCATTGTCATTGTCATTGTCATTGTCATTGTCATTGTCATTGTCATTGTCATTGACATTGTCATTGTCATTGTCATTGTCATTGTCATTGTCATTGGCATTGGCACTGTCATTGTCATTGGCATTGGCACTGTCATTGTCATTGTCATTGTCATTGTCATTGTCATTGTCGTTGTCATTGTCATCAGTATCATTGTATTCTTAACATTCTCTCCCAATTCTAGGTATATCGTAGTCGTTCTATCTCGTCTATTTAATGCTATACTTAGTTCAATATGCCAAATACTTCATTTTTTTGCATTGTTTTCATTTTGAACTTTCGCCGACTTTTGTTTTATTACACAGTTCGCTTGGAAGCCTGCAGCTCACACTAAATCTGTTCACTTCTCTGTAAGTCGTATATTTCTCTCTCTCTCTCTCTTTCTCTGTTCCACACACTCGCTCTGTCTCTTCCGCACTCTGAGCCCGTCGACTTATTGCAATTTAAGCGTAGTTTAAATAAGAATTTTCGTGCAAGTTTTTCGAAAATAAAAAAAATAAAAAGACTGAAGAACAAGGCCCAAAACTTTTCATTGAAGTTTTATGAAATTTTCTGCACTCTTCTTTTTTTCTTGTTTTGTTCATCCCAGATATATCCCATTCTCTACACCCTGGAAATCCCGCCAGCTGGCAATCCGCTTTTGTTGTTTCGCCTGCGCTCTTGACTGTTAGAAATTTCTCTGAGCTTTACTTTTCCGCTGGCGTTGTTTGTTTCTGCCATGGCTTATACTAGTTGTGTATACACACATATCTGACCTCTCTCTCACACACACACTCTGTCTCTCTCTTGAGTAACTTTTTTGAGTTCCCTACAGCCTGTTGGCACTCGTAACTTATTGGCATTTTGGCTGGCAAAAATAATATCTTGACTTGCGTCTGCTCTCCCAGCAGCCAAAGTGAAATCAAAAATTTATAGATTTTAGTTATTCATGTGAAATCTTTAAGAGATGCTGACTTTAAAAAAGACTCACATATATATATAAGAAAATAACTGCAAAATATATGAGTATGACTTTTGACTCTGCACTACAAAGCGGGCCACGTTCTCAATCATAACTCACACACTCTCTCCCTCTCACTCACACACACTCAGCCAGCGACGCGACCCACTTCAAAAAGTCGACTCTGTCTATGAAGAAGAAGCTGAAAAAAAAACGCGCTGACTTAAAAAAAAAGAAGTAGTAAAAGATGTAGAAACTGCAAACTGTTCTAAAGTCCCGCATCCATCGACGGGTTACAAACAAATTGAAATATAAGCGAAACGCATTGAGTTAATATCCTTATCGAGACGAACTTCTAATGCCCTAATTGAGAGTGGGTTCCATTGCCTAATCGAACTTTTTGCCACTTTTTAAGGCTGAAACAACGAAAGAAACCACTAAAAAATTGTAGCTTCAAACTAAAAAAAAAAAATTTTAAATTATAAAATATTTCAAATCAATTTAGGAACAATTTAATTTCTGTTTAGTTGAAAAATATATATTTAGAAATTCTTAATTATTTAAGAATTTCTTTAAATATTTTAAAAAGTTCTTTATCTAAAATGTGTCAAAACATTTTCAACAATTCTTCAAATATTTTCCTAAAATCTTTATAAAAACTCTTTTTGAAAATTTACAATATTTTTAAAATTTATTTATATATATTTTTGAAAGATAATCATAAAGCAAAAAAAATCTATTATATATTGAAGAATATCCTTAATTATTTGGCTTATCAAAACAATGTATTTTATGATTGACCATGATCAAGGAATTGAACTGATCCCATCTTTCCGTCTATAGAATTGCCTCTGCTGCTTCTAACTTTTTATAAATTTCTATTCCATATAAAAAATCATCGATTTCTTTCTCTTATCAAAAGCAAAATGTATTCTTCATGCCAGCAACGTCACAAACGCTTGCCATAGTCTGTCAAGCCTCATACCCACTTTAGGGTATACAAATTGACGCCAAAAGAGCTCGTCGAGCATTCTGTGGCGCTGCTTTTGACTGTTTACAAAGACGCGTTGCCAACTTGGAGAGAAAGGCTGGCAGATCGCGGGAATTTCGAAAGGCAGCGGTTCGAGTGGTGGGTGGGTGGCCCACTGTTTGGGCCTCTATATCAAAAAGCAATTGAAAGGCGGCTGCATGGCTGCCATTGCAGCGACTCCAAAGTCCAAAATCAAATCAACGAAAAATTCTAAACGTGCCAAGGCGCGATTCACTGAGAGGGAGAAAGGGAGAGGGAGACAGCGAGCTGCTATCAAAAATTCCCTTTTTGAGCGTGAGATAACTGAGCTGCCACGCCCACTCAGACAGAGGCGCCCACACCCCCGCCGCTGCCGCATTCATTTCACACACACACAACAAAAATTCGCTTCGGTTTTTCTGCTTCTTTTTTTTCGGAAGCCTCTTTCAATGCATAAATTCATAATTCATATGATGGGCCCCAAGCAAAACTCAGCAGAGCAAGCCTCCATTTGCAAAAATATATAAAAAGCAGCTCAGAGGGGGGTCCAAGAGACTGAGAGAGAGAGAGAGAGAGAGAGAGAGAGGGGAGCAGCCAAAATGCGTTCAGTTCGCTGTGGCTTAGTTTTCGGCGCCAACTGCAACCAAAACAACAACAACCACTGGCGACGTGCTCAATTAAGAGCCTATACACACACACACACACACACACACACACACACACACACACACACACACACAGCCAACACACACACACACACACAGCCAACACACACTTACACACATTATGCTGTGTGTATATAAAAAAAGTTGGTTCTGGCACGTGGCGGGCCGCTAATATTTATGGCAATTAGTTTTAATAGTTTTCCTTGTAAACTTCTAACACTCTACGCTCTCTCTTTACTCTCTCTCTCTCTCTCTTTCTCTCTCTCCCTCTCTCTCTCTCTATCTCACTCTGCCCGCTCGTTACGGAGTTTTAACAACGGTTTAATGTTGTTAACAATAATTGTTTGTGTGTGTTATGGAATTTAATTTCAAACAACTATTTCGCAGGGGTTTTCGTCCTGCGAAAACTTTTTGGGGCGCAATTTTGATAGAAATTTCCGAAAGTTATTTTTGGTATATGAATAATTTGCAAAGATGCTGATTATATTGGTAATAATAAGGATAAGCGTAATGAAAATGAAAAGCAGAGATATATACAATATAATGAAAATAACGAAATTGATAAATATGAAAATAAGCTGAGTGATAAGATTGATAATGATTTATATAAGCAATATCATAAGAATAATAATAATGAGAATGCCAATACTAGTCTTAAGACTAATTCTAATGCTAATGTTCATACCAATGCCAATGCCTTTCCGAACACGAGTACTAATGGTAATCCTAATGCTAATGCTAATGAAAATGAAAATGAAACTTTGAAAGCTAATGCTAATGCTAATATTAATGATAATGCTAATGCAAATGCTAATGCGAATGCTAATGCTAATATTATTGCTAATTCTAATGTTAATGCTAATGCTAATGCTAATGCTAATGCTAATGCTAATGGTAATGTTAACGCTAAAGCTAATGCTAATACCAATGACAATGCCAATGCTTAAGCTAATGTCAATGAGCTAGCATTGTAATTAGTATTTTAAGTGGAATTAGAATTAGAATTATAATTATTTTTCCAATGCCAATTAAAATACTAATTATAATGCTAGCTCTAATGCTAATGCTAATGCTTATGAAAATGAAATTGTTTTATGCACCATCAGTTAGGTCGTTACTCTAACCGGTGTGTCGGACTTCATTTGCTGCTCGCCGACTGGAGTTCTTTCACTTTCTTGAACTGCCTCCCACCTTGGAATCAATCGTCATTCCGCATGAGCCTTCAAAGTGAAGCCATTCCTATGTGCTCTGATTGAGTATTGTCATCTTTGTTCCTGCTTCCAGCTCAAATTTTTTCTGCCGCAATAACTTTTCGGCGAAGTTACAAATTCTTTTCCAAGCAAATTTGTCTTTGGACATTAGCTCCATTATGTTCTCAACTTTAATTTCATTGACTGTGTCTATCAAATCAGTTCTTTCTTCTGCCCAACTTGCGCAGTAAAAGAAAATTCATCACTTTTCCCCACCTTATGTAGATACATTTGAAAGTAAATATGATCCGAGAGTATTTTGGTAAAAAAGAAAGGCATCTCAGCGTGCTTTCTCTTTAGCCAGTGCTCTGATCGCTGATAATTTCCACTGTACATCTCTAGTACCTCTTGATTGACCATTTTGCCTTCCAAAAGGCGAACAAAAATCAACTGAATTGAAAATTCTGCATTTTTTTTTTAATTTTTCTCGAATTACTTTCAGATTTTGTTGCTTTTCACATTCTCCATTTTTTTTTTTCATAAGCCTCCTAAAGTTATGCAGCGTCTACATAATTACAAAGTTTTCAATGAAAATTCGAATCAGCTGCCGAAGACTATGCAACGCTGATCAATTTTGCAACTATTATTGATAATTAACAATATTAATTATCCCAATTAAAGAAATCACATTGTTCATTACCATTGAACCGTTAGATTTGAATTTGAATGTAAATAAACAAAAAAGTTCTTTAATCAGTTCTTCTTTTCGAGTTATTTATATGAAAGCATAAGAAAACGAACCAGCTCACAATATGAACTTGACTTCAATATAAGCCCGTTCGCCTCTCACGTCCTCTCATGCCCTCTCACTCCCTCTCCTCTTCTTATTCCATTTCAAATGCAAGCAGCGCTGCCTACTGATTTAATTTATAACAGATTATAACACTTAGCACAACTCATTTATTCATACATATGCACATATATGTATTGATTCCAGTTGCTTTTATTTGCTTTTGTTTGCAGCCCTTTGTTCATTTTGTGCACCGTTTAAATTACAGCTTTAAGCCGCCGCCAACAACAAGCCCCCGAAAGTCGCTCTCACGCTCGCGCGCTCTCTCACTCTCGCGCGCTCGCTGATTTTACACGCTCTCGCGCGTTCTCAGCTTGAACTTCCAGGCTACGCGCTCACCATGTGCGGGCAGCTAGAAACCAGTTGCTCTTGTTGTTGTTAGTAACGCTTTGCACTTGCTGCCGCGCAGATCGTTCAAGTCGAAGTTGCAGTCGCCGTCGCCGTCGCCGTCGTCGCTGTTGTTGTCGCCGCGGCTAATTGGAAAAATGTTTGTGCATGAAAAGTGAAAAGTTGTGTTAGAATCGACGCGTGAAGTTTTGTGTATTTTGCAATAACAAACGAAAATTGATAGCCAAACGCGAAAGAGCGAGCAGAAGCAAAATGTGAGTGCTAAATGGAATAGTTTACAGTTTTACAGTTGCTTGTTTATGTCTGTGTTTTGCTTCACAAATTAAGCAACAAATGAAATGAAATGAAATGAAAGAAAAGTGACGCCGTCTTTTGGCATTCCCGTGGCCATTCCCGAAACTTCCCGCCGCTCCTCGCCCGCTCAGCCATAACCAAAAACCAGTTTTCGAGCTGAGCCCCTCGCTTTTGTTTTGTTTTTGTTTGCCTTGCTTTGCTTTGCTTTACTTTTTTTTTGGTTTTTCTTTCTGCTCATTTGTCATTTATGTTTAACCTTTCGCTTATGAGTTCATTTTCCATATGGATTTTCATAAATCTTGTTGCGTTATGGTTTACAGTTACAGTTTACATTTTGTTTGGCCTATTCCAATGAGAGCACGCGCGCTCTCTCTCGCTCTCTTGCTCTCTTGCTCTCTCGCCTTCCAGTCGGCGCTTGGTTTTAATTTACTTTTATTTATTTTCTGTTATATTTTACACATGTCGCGGCTTTCTCAATGAACCGCAAGCCATAAATCAACGGCAGTTTTTTTTCTATATTTTTTTTTTTTTGCTATTTCAATTGAAATATTTTTGGGCACTTAGCTCATCGCACTTCTATCTCTCTCTCTGTCTTTATCTCTCTCTTCTTCTTCTGCGCTGCCAGATGACGTCGTCAGCCTGGACTACACCAGCGACTCCACTGAGTTTCACAACTGCAGCAGCGACGATTGCTGCTATGCATCGACCAACACATTGACGCAGCCAGCAGAGCAGTCAGCGTCAGCGTCACAGTCACAGTCACAGTCAGCGCCGCAGCAGCAGCAGCGACTGCACTCCCTTTCCATGACTTCTTCTACATCTGCTTCGACTTCTTCATCTTCCAGCAATGATTCTGATTCGCTCTTTGGTAACTAAGCACATATGAGTCGCAATTCTTATTTGACTTGCACATGTCTTGCTAAGAGAGCGTCATATTAGAATTGTTGTGCTGCGATCAACAGTTGCTAATAAGACTACTAATTGGATTGTCTTTGTTTAAACAAATTTAACTTCTAATGGAGTAGAAATTGTTTTTATTTGTATTTATTCAGTATATATATGTATTTAAAAGGAATATTTATTAATCTTATTAAATTGCAATGTATATTAATTTTATTCCTATAGGAATTGCATTGAGTTTTTGTTTCTTTTAAACTATATCCAATAGGAATTATTATTCAAATTGGAAAATCTCTAAGTTGTATAGGAATTATTCTTACTTCGCATCAGATTTTGCAATCAAATAAGACAAATGGAAAAATAATACGTTTGCCAATTAGATTCATATTCATATCAATCAATACGATTTAAAATAGAAATGCCGTTATAAAATAACTTGCTTATCAGAATCGTATAAGATTCAAATTGGAAATGTTCTAAATTGTATTTTTACGTATTTGAGCCAAATTTAAAAGTGTTTACCGTCTGTTTCTATGCATACCTGTTTATCTATATCATATATAGCTATATATACTTGCTAACTGATTCGATTTCGCTCTTCTAGATCTGAATAATAAGGACTTGCTCGAGCTGCAGCGTCGCTGCCGCGCTGATAAGATCGCCGGCTTGAGCTTGAGTCGCATCACATATCTGAGCATCGCTCATGAGTCGGAGCCAGATCCGGAGCAGGCGCTGGAAGCGGAGCTGTTGCATGCGGAGCTGTTGATTACGCCGGAGAGTTCGCCGGATGAGCGGATGGCATTGCAGCTGGGCAAGAAGCTCGCCCAGGTGCTGGGCAGCAGCTCGGCCTCGCCCACGCCCACGCCCACGCCTACACCGCTCGCCCCACTTGCCGAGCCGAGCAATATGATGCCCGTGGGCGTGGCAGCGGGATCTGTGGCGATTGCCACGCCCCGCGTCGATTCGCCCTTGGGCAATGGGGGCGAGCTCTTCAACATATCCAAGGCCAAGAAGGTGGAGCTGCAGAATCTCTCGTCACGTTTCACAGCTGCCGTCAGTCCAGCCGCAGCGCCCACAAATCTAACGGATGTGGGCGTGGCAGCGACAGGTGAGTTGCCCTTGCATTTGCTCATTTCACATTCCGGGCCAAGAGCTGGCGGCATTTGAAGTCACGTGAGGGTCACGTGAGGGCCTTTTGCGCCGCTTTTTCCCCTATTACAAACGCATTAGCCGAAGTGGGCGCATGGGAGGCAAAGGGGGCGTGGCTGATACCAGAGCTTGTGCCTTTCGGCAATGTGCGGGAATTATTCAAATTCCCACTTGGCCACCCACTCGCAAATCAAACGAAACGCGCGGCATAAAACACGAATCTTCCTGTTTGCCCTCCTCATCTGGTTCTTCTTCTTGTTGTTGTTGTTGGGGAGCACTTGAAGCGCCCTGTGTATGCTCAAGTGTGTGGCCCTTGTGTCCGAAAATAACAACAAAGTGAAAAAAAAATTGAAAATGAGAATAACTAAAAGCCTTGTCCCTTTCGATACGCTGTAAAAAGACCACAAATTAAGAGTATATTAGCTTTTAGAATTTGCTCACAAAAAAAAAACAAACAGAAACTATATGAAATATGAGCGTACCCAGTGGCATTCGAACCTCGAACCGTTCGCATGCCGTTCAGACTCCTTCCCTGAACGCCACTTGCACTTAGGCTAAAAATAGCTTTTGCATTTATAAAAAAAAAAAAACAATATTTAAATGGGAGTGCACCCACTCCAGTGGCATTCGAACCCCGGTACCGTTTGCATGCCGCGCAGACTCCTTCTCTGAACGCCACCGTCAGTTAAGCTATATTTAGCTTGCATTCATTAAAATATATTTTTAAAAAAAACATTAAAATGGGAGTTCAACCGGCGCTCTTTCCCAGTGGCATTTGAACCCCGAACTTTTCGCATGCCGCGCAGACTCCTTCCCTGAACGCCACCGTCACTTAAGCTAAATATTGCTTGCATTTAAGAAAAAATTATTTAAAAAAAAAACAATAATTAAATGTGAGCTTTCCCCACTTGCCACTTGCACTTAAGCTAAATTTAGCTTGCATTTGTGAGAAAAAAATATTTAACAAAATTATTTAAAAAAAAAACAATATTTTAATAAGCGTGTAGCCAACCCCAGTGGCATTCGAACCCCGAACCGTTCGCATACCGCGCAGACTCCTACCCCAAACGCCACTTGCACTTAAGCTGAAAATAGCTTGCATTTAAAAATAAATAAGTCAAACAAAATTATATGAACTCAACTGGGACTCGAACCTGGAACCTCGTGCTTGTCCGGCAAAATCCAGCTGACAGCTACCTCTGTTCCAAGCTATTTTTAGCTTTCATTTATAAATAACTAATTAATTGGTCAATAAAACTAGTACAAGAAATTATATGCTTGCAACAGCATTCGATCAAGTAACAATCAAGCGTGTCAGGCAGAGTACTCGTGATTTAATTAAAAAAATAATAGCTCAATAATTAACCAGTAAATGTATGTGTTTGTAGCAGGACTCGAACCAGGAACCTATTGCATGTCAGGCGGCATACCTATGTGAAAAGAACTAGAGCCTAGGCTAAATATAGCTTTCATTTATAAGAAACTAATTGGCTCAAAGTTGCTTGCTTAGAAAATGTGTATGGTCGCAGCGCGACTTGAACCTGCAACTTCTTGCTTGCCAGGCAGAGATCTTACCTAAAAGCTACTGATTGTAAGAAGAAGTTTTGAGCTTAAATGAAATGAAAAATGAAAATTATTTTAATATTTAAATCTTTTTCTATGAATAATAAAATTTGTTTTTATATTTGTCTATTTTATACACACGCAAATTAAACAAGTTGAATTTCCTATTTAATTTGCATGTTTATCTAACAGAGTATTGCACAGTCGTTCACACTCGGCGCACATTTTTCTGCTTGTTTTCTCTTGGTCTGGCGCTCAACGCCAATTCCATAGGTAAACATCAGCATCTACGCGAAGTGCTTGTCAAACTTTAAAGTTTGAGCAGCAGCAACTCAAAGCCCAAAGGTTGAACCGAAATATAATTGAAAATTTCTTCTTTTTCTGGCCAATTTCATGCAGAAGTATTGAAATAGATCGAATAGATAAATAGGTAGAAAAGGTAAATGAGTTTTGATTTAACTTTAAAGTGAGAAAGGTGAAAAGCAGGCAGATGTAAATGCGTAATAGCAAAAAATTCTTAATAGTAAAATTTATAAGACAAAGACTAAATAAGAAAAGAGTGAAACAAAAAATAAATAAATAGATAAATAAATAAATAAATAAATACAAAATAAAAAATAATAAAAAAAGTGAAATAAGAAATAAAAAAAATAAAATTAAAAAATGTCAATGAAATTTCAATAAAAAAAAATAAATAAATAAAAATCATTCAAAATATTTTTTAACAAATAAATAAATTGATAAATACATTTAATTTAATTATAAATGAAAACAAACAAAAATATAAATAGGTTTCCTCCAAAATTCGTAGACCTATTTTTGTCTTTATGAGCATAACTTACTTAATTATGAAGACTTTCCAAATAGATTTCAACTTTATATCTTTTGATTGTTTTATACAAAAATATGATAATTTTCTTTTTGTTTCGCCGCCTTTGGCAAACTTTTTTATTGAATTTTATTTCGGTTTCATTGATTTTAATTATAATTTCTAATTGACAATACGTGCCCCATGCCTTAAAGGAACTCTATGTACTCCCCATACATTTCCTCTTTTTTTAAGTTCCCTTCAATTGCGGCTCCTTCAAAATAAAGTCAACCCGTTTCTTCTCTCGCGGCTATTTGAATAAAAATTTGTTTCAAGTTTTTTAATTAACTCGTGTCGCTTCGCCCGCTCTTTTTTTTGTACTTTTCGGCCTGAGCCTAACTCTATTGTTTTTTTGTAACTGATGTGATCTGTGAGGCGCATAAAAATACGCGCTTAAAGCAAATATAAATATATAAAGTTAAAATTAAAACGAAAAAAATTGACAAAATTTAGATAGCGAACATTATATACTCTAGTTTAGGATGTAGAGTTTAGCAAGGGATTTTTATGTTATAGAAGTTTTTGCATTATATTTTATATTTGATTTAGAACAGCTCTCGTAATTGAAAGGCTTCTTCATGATATCATGATAAAAGGTAGAAAAATATTCAAGAACAGATTTAAATGAGCGATTCTTTTAATGAAAATGGAATTCTTTGTCATATAAGATGATAATGGTAATGATAATGGTATTCTTAGTCATATTAGATGACTAAGAATTCCATTATCATCAACAGAATCGCTCATTTAACTCTGTTTTTGTATAGAGAATGTAATTTAATAAATGAAAACTCAATAATTACTTAAGATCTGTTAACAAAAAAGAGTAAATAAATAAATAAAACAGAGACTCATTTTTAAGCAATACTTTCTGGAAAATTGGAGTCTTAGTAATCCAATGTAAAATCTATAAAATATGTAACAAAATTATTTCAAGCAATCAAATTATGTCAGCAAAATGTTTAACTTTAAACTATATTTTATATTTTATATACGACTATAGTATATATTATATATAATATATAGCTTTTATAATATATATAGCATATAGTAATAATAAATATATGCTATGCTTCCAAGGCTATGGTTGCTATAAAAACAAAAAACTAGAAAAAGGTCTTATGAGCATAGCATGAACTGAGATGCTTGACAGATAGATTGATAACTCTAGACCGATTTGGATATTGATATTGATCAAGCACATACATATATACTGTTTGTACAGCTTATAAAATTACGCCTCAATAACTAAATCAACTGAGCAAATGATACTCTGCAATCCCTCAGTCGCACTACTATTTCTATGAACGCAGCTGTTAATGTCTCACTCCACTCTCTACTATCGAAAACACAATTACCTAATAACTAATATTTATAAATAATATATCTATACCCTATATGATGTTCTTCTCTGTTACATACTGAATAACAAATTGGTCTTAGTCTCTTCATTAAAGGGTATTGTGAAAGTAATTATTGGCACATTTATGCAAAGGCTCGCGCTCGGGCTGCGCTCGCACATGATATTTTAAATACATTTATACATACCTATATATATATACCCATATATATATATATAATTGCCAGCTAAAATTTATATAAAATCCCCGGCATACCCTTAAGTTAACTCCAACACACTGCCCCCACTGCCACTCCCCCTTTTGGCATCTAATGCCCGTCTAATTGCCCGTCCGTCGCTTGGCTAACAAACAGAGCCCAAACAAAACAAGTAAAAAATGTGGCAGTCGAGCTTGAACGACTGCGCAATACTCGTTCACTGCACACTGAAAATAAGTCGAATCTGAAATAAATTAAATATTTTTGGATTTAGATTTAGATATTGAGTTCTTTCTATAGAGCAGATCCTAGCTCAATGCCAGCTCTTAGAATTTAAAAGTTTGAATTTCCTCTTGGTCGCCACGCTCCCAAGAGGCATAATATATATAATTTAAGACTTGTTTATAGTAGAGTTCAAAAGTTGCTTAAATTTCGAATATATTGGTATAGTTTTTACACCCATTTGCCACGCCCTCAATGTGCGTATACAAAGACTCCAAATACTATGCTTAGACAAGATTTCACTGCTGCAACAGTGTTCATAAAAATAGTAGTGCCACTGAAATTTTGGAGAGCAAAATTTTGTAATTAACAAAATATTTTTAAAAACAATTTGAAACGAATATTATGATTAAATTAAATTAAAATATTATGTTTATCACAAATTTTACTGGCAATACTATTTTAATGAACACAGCTGTATGCCATATTACAAGTCTCTAACAAGACCGAGTGCAAAACCAATATACTCCCTTCACTGCGCAAACAATTATAAGAAAGTGGGGAGGCGCTGAGTGAAAGGCGAGGGGGGAAGGGGCGTGGCGTGGTATATTGTGACCCAGCACGCCAAAAACATTTGTAAAAAACTTAAAAATTGCAAACACGTCTTCATTGTTTACAAAATGTCGGCCGGAAACAGGGAAAACTGGGAAAACACGGAAAACGGAGGGAAACGGGGAAAACGGGGAAATGGGAGCCCATTTTCGATTCCCCATTGTTGTGAGAGCAGGAAAAAAAGAGAGAAAAATAAAGTTTAAATTTTAATTAAATCATGTTGTACGAAATGATGCACGTGGGAGCAATGGCCCCCTCCGGTGGGGGTGGCAACGGGGCGTAGGGGCGTGGGGGGCGTTGCAGCCACTTGGGCTTACAGTCAATGATGATGGCCGCGATAAGCGCTCCACTGGGTGTACTCTGAGCTTTAGCCACTGCCACGACTAAGACTCATCGCGGACTTCCACTCAACTCCTCACGGACATCAGCCAGAACAAGAGAACAAGAGATTTAATAACGCATTTCCTTATATATAAATAAATACAAATATAATACAAAATTGGTTGCTGCGCCTCTTAAATTATATAATTTGCTCACGATTTGCTCGTAAAGCGATTACTGCAGATATTTCTATATAAATTTTAGGAGCTGCTCTTAATAGCGCTCATTGAACATTAACTGCGAAGCTTTTCAATATTTGAAGTTGAGCAAAAGAGAAAATGGGAATGAAAATTGACTTTTCTTTAATGGAAATTGTATTGTATCATAGAAAAGTGAAACAGGAGAATGAAACATTAAAGTTAAACACTAAAGTAAATACTGAAGTGAAACACTGAAGTGAAACACAGAAACTAAATACTTAAATGAAACACTGGAATGAAACAATGAAATGAAACAGTGAAATGAAACACTAAAGAAAAGCACTAATGTGAAACACTAAAATGAAACAGTGAAATGAAACACTGAAATGAAACCATAAAGTGAAACACTGAAGTGAAACACTGAAATGAAACAGCGAAATGAAACACTAAAGTTAAACAGTGAAATGAAACATTAAAGTGAAACATTAAAATAAAACACTGAAATGAAACAGTGAAATAAAACACTGAAATGAAACACTGAAGTGAAACACTATAGAAAAACATCAAAGTGAAACACTGAAAAGAAACAGTGAAGTAAAACACTAAAATGAAACAGTGAAATGAAACACTTAAATGAAACAGTGAAATGAAACACTGAAATTAAACACAGAAGTGAAGCACTAAAGTTAAACATTGAAACAATGAAATGAAACATTGAAATATTGGAGTAAACCCAATTTTCATGGCTATAGCCTAGCTATAGCTATGGCTACATCTTAATAATAAGAAGAATGGAATGCTTATAGCTGGAGTATTTTAATACTCTTCTAACAGCAGTAAGAGATTTTCTAATAATTTCTCATTTGTTTGTTGACTATTTTGATTGATAAATCACTTATAGATAGCTTTGCCCCCTGCAGTGCTCTCACTGCATCAATGTGGGCTGCTAATGCGGCCTGCTGGTTCACATAGTTCAGTTCGTTTCATTTGATTTCCATTCCGTTTCGTTTCAGCTGCAGCAACTACACCGACTCCAACACCAACTCCAACTCCAACTTTGACTCCGACTTCGATTTCGACAGCGACAGCGACTACTCCGCTGGAAACGCAATCAACTGTTATAATTTCGTTTAAATCATCTCAAACACCTGCCTCAACTCAATGCCCAGCCACGCCCACGGACAGCAGTGCTGCTGGGGAGGGATTGCTGCTGGGCGATGAGGCTAGGCAGTTGGATGCTGATGCATCGTCGCTGGTGCCGCCGCCGCCTGGCTATGGCACGCCCACCAATCCGCTGCTGTCGAGCAATGTGCTCAAGAAGGTGGCCAGCTTCTCGGTCGAGAGATCGTCGTCGTCGACGGGCAGTAGCTGCAATAGCAGCAGCGCGCCTAGCGCTCAGTCGCCAGCGTTAGCAATGGCAGCGCCAACGCCAGCGCCATCTGGCGACGAAAGGGAAACAACATTGACAGCAACGCAGCTGGAGCAGTCGCTGTCGCAGCAGAGCCTTGCTGCCGGCGCAGGGTCGCGGCGCGGTTCGTCTTTTGTGCCGGAAAAGTTAAGCTTCGCTGCATATGAAAAGTTCGAAGGTAAGTCTAGTAAAATAAACATTCACCTCCAACCCCCAACCCTCCCCTTTACACAACTCAAGCGCAGCCCGGTTTCTATGTATATAAATTTGGATGATTTTTGTGCGCTTTGCTGTTTGGCTTTTACGTTGAGCTTGGCAAATTTTTGCGCCACGTTTGATTGCGTTTCGTTGTTTGCCCAAAGTTAACAATTAGTTGCCCTCTCGCTCTCTCTTGCACTCTGCCAACCCCTTGGGACAACAGAAATCAGTTAACCAATCAGAAGACACTGCGCCACTTGAGTGAATCATTAGTTGAGTTGTAACAAACGGTAAAAATAACAAACCATTGCTGGCGCCATCTATGGGCGAGCGTTTGCTACGAATTATGTTTATCTGCTTTCAATTTAACTTTAAAGTGCAAATTAAACATCATTTTGGAAATTACTTGCAATTTGTACATTAAATATTACTTCTGATTCTGTGATTTCCTTAAATTTGCAGTGAATTGTAAAGTTTTCGCTTGAATAACTGCATTTTACACAATATTCCTATTAAATTGAAGTAATTTGAGCTCATTTTTGTCGTATGGTGCAAAATACTTTAAAAATATTCATGTAAATACTTTAATTGATATTAAAAAAATATTAAAAAAGTAATTTACCAACATCCTTCGAGCCGGATTTGAACCAGCGACCTATGGATTTCTACATGTTGCATGTCACTCTACAGTCCACCGCTCTACCAACTGAGCTATCGAAGGTGTATGAATAGTGCGTCGCTTGATTGCCAATATAAGCGTAGCAAAAATTTTCTTTCTTTTTATTCAATGAATTTTAAATAACATTTTATATTTGGTTTATTGTTTCTTTCTCTGAGCTAAAATTAATTTCAAATTATGTATAAATAAATCATTGATAAGCAGTGTTATCAATGAAATGAAAATGGCAAGCAAATATAAATTAAATGTACTATAAACAGCAGCAGCAAAAAAAAATAAATAAAATGAAGAATTGAGAAATAATTCAAAGAATATGAACAATAATTGAATTAAAAACTCAATATATATTTTTTTAAATTTTAAAAATTATAAAATTAATAATAAAGTAAAATTTAGAAAAAAAAATTAATAAAATAAATAGTAAAGTAAAATTTATAAATTTGTAAATTTAATAATAAAATAAAAAATATAAATTAATAAAATAAATAAAATAAATTAAATAAATAAATTTGAAAAAAATATTTGTATATTTGTGTATTTATATATATATATATATATTTATATATTTATATATTTATATATTTATATATTTATATATTTATATATTTATATATTTATATATTTATATATTTATATATTTATATGTTTATATATTTATATATTTATATATTTATATATTCATAGAATTTATGTATACAAAATTAAATATGTTAA
The DNA here is from genome assembly GCA_035045365.1 of Drosophila leonis. Lineage (NCBI taxonomy): Eukaryota > Metazoa > Arthropoda > Insecta > Diptera > Drosophilidae > Drosophila > Drosophila leonis. The sequence continues at coordinate 5,924,879 of JAWNPC010000830.1, forward strand.
TCACATAAATTTGTTGACATTTTTCAGAAACTTAAAAGAAGCCGTTCCCCCGTTACAAATGCCTTTCTATGTGCTTCACATTTTCGTCAACTTCCTGCAATTTGTTCCATTCTTCATTTATTTCAAGAATTTGTTCGACTTCTATTTACGTTTATTTTGGCCGTAAGTTTTCGGTGTTTAAGCTGCGGCTGACAGCGCTTATAACTTACGGCTATGCAAATTCCTTGAGCAGCAGCGCGCCCACGTTTTGCCCCACGGGTATAACATTTTATACGCTGCCACGCCCACCGACCATCGCCCATAGCCCACCGCCCACCTAGCTGATTGTCGCGTTTTTGATTAAAGTTTTCAAATTTCGTTGCATACTCTTGGGCGGCGGCTTTAAAATCGAATTGTCTGGGTTTGTTAGGACTTGCAGCACAGGCGCGGGTGTCTGCCACGCCCCCATTTTGCAAATAGTTGCCGCAATTTTGGTGGCCCGTTAGGCGTCAGTTTTTGTTATTGCGCGTGTGGCACGCTAATTGGTTGCAAGTTGCTGCCGGTTGCTGCTGCTTGCTGCTGCAGCTTGCCACATCACGAGTCGCATCAACGTCTGCCGCAAATTAATGCAAACAAACATTTTAACGCCTCGCTGCACAAACAACAAAAGCGTTCCGGCTATGCCTCGCCCACTGCCGCTGCCTTTGCCTTTGCCTCTGCCTCGTCTCTCGTTGCATTGAAATCCAACGCAATTTGCTGTCCTTCGCATCTTTGAGCTACCAGCTACTTGCTCCTCTTTCGACTTTTGCTCCCGCTCCCTTCTCGATCTCCTGCTCCTGCTTGTCAGTTTGTCTGAAGTGGCCATCAATTCTTCCTTTGCTGTCGTTTTTGTCGCGGCCGCCGCTGCCGCCGCCGCCCGCCCAAAAATCTGATTTATATGCCCGGCAACGTCACGTTTGCCACCAAAAGCAGCTGCCGCTGCTGTTGCTCCTTCTGCTGCAACTAGCGAATAGTGACTGCTATTCGCATCCACATCCGCAACCACATCCGCATCCGCATCCGCATCCGCTGGTCCCTCAACAATGTTTGGGCAACGCGTAATGAAACAATATTTTGGTAGACGGATATAGCGCTCTCAAGTTGGCTGGTCTCGGCTTAAGCGAATGAAGGGCTGGAGATGTGGTTGCAACTGCTCGATAGATACCCTGTAAAGTGTATATGCCAAGGGTATACTGAACTTGTGTGAAATGCAAGTTGTCAGAGAATATGCAAATGAAAAAACATTAATGGGAATGAATTATGGATGCAGTAATGCTTATAAAACATATATCGATAACTATCGATACACTGTTTGTTATGCTTGATAGAGCAGAGCACAGTGTTTGGATATGTATTTTGAAAGCATTTGCATAGCGAGTTCAAGATTTTAAAATGATCGATAACTGTCACTGTAACATATATCGATAACTATCGATACACTGTTTGTTATGCTTGATAGAACAAAGCACAGTATTTTGATGTAAAGCATTTGCATAGCATAATTTATTATTTATTTGCATCAAATTGGCCTTTTTACATAAATCGATAAATATCGATAACTGGTTTTGTACATTTCTCATCCTTTCAAGCATCTAAATATATGGTATATGGCATAGAAATAAGCAGCTATTAGCCAAACACCTTTCCCAGGGTATCTGCTAGTCGTGCTGCTGTCCTGCATGCTGTTGCTCTTGCTCTTGCTCTTACCACTGCTTTGTGGTCTCCTGTGTGCAACGTTTCATTTTCAGCGCTTTGTTGTCCGTTGTTTGGGGCGAAAGTGTTTGGGCTGTCTGCGTTCGCATCGCGACGTCAGCGTCGCCGTCGCCGTTGACGTCGACGCGTTTGTCCGTTGATGAATGCAGCGCATGCATGCGTGCAGCGTCACGCCTCCCCTGCCAGTTGCAATCATGCCACGCCCCCCTGCACACGCTGTCCACTTGGCCGGGAACGAACGAAGCAGTTATGCAAATTTGTTGGCCAACGCTTTACGCGGTTTCATCAAAAGTTGCCAAACGCTGGCGACGACACATCTACCCCCTGGCAAAACCCTATCTATCCTCTGGGCAGTGAGGTCTACCTTGTGTAGAGCTGGCCGCAGGCCATGCCTCGCCTCGTCCCGCCTTGCCACTCATATCATTGGCTTCCGCTTATCAGCTTTGATTACATGAGCCTAATGATCAGTGTGCGGGTTTTCCAGGGGTTTGATGACGGATTTGCCTTTGGATTTATTGCGTTTTGATTTGAACTACGGCGTAAAATTAGTTTCGCCTGGAACTAGTTCACAAGAAGATAAAATATGTGTAGAAGTTTTGTATAATAGCAAAATGAGATTCATCTAAGAACATATTATAATAACAAGTATTATAAATCCAATTTATTTGATACACTTATTAAAATTTGTTAAATGAACTAGTTCATTTGAGTAATAATATATTTGTAACATGTATATATGATTGCAAGTATTTTACTAAAGAGATTCAATCTGAAAACAACTTAAACATAAATCAAATGAACTTTTGAGCTAGTTCATTAACGGAAGTTCCAACTTTTAAAGGAAAAATTGACAAAATATTTTTTAAAAATTGTATGGCAAATATAATTTAAATTAAATGAACTAATGAACTAGTTCATAAATTTAGTTCATCAAAGTAGTTCATTTTGTAAAGGCTCAATTGAAGAGAACCAGTGATATATTTTTCATAACTTAGTATGAAAATACATCATAAGCATAAAAAAACAAGTAATGAACTAGTTCCAAATATTTGTATGTAAGACATTGACTAAAGAAATATGATTTAAAGTTGATAACTCATCTATGATTCAAATAAATTAGTTCATAAAACTGGTTCCAAATATATATTTAGCTATATCATGGTCATTTGTCATAGGCCATTTTGATAAAGAGTCGATTCTTCGCTTATCTCTGACATTCGCATTTAGTGCAGACTCTGTCTGCCTCTCTTTCTCACCTGCTCTTTAATCGAATCGACTAGCGTAGTAACTGTTCTGTTATATCAGTTGTGCCTGACTATCAGTTACAATGACTAAACACTTCAAAATGGCGGAGGATATTAACTGATTAATCAATATAGATTAATCAAAAGTCAAAATATCGTAAACCATTTGAATTGATTTGCAACGCAATTTCTAATTTAACTTGCTTTAGTTAGTTTTAATTTAGAAAGAAACAAATTCAAACTTATTGATTTCATTATCGAATCATGTTTTCTTAGATTAGCATTCACTTCATTTACGTGGTATCAGAGTTCATTTGTAAATGAGTCAGTTCTATGAACGATTTCTGACGCACTTGCATATCGAAGTCTGTGGGCAAAATTGCAAATCAATAGCAGACATGACCCACAAATTTAGGCACATGATTCAATTGTTAATAGAATTAAGAATATTAGTCAAGCAGATGGGCTAGACTAGAAAAATACCCTGTATAAAAAATATTTAAAAATCGACAGTAAAATCAATTATTTTTCAGATATAGTTCATGTTCTATAATACATAACATAAATTTGAGAATTAATTTGTTTTTTAATTCCTTTAATAACAAATAATAAGTTAGCTAAACTGGATTCTACTGTCAATCGATATATATCGATATTGTTTAACTTTTATGGATATAAAAATATAGTTAAAATTAATTTATATTTAAATCTTAAGCTCTAGATGTGAGATGAGATCTGATCTGACAATTTGAACTGAGTAGAAGTAGTGGGAAGTTATCTATTCCTCAGACAACTTGATTCCATTATTAATCGATATATATCGATATTGATATAAAATAGATATAGTACAAATGAATCTTTGAAGTTAGCTACTCTTCGTAGAACTTTTACACTATTACTATTGCTATTACTATTACATTTTTATTACACATTACAGGGTATATACTATAGGACAAAAAAAAGTCCCAAACTTGCAGTTGCTGTTATCAGACCGTGACTGATAAGCAAGCGACCTTGCCAGGGCGTTCGGGAACTGCACTTCGCTAGCTAATATATAATACTCGTGTTTAGAACTACACAGAAATGGTATAGGTGTAGCTATAGGTTCCACACAGCTGGCACTTATCAACAGCAAAAACAAACCGAAACCCGAACGTTGACTCGCACAACTTGTTGTTGATAATATTTGATAAGTGCCGACACTTTTAATTTTGTCCGGGCGAAAAGTAGTGAATGACTAAATTGCGAGCAACAGTCAACAACGCGCTTTAGTTGCAAATAGTTCCGAGTTTTTCTCTCGCTCTCTCCCTGTCTGAGTTGAAGCATGTCCAGCAGCCCGGGCATAAAGCTGGACCTGAGCAACGTCTGGTGTCCGCTGCTAGCCAGACATGTTCCACAGTTGGAGCAACAGCAACAGCAGCATCAGGAGCATCAGCAGCCGCAGACGCCACCGGAGCATCACGTGCCAATTAATATGCCAGATTGTGGCATTATGTGGCATCAGCCGGATGAAGAAGCTTTCAGCGTTGCCCAGTCAGCGCCCGCACATTATCTCCAGCTAATGTCAATGGCGGGCAAACGCGTGCAGCTCGCACGCTCTAAGCCGCCGCCAACACCTGATGTCGCCCTCCATTTGCCAGCGGAGGCAGCGGCGCCAGCCGCCGTTAAGGCTTCTGCTCCCCATCAGACTCGGGCGCTTAGCATTAGTGTTCACATTGTCAGCGTTCGGTTTGACCCACACGCGCTTTATCCGCAGCTGGCCATGGCCATTGCCAATGTGCCCCTGCCCATTTCAGTTACAGTTCACGTTCCAGTTCCAGTTCCAGTTCCCGCTACAGTTTCCCTTCCTAATACCGCTCTGTCTACAGCCACACGCGCTTACAGTCAGCGTAAGTTTTATTTGTTATATACTAAACAACATAGTTGAGGTATTTGAATTTGACTGCAGAGTTTGTGCTTATTGTAAGAATGGGAGTTTGTGATAGGCATTATCTATAAAAGACTTGTAAGATTCTTTGGTTCTTAGACTATTATTTATTTCATTGTTCTTTTTTGTGCCAAAAGTGAGTCAAAAGTTGATTCATTTTTGTTCTTCTACGAGTCGAAAGTAGATCAAGTTCATTTATAGTGCGCAAAATTTAATAAGCGTAAAGGATAAAGATTGAAAATTATTTAGAAAAATTTTGGAAATTTATTTATATTGGAAATCCCATATTTAGATGCATGTTGTCAAGGTAAAGTTTTTCTGGAAAATTGAAAATACATCAAATGCCTTTTTTCAAGCATGTAAAAATGCTTATTCCTGATAATAGAAAATTCTATAAAATATTGAAAATAGTATTGAGAAAGTATAATATATTTATATAATTTATCATCAGATCAATATACAGCAGTGTTCATGAAAATAGTAGTGCGACTGAGCCCTAAATGTTGGACAATAAAATTTAGTGACAAACACAATTGTAATTCTGCTTCATTCAGAGTCTATATATACGACATTCACTTATATTCAAGTATTATCTATACTATTCAAGTAGATACACATATATAAATTCGATCAGCTGATTTCAAGTGCTGAGACAACGCTTATCAATCAATCATTGATTGAAGTTCTCAATACTATTTCAAGTGGCTGACAGTCGTAAGCTAAAACTAAATCCAAACTAATATCCATATCAATACCTTTGTTTTTAGAGTTCTACACATTAGATAATGTCATTTCCTTACTTTCATATTAATTGTCAAAGATTTGATTAGAAAGAGTAGAGTATTCGCTCACTGGGAGTATCTTATCTTGGCTTAGTTAATTTTTGTTTCTTTGGCCATTTCTTTGGACAACACTTAAATTTATTTATGCCTAATATTTTTGGTAGCCAACACGTCTGCTAGCAACCAACCGCCCACCCACGCACATCCTCTACGCTGACCCTCCTCCTCCTCCTCTTCCTTTGCTTTTTTCGACTTTTTCTGCTAACGCACACACGCATAAATCATTGTGTCTCGGCCCCAACATGGGGCTTCGAGACGCAGCTGTGTCCAAACTTTATATGTTGAGCACCTCCTGCCGCCTCTATCCCCCTCTAGACTTTCATGTTACGCACAATAGACCGAGTCAAGACTTTGACTCCCACAAATTTCCAACTTAATCAGTTTAGCCTCTATTGTATTAAATTATTTTGTGTAACATTGAATATAGGTAAATAATATATGAAATGAAACAGGCAAAAAATAAATGTGTAATGATGTTGCCAAATTAAAGCGAGTATATTTTTTTTTTGCATAAATTTGGAGAACTTAATTGCAAAATTAGCATAAAAAATATATAAATTAACTTTAAAAAAATTTGTAAATTAAAAAAAAATATTTAATTTTGTATTCAAATTGGAAATACAGTAAAAATTGCCATAGACAGACAGTAAAACTATTCGGTGAGCAGAGATGTCAGGCATATACCCTGTGCCACGAAAATTTGGCAAGCCTTCCTTGCCGTAGATAGATTTTCTTGTCTATACGAATATATATTCCAAATTTAAAAACTCTAACAGCTTCGATATTTGCATTTCTGCAAATATATAGTAATTTCCCATTTGTCATGTTCCTAATGGGTGTATTGGACAAATCTTAACACTGTAAGGCGAGAGTATCCACGACTAATGCTTCAAATTTCAAATCTCTGGCTTCAAAAGTTCTGAAATAGTTTGCGTTGATACGAAGAGACGGACAGACAGATGGTTGGCAGGACGGATGGAAGGACAGACGGACAGCAAGATGAACATTTCATAAGTCTAATATACTTTTTTCACTTTGCGAAAGACTATAAATGTTATTGAGTGTTTTAATAAGGTGTGCGCGACTAGTAGATACCCTGAATTTCTAGCCGAGATTTTTTATAATTTATAGTATTTTCTAAAATATCGTAAATAATGAACAATCTTGACAGATATTTAATTGAAATACATATATTAATATATAACTAAATCTAGCAATATTCTTTATTAATTTATTAATTATATATATTATATCTATATACATCTTAAATTATTTTTAATTTCTTTCTCACCTTTTCCTCTTGCTCTCCTTGCAGGTCAAATGCTGATCAAATGGTTAATATCAACGCTGCAGAGCAGCTCTGCCTTAGCCACCTTGGGTCAGGAATCTCTGAATGCGCTGACGCTGCAGTTCTGTCAAAATCTCAAATATGTGGGCGTATTGAAGCAGATCTCCAATGAGCAGCAGCAGCAGCAGGATGCGCCGTCCGGCTTTAGTGTAAGTTCAATGAACTCAAACGTCTCTCTCTCTCTCCCTCACTCTGTCTCTGCTTAAACGGGAAATTGGTCAGCGAACGGAAGTTGTCACGCCGTGCTAACGGAAATAGAGAGACAGCCTCTGTGCCGACGCCCACTTGCTGGTGGTGACTTCTGCTTCGCCTGCTCCATTGCTTGTGTAACTTAGTTGGTCCAAGTCATTAGCTATTGATAAGCTATGAGGCAGCAGCTCAAGTTGTGCCAACTGCTCCCAGGCTACCTCCCACTCTCTCTCTCTCTCTCTATTCGGTGCCTCCCTTGCTTTCTCTTATGCATATTCTAAAAATTCTTTGCTTTAAAACTTGACTACAAAAATGAGCCGCAAAGTTGTGCCCGGAAATTAGCAATTCCATTGCCAGTGCAAATCGCAATGCACTTTCATTTTAGCCTTTGCCTAGCTGTACATGTCAGCTGCATCAGCAGCTGCTGCCACTGCTGCTGCTGCTGCTGCACCCTTAACATCGCCCCCCTCACCTGTCGCTCTAACTGTGCCTCGGCCCCTACCCCGGCCCCTGCCCTGCAGCTGACGAGCCTGCAAGTGTCAGAACTTGTTAAAACTTTGCCGTCAACTTTTCAGCTCTCAATCTCTTCCGTCTCTCTCGCTCTTTCTCTCTCTCTCTCTCTCCCTCCCTTTGCCTCTCTTTCTCTTAGCTTTGAACTGCCCAGCAGTACAGCAGAGTTTTCTAGCCTTTTTATACACTGTTTAGGAATACCAGAAGGGAGTATATTAAAGATATGGTATATGGTAAATACTTGTAGTATAACACTTCGTATAAGTCTTTTAAATATCGATATAACACTTTCAATCAAATTGCAAAAATGCATAGCTAGCATAACACGTTGCATAACACTTTGTATAACACTTCGTATAACACTTCGTATTATTATAATCTATAGCTATATTTATATATACCCATATCAATGTCTAGTTCTTTACCCATATCTCTCTAAGACTTTTGAGGTGGAACACAAATCTGAGCCACAAAATTTGTAGTTAAGAAACTTAAACAAAGATTCAGCAAGTTCAAAGATCAAGCAGATCAAGTCAAATGTACAACCTACGATCACAGTTTAAAAAGCATTGCCTTCGATATATACTCACAGTTTAAGAGTCACTTTAGCAACAATTTCTCTCTCAAAACAGAGTATGGCGCCAATCACTAAACAACCAAACAAAACTAAACTTTTTTCTTGCTGCTGCTGCTGCTTTGCTAAATTATGAAATCCAAAGAGTTGACTGCCCGCTAGCTTAGGCGGAGGGCAGGAGGGGGCGTTTTAGGGGGCGTGTCCTGCAATTGCAGCTGTGTGTTTGCTTCACGCTCAGCGTGCGGCTGACTAATGGACTATGTAATACGTTTGCTTTTTTCGGACAACGCTGGACAAGCAAAAAAAAAGCAGCTCAAAAGCTTTAATTGCTGGTTAACCAAAAGGACACGCCCACAGCTTGTAACGTCCACTAAAGCCATGAAAAAATTGTCAACTAGAAAGAGAGAGAGAGAGAGAGAGGGGGGGGGGGAGAATTATACTAACAACTAATCAAGCACTCGTCCGTGTGCTCCAAAAATTAGTTTAGGCCAAAAAACAAGAAAAAAGCAACAGCAACAACAACACGAAAAAGTTTTAGCCACAGCAGCTTAACCTCAAAATCCCTCAAAGCAGGCGCTGCGTGGAGCGGGCGGACAACAGCGTTAAGTGATTTTCTATGTGATGATACTTGAGCTCCGCAGATTATGATATCACAAATTTCTTCGTGCCGCATGTCCTGGCGTGTCCTGTGTCCTGCGTGTCCGTTGTCAATGCGCGCGTCATCAAGTTTTTGGGCAACAGGCCAGAAACAGCTTCCAGCTTCCAGCTTAAGCTAGATTTTTGTTTAACTTCCTCTCTTGCCCCGCTCTCTGTCTGCCTCTCTCTTTCCCTCTGCCTCCCGCAGTTGCAGCTCATTGAAAGTTTCGTGCGTTTTTATTACTTTGTGGCAAGTTCGGCGTTTATTATTCTTTTGTGGCGCATCGCCAAGTGGCACGAGGCAAGCGGCAACTTTAGCTACCCCAGCGGCACTTTTAAGCGCAGCCAAACGTAAATAGTTTGCATTACAGGGTATTAGTTGTGATGTGCTCTGCTTCAGGGAGCAAACAACTTGATAACTGATTAGAAAACTCATTTAGAGATTTGCTTGAAATTGAATTTGGTTCAGCAGACTTTAACTGAGACACCATAAATTAAATTGAATGAAAGTTCATTAAATTTCATGCCTTGAACCCATGGAATGTGGGAAGTCAGGGCTTCTTGGTTTGTGACAATGTATGTTACAGGCAGAAGAAGGAGTCGTAGACATGATAAAGAATATTTATTATTGATCAGGATTACCAGTTGAGTTGATCTAGTCATGTCTGTCTGCCTGTCTTTCCATCTGTCCATTCGTCCCTCCATCCGTCCGTCAATCCGTCCGACCGTCTGTGCATCCGTCCCTCCATCCGTCCCTCCATCCGTCCGTCAATCTGTATGTTCGTCTGTCCGTTTGTCCCTCCATCCCTCCGTCCGTTCGTCTGTTGGTTTGTGCGTAAGTCCGTCCGTTTGTTGGTTCGTCTGTCCGGCCCCTTACTCCATATGTCCGTGCGTTCCTCTATACATTTGTCCATCCGCTCGTTCGTCTGTCCGACCGTTCATCAGTCCATTCATTGGACTGTCCGTCCGTCCGTTCATTCGGCTGTCCGTCCGTCCGACCGCATAAACTCAGCGATTTACAAGTTGTATACAGAAGTATCACAGCTGAAAGTTTCAATTAAATATCAGCATTACTTTAACTGCATTTCTTATGCTACAGCTAAAATATATTTAAACTAATTCACATTTTGTACATAAACAAATTCTCAAGCAAAAGGCTCAACTATTTCGAGTGCTGCTCAAACTGTGGCCGCGCAGCATCTCACCAAAACACTTGGCTTAATGCCACGAAATGCAATTAAAAATTGAAATTCAATTATGTGGCGTCATTTCACAGTCGCACACACACGTAGTTACACACTTACTCACACACACACACACACACTCAGGCACACACAATCTCCGCTAATCATTTAGAGCTGATGAGGCAACCAATTGGGATGACGAATGCATGCAAAGTGCCACAGCTGAATCTGGCCCGCCCTTGCCTCTATCTCTATCTCTCTCTCTCTCTGTGTGTGTGTGTGGGCGCAGGGCCGTGGTCACGTTATCGCACTTGACGCCATTTGCTCAAGTGTTTGCACTTTGGCGGTGCCAAACAATTTGCATGCTGTCGCATTTCAAGCCAATCCTCAAACCCAAACCCAAGCCCAAACCCAATCCCTGTTCAACTTAGGTCGCTCCTTCAGAGCTCTTCAGAGCTCTCTTCGCTGCTGGCAACAATTCTAATCTCCAGCTAAAACCCAACTGAATCTCACGCATGACAATGCAAAATAGCTAAAAGATGCAAAAAGTGTAGCAATAAAACAGAGACAAATGCATAGAAAAAAGCTGGGAAGCAACAACGAATTTTGAATGAGCTATAAAATCAATGACTTAAAAAAAAGACAAAATAAAATATTTTAAAAAAATGTAAAATTAAATAAACTTGACAGTTGAAAAAATATAATAATAATAAAAAAAATAATTTTAGGTTTTTTTCTATGCTTTTTTTTAAGTTTTTTGTTCATTTTGTTTAAATAAGTTTAGAAATTAAAATAAAAAATATTTGACTTAAAATCCATCTGTATGTAATATAAAACTTCTCTATACTACTTTTCTATGATATGCTCTTATATTAAGACCAGATTCTGATATATAAATTTTCTTAGAAATATATATCTAATATCCTAATATAATATTTTGAGTAGCCACTACTATTTTCATGAACAACTCAATCGAAAAATCGAATATACACATATAAAATATACATATATGTAAGATATAGTATGTGAAGTTAGACTAATGTTAAATAGTTTTTTTTTTTTTGTTTTTGATTAGTTACTACTATTTTCATGAATAACTAAATTTTATGAATTTTTCTTTCTAGCTTCTAGTTTGCAGCAAAAACAAATTTAAATTAGTTCAAATATGTTAATCTTAACATTCGTTTCCAATTGTTCTCAAAATATTAAGCTTATCACTAAATTTTCATGTCCAATATTTGGTCAGACTTACTATTATTTTCATGAACAACTATTTTATATCAAATAGCTAAATTTCCTATGATTTTATTCTATTTAAAAATATTTTAAAATTCTTATATGTATATGAGGTCTGTTTAAAATGCATTGCGAATTTGCTGTTTATTGCGAACTATATTTATTTATTCATTGATTTATTATCTATTTTGTGCCCTTAAAACTAATTCTTATCAGATATTATGCACTTGGGTCAATGTTTTTCCAATCTTCGAATCAGTTCGAAAAATCTTTTTTTATTCCTGTTCAGCTGCTTCTTCGCTGCTCTCTTTAGCTTCTCAGTCGTAGTTTGGCGTTGTCCTTTCATGAGATTCTTCAGTTTCTGGAACAAGAAAAAGTCACATTGATCGGGTCTAAGGAATAAGATGCCTGTGGCATCATTAGTATTATTTTTGATTTTATATCTAAAATCGAATATACGAAATCCTCATAGACCTAATAATACTAGAAGTAATTTAATCAGAAAGCTAAATTGCCTATGATTTTGTTTCATTTTATAAACTTAAATTATTATAATTAATATTAAATTATATTTTTACAAATATTTATATATATATATATATATATATATATATATATATATATATATATATATATATATATATATATATATATATTTTATTATATATAAAATAAGTCAAGCCTAGTTAAACTATCAAGAACTTAACTCAATTCCTTTTAAATATCTCTAAAAATATTGATTTGCCTGCAAAGCACGTCATGAAAAATCAAGAAAAACTGATTTTAAATATTTAAAGATCAACCAAAAATATAGTAATATATCATATATATAATATATCGAATGAGATAAAAAGGAAAATATAAAAGTTCATGATATTCAATTTTGTCGCGAAGATAAAATATTTGCCAGTTAGTTAGTTGCCAGCTAGCAACGCCTAACAGACTCAAGCGAACTGCATTGCTTAGTTATTGCGAGCTCTACTTTTTCTTTTTTTTTTAAAGGTATAAGAACTGTCAACCTGTGGTCCCAAGGGTACCAAGTGGGCGTGTGTATGGGTGTGGGTGTGGGTGTGGGCGTGGCACAGCAACAATGACATGTGCACATATTTTGAAGAGATGAGCTTTAGACACTTCAACACTCAGTATGTGTGTGTGTGTGTGTGGGTGTTGAGGGAGCTGGCTTTTAAGCTCTTGAGAAGCAGCTGAAAAAAGAGAAGAGAGACAGGGAGAGTGTGAGAGAAAGAGAGGGAGAGCGAGAGAGAATTGCACTTGAGCTGCAATTAGAAGTCAATGGGCTAATGCAAGATGATCTGCTTTTTGCTAGCTTTTTTTCCGCTTATTTATATTCTGACTTTTTTTGTTTACTTTCTCTCTCTGTGTGTGTGTGCAGCCCTATGAGATGTACCAGTGGACGCATACGGAGCAGCCAACCACCTCGCTGCCGCTGACACCTGGCAAGCTGGACAAGGTGACCGCCTGGCCATTCTCGAGCACGCCCGCAGGGCAGAAGTCGCATTACGAGGGCAGCTCGACGCAAACGGATAGCCAGAAGACGCTGCAGCAAATCCTGCGCAAGCGTCTGCTCAACTGCGCCACCTTGGCTGAGGTGCATGCGGTGGTCAATGAGCTGCTGAGCAGCGTCGATGAGCCGCCGCGTCGGCCATCCAAGCGCTGCATCAACCTGACCGAGCTGCTCAATGCCAGCGAGGCGACCATCTATGAGTACAACAGGCCGACGGAGAGCAGAAGCTATGCGGATGCGGGCAGCCAGACGGATGAGGAGCAGCTGTGTCAGGGCTCGTGCAAGTGTGGAGCAGCAGCTGCTGCAACAGATGCACCAGAGGCAACAGCAGCAGCACCACCACCGCCGCCGCCTCCGCCACCGCCGCCGCCGCCTCCTCCGCCTCCGCCTGGCATGGCAGCTGGAGCTGCACCACCGCCACCGCCGCCACCACCACCAGGCAGTGGTGGGCCACCGCCACCGCCACCACCAGCGCCCGACGGTACAGGCAATATGCCACCACCACCACCACCTCTAAGCACGTCCAAGTCGGGCTCATCGCTGGCGCCTGCACCACTGCCAGATCCCGCCGAGGGCAACTGGTTCCTACGCACATGCAGTAAGTCCAACTGATTACACAAAATAGAAACTTTGACTGACTCCCTAATCCTTGCAGTTCAGCGCAAGAGCGCCGTCAATCCGCCCAAGCCGATGCGTCCGCTTTATTGGACGCGCATCGTTACCTCTGCGCCGCCTGTGCCGCGTCCTCCGTCGGTGGCCAACTCCACGGATAGTGCGGATAACAGCACTAGTTCGCCGGAGGATTTGCCAGCTGCTCTGCCTCCTGCTCCTGCGCCCAGCAAGGAGATGTGGACAGAGATTGATGAGACGCCGCTGGACAACATAGATGAGTTCACGGAGCTCTTCTCACGCCAAGCCATTGCTCCAGTGAGCAAACCCAAGGAGCTGAAGCCGAAGCGTGAGAAGTACATTAAGGTGCTCGATCCGAAGCGTTCCCGCAATGTGGGCATCTTCTCGAGAAGCCTGCACATGCCCTCCAGTGAGATAGAGCATGCCATTTACCATGTGGACACCTCAGTGATTAGCCTGGAGACGTTGCAGCAGATCAGCTTCATGCGTGCCACGGACGAGGAGCTGCAACGCATCAAGGAGGCCGATGGCGGCGACATACCACTCGATCATCCGGAGCAATTCCTGCGCGATATATCCCTAATCTCCATGGCCAGTGAGCGCATCTCGTGCATTGTCTTCCAGGCGGAGTTTGAGGAATCTGTCACGCTGATCGTGCGCAAGCTGGAGACCGTGTCCCAGCTGTCGCAGCAGCTGATCGAGAGCGAAGATCTCAAGCTGGTCTTTTCCATCATTTTAACGCTGGGCAACTATATGAACGGGGGCAATCGACAACGTGGCCAGGCCGATGGCTTCAATCTGGATATTCTGGGCAAGCTCAAGGATGTCAAGTCCAAGGAATCGCAGACCACACTCCTGCACTTCATTGTGCGCACCTACATTGCACAGCGACGCAAGGAGCTGACCCTGCCCGAGATGATGCTGCCCATACCCGAGCCGTCGGATGTGGAGCGAGCTGCTCAGCTGGACTTTGACGAAGTGCAACAGCAGATCAAGGATCTAAACAAGAAGCTAATGGGTGAGTTGAATATGGATGCTACGAATATCTATGGTAACTAATTGTGACTCTGCTCCTCCTAATCCTTGCAGCTTGTAAACAGACTACGGCATTGGTGCTGCGCGCATCCAGTGAGCATCGCGAGCCTTTCAAGTCCAAAATGGAGGAGTTTACGGCCAGCGCCGAGAAATCGGTTGCTAAGCTTCATCAGCGAATTGATGAGTGCCGGGATCTCTTTTTGGAAACCATGCGCTTCTATCACTTCTCCCCCAAGGGCTGCACTCTGACCCTAGCTCAGTGTACGCCCGATCAGTTCTTTGGTTATTGGACGAATTTTACCAATGATTTTAAGGACATATGGAAAAAGGAATTTACTATTCTCAAAAAGGAAATGTAAGTCAATTATGCAGGGTCTGCATGACGCGCTGCTGACTCTTTTTTATTTCCTATTTTTTAGCATCAAAAAGCCGAAGCAATCGGCTGTGGAAAATCGTCGCGATATCTCCACTAAGGATCGAACTTCGTGCAAAGCTCGCGTGAGACGCAGCAAAAACTAGTTGTTAGTCCAAAATTAGCCGTACATTTCGTTTAAGCTTAACAATAAACAAATCAAAAACTCCTCGCACCATTCAAAATCACTCAAAAACTTTTTCAATTTCAAATTATGCCAAAAATACGAAAATACTAGCGCCAAATTTATAAGAACTTTCTCAACACTGCAACGATAAAAACGATAACCGTTTGCCTAGTTATCAAAATTTGAACTATCGGGCAACCGCCACATATGTTGAGTAAACAAAAACATGGCATTCCGCAACACAACAACAAGTCAACAACAATAACCGTTTTGGAATCTAAATTGGAGCTATCGGGCGACCACCACATTTTATCGCTCAACCAAATTGAGTAAACAAAAACCTGGCGCTCCGTAAAAGAATAAACTCAACAATATTTCAAGCATGTCGCATCCAAATACAACGCGGCGCAAACATGTGCTCAAGGAGATGATGGAGGATGACTACTCCCTGCCCACCGAACAGCAGCAGATCGTGCGCGTCGTCAGCAGCCGCGGCAACAATCTGCACGAGGTGGAGGCGGCGACAGCTGAGAATTTTCTGGGTGAGATTAGGAGTTAACATTAAATACTCTTTCAATGTTATTAACTTATATATATACCTTGCAGTCTCTATGCCCAACAAATTTCGCAAGAATGTGTGGGTAAAGCGCGGAGATTACATATTGGTCGAGCCAATCGAGGAGGGCGACAAAGTAAAGGCGGAAATAAGCAAGATTCTAACGCCCGAGCATGTCAAGGAGTACACAAAGGCTGGCATCTGGCCGGAACGCTTCGCCAAGAAGGCGACGCCGCTAAGCAGTAAAGCCGCTTCTGATTCGGATACCGATGAATCGCTGCCGCCCAACACAAATCGACCTGTGACTATGGATGAGAACGAGGAGGAGGAAACGGATACGGAGGAGAGCAGCGCTGAAGACTGAAGATTCAATGAATTCCGATTCTGCATTTGATTGTGCATTACAAAAAGTTTAGCTAATGTATATTTTAACGAATTATTTTTCTCTCGCAATTGTTGTAACAACCAATTAAATTATGTACGTACATAAATGATAAAAAAAAATTAAATAAATTATATATTATATATGATAAATTAACGTTCACTATGCGAACGTAAGAAAGATGTAAAATAAATGTTAAATTATTTAAGGAAACAAGTAAAGAGAGAACATGGTTTACTTCACGTACGCACACAGACCCAAAAATGAAAATAGAAATAAAATAAATACACAAATTGTTGGCTTTAATTGTTGTTACGTTTGCTGCGGCTGCGTCCACTGCGATGCTTGCAAAAAGCTAAAAAGCTAGAGATCTCTGTGCCCTATAAAGCGTGTCAAGTGGTGGCTCGAGTGGGATTGGCTGGCAATCGAACTCTCCAACACGGCTAGTCCTCCTGGTCCTACTGCTGTGCATCACAAATTTCAATGTTCTCCTTGTGTTCCTCTTCCTCAGTCTCGGGCAGCTTTGACGACGGCTGCTGCTGCTGCTGCACTGCATCATGCTTGGACTCCAGCGCCAATGTCGATGGCCTGGGCTTTGTGAAAGGAAAATTGCTGAGATCCTCGAACTGTGGCGTATGCACAGCAATCAAATCCGTTTGCGTGGAGCTCGTATCACGTGGCTCAAAATTGTTATAGTCCATGTCCTCGCTGTCGGAGCAGTTATGGATGTGCTTCTTCAGCGCATCCTGCGGCAAATTGCAGACCATCGTCAAGCAGTTGACAATGGTGCCAATCGAGCTCTGCAGCTGTTGCACCTGATCGGTAAGCATTGTGCAACGCTTGGCCAAATCATTGACAACAGCTGTCGAGTTCTGATCGAGACACAGTTGCGACTGACTGCCGTTGTTGCTGCTGCTCGCATCCTCCGGATTTGTGCAATGCTCGCCACCAGCTTTCGGATCCACCTGCATGGTGGACACCTTCTTCCACAGTGCATTGATGGCCTGCATTTGCAGCTGCTGTATTTTGCGCTCGTTCTGCAGCTGCACCTTGGTCATTATCATATCCTTGTTGAGTTTGCTACAGAGAGACAGTGGGAGAGAGAGATAAGGAATGTCCTTTATATAGATTGTTGCCACTTACTCTATGTATTCGTGTGTGCGCTGTTTGTGCAGCTTCTCAGCAATGTCCTTGGTTTTCTTGCGCGTGTGATAGCCTCGCCACATTTTCTGTATGGTCACCGCCGAGGACTCAGTCACATGCTCTATCAGGCGATCGGCGCAGTTCAAATTGTTGTCCAGCTGTTGCTGCTGCTGTGCCCGCTCCGCTGCCATTTTGCGTATGGTCTTTAGCTTGTCAACGTTGATCAACTCGCCGTCCTCATCAGTGCTAAAGCCGCCAGCGTCTGTTGTGCTGATTGAAGTCGAATTCAACTGCTGCTGCTGCTGTTGCTGTTGCTGTTGCTGCTGTAGTCGCTCCAGCTTGCGTGGACTGCTTGTGGGGCTCTGCATGCGTCGCTGCTGTGGACTACGCACGCGCGGCAAATTTAGTTTGTTGTCTGACATTGAGTACATAATGAAATATAAATTTGAAATACATTCGATTTGGAGACAGAGACGGAGACTTGGCTACCTTTGTTCTTGTTGCCTTTGCTTTTGTGCAGCTGCGCATTGAGCGCTGTGACAGTAGCGCGCTGAGCAACAACGGCGGGACAGACATCGGGACTCATCAAGGTCTCCGGCACAGGCACCATCTTAGAGGCAGCAGCCAATGGGCCACCCACAGGCGTCTGACCAATGTACGTTTGTTCTACAATTCAATGAGAGAGCAGCAACAATTAGAGCATGATTAGAAGTGTGCGTGTTTGACAGACCATTGTAAGGATTTGGCGTTATGTTGCGAGGCGTTGACTCTGTGGAATTGTAGGTCTTCGTGGTGACGCTGCTGGACATGCCGGACATGCTGGCCAGCGAGTAGTTGTCGCCCTCGTTGCGTATGTTCTCTATCAGCGAGGTGCTCATTTGCAGCGCGTGATGGCTCGAGATGCCATTGTCGCTGCTAATGCTATTGTTGCAGCTGTTGCCATGATAGCTGTTGGCCATGGACTCCGGCGAGCCTTGACGTCCGCTCAGGCGTGTAACTAAGCAGAAAGCACAACAATTACAAATCAGTTAAAAATGGAGTATTTAAAGGGAGCTCACAGCGCGGCGACTGAATGCGACTCGTGGGCTTCTTGCGATGCGATGACGGCGACGTGCTGGCCGAGCTCGCATGCGCATTGTCCATGATCTCCTCCTGCAGCTGCCGCTGATGATGCTGCGCTTTGCTTAAGATCAGGCGCAACTTGCGATCGTTCTCGTTCTCCAATGCCTTGCCCACCAGTGGACAGGCAGAGCTTAGGTATTTGGCCAGAGCCGCCTGCTCGCCCACGCGAAACTGACGACCACGTCCCTGGCTATAGAGCCACTCCGCCTTGAGGCTCTCAATGGGATCCACCACATAGCCATCGATGTATTTCAAGCTCATGCACCAGTTCAGCACGAATGGGCGATAGTCAAAGCCGCTAAGGAACAATAAGAAACTCAATGTGAGAGGAGAGATCTCGGCGAGATCTCGGCAAGCTGCACTTACTCCATGCTATTGGCTCCCATTGTCATGATCACACAGGGATTCTCGGTTATGAAAATGCTCAGCAGATTCGACAGATGCGACAGCGTGCAGATTTCATTCAGATCATTGATGTTATTCTTGGCCAGGTTCAAGGTCTCGAGGGAAACCGGTAAGTATTTGTCGCACTGTCGCAGATGGGTCAAACGGTTGCCCTGCAAAAGGAGCTCACGCAAGGATCGCAGGTAGGACACATCCGATATGCTGCCAATGCTATTGTCGGCCAGATTCAAGCATTCCAGATTCACATTCGTATTCAGATGCTCGATGGTCTTAATGTTGTTGCCCTCCAGATTGAGCACGCGCAGATGAACGCACTCCTTCAGACCCTCAATCGAGAGTATGCCATTGAAGGAGAGATTCAGCTCGCGTAGACAGTGCAGTCTGCAGACGCCATACATGCGCAGCAATTGATTCTTGGCTAGCGACAGCTGAAAAGGTTAAAGCACATTCATATATTGAAATTCCATGCATCTATCTATCCAGGCTATATCGTCACCGTTTCAATCTTCAGATACGAATCAATGTTGTCGATCTTCTGCAGCTCATTCTCATCCAGTATCAGCTTGCGTATATTCTGTGCATCGTCCTGCTTTGGCACCTTCTTCAGCTGCTGCTTGCATAGGTTGAGCGTCTGCTTTTCGCTGCAGCTCTCGTCGCCTGCAAAGGGAGTGGGAGGAGAGAAGTGTGACCAGGGGCGTGTAAACACTGATGAAGTCATCGTCTGTGCACTGGCAGGTGTTGAGGGTGGCTCAGTGCCCACCCTCAAAAGTAGACTGCGAATTGCAATGCACGCCGAGCCACACACAGGCCGATTGCAGCAAGCACAAGCGCAAAGTAAATTTTTACCAATTGAACAGCTCTAGCACTAGCTTACCACTCATTTTGTAACAGCCGAATTATTGCACTTTCTAACAAATGTGCAAACGTAGCCGATTTGGCAGCATTCGATGGCGTCCGCTACGAAAAATCAATGTTTGGGAATGCGAGCGCCCCCCTCCTTTTGAAACCAGGGCTGCGCACTGATGCTCAATAACATTACCACTGTTATTAACAGCGCACTGTTTAATTTTCATGCGTAACGTAACGCAATTTAGGTTGCAAATTTTGTAAGTTTTGCCAAAAGTTTAAGAAAACTAAACTTTTAAGCTGACACGACAACTGCGATAGCCGACTCGATATCGATAGGCGATTACAATACTCATGTATTGTATGCACTCGGGTGCATTTCTACACATGCCAAAGCTGGTCACACTGTGCTTGTGTGATTGGCGCTATATTTTGAAAACTAGTATTTATTAAGTGTATATGTTTATGCATACGATTAGAAAATATATATGAAACAATAAACTAAAATGTATTTTTTGTTTCTTTCTCGGCTTTGTGCGGCCCAAACGCCAAATCTATCGATCTGTAGAGTTCACTAACCAAACACGGCACGCGCTCCAGATCCTCCATTATCTTCATTTCCTCCTGCAGATTATTTAGATACATACGCTGCACACGTCGCATCATTGGCGCAATAACCTTAGAGCTGACTATATCCTCGACACAGAAATCAAAACTAGTCTTGACGGGCACTTGAATGGAAATCGAAGTAGAATTATCTTTTGAGACACCTTCAGGGACTTTGAAGTTTGTGTCATTCTCGACCGGAGTGCACTCGGCTTCTGCCGACAAGCCAAGTGAGGGCCGCACCATAATTTTGCTAATCGACTTCTGTATTAGCTCCTGCATCTCGATCTGCGCCTGCACCACAGTGCGCAAATTCTCTCCACTCTTCGTGGAGATTACAGTCCCCGGCGACTTCGGGGAACTGTGGCTCTCTGTGACCCCATATTTGGCATTGAACTGCTCTTTGGTTTGTCTGCAGTGTTCGCGTGCCGACTCGAGCATGGACGACGACTTCTCCAGCTTCCTCGGTGACTGCTCAAAAGGTATGGAGAGCAGCTGCTCGCTGTGATCGCTGTGCGTATATGCCGAATCCTTGCCAAACTTCGAGTTCTTATACAGCAAACAATCTCCGTCGGCGCCCTCGCCATCTGGCTTATCGTCCGAGGGCAGCGGAGGCAGCCGATAAGCACCTCT
The DNA here is from genome assembly GCA_035045365.1 of Drosophila leonis. NCBI lineage: Eukaryota > Metazoa > Arthropoda > Insecta > Diptera > Drosophilidae > Drosophila > Drosophila leonis. The sequence continues at coordinate 5,945,719 of JAWNPC010000830.1, forward strand.
TGACTGAGGCGCATAGTCCACATTGAACAATGAGTTCGACTGCTCATAGCAGAGTCGTGGATCATTCTTCGATTTGTTCGCAACTCGACTCACATGGGTTTCCAGTTTCGGCTGATGTTGCTGATGTTGATGCTGATGCTGATGATGCAGATGTTGATGCTGCTCATGCTGATGATGATGCTGATGCTGATGATGCAGCTGGTGATGATGTAGTTGATGATGATGCTGTTCATGATGATGCAGATGCTGATGCTCATCAGCATGATGCAGATGTTGATGCTGCTCATGCTGATGTTGCTGTTGTTGAAGTTGCTGCAGACGCTGCTCTTGAAGCTGCTGTTGGCGCTGCTCTTGAAGCTGCTGTTGAACCTGTTGCTTACGCTGTTGCTGTTGCTGTAGCTCTTGCTGCTGCTGTTCCTTTAACAGCTGTAGCTTCTGCTGTAGCTTCTGTTGCTGCTGCTGCTGCTTCTGCTGCTGTTGTAACTTCTGCTGCTGATGGAGCTGCTGCTGCTTTAGCTTCTGCTGCTGCTGTTGTAGCTGCTGCTGTTGTAGCTCCTGTTGCTCTTTTTGCTGCTGCTGCTCCTTCTGGTGCTGTAGCTGCTGCTGCTCCTTCTGTTGATGTAGCTGCTGTTGTTGCTGTTGCTCCTTCTGCTGCTGTAGCTTCTGCTGCTGCTGCAGCTGATGCTGTTGCTGCTGGAGCAGTTGCAGTTGTTCTTGTTCTTGCTGTTGGTGGTGGCGCTGTTGTAGCTGCTGCTGCTGTAGCTTCTGCTGCTCTTTCTGCTGCTGTAGCTTCTGCTGTTCCTTTTGCTGCTGTAGCTTCTGCTGTTCCTTCTGTTGCTGCTGTAGCTTAGGCTGTAGCTTCAGCTGTTCCTTCTGCTGCTGTAGCTGCTGCTGCTGTAGCTTCTGCTGATGCTGTAGCTGCTGCATTAGCTGCTGCTGCTGCTGCTGTTGCTCTTTTTCTTGCTGCTGTAGCTGCTGGAGCAGCAGCTGTTGTTCTTGTTCTTGCTGTTGTTGGTGGTGCTGCTGTAGCTGTAGCTGTAGCTGCTGCTGCTGCTGCTGCAGCTTCTGCTGTTCCTTCTGATGCTGCTGTAGCTTCGGCTGTAGCTTCAGTTGTTCCTTCTGCTGCTGTAGCTGCTGCTGCTGTAGCTGTTGCTGATGCTGTAGCTGCTGCATTAGCTGCTGCTGCTGTTGCTCTTGCTCTAGCTGCTGGTGGTGGTGGTGGTGGTGGTGGTGTTTCTGTTTTTGTTGACTGTGACGTAGGCATGTCTGCGTTGCCTTTTGCAGCAGCTCCTTGGGTCGCGTCGACTTCTGCTTGCACTGCATCAACTCCTTCTGATTGGACACTACATAATCATCCAGTTGCTTTATGTACTTATGCTCATTGAGTAGATTGTGTGCATTCTGTTTAGCAGACATGAAAAAAAACTACAATTAAAAGTGTCTCTTATTAAGTGCAATAGCCAACTGCTAACCATCTGGGTGGCTGTGTAGCTGTGAAGGGTTTTGTGGTACTTATTATAGGAATCCATCTTGCAGAGTCAGTCAATCTCTCACGAATGAAATGTGCTTGTTTTTAAAAGAAACTCGTTCAATTTAGCTGGAGTAATGTGAATTGAGGTCAAGTTGGAAATTCAATATATAAACCAAAATTCAAGGCACTCTACATACAAAAACAAGTAAGAAAACTCTAGTCGGTGGTGCCCGACTAGGAGATCCCCTGAACCCCGTCCGATCTGCGTTTTTAAATATACTCAGTTATGTATTTATTAACGAAAAAAATTTGTAAAATTAAATATTGAAAAATGAAAATTTTTTTTCTGATATCCAAAATATAACAAAAATCGAAATTGCATAAAATATAAGTTAATCTAAATACAAAATTTGGAGACTCTAGATCGAAAGATGTACGAGATAAAATTAATAACTTGATTTCGATGAGGCTTTTAATCGATAACAATAAAACGGGGAAAGTTATCGATTTTCTAAAACAAACTCGATATGCGCGTGCTATACAGGGACTTTCAAACAAATTTCAAGTCTCAAGCTCTTATAGGTTCTGAGATCGATGCGTTCATACATACGGACAGACGGAAAGACAGACATACGGATAGGGCTAAATCGACTCATACTTTATGGGGTCTGCCACGCCCCCTTCTGCCTGTTACATACATTTGACAGCTTAACAAAACCATTATAGCCTAATTTCCCATTTTCAATAGGTTCAGGGTATAAAAAGAAATATCTGTATGAAAATATATCTATATATATAAATATATATAAATAAATGTTAGCTTAGCAAAAAGGCAAAGGATTATACTCTAGTCCAGGATTTCATAAAGAAAATTATATTTTATTAATATTTCTTTAAGCATCTGAGAGTATTGTAGTTGACAAAGATATATTTTTATTGGCCAAAAATCTTAAGTAATTAATTTTATTTTTATATTGAAAAATTGAATGTTATTCACATAATAATAATCCAATGAAATCAATATTTATCTTTGACTTTCATCTCTTTCAGCTCTTTTTATGCCTTCCATGTACGTTTGGCCTAAGCTGTTTGGCTAATATAAACACAATTGCTTAGTTCATTATTATCATCATTACTATTCTCATTAGCATAATCATCATTATCGGCGTCAAACTAACTTTTAAGCTGCTTCCCATGTGGCAAACGCTTAACAAGTTCCGGAATCAGTTGAGCTTCTGCACAGGACTTACAGCGCTCTCTCTCTCTCCCTCTCTCTCGCTCGCTTCTTGCTCTTTTGCTCTCTGTTCTGTTCCACTATTCGCCTTTTGCAGACTGGGTCTCTGCAGCCTTTTGGCTCTCCAGTCTTTTGCTGACTTTCAACGTTGTCGGTTGTCGCTGTCGTCGTCGTCGTCGTCGTTGCCGTTGCCGTTGCCGTTGTTGACTGCCATTATTTTAGGCTATTCCGTGTTCGTTGTTGTTGCTGTTGTTGTTGCTGCTGCTGCTGCTGCTGCTACTTTGCGTTGCACGTCGCTCGCCTACCCCTTGCCACGCCCCCTTTTCGCCCAGTTCGCAAACGTGCCGCGAACGCGTGTGTCTCCTAGCCTAGCCTAGCCTAGCCTATCTCTCTGCCAGCCCATGTACGTGTGCGTGTATGTGTGTGTGCGTGTGCGTGTGCGTGTGCGTGTGTGTTGAAGGCAGCAGCATGGCCCGCAAAGACAGCGCAAAAAAACGTTGCATACTCGCGGGCGCACCGAATAATGATTTTTGCGTGTGTCGAAATGCAAATTGAAAATCAGCTGCGAATAACCCAAAAATAAATTAATGCAAAAGTGACAAAGTGACAAAAATAGAAACAACCAAAGCAAAAGCAAAAGCAAATAAAAAAAGAAAAAAAGCAAAAGAAAAGAAAAGAAAAATCAACTGGAGAGCAAAAATATGCAGGCAGCCAAAACGAAATCGACGCTGAAATACAAATCTGACATTGGCAGGAGCACGCAGCACACACACACATACACACACACTCACACTCACACACGAACACACTAACACACACACACACATGCAGAGGCGACAACAGCCTGCGTCCTGTGCCCAACATTTTGGCCGATGAATGAACTGACATAAAACTTGATGAGCATAATACACACTCACACTCATACACACTCATACACACACATACACACACACACTAGCGCAACATTTAAAAGCACATAAAATGGCAATTTTCGTAGATTTCTGCGTGCCCTTGTCAAAGTAATAGAAATCGAAATAGAAACTTCCTAGTTGAAACGTGCCGCGCATTTGCCACATGAAAAAGCAGCAGCAGCTGCAAATCAAATAAAATATAACAAAAATAATACAAAAATACAACTAACAAAAAAAAAAAAAAAACAAAAAAAAGGTGGGTCAAGTGCAAAAAAACAGAAGGAAATTTCATTTTATTTAACTAGTTGTATACACGAAATGTTGCCGCCCACAACAAAAATTCATAGCACGCTTTGCAGCGCGCTGCTGTTGTTCAACTAAGCCCCAAAAATAGAGCAAACGATTACAGCACACACACGCACACACAGACACACACACACAGTCATGTGCATATGCACACATTTACATATGCAGCGCAGCATAAATCATAAAGCTTTGGACAGCTCAAATTGTAGCCAAATGTCAATATAACACTTTTAAGTGGAGCCACTGAGCAGTAGAATGAGTGAAAGAGTGGAGAGAGAAGGCAGCTGGCTGTTGTATATAGGCAAGCCCAACGTGTTTTTCCAACAAACAACAAAATGTTCACAGACGCACACGCACGCTTGCACACACACACACACACACACACACACACACACACACACACACAGACACACACACGTACACACATACAGGAAGCGACAGGCGGGTCGACGGGCGTGCTTAGGCAAACTCCTGTCTGCAGCAATTTCACTTCCTTGAAATCCATTCGCCCAACAACAACAGCAACAGCAACAACAACTCACACTCAATTTTTCTACTCACTCTGACGCGCTCTCTCACACACTCACACTCACTCGCATGGCTGTGCTGCGTCAGCTTTGGCATGGCTCACATGCTCTCTCGCTCTGCTCTCTGTACGCAGTCGCTCGTTTGAATTCGCTCATTTCAATTCGCTCTGTTCCAGCTACAGCGCTCGCACAGAGTGCTCTCTCTCTCTCTCTCACACACTTTTTTTTGCTATTCGTATTACAGCTTTTGGGCGCTTGGCTCATTTGTTTATTTTTAGTTGCTGTCATAGTAGCTACACACACACACCCGCCCACCCACTCACTCACTTGATTGTATAGCCAGCCACTTGTGTGTGCAATTAAGTTGCAGTTAGGCTTTCGGTCATTATTAATAGAGTAGGCGCTTGCTTCTTCTGGCAGTTACATGCGATGACAGCCAAAGTTATTCCAAGTTGCGCGTCGTCTAGCCCCCAAAATTAGAAATCAAAAGTGGTTCAAGGTCGTGCCCGAGCCACATGCAGCAATCAAATAGCAAAACGAGGTTGTTGCACCGACCACTAAAACAGGGAAGAGCGTGACAGAGAGAGAGTGGGAGAGTGGGAGAGAGAGAGGGCATCCCACTCTTAATTTAATGCCCGCATTAAACAAAAAGCCAAACGAAGATTTGTGTAGCGAAAGTGAAAACGTTCGCTTGGGCTCGCTTTGGGGGCTTGCGTGTCGCGGCATTCGCGTCCATGACATGTCGAGGCCTCCTTTATGGAGCTCACGTGTCAGGTGCGCCCCAAACAACGGCCAACAGCCAACAGCTAACAGCTAACAGCCACTGCGGTGTTCATTTCAGCGAGACGAGCATAAACACATATAAAGCAATGATATGCATAACACACACACACACACACACACACACACTCAAGCACTCACACACAGCTCGCTAAATATCCCGTTAGGAGCTTACGTAAGCAGCAGCAGCTGCCTATCATTAGTGTCGAGCACCTTTTTTTCGGGAATTAACAAGCGCTGGCAACAGCTTGCCAAGGCGCCGGCCTAATGAGTCCCTAATAGATCTGTCAAGAGCGGTCCCTTGCATACACACACACACACACACACACACACACATCCTTCTGTTAAGTGTTTAGTATGTAATTGTATGAAATATCTGAAATAATATATTACCCAAAGGATATTAGGAATATGAATAAAATACGTGCAAGTTTTACATAGATCTAAAACTTTGACTAATATGAAGTTAATGAACTATTCATAAGGTTTTCCCTTGTTGAACTCTTTTTATGTCAGTTAATATATGTATGTATATTAATGTTATATATGTGAGTTAATAACTCTTTTATAATCCAACATGAGTGCTCAAATGGACTTCCACAAACTACTCTCTGTATGCCTATTGAATATTCACAAAACTTTTCTTACAACACGTTTCACACGACATTTGTTGCGACTTCAAATATCTGTAATATTTCATATGGGAAAAATGTATTTCTCAAACAGTTGCTGGGCCAAATGGTGCGTTGACCATGAATATTGATTGACAGCTTATAGCAATTAAACAATATTTTGACTTAGAGCTTAGTCAGCTTGAAGCTGCACAATAAATAAATTAATAAATATGAATAAATTAATATGAACCAAGCCGATCAAATGGTCAAGATATACTATAAGCAAATCTATAGCAGAAGTAAGCCCTAAACTAAACTATATTGATCAGACAAATATTGATTCATAACACAAATCAATTATCCGGTTAACGTTGAAATAAATCTCAAAAACAAAGCTCGAAGCCAACTGCGAACGAACTTTATTTCCAAGCTAAACACTGAAATATCGAACTTTTTTGACTAAATATTTAATTTTATTATGTTGTCTAAAAAAATAATTTTGAAAACGTTTAAGGCAGAATTGACGGTGGATTGAACTAAGTCTAGAGATCAGCTTAAAAAAATAATACCGAAAATAAGTCAGAATCAAGCCTTGAAACAAGTCTCTATATAACCCAAGTGCAATATCTTGACCTGGTATCAAACTCCTAACCAAAGTCAAGCTTCGAACCAATTTAGTACCATTTTCCAAACTAAGACCCAAAAAAAAAAACCATTAGCATAACTTCAAATGAAAACTTACCTAACTTGGGTCGAAGTATGAAACATCTTCCAAGCTTAACCTCGAGCTATTAACACAGAATTGTAACCAAGTACCAAACTAATAGCTAAAGCAGATCATAAACATAGCTCCAAATGAAATTTAGAACCAAGCTTGGAACTATATAAAGTATCAAAACTCTAGCTCTAAATAAAACCTTGAACTTTGAACCAAAGCATTCAACAAAAATTTCAAACTGAGCTCTAAACCAAACTTGAAACTTAGACCAAGGCCAAACTTCTAACCATGAACCAAACCAGGCCGCAAAGTAAACCTTGAACACAATCCCAAATGAAGCCATACATGTTTTTTTTTTTTTTTTTTTTGGGAAACACATCGAACCACAAAGAACTGTTTGGGTTCACAGTTCTGATAGCTAAATTGAAAATGTTCCACTTGCAGCTTGGATTTTACATTAGAGTCTTTATTGTGTACGAAAAAAAAAAAGTGCCACGATCAATTTTTAAAAGGAAAATAAAAGGAAAACACTTATTATCAACTCGATATTACGAACCATCCAGACTGTTGTCGATTGTCTTAGGAAAAGTAACTGTCGCGCTGCACACGCATGCCCGATGTTTGGGCGGGTATGAGCCGGGGCACCAACAGATTCATGTTGCTTGGCAAAATCTTCTCCTGGGGATGCTCGGCGCAGCGACTCTGTCTCGAAATTCTTGGCTCGGGTGTACGATAATATTCCGTTATACGTGCACGCGGATACAATTCACATTGTTGCTGGAATTATATATTCTGCATATGTTTATTTATATACATATATATTTATTATATATATATATTTATTATTATGTATTACCTGTTGCATGTTCATTTCGAGCGGATAAAAAATATTATAATAATTTACACACAGAAATTTTATAATTTTAAAGAGAAAAAAAGGAAAGTGTAGAAAATTTTGTTTTGAAAATATTTTTGGATTTGAAAAAAGAAGTGTAGTCCAGGAAAGTCAGTGCTCAAGTCTGCCCCAAGGATACACTTAGATTTACAGAAACAAAACTCGTCTGAGTGGTATATCAAAGGTTACTTTGTATTTGTTTTTCTCTCTTCTCTCTTTTTTGTTTGCTATTATTATTTTATTATTGTAATTATAATTTATATATAATTTATTGCCTTGTTTACTAAGTAGCTATTTGGCCAGGTAATTGATTATTTATTAGCATTCGCAATTATGTCCATCAACTGAGCACGAAACGTGGCTAAAAGAAAGGCTGGAAATTGGTCTAAGTGACCCTTTTTATGCTCGTCTACGAAGTGAGTAGAGTCTATTGGCTTTGGGTAATGTGTGTTTTGTTTTCCGCAAACTGAAGATGGGCAATTGCAATCGGAATTTATAAAGTATTAAGAAATGTTTTGGATACGTCGATCATTATCAGGAGTAGTATATTCTGAGGATACGCTGAATGAACTGAGAAACTCTTAATACTCTTTTCACGTTAAGTTCGAAAACTTTGTACCTTTTACCTTCTATACGCAAATACTTGTTTTTTTGCAAACTCTAGATCTTTGGTATATATAGCTTTTCAATATTTATATTAGTTAATTATTGTGATATAATAATAAATTAAACTTGAGCAAATAGTTGCAATTTCATGTTAACAACAGAACCTCAATCATATCATATCATATCATATCAGTAAGAAAAGCAGATTAGCTACAGGAAAAATTGTATATTTTTGTAGTCATAAATTACTTTTTAGCTGAAAACTTTTACTATTCTTACCAAAATACAAATATGAAGAGAATAAACTGTTGACTGTTTTATTTAAAAAAAATATTGTAATGAGTGGGCAAAAATTCATTGCGAACGGAGCGCCGATGATGCAATTTTTGCTTGAAAATGATATTGAAGTACCAGGCGAACAGAAATGAGTAGCAGGGTGAAAAATGTTAATTAACAGCCCTTTAACAGAGCACTGTTATGTCACTGTTATTTAACATAGCAATGTTAGTTAACAGTGACTTAACATGAATATGTAAACCAAATGTTAACTAACAGTGTACTGTTAATTAACATTTTTCACCCTGCTACTCATTTCTGTGCGCCTGGTACTTCAGAAAAATTTTCAGCCAAATACGCACTAATTTTGACGCCGCGTCAGCAAAAATGTTAGTCAACAGTGACTTGCCATTTTTCTGTTAATTAACATAGCTATGTTAACCAAATTTTAGCTATATGTTAACAGTATGTTAACTAAATGTTAACAACATGTTAGTAAACATTGATTTAACAGTGTCATGTTATCACACTGTAAATGCAAACTCTTCACCCTGCTACTCATTTCTGTTCGCCTGGTATTTATAGAGCATTTTCAGCTAAAAAGCGCGGTGATCGCCATTAAAAATGTAACGAATATTATTTCCCCATTTATGTTAGGTTTGTTTGCCTTGTAAATAAGAAGACCAACTTTTTTTTAATTTTTGTGTATATTTTATTTGGTTTTTTTTAAGCATATAAAACATATAAACATTTAATAAAATTTATTAAAATAATGATTATATATAGAAAATACATTCATTCATTCTTTCATTCAGTTCAGTTTGTTGCACTTAGCTGTAAACCTTAAGTTGTGAGTGGGTCTGCAAGCCAGCATATACATCAAGTCTAGACTTATTTATTCCATATTCTATTCCATTATATTGTACAATATTACAAGATCATCAGATTCGCTAGCGGGCCAGAGGATGCAATCTTTTCAGCCTTCGCCTGTTGTTATTGGTGTCCAGATTAGATGCGAGCTGGTTGGGATGCGCTAAGGATCTGAAATGAATTTAAGAATATTTGAGTTACTAAAGTATTTTATAGGCAGATAAATGTTATCAATATCACGATTTAGTTTTGTCTTTATTTATTTATTTATATATATACAGATAGGCAATATTTCAGACTGTAACACAATTTTTCATATTAACTTGTTGGGTATTTGATGGTTAACAAAAATAAATATAGTTTTTAGTAACTGAAAATCTTCCCTTTGCATTTTCCATACTTAACTTAAATTCAACAAAATGTAGTAAAAACTAATTACCTTTCAAAATGAAGAGGCTACATTTAATGCAACCTATGAAGCCTTCTATGAACCTCAATGGAATACTCTCCTGCTTCACTTCCACATCACCAAGTCAAGTCAGAACCCATTTGGTAGCTTCTCTTTCGCTGCATTAATTACCCAATGGGAATAATTATGTAAAGTCTGTAAAATGAAGAAACGAAAAAATCATTATGCATTATGTTTTAGTGGACAGTGGCAGTGGGCGAAAAGTTGGCAGCTGCAAAGTGCGCTGCATTTTAATTGAACGCCACAAATGACGCGACCCGGAATCCTCAACGGAAACGGAAGCCAATGAAGTCAGCATAAGCGTTAGGTTGGTAGCAACTAGCAGCTAGACGCTGACGGTGCTCTATGACTCGCGCTGTTATTCCCTCAGCTGCTGCTGCTGCTATTTCTGCTACTGTCTGTGCTGCACGTCTGCTAATGAAATATTCATTCGTAATCGATAATTCCGCAAAAGGAAGGGGCTACGGGCTACGGGCTACGGGCTAGGGCAACGCGGCGGCATAATAAGGCAGGCAGCGCCAATCCGACAGCAACTGCTAGCTAAGCCGTAACCTCAAACCCTGCCGATCAGCCCGCCGTACGGCGACCTCTATACATACATATATATATATATATGTATGTGTGTATATATGTATCTTCCGCATTGAGCGTCGCCATTGAGAATTTGGGCCGAGAGTCTTGTTGTCTGCACAGCACACAGCACACAGGCCACCGTCCAGCACAATCCAAAGTCGAAAGTTTTCAGTTCATAGTTGAGAAATGGCCATATTTCAGCTCAAATTTATACGCAATTCGAGGTTTAAGAGTCGCCGACTGAATGCATAAATCGCGCTGCTCCACAGCATTTTATGCTGCCTCATCGCACACATGGCGTATGGGTGATAAGTGGCAGCGGTAGCGGCCGAGGCAGCAGCAGCAGCAGTTGCCACAGGTCAGCTCGGTTCAGCAATATTATCATAAAGGGAACTTAACACTGTTATCCGAAAGAAATTTGAATAAATTTACAATAAATAATAAAGTTTCATTCAATAAATATAGCATAAATATTAAATAGATAAAAATGCAAAAAGTTGTCTTAAAGAGTTTTTAAACTTGCTTAAGCTCTTTTAAGTTGAGGCTGATTTTTCAAGTATTTTTAAGCTGAAACGAATTGACCTGATAAATGATTGGCATTATATTGTATATAAAGATATATTTGGCTGAATTATATTTATTTATAGAGTATGCATATGCTACTCAATCTTAGCCAAAGGTCATGGGTATCATTGTTATTCAATTTGAAGTCAATCATATGAATATTGGAAATACCCTCGCTAGGCATTCCAAATCAACTTTATTTACTTTTAGTTAAGCATAATATAATATTTAGCTCTACTTACTGCCAAGCACTGCACTTAGTAGTTTATTTAACATTAAGAACCCTAAGGCAAGCTGTGAACTGCATGCGAAAGTAGGTAGCAAAACTTCTGATCTAAAAAAAAAATATAAATTGTATCAAATTAATTAATTTTGTATGTATAAAATATTTGTATTATTTATTATTATTTTTGTATTTATAAAATATTTTTATATTTTATTTCTATATACAAATATAAAAGCTAAACAAACTATTACATAAATGCATTATGAATAGTTGCTTTACCATTGAAAGATATAGAAATGTGACTTATACGACATGTTGCTCAAAAAAAGTAGTTTGCTGCACATCAGCTCAGCTGAGCTTTGAAGTCATATTAAAGCCAGCTGCTTATGCTCAAAGAGCTAATCTACGAAAAACTAAACTTTAACTCTCAAAATTCATACATAAATCATAAAACAATGCATTAGAAATTGTATATGAAAAAGCTTAAATGCTATTCAGTTTTCATAAACATACATATATAAATATATGCGTACAAAAATCAATTAAATACATATTAAAATGCCTTGAGCTTAACCAAAATCATGATTGATTGGACATAGATATTCGCATATTATGGCTACATTAAAATGCACTCAAAAGAATAAAACATATTTATGTCTCGCTGTGTGCGCGCTGGCTTGGCCCCACGCCCAAATAGCAGCCCATTAGAAATTCTATTAAAAGTTATTTACGGTGCAACTTTCGGTCCATTGAATGCGACAAAGGCTGACGCTCGAATAGACTTATATACACATACACACACACACACATACATAGATATATGTATTGTACATATATGTAGAAAAAGCTATATAGAGGTCTACTCGTAATATGAGCACAAACTCAAACAAAGGCCGAGCATTGTCTATGCACGTTCATAAATAAGAAATGCAGCAGCGTTGGCACCTCAAATGAACCCCCAACTGTGCCCCAACGGTGGCTCCAGCTATTGCTATTGCAGCCCCGCCCAATTGGTGTCCAAAGTCGAAGCGAGTGAAGCATTGACAATAAATTTGCATGCAAAGCACTTCCGCTAGGTGGCGCTGCAGGCGCAACGGATCAACCCACCCACCCGCTTGCAGTTTATAACCAAGCACTGACACTAGGTGGCGCAGCGGATCAGAGTGGCAGAAGCCCTTGCCCCAAGACCAAGTCAGTTTATATGCAGATGAGCATAATTGATTTCAAATTGTGCAAAAAGCCTGCAAGGCATTGGTTAGGGTAGGCGAGCCATAGAAGGGCGCGCTTCATTGTCTATGGCTGAAGAGCTTAATGTTGTAAGCGCATTGCCTCAATAGATAGAGCACGTCAGTAGATGAAGATGCAGATGCTGAAGATGATGATGATGGGGATGATGGGGATGAAAGATGTGATGAAAGGCGAGCGCGCACTCATTAGGCACTTGATGCAGCCACTGCATATCTGCAGCGATAACAGGGCACAGATAAGCAGGCAGAAGAGGGGCAAAGCCTGATGCTTAAACTGGAGCAAGGACAACGGAGGCAGCGACAACAACTTCACGTTCAAACAACGAACGAGAGCACAAAATGGTTACATTGCCTGTCGACTCTCACACACACACAGACAGACACACGAACAGTCACAGTATCGCATATGTGCAGCAGGCAGTCAGGCAGCTGCCTGTGGCATCCTCTGCAGCAGGTTGACTGGCCAGCCAGTTGCAGCTGCCCATTTTTGTTGTCCCGCTGCCAGCAGCGAGTCCTTGTGCTGCAACAACAGCAATGACAAGTTACCTTCATTTGTGTCCTGATTATGACAACTCAAGGAAATGCGGCCAGCCAGGCCGTCAGCTTTTGGCAAGGCCTGAAATGTACCCAAAATTCTCCATGGAGTTGCTTTCATGCAGGCATCACATCACATCACATCACACACACACACATACACTGCCTTGTCTCTGTGTTAATTGCCTGGGTGTGTGACATAAAAGAAACATTGCATACGCGCAGGGGCCAGGTCGAAATTCAATTTGATTTCATTTCGAGTTGGCAGCCAACTGCCAACTGACAACTCAGCTCGTATCACAATAAAAATCAGACAACATCAAAATAGACCTTATGTGGCTTTACAGCGGTGAGGTCGGCGCTTAAATGCTCTTGCGTGGCCCATGGTATTCACTGATGATTATCTATGACTCAATTCCAATGAAATTTTTCAAAATGAAAATTGTTTTCGTTCTGCACACATGCGGAGCTTAGCTCAGAAACAGTGTTGCCAAACACCCCAAAACTATGAAACGTGCTAAATATGCCAGCACACAAGGTTTCTTTTATATGCAATATGCTAGTATTTGTTATAATTGGCAACAATTACATATGCAACAGCATGGAATTGGACTGCTTGACAGGCAGGTTGAGACAAATGGGAAAATGTTGGCACGGGTAAACCTTATGGAAAACCAGTTTGCAGCTAAGCTAAATGATCAAAATGGATTGTAACAGCTTTGTTTATATTTGAATTTATAGATATAAATAAATTTGTTTATTTGTGAGGAAATTTTAATTTAGATTCATAAAATACTGAATAACTGAAATAATGATCTCAGCTAAATAAAATAAATAATTATATAATAATTAATAATAATTATAATTAATTATAATTATATATTATATTAAAAAGATATACTACACAAATCTTGGTTTTTTACTGTACTAGAACGTAAAATATTTCTCTTAAGCAGACTCTTTTTGGAGTCTTAGTTTTCCTTGATTGCCTTGCCTGCATTAAAGCTAACTTTTCATAATGAACAATTCCATATTTCATATACCAAATCAAATTGCCTCTTGGCTGAGCGTGGAGGCAAGCGGAAACAGCTCTTATCTACATAATATCAATATAGCCAACTCTTAACCCAGTTGTATTCCCTTGCAGACGCACGTAACAAGCAGCAAACAGCATAGAGCAAGACTAATAAAGGAAAAGCTCGAGCAAAGGCGAGCTAGTTGTAGACGCGATAGAACGCCGTTGTAGGCATCCAATTTTGTACGCCCAGGCCACGCAACGGTGATGTGGGACACATCCCGCAACGGGCAATGCAACAACCCCAACGTTATATACCGTCTGTATCTGATCTATATGGCACGGACGAGATAGAACTGCTGCTGGACGAGATACGTGAGCTGGAGCTGGAGCCGGTCTGCTGTCAGCTGGACGATGAGCAGGACTTTGAAATAGCTGGCAGCAGAGCCGGCGAGCTCTCGCTCTCACTCGAATCGCCACTGGGCACGTGCACCTCCTGGGACTCGCACGCCAACTACAAACAGCAACAACAAACGCCGCTGCCATGGGGCGTCGCCCTACACTGTGATCCGCAACACTTGAAAACGCCTACAGGGATTGTGCGCATACTACTGGTGGTAAGTTGTATAGCTAGACTATATTTCATAACAGTTAATAACTAAAGTTGATTATCCTGCTGTCTGTTGCCTGCCCTGCAGTTATCCTCGGCCGTCTGTCTTGCCTGCGAATGCTCCGCGGGCACCGTACAGGTTGGCCTCTTTCTACTGCCACTCATCGGACGCCTGAGGCTGATGGTCTTCTGTGCGCTCTTCTCGCTACTCATCACATGCCTCATGATCTTTCTCGATATATCGCACATAGCGCTAATGTTCCCATTCAACTGGACGAAGGTGGTACGTAAACGTAATCTGTGAGAGCAACTCAAATAGAAATGATATGAACTAATGTATCCCTTAGAACACGTGGATGTACCTGAGCATTGGTTTGATATTTATTTTGAGCTCCACGCTGCTCGTCCACATGGTGCTCTATGCGACCGAGTACACCTGGGTATCCAAGCACTCCAAGGACACGTTACTAGCCACAGGCGTAAGTTGCTGCCTAAACCATAATTCATTCAAATTGATTACCTTTTGAATTTCCTTTCACTTTTGCTTAGCTAATTGGCTACATTTGCGCCTTGGAGGCGCTGCTGTTGTCGGGCATCGCCTCCTGGCCCTGGTCCCAGTATCGCCAGGTGCCCGACGATGCCAGCGAACTGTTTATCGAAGATCGCGAAATGACGCCGATGAGCCCCATAAACAGCACCGATCTGCAGCTACAGCCAGACACTGGCCATAGTCTGACGCCCTATCAGCACAGCAGCCAGACCAATGGCAATGCAACGGCGCCCGATGCATATAACCAACAACAATCGTCCTATAATCAAAAGCCTTATATACCTGGTAAGTTGGAGCATAGAGTGCTTGAAGTATTTATAATAATATATATAAATTACCTTGGTATAGATACCTAATCAGATTTTAGCTAGGAGCAAACTTGAATGAAGTAGAAGCACAGCTAACCTAAGCATATTCAGTCTACTCATAAGAGTTAACAATTTTGCTATACTTTTAATCAATGATGTTATAAAAACTTCTTAGAAAGATGAGATGTATTAGATATGATGTATATGAATAGAAAATTATATATAGCTCAATCTATTATATCAACTGTAGCTACATTATTCAGTAGATTCTGCTTTGGACTCTTAGTTATCCATGAGAAAGCTATAGATAAGATATATGTAGATAGATAAATATATATAGAAAATCAGCTTATATATTGGGTGTGCTACTTATTTATAACAGCCAATTTGAATGCTTTTTATATAGCTTTTTCTAACATAGTGAGATTAGAGTTTCCAGTGCGAAATGTACAGAGATCAGAGAATACAAAAAGTTTACTTTCCATAGCCAACAGCAACAGCTTACGATTCTGTTACGCCCATTTAGAAATAAGCTTTAAATAATCAACCTAATTGGCTAGTTAAATCAATGGCAATACGTTCAGATAGTAGAGTTGCAGTAGTAGTTGCACAGCATTCTTAGATCCATCGCAGTTCTAGCGTCAAACAGGCAAATTATTACACAGATAGTTGCTAAGAGGAGTCCATAATGTTTGAATGCAGATATGATGATATGAATGATATAGTAGATCTATAAAATTTGTGTATCCTCAAGTATTATTATAATAAGAAAATTCACTTAATTATTGCTGCCTAAGCGCCATTTACAAATCATGCATTAAATATGTATTGGGATATATAGAAATTAAAATCAGCTCAAAAGTATGCTACATTTTTTTCATTCAAGATTTACCTACATTTTCTTAAGGAAACTTGCTTTGAAATTATACCAACTATTGAATAGTTATAAAATTTCAATAAATTGCATATAAATACTGATTATATATACCTTTAATATATAATTTATGATTGCTTTATGTATAAATTTATACACCCACAAACCTCAACTAAATTCTCAATCTCTTGCCTCGTGTCGATTGCAGCCAAACGACCCAATGAGCTTAATCAGCGTCCAACATTGGGTCACACACAAACCGCACGGATGAAACCGAATCAGCGTTATCGCGAGGGCTATCACTACCAGCCGGTTGCCACGTCCACGTCCCGCCAGAGTCCCACGTTCGTTGTGGGAGATGATCTGGGTGCCGGTCCATCCACATCCCGTTCCAATGATAATTCTAGTGCGTGATAGTTTTTATTCCTCAACGACAACAGCAACAACAAATTTATATAACAAAAACACTTTGTCCACAACAAAATTGTTGAGGTTGCATTTTGGTCAATGTAAAACAAACAAAACAAAACAAAACAAAAAACAAAACAAAACCAAACAAATTGTTGATTAGTTTAAACAAAAGTAAAAGCAAAACTCGTAAAGTTGAAAAACAAAATGCAAGCAAAAACAATAATAAATTTAATATCTGTGTGTGTGTGTGTATTTACGAGCAGAACTTTAAAGAATTTAAACCAAGATGAACAACAAAATGAAAAACAAAAACAAAAAGAAGAAAATATAACTAAGTTAAAAGGCATTAAAAGTATAATTGTCGCATAGGACCCGAAAACTTGAACAACATTTGGTTAGTTGTACAAAATTTAATGTTAGTCGAAAAGGAATCCAAAATTGGCAGCAAAAATCCCTAATTTGAATGTGAAGAGACACAGAAAATTGGCAATGCTTTGGGCCAATTGCACAAAAAATTAAAATATTAAAAAACCCAAAAAAAAGGATACACAAAATTTTACGACAAATTCGGAATGCAAAACAAAAAATTCAATTTGAGAGATGACAAAATACATTTAAAAGAGTCGCATACAATGAGCATGGAATGGAAAATCAACTTGTTATAAACGTAGTTTTGCTTATTTTTTAATAAAAACAATAATTCATGAAAAACCAGAGAATAATTATATACTGAAATTTTTTTTATAATTTTTGAGTCTTTTTTTTGTTTGTTTTTCGAAAACATCTTCAAGTTGAACTTCATAAAATGCAATTTAGGTTTACTTCAAGCCCAGATCCTTTTCGATGGTGTGCGAGCAGACGGCCATCATTTGATCCTTGACACTGAGGAAATTCTTCACTGCCGCTGGCTTGGCCTCCGGCCAGGCGCCCAAGTCCCGATAAATGGGACGGCAGAACTTCATGCGGAAATTCGAGTTGGCAAACTCGATAATCTCGTCCAAGCGCTGGATAAGGCGAGCACGTATGATCAAGCGATTGAGACGGAAGCGCACTTCGGCATTCCTCGACTTTTTCAGATTATATGTGTTTTCCAGCAGCTCGACTTTACGTTCGTTTAGCTCCACAATGTCCTTGCTCTCAATCAGTTTGCCCAAGAACTCAATCAACTGGTGTATGGAAATGGGCTGCTTAATGTCCGTACTCTTGGCCAATTCATCCACAGTCTTTGTGCTCCACTGGTTGGCCAGGTCCTTGGTCACATTCGAAAGGGACTCATCGAATCTGAAAATAATATTTAATATTAAATATTTAAATTCCCTTACCAAATCTAGCCTACATACTTTGGTATAATGGGCGGCATGCCCTCGCACTTCAGCCACAAATCCCAGTCAACAACACCCAGCTTGTCCTTCTTGTCCGTATCCTTGAAATAGTCGTACAAGGCGCCCTTAAAGTCATCTGTGACAATCGATTTGTAAGCGAACTTTTTCAGATAGTCGCGCAGGAAAGGCTCGAAGACAGTCGGGCCGCCAAGCAAATCCTCCAAATAGCGCAGGAAAGTGGAACCCTTGATGTAAGGTACTGAGGAGAAAGCATCGTCCGGTCCACAGTTACTCAAATCAACAACCAAACGCGTTAGCTCCGGTGTGCCAGCCAGTTGAGTGCGTAGCTGCAAGAGAGAACTGCATATTAGCATGGCTTTAATGTATATTTAGATAATAGCTGCTACTTACACACTCCTGCAGTTCGGTGAGGTTGCTGAGCATGCGGAAGTCCAGCTCCTTGGCGCCCTGCATGCGACCCACAATCTTGGACTCGACGAACACAGTGAAGCCCTCGTTGAGCCAGAAATGCTCAAAGTTCTTATTGGTCACAAGATTCCCCGTCCAGCTGTGTGCGATTTCGTGGGCAACCACATTAGCCAAGGACTTGTCGCCTGCCAGCAGCGTGGGCGTGACAAAGGTCAGGCAAGGATTCTCCATGCCGCCAAATGGAAATGAAGGTGGCATCACAAGCAAATCGTATTGCTTCCACACATACGGCCCACACAAATCCGAGGCGGTCTTCAGCATAGTCGATGTCTCTGAGAACTCCTCAGCGCAGGCATCAACAATAGCCTCCTCGGCCCACACATTCGAGTTCTCGCCCAAACGGCGGGACACCAGTTTGCCAATGGCAATGGCGACCAGGTACGCTGGTATGGGCACCTCCTGCTTGAAGTGCGTTTTGCCCGGCTCGTTCTTATCGATCAGGGCACTCATCAGTGCGGTCAACTCACTGGGATGCTCTATGACGGCATCGTAGGTGAACTTCACAGCTGGCGTATCCTGGCAGGGCATCACGGAACGAGCGTGTATAGCCTGGCATTGCGAGAACATGTACGGATGCTGCTTGCCCAACGTCTGATTGGGGTTCAGCCATTGCAGCCCACTTGCGTTGCTAGCCGTCTCGTAATCAATGCGTACGCTCAGGCTGTGTGATACAGATATGATTATAAGTGGCATTATTTACAGGTGCCATATAGATTAGCTCGTTAGCGAGCTTATCGAGTGCTGCCCTACCTGCCCTTTGCTGTGCCCGCTGGCAACTCCAGCGTGAGCTTCTGACCCATATCAGGCACGGGATCGCTGATGAAGTAGTTGATAGGCTGCTCCGAGCCGCCAGCAAGCAACGTGGCATTCTTTACATCTATGTCACGCACATCCAGAAGCTAGTTAAACAAATATTCAATTAGTTAAGCTGCAGAGTTGTAATCCTGATTTACTTACAATATTCTCTAGATTGCTGGACAACACCTTGAACTTGTGCAGGACACTGCCGCGCAGCTTGGTTGCGTCGAAGTCCACTTTCCAATGGATGGCGCTGTGCTCGGTGGTTATCAGCTCCGGCTCGGAGTAGGAGCTGGGATCGACGCTGCTCAAACGACCCATATTACGTTTTCTCACTTGATAAATGGGCAACAGTTGCGTTCGCTGAAACTCTTTCTGCAGTTGTGTCGTGCACAATGTTCGTCTGGCGACTGCAAACAAAAACGCGGAAAAAGAGAGAGAGAAAATGGTAAGCTTTAATCAAGTGTTCGAAAGGTGCGATAAGTTATGGCCAAGTAACAATTTAATACAACTCTCACCAGCTGTTGCGCTTGCGGAATACTTAAGACGCAGTAGTTGATGATCACACCAGTTAAAAATTGTGTGGGCGTTGCTTAAAAAGTTGAGTATTAATGCAATTCACTGCTGACTGCCGGCAGCCGAAAACAAAGTAACCAGGGCTGCACAGCCGCTATCGATACATAATGTATCGATATGCTTACATATATCGTTAACAACACTACACTGTCTTTCAAATTACTCACATGTAAAGCGGTTAGTCAATGGTTATTGCTAATTTTTAGAGCGGCTTGGGCTGCTCCAATAGTTTCATATGAGTACTTAAAAATACTCTGTGGGAGGCATTAAAATTCAACGCTTACATTTGTAAATAACAATATTATATTTCGCTTAACAATACTGAGGATCGTCCTAACGCAACACATAGTCCTTGGGATAGTCCATTATGGAAGGGAAGTTCTCCAGCGTCTCCTTATCAATATGATCCAATCGCTGGGGCACTGTGCGAGGTGTGCGTATTTGGTTTGTCACATTCGTCAGAATATCCTCTGGCACCTGGTCATCAGCGAACAGATGCAATCGCTGCATCGTGTGCCTGCGCTGCAGATTGCCCCTCATGGAATTATAGACAGCCTTCTTCATGACCATCGTGGGATCCTTTTCGTGCAGCTGCCAGGCCAGTGTCCAGGACGCACCACCTGGATAGCCCGTATGATGGAAATAGACACGCTTGACCCACTCGTCGCCAGGTAGCGCTATTTCTTTGGTATTGATTAGCACCACATGGTCGCCGCAGTCATCTACAAAAACAATGTTGATTAAGTTAGGTTTGAAGCATAATGGGATTAAGCTAACCTAGAACTGGCTTCGGGATTCACAATTCTTCAATCAACTTTCGCTCAGCCGGCAAATGTTTCGCAACAACAACAACAATAACAATGAAGGCGCTTGTGACGTAACGAAACGCACAGCAACTCGCGGTTTTTTCACACGTTTTCACTTAAAACTAGAATAAATCGTATAATTTCTGCATTTTACTTACTCATTGGATGATAAATGGGCTTATGCAGGCCCATCAAGTGTGTTTTGACCAGTTGCGCGGACTCGAAAGGATTTTGCCAGGTGCAATCGTAAATGTGCCAGGTGCGCGCAAATGTCGCCCATTGCTGTGAATAACATGCTCGATTATAATATGCAAACTCTACTTTTCGCCAATACAAACCTGCACACGTTTAGCGATAGACATTGCTATCAGTAATTATTATTTATTATTTAAAGACAGAATAAGAACCGACTTCAAAACTTATTTACGTGCCTGTCACGCGAAGTTGGCTGTGCGCAATTTGTTGCTCACTTGAAGTTGGCTGTGCGCAATTTGTTGCTCACTTGAAGTTGGCGGCACGCACACTTTGGCTCGCACGAAGTTAGCTGTGCGCAGTTATGCGCACACACTTGAAGTTGGTTGCGATTCAGCAGTGCTGCCAAATCAGCGGCACTTGCCTTAACAGTCACAATGGCGCGCGCAGTTTGTAATTTGAAATCCCAAAAAATACCACAATGAAATTTATGCTGATTTTTGTTATTTATTTTCGTTTGTAATTTCATTTAAACATTTTCTATAGTTACTAAAATTACTTATGCACTGTTTATTATTAATATTATTTAAATATTATTGAAAATACATTAGTTGTTTCACGAAACAATGTATTAAACATCCTTGGTACGTTCGCTGCCTTACAGTTTGCATTCGTTTTTTTGTTTTTGTGTTAATGGAAATATATATATACATATATACATATATGTATATATATATATATTATATAAACTAACAAATAAGTCTAGATTTAGTTACAGTTTTCTCACTTACATACGTTTCCATCATATTTTTTCCTTCGTTTTTCTTTAGCTTTTAATACAATTTAATGAACTTAACGTAGCTTTTGTTTTCTTTGTTAATTCGATTTACAACTGGCCAAGTGCGATTTGTTTTTTAATTCGTTATAGTTTAGTTTACTTTGCAGTTTATATATATATACTCATATAATACACACGAGGTTCCTTTTTTTTAATTTTTTTAATTTTTATAGTCAATTTCTCGTTTTGCTTTCCATTTTGGTTTTTTAATGTACGCATATGAATTTCGATTTTGTTTTTGTTTTTGTGTTGTTTTTGTTTTTGCATTTTTAATGAAAATATATATGTATGTATATATATAAAAAATTATTTACAATTTGTGTGGTGTGTGTTTAATGAAATTCCCTACTTGACGAGCTTGTTTTTAATGCGAAATTATTGTTAAAACTTTTCAAGTGTATGAGCATTCCCTTTTTTTTTGTTTTTTTGTATTTCTTTTTTTGCGTAATTATTAATTTAAAGAACAACAAAAACTGTACGTATATTACATAACAAAGAAAACGATGAAATGAAAGTTGAAACTCGAAATTGTCTCCATATTTTGTTTTTTTTTTTGTTTTTTTTCTGTGTACCGAAACCCGCACCCGCAACCGTGGCAGAGGCCGAGAGGTAGTGTTAGAGAAAGAGTTAGAGCGAGAGATAGAGAGAGAAAAGGAGAGACAGAGAGAGTGAGAGTGAGAAGGAGACCCACTTCTGAATGCCAGCCAATTGGCCCAGAGACTAGTTTTTGGCACCGAATCAAAAACTGAGACGAGGCGCAACGGCTTCATCAGCCACATTGCACAAGCCCGCGAGCTGCTTGCGCTGTTTAACAGCAACAGCAGCAGCAGCAGCAGCAGCAACAGCAGCAGCAGCGACTGCATTTGCATTTGCATTTGCATTTGCTTCCTCAACCTCGCCATCGCAGCCGCCACGCTGCCAAGCTCAGAGAACTGATGCCGGCGAGCCGGTAACTTTCTGTAGCATTTGCATCAGCTGCTCCGTGGCCGATTGATTGCCATCGGCCATGCCCACGCCCATGCCCACACCTATGCCCACGCCCACGCCCACGCCCACAAGATTGGCAGCTGCCCCACCACCCACTGCGGACGACGGCGGCGATGAGATCGATGTGGCCGCCGATGCCGATGACGAGGAGGATGGCGTCAGCGCCAGCTTGGATTCTGGAGCAACAAAAGAAGCTGAGATTAGATTCGGTACGTTTTGTCTATGGACTGCCTTGCATACTGTCATCGCTCTCCAGGTACGTCACATACGAATCGGTGCTGTCCGGATGGTGGTGCGACGTTATGCCCGAGTCCAAGCTGCTCCCACCGGGCGGCCCGTTCATTTGATGACCTGGCGGCGGCGGATGCGGTCCCTGTGGCGGATGCGGCGGCAGCACGGGCATTCCATTCAAATCGTAGCCGTGCATCTGCGAGACAGAAGAATAAGAAGAAGAGATGAAATTTGATGGAAATGTTTATGAAGATGTGAGCTACAAAATTATATGAACTCGTTCACTATTTGTTCATAGCTAGTTCAATTTATCAATCAGCTTTAATATCTAGTTTCTTTACTATATAAATTTTGTTTGAAATATTTTTTTACACAAACTGTGCTTAAAGAACTAGTTCACAGGTACTTTAAAGGCGGCTCATAATTAAGATATCTTGTTACTAGTTCCATCTAAGTTTAGCTGAAGAACTAGTTCATAAGTAACATGAAAAAAATCTTAAATAAATAAAGCAGGAAATAGTACTTGTTCTTAAATGTACTTAGCTTAAATTTTGAACTAATTCATCACTAGTTCATAACTAGCTCATAACTGATTTATAACTAGTTCACAACTGATTCACTACTGGCATATAACTAGTTTATAACTGGTTCACAACTGGTTCATAATTTGTTCAATATTTTCTTCAATATTTCTTCATATTTTTTGCTTTCATTCTCTATCAACTCCAAATATTTTCAACTATTATTTGGAACAAGTTTCGCTACAATTTAGCTTAAGAACTGGTTCATAAAAACTGACTCAACTCATTTCAATTGGTTCAATCAATCTAAAATATCTAAAACGCATGATTTGGTTTAGTTCAAAACACTTTACATGAAGAACTTGTGCCAAGTTCATGACTGGTTCAATATTGAAATCACTTTGCATATGAATACTTATATAGAAAGTCTGAAAGTTTCTCAGTGATCCTTATCTGAGGATATCATCCAAGGAGTTACGAAAGGATAAAACTCTATAAACTGTCAGCTTAACTCAACTCTATATATGCTATATATCTATCGAACAGCCCTCGCTCGTGCTGCTTTGCTCACCTGATTGACGAGCTGTTGAAATGCGGGCGTTTGCGTATTGATGGCCCCATTGCTATCCAGATCGGCGTGCAGGGCGAAATCGCTTAAGGCTTTCCATGGCGGTTGATATGTCTGCACATCGAGTCCCTGCAGATTCAGAGGTGAATCGTGGCGCACAGGTGAGCTGGCAATCATAGGTATGCCTTGCATGGCGCCATAGCCCAGCTTGCGACCCTCCTGCAAAGTGAAGCAAAGTAACTTGTGAGATACAGAGAGAGAGAGAGAGATGGAGAGAGAGAAAAGAGAGAGTGGAGAGTGAAGTTGCTACCTTCTCCTGTTGCATTTGCAGCTTCATTTGAATTGTCTTCTTCTTGTCCTTGCAGCGTTTGTTCTGGAACCAGACGCGTATGACACGCGGCGACAGGCCCGTCATCTCAACCAGCTGCTCCTTCATTAACGCATCAGGTCGCGGATTAGCATTGTAGCAGGTTCTACAAGAGAAAGTTCCAAAATTAGTATTGATGGGTTGATCCAACTGGACATTTGCTTACCTTAAGGTATGCAGCTGCTTCTCGTTGAGCACAGTTCGCACTCGCGTGGGCTTGCCATCCGAGGGACCCGATGGACGCTTTTCCCTAATACTTTTGTGTGAGCCCGATTCGCTGCCAGAATCTAGTGAAATGAAAAAGATGAAGATGAAGATTGAGCTTAAGATTATTTGATATATAAGCTTAGAATGACTGAAAAGACTGCTCTGAGCAAGGGTCAGGGTATATTCTAGTCAGGCACTGTCCACTAGAAGCTCAAATATGCAAAAGGTTTTTTTTTTTTTTATTGTAATGAAATTTTAAATTTTAATCTGATCAGAAACCTTTTTTTTAAATAACTAAATAGCTATAACAATTAATATAGGGTACGTATCTAAGGGACGGAAGACATTTTCGGGTGCAGGAGAAGTTTACAGGACAATTATAACATGAGCAGGTCAAGACTCGGTCCAGCAGGTCTTGAATGCATAAGGCTGATTCTAAGTTAGTTTCTTATGACAAATCGTTGTACTAAATATTTATTTATATACATAGAGAGAGAGAGAGAAAGAGAGAGAGAGAGAGAGATACAGAGATAGAGAGAACTCTATTATCTTGAAATGATCTCTGGAGAGTTGTGTTTCGCCCGTATCGTTTGTCAATTCGCAATCATTTTGCTATTTTTGCACTCGCTTTGAAGTGCGCGTTGATAAATTGCACAGCCATGAAAAGGCCAAGAGGAATTCCTATAGACCGCAAGAAACAGCCAAAAATAGCAGCAGCTGGTGACCCTGAGTCTCTCTCCGCACCAAGATCAAAGAGGAGGCAAAGGCAGAGATGTTCGTGGCACGAGCAGAGGCAGAAGGCAGAAGGCAGAAGACAGAAGGGAGATGAGTTCTTGGTCTTGGTGCGTGGTTCGTAATTAAGTCGTGTTTCACAACAGCCAAACAACTTGTTATCGTTATCTAATTTCGATAACGATCGCATCGATGAATGAGCCGAGCGCAGCAATCGATCTGCGGCGTTTCGTTTGAAGCGAAAACAAATTGAAGACAAACAGCAAAAAAGTTTTTTGGCAAAAAAAGGAAAAGAAAACAAAACTTTTATACAAATTAAAAAACTGTGACTGTGACTGTGACTGTGACTGCGAGTGTGAACTGTGACTGCGAGCAGAGATCAAAGCGCCGACACATGGCAAACACTCGAAGCTGCTGCGTGCCTTATTCGAGTTGAGCGCAAATACAACAAGTGGAACTATGAATGGACGCTGAATCAAAGATGCAGCTGAGAGAGAGAGAGAGAGAGGGAGAGGAGGGAAGAGAGAGAGGGAGAGACAATGTTTGCCTGCCTGAATGCTTGAATGCAAGTTGAAGACTTTGTTTGTCACAGCAGCCAAGCCAAGTCGACTCAAGTCAAGCTCCATTCGCAAATTCCCCAACTATTAGAGAAGATCTAGCTCTATCTCTGCCTCTGCCTTTCCCTCTCCCTCTCTCTCTCTCTCTCTCTCTCTCTCTCTCTCTTTCTCTGTCTGTTTAGCCCGCACACGAGCTTGCCTAGACTTTGACAACACCGCCGCATGTTGATAAGGTCTAGTCTACCCCACTCTCTCGCTCTGCCCCACTCTGCCCCTCTCTCTCCCTCTCCCTCTCCTTTTCCCCCTCCCTCTCCCTTCATTCAGTTTAAACAATGAAAGATTATGTTGACGATATGGTTTGACAATTGTCGTACATTGTTTGACGTTTGCCGATTTCTATTGACACTTTATCGCGTTACAAGGATGTAACGCTGTCTTTCTAAGAATAAAACAAACCTTTGTGCTTGCCGACCCACTCAATCGATCCCATCTCTCTCTCTCTCCCTCTCTCTCTCTCTCACACTACTATTTAGCCTAATTGGGCTAGAGTTTTTCAATCTAAGCGCATAAGTGGCACAGTCGATAGACGCATTCACGAGTTACGCGAAAATATCATTTAGTCTATTGCAATTCGGGCTAATTGAGTTGGCTGCCAGCCCAGGTACCAGTTATCACTTGCCAGGTGTCTCAGGTGTTTTCTATTAAGGTAAGAAGCAACCGCTTTTTGCAATTGTCATAATTGGGTAAGTTGAGAGAATTGAAAGTTATTTGTATAAGATAAGTCCTCTTTAAGTAGGGCAGAAGACAGAGAGGAAGAGAGAGAGCGAAGAGAGAGAGAGAGAGAGAGAATCTTAGAGCTGGTCTAGAGCCTATGAGTGAGTGAGGAAGCTTATGGCATATGAATTGTGTGGGATAGAGGCGCAAGAGGTAGAATAGAAGAGGGAGAGAGGAAGAGAGAAATAGAGAAAGAGAAAGAGAAACAGAAAAAGAATAGAATAGGGAGAGACATGCAGAGAAAGAAACATAGAGAAAGAATAAGAGAGAAAAAGAGAGAACAGATTGCAAAAAGTGTGCGAAAGAGTGAGAGAGAAAGAGAGAGAGAAAGAGAGAGAGAAAGAGAGAGAGATAGAGAGAGAGAGAGAGACGAGAAAGACAGAAAGAGAGAGGAAGAAATAGACAGAGGAAAAAGGAGACACATAAATTGAGTTATTTCTATCTTTCTCTAGCCATAGAGAGAGAGAAAGAGAGAGAGAGAGAGAGAGAGAGAGAGAGAAGGAGAGATACGCAAGAGATGAAAATGAAGAGAGCGAAAGAAAGAGAAATACACAGACAGACATAAGAAGATGTTAAATAATTAAGATGGACAGAGCCATGGAGAGCGAGAAAGAGAGAGAAAGTGAAAGAGAGAGAGACAGAGAGGGAGAAGGGAAAAAGGAGAAGGGAGAAGACAGATGGCGGAAGGGAGAAAGAAAATTGGAGAGAGAAGAAGTAAGAGAACGACAGACTGAAGAAGAAAGTAAGTCGGAAAGACATAAATTTGAATGGTAAATACTCCGGGAAGTACTCCAGGAGAGCAGAGCTACCCCACCTAAACCCATTTCGAGTTCCAAATCTTTTTCGTTCTCAATTGAAAGTCTGATTCATCAAATCAGTTAAGAACTCAAGTCAAATAGAAAAGATTGCGGCACTTACCCGACATTGAGCCCAGTTCGCTGGAATGGTTATTATTGCTAAGGTTTGTATTGTTGTTGTTACTACTGCTAATGTTGTTGTTGCTCTCCACGGATGAGGATGTGAGGCTGCTCTGCGACGACTTCTCCAGGACATCGTGATCCTCCTTGCAGTAGAGGGCGCCCGCGTCACGTAACGCAAACTCATCGCCTGATGAATGAGCAACGAAAACACACGCAAAAACAATATTATTATGATTAAGTAAATACACACAGAGAGAGAGAAAGAGAGAGTCGAGGACAGGTAAGACAGGCAACTCACCTGGCAGCAATTGTCGAGCACACGCGGAGCAACGAAAACACTCGATGTGAAAGATTTTCGTCTTGGCTCGCATCACAAAATCATTTTTGCTAAAGGAGTTACCGCATTTATCACATTTTGTACCAAATAACCTGTGAGACGAGAAGAAGAAGAAGAACAGTTAGAGAGTCTTATGATTAGAAATAAATGTGAACTAAATTCGGCGTGTGTGTAAATAGCCTTGAAGGCGTTCAAGTGCGCCCACCACAAATGATTTTTTTATGGCTTTTCAACAAACAAATAACGAGAAAACAAATTAAAATAAATAAAAAACAAGTGCAGGGCAAAGAGTCTGCTCGACGCACAGATGCCCTGTAAACTGATGTGAAAGCTTATTTTAACAGAACTGCATTCTGTTAAGTATGATGTTATTTAACAGCAAAATGTTATGAATCATAATTTGCAAACTGAACTCATAGACAGAGGAGAGTTAGAGATATATATTTATAAATATTTTTTTAAATTATAATATTTATACAATTTGTTGTTTGTTGAGCTGAATATTGTATAAACTATTCTCATGCATTATTTATCATATGACTTTATATTTAGCCATGTCTTTATTTATTTAACTGCACAGCTCAAATTAATATGTTACAAGGCACAGATTTAGTTTCAAGCAAGTTTGAGTTATGTGTTTATATATATTCATATATGCAAATGTATTTTTTTAAATAATATAATTTATTATTTAGGCTGCTTTTTGTACATAGTATTTTTATGTATTTTTATTTATTTTATTTTATATTTTTATTTTATATATTTTTAGCTGCAAAGCAAAATTTTCTTCTTTCATTTCTTTAAATATATTTAATTTGATATTAGTTTTATATACAATATTTTTTAAGATATTTAAGAGTACTTTATAACAAATTAAAACTATTTTTAATATTTTAAAATTTATATTTTATATATATATATATAAAGCAATATGTTATTAACTTTGTAAGCCAGGCATCTTAAGTATGTACTTCAGCATGTGTGTATCAAAGAGCAGAGTTTGTACTTATTGCATCTATAGACTAAAGAGAGTTCAGAGTTAATATTGCTGCATTTGGTTTATTATTATATTTAATTTTAATTCAAATCTTAAATTTAAATTTACTTTTCAGTCGAATATATTTTATATACTTATAAGCTTGCAATTTGTTGTGATTTTTAGTTTAGGTACTTCAAGACTTTAGAATCTATTAGCTGATACTGATAATAAAAGAAATGGAATCTGTCAACTTACGCAATAAAGTTAAACATTTATTTTTATTTAACTTTAAAATTAAGTAAGAAGTATAAAATAAATGTATTTTTTATATTTTATTTTATTTTATTTATTTTTAATTGATTGTGACTTGAAGACTTTGAAATCTCTCCAAGATTTTGTGTTTATAAGATGCTGTCCTTAATAAAATTGTACAATTATATATGTATTATATATTTCATGTATATATATATATATATATATATATATTATTTGTAACTACAATAATTTAAAAACAATTTAATTTTTTTTAAATTTATTATTTTTTTAATTGTTATTATTTTTTATACATATTTATTTTTTTTATATTTATTATTTTTTATATATGTTATTTTTAATATATACTATCTTTTATTTTTATTATTTTTTAATAATATATTTTTTTTATTTTTTATATATTTTTTATTCTTTTAATTTTTTATAGTGTTTAATGTTTAATATAATCTCAAAATTCTATATTATTTTTTATATATATATTTTTTTATACATATTATTTTTTATATTTATTTTTTTTATATATGTTATTTTTAATATACATATATTATCTTTTATTTTTATTATTTTCTATAATATATTTTCTTATTATTTTATTTTTTATACTTTTTTTATTCTTATAATTTTTTTATATTGTTTCATGTTTTATATTTTCTCAAAATTATATATTATTGTTTATATTTATTATTTTGTATACATATATGTATATATTATTCTTTATATACATATATTAATTTTTATACATATTTTTTATATTTATTATTTTTTATATACAATTATATTATCTTTTATATGTACTATTTTTTATATATATTTTTTTTTTATATATTTTTTATTCGTTTAATTTTGTATATTGTTTAATGCTTTATATATTTTTATATTTTCTCAGAATTTGAAGCATTGCTAAACATTTACATTAAATTTACTATGCAGAAGCTACTCCACAGCTTTAATGTCTATAGCTCTTATGGATTTGTATATAAGAAACCAACCCTATATACTATCTATATATATATACTATATGCATACTAATACTATTTACTATACATATATATACCATTGTATATTTATATTTAAATACATGCTCTATGCAATCTTTATCAATGATCTCTACAGATTCGCAGCTGTTGTCTAAGCTTTAGTCATTTTAATTTTTATGATCTTAGGGTATTAAAAATCAGAAAGAAGAGGAGAAAAAAACTCACACAACAAGAGGAGGAGGAAGAGTTAAATAAATAAGCGAATAAAGAGTAAAGTAAACGCAGCGCCGTCTTTTGTGGCCGCCGCCGCCACGAACATCAATCATTTGTGCAAGTCAGGTGTTAATTTATAGCTTTGCACGTGCTAATCAATTATTCAAAGATTTGCATGGCAAATAGTTGGCTGCCTCCAGCCTCCCCCCAGCAGCAGCTGCTGTTGATGACGATGATGATGATGATGAAATCTGTGAGCTAGTCGCACTTGGCTAGCTGCTGGCCCAAAACAAGATTCCAGTTGGCAAGCTTCATCTAATTAACATGGCTAACAAGTGTCGAGCTGCTACAATTGCTGCCTAACCAACGAGTCACCATGTGACAGCACCCCAAATTTACAGGGTATCAGCGGATAATCTCAACTGTCAGCTAACTAATTTTCACAATTAGCCAAAGTCAAATGGTTTTTGAGATTTGTTCAGAAATTCACTTAGGCTTGGTTGAGCTGATGTAGGAGAAACGAGATTTGATTTACATTTGATGTTTTTTTTTAAATGTATAAAATTGCTGAAAACTTGTTATTTATGAAGGATTTGAGTGTTTACATAGGGTATATTGATTTTGTATATGAAAGTTTTGGCTGAGACTGAACTGCAAAGCTCTGAATAGATTGGACTCTCTATATACTCTAAGCAAATATTTTTAAAGAATTTTAAAATCTTTCCTCTAGTTTTTTGCCCAAGAATCGAAAGCCAATTCACTTTTAAGCTTCACTTTTCGAATACTCAAACTCAATTATGCAATTAATTTCTATATTCATATGATCATAAAAATAGTAGTGCAGCTAAAATGTTGGACAACAAAATTTAGTGATAAGTATTATATTTGTAAAATAATTTGAATATATATAAAAATATATGTTAATTTTAATACTCGTTTCAAAATAAAATGTTGCTGTCCAGCGCTTTAGTTGCACTACTATTTTTATGACCACATCAGTATTTACAATATACATATATATATAATATGTATACATATATTTCCCATTCATTCAAACTCATCTTACCTAACATAATCACGCTTGCAATAGGTTTTGCCATCGCGAACAAAACACGTACAGCTCTCGTCCAGGAATTGCCTGCACTCCTGGCACTTCAAGCACGCCGCATGCCACTCCAGATCGGGTGCGACGCGCAATATATACTGATCGTGTATCTGGCCGCCGCAGCCGACGCAATGTGACAAGCGTTGTTTTTCTGCAAATAGAGGAAAAAGAGAAAAAAACATAAATATTTCAATTGCAATTTCAATGAAATTCAAATAGAAATGGTATAGCTGAGTGCTATGACACTCCAATAAGCAAAGCTACACTTAACAGCAGCTACAACTGTTAGCGTTAGCAGTTGCAATCTGCAGTTAACAGCATGCCTCAACTGTTAGCTAGAGCTAGCAATCTGCAATTAACAGCACCTACCACTGTTAGATAGAGCTGCTCTATCAATTGCACTCTGCACTTAACAGCAGCTTCAACTGTTAACTTACAGAACTCAATTGCACTTTAAAGAGCAATTTCAATTTTGCCGTCGGCTGTTGGCAGCGTCGGTAAATCAGTTTGCAGTTTATTTAATCTGCTGATGTGTTTTACATGAAGCTGGCGCTGCACTTTTAGCCAATTATGCGCTTGGCCATGTTGTAAACAAAAATAAGTAAGTCGCAAAACAAAGATGGCGCTAATTAACAAATTGTTATCAAATAAGCTGCCCCTGCCGTACCAAAATAAAACTTTTTGTCGGAGAAACATTTGAAAAATTCATAAATCTGCACAACATTTTCAAGTATTTAAGTTGGCCCCAAAAGTTCGAGCCAAAAGTTTGCGCCGCCGAAGGTTTGGGTGCCAAAAGCAGTCAGAAAAAAAATCAATGCAATCATTGCCACATTATGTGCGAGTGCCAGCGTTGCCACCCTACGTACTACATGTACATATCTATATATATATATATATGTATATATGTATGTACAGTCTGTCAAGAATGAGTTGGCACACTGAAAAAAAATGTAATTTTTTGACTTTGGATGCAAATATCTAAGTCATTAATGCATGAAAAAAATTTTTTTAAAATAGGAATCTGTTTAATATTCTTTTATTAATTTAAATATAAAAATAGAAAACATAACATTCAATATGTCAAAAACTAATCAACAAAAACAGAGATCACTCAAAAATAACAGTGTCAATAATGTGTTGGCACACTTACAATCTATGCATCTTAACTAAAATTAAGTCTAAACTATGATTAATTAAGGTAATTTTAATATTTAGTGTGGCCTCCCTGGGCATTTAAAACATGTTGAAGGCGTTTTTTCATGGAAGAAATAAGGCTTTGAATAAAATCAAGAGGGATTTTCTCCCACTCTTCAATTATAGCCGATTTTAGTTGTGTGCGGCTCTTAGGATTAGTTTTTCCAACTTTTTTCTTTAAGTATGCCCACACATGCTCAATCGGGTTAAGGTCCGGGCTCTGGGGGGGTGTGTCAATCACTTTGCCACAGTTGTAAAGCAGCCAAGTGCGGACATTGATCTCTTTGTGCTTAGGATCGTTGTCTTGATAGAATTTGAAATTTGGCTTGTTGCCATTCATAAAGCCGAATTTAGCCGCACTTGCTCTTAAATTTGTTTTTAAAATTTGGAGGTACTGCTCCGCATTCATTGTGCTTTCAATAAATGCAATCTCTCCGACTCCTTTGCTTGATATACACCCCCATATCATGACCGATAATTTGCCAAATTTAACAGTCGGAATTACATTTTTGCTTTCAAGAGCTGTCAATGGCTTGCGCCATACCCTGGGAGGACCATCATTATAATATTGCATCATTTTTGTTTCGTCACAAAATATGACGTCATCCCAATATTCTGCGGGGTGACTAACCATATTTACAGCAAAATTTAAGCGCTTTTCAATATTTGCTTCTGATAACAGAGGCTTTTTCCGTGCTACCCTCGAACTGTACCCATGGCTCACGAGGGCTTTGCGCATCGTTTCATGTGAGACACATATGCCACATTCTTCCTTCAGCTCTTTGGCAAGACTTCTTACTGAAATATGCGGATTAGCGTTCACTTTTCTTAGAATAAGCCGCTCTACTCGTTCAGTTATCTTTTTTTTCGGCCCTCCTCCCGTCTTTAAAAGCAGCCTGTTTTCTTTTTCGGCCCGGTTTATTACATTATAAACCGTTCTCCTGGGCACAGAAAACATGTCCATCAATTCTGGAACGGATTTGCCCATCTCGTGGTTGTAGTAGATGAGCTGCACCATCTCAAAGCTCAATCGCTTTCCAGGCATATTTTAAAAATTTAAATGTGTGCTCTAATGCGTAACTAGCGAAAATTGACAATCAAATGGCAAGAAATGTGAAAGAAAACGTTCATAGATGCATTGAATATGAAAAAATAACAGTAAAATACCGTTACTTCTAAGAACGAGAGCAAAGCCGATGTGCAAAACGATCAGTGCCAACACATTATTGACAGTGTTATTTTTGAGTGATCTTTGTTTTTGTTGATTTTTTTTTGACATATTGAATGTTATGTTTTCTATTTTTATATTTAAATTAATAAAAGAATATTAAACAGATTCCTATTTTAAAAAAATTTTTTTCATGCATTAATGACTTAGATATTTGCATCCAAAGTCAAAAAATTACATTTTTTTTCAGTGTGCCAACTCATTCTTGACAGACTGTATATATATGTACATACATATATAATATGTATGTGTGCTGTAATCCTTGGCAGCTCAGCGAAAAAAAAGAAGAAACTTTTGCAACAGGAAAAACTTTTTTGCTTGTTGAAAAATTAAGAAAAACTTTGACGCGCGTTTAGCACGTTTTAAATGTTTCGCGCACACACACATACACATTCGCATAGAGCGAGCAAGCGACACACACGAAGCTTTGCGGCTGTTTCCTCTTTGTGTCTTTAAACGTAGCTGCGTAGCAACTGTTCATGTGTGTGCATGTGTATGTGTGTGTGTGTGCGTGTGTTTGTATATTGCGTATCTTTCGCACTCGCAGCCTCTGCACATGAATTATTTATAAAGGCGGAGCAGACAAGTTGCTGCCGTTGCCCGTTCGCTGTGCCTTTTGTTGTTGTTGTTGTTGTTGCTGTCTTTCTTTCTTTCTTCTTTATTTATTTTTGTATTTGTATTTCGTTTTTTTTTTTTGGCCTGCGCTTTTTTTCGCCTGGTTTTCGCGTTTGCCTTGTATTTGTTGCTTTCATGCTTGAAGCACTTCAGACGCCAGGCATTTACTTCCATGTGCTGTGCTGCGACGCTGCTCCCCCCCACCCCACCTTGCCCAATCCACGCTTAGCTCGGCCTTCAGCGCAGCTTGAAGCCTCAGCCTCAGCCTTTGCCTTTGCCTTTACTTTTTCTGTTGTTGTTGTTGTCTTCTGCGTAGCATGTGCGCTTTTTTCTGCCCGCCTCTCTGTCGCACTTGTGCGCGCTGCCTAGGCTGTCTCGCTTGCGCACAAAGCTACCCTATATATAGTCAGTCATGTAGCTGTAGCTAAAGCTGTAGCTGTAGCAGTTGCTGTTGTTCTTGCTGTTGCTGTTGTTGTTGTGTGTGCGTGGCCACCATTTTTCTTCTCGTTGCTGTTGTTGTTGTTGTTGTCGCTTTTGAACAGCTTCTTTTGTATAAATTTCCAGGCTGCGTATCTTTTGCTGACTGACATTTCGCATTCATTGTTTGTTGTGTATGTGTGTGTGTGTGTGTGTGTAGGTGTTTGTCTGCCTTAATGATCCTGCGCAGTGCGTTTTCATTTTTCTTCACACACACACACACACACACACACACACACCGCAGCCATTACGACTCGTAATGGGAATTTAAGCGCAACTCCTGCGCTTGTATCATTTTTTGTTGTTGTTGGTTTGGGGGTTTTGTTGGGGGTCTTTCCGCTTTTGTGGCGTATCTTTTGCATGTTGCCCAAACCGCCCCCTCGAAAATTTGTGTGTGTGCGCCTTTTTGAGGGTTGCTGCTGACTGGGGGTTTGGGGGCTGGTGCTGGGGCTGGCTTTGGCATTTGGCGCGCCGTGGTCCGCTCGATTTTTCGTTTTTCGGCGCTTTTTGCGGCACACTTTGGGGTTGCACAAGAGTGAGAGAGAGGGGGAGGGGGAGGGGGAGAGGGCAAAGAGTGTAGAGCGAGGGGACAAATGCAATTTTTAGTCTCGTGTTTGTCGTCTAGGAATTTTCAACTGTGGCTAGGCGAGCTGAGGTGAGCTGCTGCGGAGGTGTGGCAGCACATGCGGCTGCTGCGGCTTTTTCACTTTTAACGAGCAACGTTTCGCAGCATTTGCAACATTTTCAACATTTTGCCGCATTTGCACGCTGCGTGTCATTTTTGCATGTCATTCCATTTTGCTGTTGTATTTACTCATTTATATATATAAAATTCTTTTTTCTTTCATTTCGGCTATAAATTTTTCAATTAAACAACTGACAACGCGCAGCAGCTACAAAAAAACAGACAACGCGCAAAATGTTGTTGTTGTTGCTATGATCTTGGCTTCAACTTCAAGTTTTATTTGGCAGTGCTTAAATTTTTAATGGCCGCACCTTTTGGCTGCTGCCTGTTCTTGAACCTTTCCTTCTAGCACCATTTGATATGAATACACTTAGCGAAAAAGTCTATGTGGAATGATTGATTAGTCAAAGAGCAGATGTGGCTAACAGCAGCTATACACAAAGAGAACAGGCAAGGAATTCGCTAAGAAAATATATAATTTTGTATATGATTTTCTAATTTAAATAGTCTTCAAGTTTTGACACTAACTCTATTGAACTAAGTATAAATATTTATTAAAAAAAAAAAAAATTTTCTATATTTTTTAAAAAACAATTTCAACCCTGCCCACATAGAAATCTCATATAATATTCAATATTTAGAAAATATATTTAAGAATAACATAAAAATTTATTTTCAATCAAATATATTTGATAATAATAAAATATATTCTAATTGATATAAAATTTGTATTTAATTTATTTTTTATTTTTTATAAATATTTAATTTATATTTGATCTACCTATTCATTCCCTCTCCAATTACTAAATCCAATTTCTTCTTTAATTTATTTAAATTCTCGAATCACACAAAATTTCCATAGTGTATGCAAAGCCTCGACTCGCCTGTAAATTGCAGCTTGTCTCTAGATAAAATGTAAAGAAATCTACAAGACGAAGCTGAAGCTAAAAAAAATGAAAAGTAAAACTCGCAAATTTGCGTGCTCTACAGCAAAGAGCTGAGCAATGCGTATCTGGCTGGAGTATCTTGCGCGTTTAAGCGTTTTTATCTAATTACACGCGTTTCGCTCGTGTACAGCTGGAGATGACGATGGCGATGGAGTTGGAGTTGGAGTTGAGCTAAGACTACTACAGACGACAGGCTGCAGGCTTGATGGATAGCTTGGCATAGAGTCTGCAGTTGAGGAACTGTCTGGGCGACTATTTGTGGGCCAGGCCAATAAACATATCAAAGGCAAATAATGAACGCCCAGCGTCCATTGCAATGCGAAGCTCTAAGCAGCAGCAGCAGCGGCAGCTGCTTATCAGTTGTCGGCAATCTTTCAAAGGAGCCACAAATCGAAGTTGGGCACAAAAATTGTGTTTGCTGCAACCAGTTTTGGCTGCAATGGCAATGGCTGCCTGGTGCTCCTCTGACAGCAACGGCTGCTGCCGATGCTGCTGCTGCTGCTGCAGCATCATTTCGTGTTGTTGTCGACATGCAAAATGCAAAGCATCGATAAGATAGACGCGAGTGTAACCCAAAGACTCAGCCAGACACCAAATTATGGAAGCTCTCTTACGGATATGCGCGCGATTTCCAAATCAACTACTGTTTCAGAGCTACCTTATATATGAATGTATATAAATACATATATATTTTTATGTTTATATATTTGTTGTTGATTTGTTTGATTTATGGCTGCTTGAATGGCTATACAAAGCGCAGCCACTGACAGTTGAAAAGCAAGTGCCGCCGAAACTAGGAATTTCACATGGCCATAAAAGTCGAGTCAGAGTCGCAGTCAGCGTCAGATTCAGTAGTTGGAGACGACTCCCACCAGGGCCGCGTGACTTCTACGAAAATTTGTCATTTTTCCAGGAATAAACGCCAAGTTGTTTTAGCTGGTTTGTTCTTTTTTTTTGGTTTTTTCTACCTGGCCGCTTTAAAAAATTAATGATGACAGCGCTGGGCAAACACGTGCCGCATCTGTATCTGTGCATCGTTTGTCGATTTTCGCTTCGTTTTTCGTTCTTTTCGATTTCTCGCATTCACATTTTGACAGACTCATCAATTTTGTAGATACGTAACGAGCGCTCATCCTGCTGGCAGGCAGTCAGCCTGGCAGCCTGGCAGCCTGGCAGCCAGTCTGC
The DNA here is from genome assembly GCA_035045365.1 of Drosophila leonis. Taxonomy (NCBI): domain Eukaryota; kingdom Metazoa; phylum Arthropoda; class Insecta; order Diptera; family Drosophilidae; genus Drosophila; species Drosophila leonis. The sequence continues at coordinate 5,983,408 of JAWNPC010000830.1, forward strand.
CTCCTGCTACCCTTTCACTGATTAGGCAACATTCGCTGGCCATTGTTTTGAGCGCTGCGTGGGCAGGGCTGACCACTCCCCTGACCACCCCTGCCCTGCTCCTCTACCAGCATTGTTCAACTGTGTCTCCTTTGGCTTGTCTGTCCAGCTGGTAGGAAGCTTTTGTGGTTTTTGATTTGTTTGTCTGCCTCCGCTCGCTGGGATCCTATCAATTATGTGTCCTCTGCCCAGCTTGCCTCTACATCTCTCTTTCTCTCTCTCTCTCTCTGTCTGTGCTGCAATTTTGGTGCTTTCTGCGCTTTGATTGTCTGCCTTAAGTTGGCTTAATTAAGTGCAGTTGCTTTGACAATGACAACGTAATCTTCATTTAGCTGTAAGCCACATCAAAAACATTGTACCGCTTCGATACACACACACACACACACACACACACACACACACACACTTATACATATCTATATCTTTTATTTGTTTGTATTTGTATACAATATATAAATTTGCCTAATTAATTACACAAAACACCAAAGAGCATTTCGATTGGGGGCTAAAATCTCACTGAAAGATGCGCAGCAAGAGAACGGTTTAAGTCTCAGCTAGAGATGGCAGCGTGAGTCAAGCGATAGTGCGGGTGAGTGGACAGAAAGGAAGAGAAATGAGAGGAGATGAAGAGAAGAGAGTGTAGCTTAAAGAGAGAATGTATATTTATAGATGTCTATGGCAACCTTTCTCTCATTTAAGCTTACATTAAGCTTACATTAAGTGTCAATCTAAATTTATATATATTCAATAAACTGTAAATTTCCTTATTTCATTAATATTCACCTGCTTAGCTCTCATCATATACCAAAAGTTGAGCTATTTTCATATATTAAAATCTATTTTCAAGCTCTCAGCATGGTCAGCATTTTCATGTTAGTAATATATAAAAAAAAAAAATATTAAGCAAAATAATACAATAAAATAATTCCAAAACTAAAGAAATTTTACATATTTGTAATAAAATTTGGTAATTTGGTAATTTGGTAAATTCATTTAAAAATTAAAGAAAATTTTTAAAATAATAAATATTATTTTTCTACAATCTTAATCAAATTTTTAAATAATAATAAATAAATAAATAAATAATAATAATAGTAAATAAATATTTTCAGTAAAAAATTTGTATTTCTACTGTCTTGGGCTGTCTCTCACCTTGGAGCCTGGCTTTATGCCGCATTAGCTTTCAAGTTTGTGGCCCTTTTATTTGCTCAAAGTGAACACTGTCATCAGTGTTTCTACATCCAAGTCCCACTTTTTCCGCCGCAAAAAGTTTTCGGCGAAATGACAAACTCTTTGCCAAGCATCTTTGATTGGCAAATTAGGCCTCTACTCTTTTATCTATCTTATCTTAGTTTATCTACAGCTTTTTGCTTTTTTCTATTCAGCTGAAGAAAGTGTGAACTGCGTTGTAAATTACATTTTTGCAGGAAATGCAGCGGTCTGGGATAGTTTTTTCCTATCTTTTGTAGGTATTCAATATACCCACAGTGCAATAACTATATATACGCGTTCACATTTTTGGTAATAACTTGCTTTAAACCAAACGATTCAAGCCAAGTATAATTTTTACTAGAGCCAGTAACTGAGAACTGCCTTAAAGACTTCAAAATTTATAAACAAAAAATTATTATTTATATTTTAATATTATATATTAATCAAAAGTTGATATTGATATATTTTATTTCTAGTTTGATCTGCTAATATTTCTATTCTCTTGTATTTACATTTTTTTGTATTTTATATAAAAAAATATATTTTTATATAATATTTCGCTCTAGTTTGCAGCTTTGCCTGGTAACATTTTTCTTTGTTCCTTTCTGCTTCACTACAAAATATTTTTCTATATTTTTTAAAGAACTTTTGCATATATTGTACTTTGTGTATTAATTTTTATATACAATAATAAATATAAATATCTATAACAATTATATTTTTGTTTGCCAGCCCTACCAGGGGTAATATTTCTTTATGCTTCTTTGATATCCACTGACAAAAAGATTTGTCTATATTTTTCAAAAATATTTTCATATATTTTGTAAATAAAATAATATATAGAAATATCTATACACATTATTCCTTTTGTTGCCAGCTCTAGGCTCCTTTGATATCCACTTATAAAAATAATTTTTTATATTTTGTTTAATATCTACAATAAATACATGTGCAAATAAATGCTTTAAATAATATAAATATAATTTTAAATTTATTTTTTCTCTATATTCGGATTCTGTCTTTCGCACTCCTACGCCGTTTGCCTCAGTCAATATTGTTAGCTCTCTTTACCCCTCTGTCTCTCTCTCACTTAACTATTGCTTGGCCTTTTGTTTAACTTTTTCAAAGTTTAGCAGCAATTTGTTTTTTAGCTTTCTTCAATATAACTTACAGATGTAGCCGCATACACATATACATTTATATTTTCTTTTCTTTTCTGACTCCCACTTTGATTGATTCCATTGTGCATTGAAGTGGACAGTGGACAAAGAATTGATCGTGTCACGCGCTCAGCTACGTCTCGTCTCGAAGCGATTTGAGTGTAAGCTGAAGCGCAGTCAATATAAATATAACAGAACTCTGAATCAAACAGTTCGATTTTCGATTGGATTGAACGCAAGATGAAGAAGAAGAAGAAGAGAAGGGAAAAAAGACGACAACAAACTGAAGCTCCAAAAGAAGCCGCCGCCTGCAGTTGCTTTGAAGTGTTTGATTTGCCTCTTTGTTGTTGTTGCTGTTGCAGTTGTTGGCTGTCGTTTTATTGAAGCCAAATTTGAATACGAGACATGCAGCCAAGGCAACCGCAGCAGCAGCAGCAGCAGCAGCAGCAGCCGTCGAGGCAGAAGCTGCCAATGCCGCGACATCAAAGAGTGCCTGGACTCAAAATGGACATGGGCCTGCAACACACAATTTATGCCAGCCAACAAACACACACACACGCACACACACACACAGACGCACACACACATAGCTGCACTGCTGCAACGGAAATGACCTTTTTTTTGTGCAACAAAATGCCGACGCGCTGGCTCTGGTTCTGGCTGCGGCTCTGGTTCTGGCTGTGGCTTTGGATGCTGCGTGTGTTGCTTGGCGCGCAGACAGATGACAAGACGCGATAGTGTCCCAGAGACAGGCGACTTCTCAAAACATGGCTTGGCCGTGGCAACAAGCGGGCTAAGTGATGATCATGATGGGTTATTAGGCAGGTTGCGTTGACAACGCATTTGTCTTGGCCACAAAAAAAAAACAAACGCCGACGCAGGATCGAATCAATATATACATATATATATAGCTATATATACATGTATTTGTGTGTGTGTGTGTGAGTCAGATAAGCGCGACATTTATTTATGTTGCCTTAACACAAGTGTCGCCAATGGCCAAGGGCGCCCCGCCTGCCAGCTTAGAGAGCAAAGGTGAAAGCCGCTTCGATACCCTTTTTTTCTTCTTCTTCTTATATTCAAATCTGACAGCTCAACGTCAGTAATGAGTCGAAAAAGTGTCAAATTAATGTCAGCTTGCCAGCCACATGTGGCATGCCCCACACACACTCACTCACACACACACAACATCAATTAAAGCTCAACAACAAATTGAAATTCATCAACAACAGCAACAAAAAAGTACGTTAAACGCAATCAAAATGCAGTTGAAACTTTTTATGGTCAATGCAACATGTTGCAAATGCTGACAGGCAGCCAATAAATTTGTTTCCCATTTTTTATCTATTTTTTTATATTTTATCATAAATTTTTGTTATTTATTTTTTTGCTGTCTAATTAGCCAAAGTTAAAACGCTTTTGGTCAAAAAAGAATTGACCACATTGTTGCATTCAATTGTTGCTTTTGTTATTGTTGTTGTCTGTTGCCTTTTGCCTTCGCTGGCAGTTGGCTTGTGTAAATATTTGACCCGACGCGTGTGAACTTTAACAGTTTTTATGCTTTATTTGTCGCAAATATTGCGCAAACATGAACAGACCAAGCACAGCAACCTCATCTCAACTTACTCCGTCTCTCTCTCTCTGACTCTACCCCTCTCCCTCTCCGTCGCTCTTTCATTGAGTGTGCCTCTTCTTTTTTTTCATACAACGAAGCTGCCTTGTTTGCATTTGCTGTTGTTGTTGTTGCGCATGCGCACCTTTTGCACTTGAGCATTGTGAATGTTGCTTTCTTGTTGTTGCTGTTGTTGTTGTTGTTGTTGTTGGCTTGTTACTTGGCCAGCATGCAACATGCGTTAGCAACATACTTTCTGCAGTCGGCTAAATATCAGTGGAATGGTGCGAATTCTACAAACAGCTGGAACTAGAGAGGAGTCAAGCGAGCAAATATATATAAATATATATTATATAGACATATGATGTATATAGGTATATATATACGATTATTTTATACAGATTCATTAATTATATGTATATACTTAAATAATTATATCCATAATTAGGTATACACAGGGAATCATTGGCTAACCAGCTTTAAGCCTTCGAGAATGCCATGAAATTCAAAATGCGCAAAACATTTCAAACAAAATTTTAAAATTATTGTTATTTTAGCAAACTTTTAATATTTATTTTTTGTATTTAATTTTTTTATTTCTATTTTGTTTTATTTTGATTTTATTTTAATTTTATTTTTATTGTATTTTTATTTATTTTTATTTTCTTTTTATTTAATTTTTATTTTCTTTTAATTTTAAGTTCGTTTTTATTATATTTTATTTTTATTAATATATTATTTTATTTTGACTTTAGTTTAATTGTATTTTTATGTTTATTTTATTTTATTTTTTTATATTTTATTTTGATTTATATTTGATTTTCTTTTAATTTTATTTTATTTTTTATTTATATTTTATTTTATTTTGATTTTATTTACATTTTATTTTATTTTGAATTTTTTTTAATTTAATTTTTATTTTATGCTTATTTTTATTTTATTTTAAATTTATTTTTAAAATATATTTTATGTTTCACATTTCCATAGTATTTTATTGTATTATTAATATTTTTTAATTTGTTAATAATTTTTTTGATTTTGTTGCATTTTTAAAATTTTATTTTCCTTTTGAAAAATTATATTTTTATTTCTTTATTTATTCATTTTTTGTTTCAAATAAAATGTCAGAGATATTCATAATAATTTCATATATAAAACATTTCAATTTTGTTTAACAAAAACAAATATTAAAATTAAATTTGTTAAAGCTTCTTAAATATTTTTCTCATGATTTCAAGATATTTTCTAGCTCTTCTTTTCCTATACTTTTAGTTGCCATTCAAGAGCATCTCTTATCTATAGAGTCTCTCCCCTCTCTCTCTCTCTCTCTCTCTCTCTCTCTCTCTCTCTCTCTCTTTATCTTTCTCCCACTTTAATATATAATTGAGATTATTGAGCACTAAGTAAAAAGGAAGCCCTTTTTGGTGGCTTGAGCCTTGGGCAAGAGTTCATCTCTAGTTAAGCAGCTTGAACTGGGTGTGCCTTGGCTGCCACATTCCTAAGCTGGATGCACTTGGTGCGTAAGTGTGTGTATGAGTGTGTGTGTGTGTGTGTGTGTGTGTGTGAGTGTGTATGTAAGCACCGTTATAAAAACTTAAGACCTCATTAAAAGAGGCCGCCGCTGCTTTATGGCTGGCAAAGAGCGAGCGAGCGAGGGAGAGTTGAACATTTAACGCCGTCTTACGAGCCTCGTTGTGGTCCTTTTATAAGAGATGCTTGAAAGAACTAAATGCAAGTATATATATGGCTATATATATTACTCTGTGTGTCTGTGTGTGTGTGGAGGTTGTTCGATTACGCGCACGCAAGGGCTGAGCTGCATTTAGCCAGGTTTTTTGTAATTTTTTTGTTTTTATTTTATTTTCTGAGCAGCAGCCGCCAAAGGCTGCGCGTTGTTCATGCAAATTTTAACTTCATTTCGGCTTCGTTTTGTTAATTAATTTATATTATTTTATTTGGGTGTCGTATACAAGCGGCGATCGTTGACAAGCCTGTAGATGTTTCTTCTCTCTTTCTTTTTTTTCTGATGCTCGTTCAGAAAGTGGAGAGAGTATATTGGTTTTTAAAGATAGTTCTATATGATATACAGATGAATGAGATATGATATGATATGATAGTTCCATAAACGCCCCATAGAGTCATAGCAACTCAAGATACAGTATAAGACTAAACTCTTCTCTATCTTCATCTTTATTCTTAATCTAAGTCTATTTTGGCACTTTGAACAGGTATTCAGCAGTCGTGTTTGCTTATTGAATATTCAATTTTGTTGTGACTTCTCTCACTCCCTCTCCCTCTCTCTCTCTCTCTCTCTCTATCCCTCCCTGTTTACTTTGCTGCGCTTCTCTCTCTCTCTCTTTGCATCTGGCACGACAAATTTATATTTAATGAGCTTCATAAAATTTGAATTTCAAAGGAGCATTGCACCGCTGCGGCATGTTCAACCCGCGTTGATTGCCACGCGGTGTGGAACTGAAGTCCAGCTCGAGTCTAGATCGAAGTCTTGCGGCCGAGTCCGAGTCTCAAGTCTTGGCCAATGAAGGCATATAAATTGCTGGTTTTATGGCGTTTTAAGTAGGCCTGCTTTATGGGCTTTGCAGTTCAGATCCAGCTTAGTCCAGAGTGAGAGAGACGGAGGCAGAGAGACAGAGAGCGAAGTAGCTGTTGCTATGATTCATTGGCGCTGTGTGGTCGTAATCATCGTTGTTGTTCTTCTTATTGCTGTTGTTGTTGTCTGGGAAGACTTATTGCTGCCCACTTAGGCGACAAAACGCTGTCGCTTCTCTGGCTTCGCACCAAAATAAAGATGAGACCTTCCTTTCTTCATCTTCATCTGCTTCTTCTTCTGGTTTGTTGTTTACTTCAAGTCGATCTGCAATGTCTGCAACTTGTTTAGCGAGTTTTCTCACCTCGTTGGCAACATTTCAATTTGACATAATGAGCCACATTTTGTTACCAGTAGGCATTACCACATACTGCTTAGGCTACCTAACTAGAAACTGTCTCTGGCCGCGAGGGCTGCCAACTGACAACAACAGCCTCAACACAGTCGCATAAATCAATACAGAGCAACTTAATTGTGGGTTATATCATTTGTAAAGTCATTGCGACTAGCTTTAAGTTGGGGCTTTGGTCAGAGAGAAAGAGAGAGAGAGACTTTAGTTTAGTACTTCATTACATTATTTATCAGTTGAGCTTGCTGGGCGAGTTCTTAGGCTGCTGAAAAGGATTTCGCATTGAAGTCTACTTAAAGAGTTTATATAGATGATTTATGATGTTTTGCTTCTTTTTTTTGGATAAGGCTAAGGCTTTTAGTTAGGCTTCAAACTCTATAGGTCACATTAAATCTGCTATATCAACTCATTATTATTATCATCAATGCGTGATCTCTGCTGTCTTAGATTTAATTTTTATTAGAATTTATTTAGTTTTAACCTTGTTTATGTATTTATTATTTATTTAAATTAGTTTAGTTAATTTATGTATATTCTGTTTCTTTTCTTTAAATATTTTTAAATAAATATTTGTTTATCAATTTAAATATATTTTGCTGCATTTCTGCATATCCTTATTAAGTTTTGTATATTTAATTTATTAAAAATATTTTATTCAGTTAATTTTTTTTTATATACAACATATGAAATGTCATTTGTCAGAATTTCGACCTTGGTACATGGTGAAGCTAGGCAACGTTTATTGTTGGTGCAAAATGTTGACAGAGGCTTAATGAAGTCGAGAAAATAATATTGGCGAAACGGTGAATCAGCATTAGAGTTGTTGCAAACCTAAACATTTCAGTCGCACTACTATTTTTATGAACAAAGCTTTGTTCATAAAAATAGTAGTGCGACTGAAATGTTTGACAGCTGAATTTAATGATAAACATAATATTTTGTAAACAATTTGAAACGAGTATAAAGAGTAACATATATTTGCATATAAATATGCGTACAATATGTATATATAAAATTTTAGTCACACTACTATTTTTATGAACACAGCTGTATATAAATATTCAAAGAAGAATGTAAAAAATGATTTAAAAAGTATAAAATATATATTTAAATAAGTACAAATATAAATATTTCCTAGAATCTTTTGCAAAATCAAGTCGACAATTTACCAATTTATAAATTATAATTAAATTAAATATAAAATTATATAAAATATAATTAAATGAAATCTAAATTTGCTCATATCAAAACCAGGTTTAACCTGGTAAATTTTGTATTCCAAGTTCAAAGAATTTCCAATCTGTGAGCAGCGCTCGATTTGAGTTGACTTCAGCTTATGTCATAAATATATAATGAAACAATATTTAGCATAGCACGAAATCTGGGCCTTTGTATGGAGTGTCGTCTATTGATATATTTGAAAGATTTATTATCTTGTTTGCAATTCAATTCAATTGATTTTTGTTTGCCTACAAATTCTGGTTCCGCTTTCTATGTGAGGCAAATCAATGAATCTCCGGAGAAAGCATCAAACGTGTTTGGCCACAATTTATGTGGCAGGTAGGCGGGCCAGGCAGGCATCGATCTATCTATCTATATAGAGAGTCAAAATATGTGTTCGTATTTTAGCAGGTAACGGTAATTAGGCGACTAGGCTACCGTCTGCCAGACAGCTAAGCGTAATCGTAACCTAAGCCGTGGTCGTCTGCCTCTAATTTCTGAATGAGTTGCCCCGCGGCGCGCGCACAGCGAGGAGTCGACAGGGAGAGAGAGGCGTGGCCAACCTGTTGATAGCCGCAGCAGACGCTACTTGAGATTAAGAGCTCTCTCGCTCTCTCAATACAAATCAAGCCACTGGCGCTACCCCTACCCCCTGCCTCACCCTCTCTAAGTGAAGCGTAAAAGTAGTTCTTGTAATGCGATATAGAAGCTGAGGCAGCGGCAGTTATATAAGCGGCGGCTGCTGTTGCAATTGTTGCTGCCTCAAGTGTCGCTTTGAATTTGATTTTAGATTTTCAACTTCTTCTTGGAGTACTCGCTGACGCCATGAATTGTGTCTGGAGTTAAGAGCTGTGAGCTGCGGCGTCTACTTTTTTGATGTAACCAAATCTCAGTTGTTGCATCCTGTTGAGCCAACATCTTCCCTCTCTCTCTGCTAGTTTTTTATGGAGCTCTGCTTAATTAGTCATTAAAATAGGGGGGCGACCGCCGCACATAAAAGTGACACTCATAAAAAGGCAATGCTAGAGGGAGTTGGCTATATGTAAATAGAGTGCGAGCGAGAGAGCAACAGCTGCTGCTGCTGCCTCTAAAGAGCTTTAAAAGCAACGCCATTAAAGCGCGCTACGTGCCGCACATTGCATGCAGCACGCGCAGCCAGGCGAATGCACCTGAGCACACACACAGAGACACACTCATGTGTGTGTGTGTGTGTACCTTTAGAGGTGTCATATGGCGCAGCGGGTGTTCTGCGCAGCCAAAACTAAGCTGAGCGCCAGCCCAAATCCCAGCGGGCAAGGCGCCGTTTAATGGGCGCCTGGAGAGCGGCACGAGGCGAACTTCAGCTGCTGCTTGCTTGAGCTTGCCACACACACACACACACACACACACACTCACACGCGATAAACGGGCGTGGCAACAGAAATTTTGGCATTATTTATCAGTTGATTTATGTGCAACTCGCTATCGTCTCTATCTCTCTCTTTCTACCTCTTTCTCCCTCACTCTTTTAAATTCCTTCCTTTTTTTTTGTGGAAATTTAATATTAATTTCGGTAGCCGCTGCCGCTGCCGCCTTGACAAGCGCTGACACCTTGACTGAACTTGAGCTCTACAATTTTTATTTATTTTTGTTTGTCTTCTTTTAATTGCACTTTAATAGCTGGCCGCTGCTTTAATATGCCCACTGTGCGCCCGGGTCAGCAGTGTCGAGTGGCCCAGCCCGTAATTAGGCCAACAAAAAAATAGCCATTTTGGTCTTTAAATGACGCCGAGTGCAGCGCACTCCACATAGCCACGTTGTCCACGCGAAGCTCAATTCGCTTTAAGCTGCAGCTACTATGATGTCATCAGAGAATTATTATTTTTACAGCGAAATGTGTAATGTGAATGGCAGCATAAAGAGAGCGAGAGGGCGATAGAGAGAGAGAGAGAGAGGGGGAATGAGCTGACAGGCTTTATAGCCATGGCTGAACCTTGAGAGATTCTATAAACAATTTAAGGAATGAATAATATATTTATCTCTGTGAAGCTACGTAAAAAAAAATACAGTAAACACTCGTTATATGCAACACTTTACAGGCTTTAGCTACTTTAGAACTAACTCTAATAGGCCAAAAAGAAATTGAAGCTTTATGTTTCACTGAAGAGCAAACTAAGAGGCTATAGATGTAACTAGACATAAGCGAGGTTGGTTCAAAAAATATCAAGAAATTTGATTTTTGATTAGATTTTTGATTTGATTTTTGATTTGATTTTTTATTAGATTTTTGCTTTGATTTTTGATTTGATTTTTACTAATGCCAAGAAGTTGAGCTATTTTGACAGCTGCTTTGCCTGGATGTTCTTGGACTCATCTTCAGTTTTCGTCTATTCCAGAAAATGCATTAAATAAGCAGCATCAAATTGATCCCCAACGTTTTTAGCATTACAAATTTATTTGTTATGCAAACATTTACTGTAAATATTATTATTGATTCAAATAAATGCACTAAATTACATGCAAATAGATCAATAAACTGGAACTAAAACTGGAAATTCGTCTGAATTGTATATTTGTTTGCACGCCTTTCAAAGGTTATTTACCAAATGAATATGCAAGGGCTAAAGGTTTTTTTTTTTGTAATTGTAATTGTAATTTATATATATAATAGCTGATGTAATTAAAATATATATTTATATAAAATTTATTATTGAAAAAATATATATAAATATAAAAAGTTCTTGATTTGAGTCAACATTTGCAACGTAAGCTTCAAATGCGCTTCCTCTGTTAAGTAGCACAGCGAGCTGTTACAGCGCTGTTAAGTGCCCACTATCAAGCTGCTAATGAAATTTAACAGCGCTGCTGACTGTTAAGTGACTCAGCTAATGCAAATTACATATCAATGTTAAAGAAAGCTCGTTGAACTGAGCCTGCAGCACTCAAAGCAAACATTTTTAATGAATTCTTTGTAATCCAAAAAAATTCAATAGAAAATGAATAAACAAAATTCACATTTCCAATGAATTTAGAGCATGAAAATTAATAATTAAATAAAAAATAAATATTTCTTTTAGTTTTTAGTTTAATTTGAAAGCAAAATGAATAATATTTTTGTATATATATATATATATATATCTATATATTTTATATGCAACATATATCCTAACCCTTTTGGCTTATAGTTCCTTCAGCTGTTCAGCCTGAGGCACACCCACATGATAAAATTTATGCGCCACTCGCTAAAAAACAAAAACAAAAGCCAAAATGAAAAAAAAAAAAAACAAAAATACGAAACAAATTCGTCTATATTTTATGGCTTTGCTTTTTTCGGGTTTCCGGTCAAAGTTGTTTTTTTTTTTTTGTTTTTATTAGTTATTCGTGACTCTGACTCCGGCTCTGGTTCTGTTTCTGTCTCCCACTCTAAGGCCGTCTGGCTGTCGGACTGTCTGCGTACGGTGTGATAAAGTTATTTAGGCGCAAATCATAAATTCCAAAACGAGCAACCCAGAGCGAAGCTTATCTGATTTTGCACTTGGGCCCCGGGCACTAGATCAATATGTTGTATGCTGGCCGGGCAACCTGGAAACCTGGAAACCTGTGCGGGCCACAGATTCCTAAACCCAAAATAAAAGTAAAGAAAAGACAGCTGTGCGCCTGCGCCTCTTGTCACATTTGAAACACAGAGAAACAGAGAGAAGGACAAAAACCGGACACTAGGACGGATAACAGAGAACATCGAACATCGAACAGAGACTTAGAGATACGTTTGAATTTGATTCAGGTAAATTTGCCTCTCGAGAGCTGGTTTTGTTTGTTTTTTTTTTTTTTTGTCTTTAATTAACAGCTCTGGTTTGACTTGTGAAATTAGAAAATTATTCCTGGAATTTCCGCTCAAAATAAATTCCAAACATTTTGCGCATTTGCTTTGCTGATTAGCCACAAAAAATGATAATGAGTTCTAACTCTGGGTCGATCATAAAGCCGTAAAAGAATCATAAATTGTTACGGAGAGGAAGCGAATTAGATTGAATTACAGTACGAAATCAATTTGAACAAATTATGAAGACTCGTGTGAGTTGAACAATTTTGATGTTTACTCTCTAGATTTATAAAGTTTTTGAGCGAAAATTTCAGGAAATCAATTTGGGAAAAAAACTTTCTAGGCGATAGTTCATTAAAAGCTATAAATAGAAGCTTATATATCTGCAGAGTAGCTGACAGCCGCAAAGCTTAGTTAAAGGCAAAGAAAAAAATTTCGATCATAAAAATCACAAAGATCCAACACCTAAACAGCTGCCTCAAAAACTTTTAAAGCGCATTAAAGTTTTTCAATGAAGTAAAACTTATATGCAAAAGCTTAAATTTCTTGACAAACTGTCAATAAATTAAAAATCATCAAAAAATTAAGCATTTGCTTAGATTGCTATAAACTTTCATTCTACACATTTGATTCCCAATTATCCATCATAAATTATTTCAAACTTTCATTAAACCGAAGAAAAACGCAACGTTGAAAACTTTCAAAAGCTCATTAAAGCTGCTTGCAAACGCCAATGTTTTCACTATGCATTTTAAGCAAAGTTCAAAGGCAAATTAAAGCTGGAGCTTCAGATTTTACAAGAATTTCCAGTAGTTACAAAGGCTTTACACTTAAAGCAGTTCTGCTTGACGAGGGCAGTTTGAATTGCCAGAAATCTGTTCACTTAAAAAAATGTATTTTGTTTGTTTAAATTTTAAACTATTTATCTTGAGCATCACATCAAACTGGTAAACTTTTGTATATATTAACAATTTATATATAGTCTATATATTTTTTTTTAGTTATTTATTTTGTCATTCACTTTCAGCTGGTGTCATTGAAAGCCATAATTGATTTAAGTTTGTGCACTTTCGAATCGAGTAGCCACAACTAACTAGTTATGCTCAATATGCATTTAATTTTTAATTAGCCGAAGACTTTCGGTTTCAGAGACGCTGCCCAATTTGAAAGACGATTAATGATGTGTTGAGAACATTTATGGCCAGACGAAAACCAAAACGATAAAGACAAAAGCCAAAACGCCTTTCACGAGCTTTACGACTATCGCACGCTTATAAATGCTAAAAAGCAGCAGCAGCAGCAGCAGCTGCCTGACAGTCTATATAAGCAGTTAATCCATCTATCTATGACATGGCTAAAGCTTAACTCTTTGGCCAACTTTTATGGCCAAAGCATTTCTATTTTTATACAAATTTAATTTTATGTTTTGTATTTTTTTCTGTGATTTTTTTCAAATTAATTACAAATGTTTTTTTTAAGCTTCTGCTCAGTCAATTTTTCACAATTAACTTTCAAACATTTAAAACTAATTAATATTAATTTCAATTGTTTTGATTTTCTCTGACCGCAAATAATTGTCAATTTTTTATGAGCCAGAATCAATTTAAATATCTTTTTTTTCCTATAGCAATTAGAAATGAAAATTTGCAGCGCCGCGAAGTATGCAACAGAAAAATGAGAGAAAATATATGAAAACAAAATTTGTATCGCGCTTTTTTGTGTAAACAAAACTCGAAGTCGAGCGGTTTGTTGTATATATTTCCTTCTACTATATTTAATTAATTTAACGACTACTTGAGAAGTCAGCAAATGCGTGAGAGAGTGTGTGTGTGTGTGTGCGTGTGTGTGTGTGAGGGCCAGCTACATGAAAAACTCATTAAAATGTTTACAGGCGCACAAAATCAACAAAAGCTCCACAAAAAGCGAGACTCAACGAACAAATATGAGGAAAAAACTGAACAAAAAACGAAAAGAGCAAAAAAATAAAAATCCAAACTTAAATACAGCAACTGAAATTGTTTTCAAATATCTTAAAAGACAAACTCGCAGCTAGTTTTTCCTCTTCTTCTTTCATTCACTCGTTTTGTTGTTTTGACTTTGGCAAATAAAGTTTTTGAAATGAAAATTTGATTTGCTTTTCATATATATTTAATGCGTGAGCAAACACGAAGCTGGGAATTGCAATTAAAAGGCAACTTTAAATTGCTTGAAGTACCTATGAGATGCAAATGTATCTATGAGATACAAATGTATCTGCAGCTTAACTTTGCAAGAGCATCTATGTAGGCAAATTCATAACCATCATTAAAATTTGACTAAACAAGATGTAAATGTATCTGTGGGATACAAATGTATCTATGAGATATAAAAATATTTATGAGATTCAAATGTATCTGAAAGTAATCGAATTTAGTTTGTAAACGAATTTTTATTGGCTTAGTTGGAATATCATTTACATTGTGGCTAAACAAGCTTTAAATATATCTAAAAGATACAAAAGTATCTGTGAGATACAAATGTATCTGTGAGATACAAATGTATCTGTGAGATACAAATGTATCTGTGAGATACAAATGTAAATGCAGTCAGTTAATAGTTTGTGACTACAGCTTTGATTTGTTCAACTCTAAAATAAACAAAATTAAAAAGTAGAATTAGAATTAGAAGATTTAAATATAAACAACAAAATGTATCTATGAGATACAAATGTATCTGCAGCTAGTTTTCATAGCTTGCATGGCTTGGCCCATTTATGTTGCTCTTCACTAAGAAGAAGCATTGCGCTTACAATTCAACTGCATTTTGGGCAGATCAAGTTGAGAATTGTTAGCCGCCAAATGTATCTAAAAGATACAAATGTATCTACGGGCGTTTTTGCCTATGTTGTTTCTTTCTTGCTACATAATGCAGTGATACAAAAAGTATGAAACGTATTTACACTGCAGCCAAGTCAAAGCTGTAAGCTGCCAAATGTATCTGTGAGATACAAATGTATCTGTAGCTAGTTTCTAGTTTGTAGCTGGCATTGCTGTTGGCTCATTTATAATTCAATACGCTCGACGGGGCCAACGTGTTTATGATTATGAGTTTGTCGTCTATTTTTTTTCTCTTTTTTTTTTGGCACACACAACACTGACACACACACAGCTTGCAACTATTTCAGTTCTTTTTTTTTTTTGGCTTTTTTTCTGTTGGTTTTTGCGGTCTTTTGTCTGGTTACAAAATTGGCAGCTAACATTTGTCACAATTTAGCGTCAAATTTAAATTTAAATAAAATATATTTTGTCACACACACACGCATTTTTTAATGACACTTTTGGCTGCGTCTGAAAAATTCATGAATATAATTTAGAAATGCAATAGATATATATCTATATATATATATATATATATATCGTGTATATATATAGAAAATGTTTCATATATGGTCAGCAATTATAATTATTTATTTTTTTATTTGGCAAATTTGTCAACTGACAAATTTTCATTGAGTTTAATTTTCTCGCATGCGATATTTATTTTTATTCATTTCTGTTGCTGCTGCAATCGCACTTTAAATGCCGCCAAGCATT
This sequence comes from Drosophila leonis, assembly GCA_035045365.1. Lineage (NCBI taxonomy): Eukaryota > Metazoa > Arthropoda > Insecta > Diptera > Drosophilidae > Drosophila > Drosophila leonis. The sequence continues at coordinate 5,998,980 of JAWNPC010000830.1, forward strand.
AAAATGTCATTCAACCGTTAATTGGCGGCGGGGCACAAAAGTTATATTCTACTTAAAATAATATATAGCCATAATTTCAGATAACTTAATGCCAATGTTTGCACTTTATATACAGATATATTTATATACTTATAAGTCTCTTTTTTTTTTGGGTTAAATGAAAAACAATTACAAATACTTGCGACTCAGACTAAATTGTTTCACTGGCAATTAACAGATGAATAGCTACAGATAGCTAATGGCCTTGAAGCCTTTCCAGGGACTAAGAGTCACTTATGACTTTCTTAACTGCAATTATTAAGCTATGAATAGCATCTTTAACTTAAGCAGTTACAACTGAAAGGAAAGCTTCAAAGATGCTTATTTGTATTTAAAAATCTTTGAATATCATATTTTAGACAGCTCCAACTACAAAGCATAAAAAACTAAAACTGTCGCCAACTAGAAGTTGCTAAGGCCAGCTTATTCCACTCAAGTTTCAGCTTTGAAACGCAGCTGTAGGCTATAATATTCGCAGTAAATACTTTCAAATCGTATCATATTTGACTTTAATGAAAGAGAGTTCAAAAGGGAATTTCTCCCTCAAGAAAAGAAAAGTCAAGCTACATGGCATAGATAACTAGCACAGCCAGATAATTTGTCATTATATATTAACTATTTGCTAGTTGTTAGCTATCATTTCTGGTTAGAATTCAAATATGCTTTGGGTTTGCTTTTGAAAATATTGACAGCTTTACAGCTTTTTATATTAACAAATTAAATTCTTTCATTAAGTTATAGTAAATATATGAAAAAAATATTTAAAAATTAAAGCTAACTTTAAATTATATTAATAATAATAAATAAATGTGTCTCGTTTTTAATCTTTAATAAAAGCACAAATCGAATTAAATTTCTATGAGAAAACTTGCTAACCTTCTCACCCATTCTTTGTAAATAAATGTCTAATATAAATATAAGTTTAGGTTAGTATTAATCAAAGTAAACCAGGCGATGTTAAATTAAGACACAAGGATGATAATGCAGTAAAAGAAGCTCTCAGTGCTTCCTAATAAACAAAAATAAAAACTAAAAAAAAAAATAAAAAAAAATGAGAAAACTTGCTTTAATTCTTGACGTAAACTATGAAGAAATTTCTAATATATATCAGAATATGTAATATATAATAGTAAATATATATATATTTACTTTTTTCACGTATTTTCATCAACTTTGAAGGTTTCTCTAACATATTTTAATCTAACTCACTATAGTTCAACTAGTCCAGCATATTCGCCTGAAGTAAGGTCCATATACATATACAAATATATATATGTATATCTATATATCTATATATATTTTATATATATATTTTGTATATATTCATAAATTTATATTAATTTACAAACTGCCTTTAATTGCAAATTTGAAGTGCAATAATTATCCATATTTCCATCAAACAAATTTTGCTCTTATCAGCATTTAATTTGCATAATTTTAATCAAAATACAATTGCATTGTATTTAAACTAAAATTTATTTGTGCATTTAAAATTGTTTATTGTAAAACGAATTATTACTAAATAATTTCAAATGATAAAGAATTTATGGATTTTGTAATATTTGCGAATTGGGCAAATTTGTGATAAAGAGAAATAAAAGCTTCCTGTCATTGCACTTACTCAATATATAAGTGAAGTTTGTATTTGGCATATAAAACTACATATTGAAAATATAGAATTAACTTAAAAAAACCAATTTGTCAATTTTGGAATTTATTTAACAAAAATGTTCTATGAAAACATGAAGCTCTATGGCTGAATGCCTTAATAAATCAATAAATTGAAGTTGACTTTAAGGCGTTTGCTATTAGAATATATATTTTAATGCAATAAATACAGGAAATACATTTAAAAATCTTTAAAAAAGTTAAATATTTGTTTGATTATTTAAATTAAAAAATAGTAAAAAGAATTACATAAACAAATTTAACTATTTAGTACCCTATATTCAGTCTCTTGCTGTGCTTACTTATATAAAAAAAACAAACTGATCTTGAACTCTTGAACTAACTGACATTGCAACTGATCTCACAATCCAAGTTATGCAATAAAAACCCACCTTGAACTGAGTTTTTCTTCAATATTTAAATTTGTTTTGATTTCAATTACAATTCATCTATGTAAAGCATGCGGTGCAAGGTTCAACACCTTTAAGCTCAGTGAGTAAGATTTTATAATTAAACAATTGTTTCCAAGAAGAAAAGCTGCAAATTAAATCAAATTTTCAAGAATTTTTCATATTTGCATAATCTTTAAGCTTTAGCTTGAAAAAAACTTTTAAAATATTTTTGTTTTAACTCGCAATATTTTTTTTTTTTCTTTATGATATTTTCAAATATTTTTTTAAATGCACAAAAATATTTTCTCTAATTTCTTTCATTTAATTTTTATAAATGGAATCAAAGTAATACAGAAAATGTTCATTCCTTAAACTTTATTTATATATGCTTAGTTTCCATTTATATACAATTATTTAAATATACTTTTAATTATATATTTTGTATATATATTCTTCAGTATTTCTTGTATCTACTTTTAATATAATTTCAACTTTATTCTACTTTTTTTCAACTCTCAATTATTTTTTGTTTGCTCTTCACAAATTATTTTGTGTTTTTTCTGGTTTTATTTATTTAATATCTAATGTTTTATCTGTTTGGTTTTTTGTGGGAAAAGGTTAATGACAATTTAATTTGCAAATTTTCGTTGTTTTGCGTCTAATTTGTATTTGAGTGCGACATTGGCCATAAATAAGTCATTAACGCGCTTAAATAGCTTTATTAGTCGCATATGATACGTTGGCTAATGTTACGGAGTGAGTTTTGGGTTCCGATTCCACTGAACTGAATAGTTGGGCATCGGGTGTGACAATAATTGGGTTAGTAAAACGTTTTTTTGAAATTTTTTTTTGTCAGTTTAACCAGATGAACTAGTTAAGAACTTATTGACTGGAAGATTAACTGCACAAATTGTCAAAATATGTGCAGCAAATTGGTTAGATATTGAAAAAACTGTTTAAAGTTGAGACTATACGAAAAACTGATGGGAAAGTTGAAGGAAAATATGATGATAAGACTAAAGAATATATTGAAGAAAATATTGAAGAAAAAATTTAAAAAATATGATAAAAAGATTGAATAATATATTGAAGAAAAGATTGAAAGAATATATGAAATATGAAATGAAATTTGATATGAAATATTGAAGGAAATGTGAGAAAGTTAAGCTAAAAGTTTTTTTTAGATTGCAGAACAGACTGAAAGAATGGTTGAAGTATAAAGAAAATATTGATAGAATACGTGAAAGAAAGGTTGGAGGAAATCTGGGCAAGTTGTACCAAGAAGTGATGGGAGAGAAAGAAATATTTATATGGAAGAACATATTGAAAGAATGGTTGAAGCAAGACGAAAGAAACTTTATTACTTTCCCAAAGACTTTGTAAAAGAAGTGTTAATGGAACTAAAAGTTGGACTAAAAAGTTATAGGAAAGAAGTAAGAATTAATATTGAGAAACAGATTGAAAAAAGTATTGAATTATATTTTCTTCAATTTTAATTTTAAATGAATGAAAGCTTGAAGGAAGAGTTAAACTAAAAATGTTCGAGAAAGTAGCAAAGATTGGGCTTAAGATTGAAGGAACGTTGGTTGAAGCATAGATTGAAAGAAAAGTTGCAAAATTGAAGTGAAAGTCAAATGAGGCGCTGCTTGAAAGAAAGACTAGAGCCAAATATTGATGTAAAGATTGACAGAATAACTACAGAAAAGAGTTGAAGAAAAATATCAGTTGAAGCTTGAAAAACTAGTTGAAGGCAGACCTTTGATTGAAGGCAAGATTTAAGGATAGATTGAAGCAAAAATTAAAGGAAATATTGAAGAACAAATTAAAAGAGTAGTTAAAGTAGTTGAGCATTAAAGTTAAGATTAAAGAAATAGTAGAACAAGAGATGGAAGAGTTTGGAAAAATCAAAAATTTAAGGAAATATTTGAAAACTAATTTTTATTTTTTTTTATGTACTCAACAACAGCTTAAAAGTTGTATAAATATATTTTATATGATTTTTAAGCTGTTGTTGAGTATATTTAAAATATATAGAAATTGTTTTCAATAAATTGAATACAGTAGAAATGCTTATAAAAATAGCTTCAAAGTGGAAAAGCCTCATTGAAAATGTATAGAACATACAAAAGGGAAGCTTGGCATAGAGCAAGCTTGGCATATATAGAAATATCTATATAACATTTTATTGAAAGAATATGCCAAATATATATGATGCCTAAAGAGAAATAATATAATATTTCAACATAAATAAAACAATGAAACAGAAAAGACCAATCGAAACAATTATATATATAAGATTTTGTAATTATCTAACTATTGTTTCTAACTATTCCATAAATTGTTCCATTCTCAATTAGTTTCCTAGTAAAACACGATGAATATGCCCAAAGTCTTTGAAACATATTTTCCGCACACAAATCATTTGCTTTTTAATAACATTTCAATCCATCATAGTTGCTAACAAAAACATTTGTTTTTAACCACTTATCTCTGTGGATAGTAAGAAGCAGAAGAAGAAGTAAGAAAACAAGTGTTCGGAACCCTGAAAGGTTTTTGAAAACAAATTGCGATAGAAATTCGCCAGCTACCGAGATTCGCTAAACTGGTTTACCGACGGCTGTTCAAGTCGGTTGATTCATGGACCGATTTCTAGTTTACATTCATACATACGTATATAGTTAGATAGATTGTTGTATACAGCTGAGATCTACTTACTTATCACATCGTGGCCGTGACAATCCAAATCCAGGTGATGATTCATCACCAGCGATGGCTGTAATCCAGTTTGGCTGTGACTGTGATTGTGATTGTGATTGTGATTATGATTGTGCAGTGGTAGCTGGTGAGCCAAATGGCCACCAATCTCTGCCATTACCATATATTTGGCTTATAGACCGGCAACCAACCAAAATACACTTCAGATCTTTTATAGAAATGATGAGAAAAGAAAGCGCAACTCAAAATTCGAACACGATTTTCCACATTGAGCATCAAGTGTTGATTCCTTGTATGTGTGTGTGTGTGTATGATTGTGTGTGTGTGAGTGTAGGTGTGTATGTGTGTGTGTGTTGAAGTTTTAGCAATATTTTTATTTAGCTGCTGCGTTTTAAGGCACTTTTTGTACAGTTTAGTTAGGCAAAGATACGCTTTTGTTGTATCTTAACTTTTGCACGCACTCTTTGGGCTTGTTGTTGTTGTTGTTGTTGTTGTCACAATTGGTAACACACGCGAACAGGTAAATGTAATAACGCCATAGGTCGAGGAAGCGCAGAGTTTCGTATTCTCGTATCCAAAGGCGACGACGGCGAAAGGCGACGGCGAACGACGGCGAATTTGGTTTTTTTGGGGTGCGTACGTTCGTTGCTTGATATTGCTGCTGCTGCTGTTGTTGCTGTTGTTGTTGTTGTTGTTGTTCTTTCTCTAAACGTAACGCGCACAGCACAGCAACAACAACAACAATAATAATGATAAATATTTACGAAAACGACGCGCGTACCAACACGATGCTGACGGCGCTGCGACTGCTGAACGACTAAACCGGCTGACCGTGTGCGTCTTTCGGATTCACAAAGGCAAAACTTACAGAAACGTTCGCTTCGTTTCGTCGCGCTTCGTCTCGCCTCGTCTCGTTGTGTTCGTGCCCTGCGTCGCTGTCGCTGTCGCTGTCGGCGTCAACGCCAGCGTCACAGCTAACCCCTCGTTGGCTAGCCACAGTTCGACACTGCTCGCACAGCAGCCACACACACATGTAGTTAGAGCAGTACAGCTAGTGTATGGCTTACGTTGGCTGCCTGCAGCAGCTGCAACCGGTTTCGTTCGTTTTCGGGTCTGGGGCGCGTCTCACTGTTCGAAAGCGGGCAACAGGAACAGGTGTTTGGCTGTGCTGCTCGCACACGCCGCATGCCATCTCGCTTCGCACGTTTTCTAAATGGCGTCCAAGCGGGCCAATCGGTTGGCGCCAGTGCGCATGAGTCGCCCCACTGGCGGGCGGCACAGCTGAGTTGCAATTGCCGTTGCCGTCGCTAACTTCAGCCACAATCTACAGGCAATGGAGGCAGTCAACCCCAACTTGCTTTGCTTTTCTTCGGTGTTATTTTTTTTTCGAGAGTGTGTTCGTGTGTGTGTTCGTTGCTCTTCCTTTTTGCTGCCTTTTGCCTTTGTTTTGCCAATTTCGCTTTTGGTTTTCGAAGTTTGTACTACAAAATGGTTGCACTTGTAAGCAAATGCCACTAGTCTGCTCCCACCCAATGCCCTGCCACCCTCGTCCGCTCTCACTCTATCATGTTTGGCTGCACAATTGTTGGCTGTGTAATGCGCTTGTCGAAGTTTTTGGCAGCCACAGCCGCACCTTGTCTTGACTCTTGGCTGCGGCTGCCACTGCTGCCACTGCTGCTGCTGTTGCGGCTGTGGCAACGTCTTTTGGCCTCGTAGCTAACATCATAATAATTATTGATCTTTTGATTTTGGGCTTGTGTCTCGTTTACCGTTTACTGTTCAAGGCTCTGTTGCAATTTTAATGACATGTGCCACGCCTGCTCCTCCTCCCTACTCTGTGTGCGTCTGTGTGTTGTTGCGGTTAGCCAGTTCGTTGACTTGGCACCCAGTTCCGCCTGCTCTGATGATTTGTTTTAGACGCCAGTTGGCAGTCTGCTGCCTGATTCCCCAGTTGTTACACAGTTTGCCGTTATTTTTACCGTTTTTATTTGCCGCTGCTTCCGCTGACGAGCATTGAGGGGGTGAGTGCTGCTGCTGCTGCTGCTGCTGCTCGTCATGTTGTAATCAAGGTCATCAGCTCCGCTCCGATTGGGCCACTACGCTCACTCACAGCCCGTCGCAGTTAGCCAGACGCTGACATTAGTATATGCACACACACACACACACACACATGTATGTGTATATACACAGAACATGTAATGCTACAACTGTAAAAGCTTTCGCGCCATCTCCTTCACACACACACACACGCAGCTGGCAAAAACAGCTGACTGATTTGTCTGTCTGTGTGTCTGCCTGCCTTTACACTCTGTGTGTGTGTGTGTGTGTGTGTGTGCGTGTTGTTGGCTGGCAGCATGATTTCAAAATTTAATTAGGTCCCGTCCATTAATTGGGTTAATTGAAATGCCGGTAAAAGTCTGGCGAGCAACAGCAACAGCAACAGCAGCAACAGCAGCGCTTACAAAATTTAGGACATGTCACTCAAGCAATGCTAACTGACCCAGCCACCCACCCATTCGCCTCCCTCTGCCACAGTAAATGAAATGTTTTCCAACTTGTTGTTGTTGGCCTCGTTGTAGTTATGCAGCATTATCCTTGCTATTGTTGCTATTCATTGCTATTTAAGAAACAGAGAATTGAGCATCGATTTGCCATCGCAATTACGTTCTCAATTATTGTTTCTCTAGCGTTTTGTTTGCGGTTGATGTGTTGAAGTGGAATTTTGCTGAGCTGTTGGATTTGATTTGGTTATAAAAATAAGTATTTATTGTGAAATCTATGTCATAATATAATAATAGAAATAATATGACTATTAAATACATTTTGTGGGGGCGGCTTTTAGCATTTCAGCTTTTTAAGATGATTGCAGCTTAATATTCATATTTTCTCTATATGGATTTTTTCTTACATCATAACAAGAAAATATAGTCTGAACACTAAAATTGTAAAAATATAAAAACACACAAAAATGTTTTTTTATAATTTAATGTAAATAAATAATAAAAAAAAGATAAATTATTAATTTATAATTTTTTTTATTTATTTATATTTTTTTGTTTTTTTTTTTATTTTAATTTTTATTATTTTTCCTTTTCAAAATATTTTTTTACATTTTGTAAATTTTTTAATTGATTTTTATTAAAAATCATTTCAAATGTTTCTTATTGTTTTGCTTAAAAAAAGACTTTATTCTCAATTTTTTAGATTCCTAATTTGGAGTATTTTCAACTTAGTTTTTGATTAATTTGTTTAATTTATTTTAATTTTAGTTTTAGTATATTTTTTAAAATTAATATTTAATTTTTTTTATAATTTTTGTTGAATTTTTTGAACAATATATCAAATCTATTAAATTTTGATTTTTTTAGGTCTCATAATTTGGTTATTTTAACGAAGTTTGTCTCCATGTATATAATACATATATTAATTATAAATATATAAAACTAATTAATTATTTTGATTAAAGTGTATTTTAAATATATTTATTTTTATTTAAATACATTTTCAATTTCTCACAATTTTTTTGAAAGAAAAGCCTCTTAAGCGAGCTGCTTTATAATTTCCATCAACGGATCTACTTCAGATGTGCTATATAAAATAATTTCTAAAATATTTTATAGTAATATTTATTTATTCAAATATTATTATTTAAATATTATTTTTTTATATTTTACATAAGTTTAAGTTCTTAAGCTATTTTTGAATTATAGTTCTCTAAAGACATTTTACTAATAGCTTCTTCCAAGTGCGATATGAATGTTATGTTGGATTAGGTTTATGTACTAAAAACATAACATTAAAAAATAAAATAAAATAACTTCTTTTCTCTATACGTTACTTATTAATTGTATAAACTTATAAATCATAAAAATATTACAGCAATCAATACTTTTATTGACTTTGTTTTCCAATTCACTCACTTTTCACCTGATTCTCACTTGAAAATATATATAGAAAATATTTTTTCTCCGAAATTTACATCTGTTAAGAAACTTTTATTACTCTGGCTTTAGCTCATTATTGCACTCGATACATTATATATATATATATATATATATATATATATATATATATATATATATATATATATATATATATATATATGTATATATCTCCAACATCGAAGCTTAGCCTAGCCAAGGATATTAAGCAAACAGGAACAGCAACAGCCACAGCAACAGCAAATGCGAACCTAAAACACGCTCTCGATTCACATCTCGTTTTGCTTCGTTGCTTGACAGACAGCAGCCAGCCAGGTGAGGGCTCTTAACTAGTTAATTAGAAATGTTGTAGCTGAGCCAACATTTAGTTTGGCGCCCCATTGTGAATTGTGAATGTGAACTGTCTTGAACTGGCTAGAACCAATCAAACGCCCCTCTTCATGCCTTAACAAATATTGTTTGTATTCAGTTATTTGATTGCTTGGCCCTTTTAAAGCTTTGTTACAGCTGCAATCAGTAGCCAATTTGGTAACTGTGTTACATGTCTGTTAGTAAGCCAATAGAAATGAGTGAAGAGTGTTGTGGTTCATGTCATTGAAGTGAGAGCAAAGATGCTGTGTAGATATAGTTGATGCTCGAGAGCATAGCTTGAACTATTGAAATAGAACTTTAAAGATTTCAGTTTAGTTGTGGTCATAGAAATAGTAGTGCGACTGAAATGCTGAACAGCAACATTTTGTGATAAACTTAATATTTTGACAACAATTTTAATATATATAAATATAAATATATATGTTAATTTTAATACTCGTTTCAAATTATTTTCAAAATATTTTGTTTAACATAAAATTTTGCTGTTTAACATTTCCGGCGCACTACTATTTCTATGAACACAGCTTTTTTATTTATATATAGTATATATATATATACTATATATTTATATATTTACAGAATTATATCCCTTCTTTATCTGTTGGCATATTTAGCATAAAATTACGTCCCAAGCAAATTGAAACTCGTTTTTTTTTTATTTTACTGTCTAACGCTAAAGCTGAAGCTGAAGCTGAATGTAAATTTCGTATTTCAATTTTAATTTCAAAGGCGAACGTTTGCGGGCAGCTCGTATCAATCTGCGCGTGATACATACAGTGTGACCTGCCTAGCACAGACAGACAGACAGGCATAGCGCTCGGCTGCTGTTCGTTGGCTCCAGCCAAAAGCAAATAGTAAAAAAACATTTTATGCAAATAGCAACACGCAAAACACCTACGCAAACAGTCAGCGGGCGAGGGTAGAGAAGGGGGCGTGGCAGTTAGGGTAGCAGGCTGAGCAGGGCAAAGACTTGCGGTTCATTTAATTTTCGCACTTGGCGGAGCACAGCAGCCAAAGCAAAAATTGCCAAATGTTTAGGCAGCAAAAGAGACAGAGACAGAGACAGAGAGAGAGAGAAAGAGAGGGAGCTAGAAATGAAAGGCTAGAAAGAGGTAAAAGTCTAGAGAGTTGAAACGTTTAGTTAAACTCATATGGTCAAGCGAAATTTTATAGGCTTTGCATGGCCGAAAACAAATTTCAAAGAGCTTTAAAGGGAAAGAGAAAGAGAGAGAGAGGGAGAGAGAGTGGAAGTTGGGCTATGAGTGTGAGAGAGAGAGAGAGAGAGTTGGCAAATGTTTTGGCTGCATGACGTAGCAGTTTATTTATTGTGTGAGGTTGTTGAGGTGTGCTGTATGTGTTTAGGTGTGCGTGTGTCTCTCTCTGTGTGTGTCTATGCTACAGTTTGTGTGTCAGGCAGAGTCCGCAATCCTACGCCGCCACACACACAGACACACACACACAACAAAGTCCAGAGTTGACTTTTATAGAGTCGCATGCACAATAAAGAAGTCTATTATCCTTTTTGCCAGCGACGACGACGCTGTTATTGTTGTTGTTGTTGTTGTTGTTGGGTGAGCGTCGACTGGGATCGATATCCATTAGGAAAATTAAAATTGTGGCAGAGGCAATGAACGTAAAAAGCGGAAACAGCAGTCAGTCAGTCAGTTAGTTAGTCAGCCAGGCAGTCAAGCAGTCAGGCAGCCCACCCAAAAAAAGGCCGCTCAGTCTGTCTATCAGTCAGTCAATCAGTCAATCAGTCAGTCAGTCAGTCAATCATGCACTCATTCAGCGACCGCCATTTGTCGCGAGCGTCTTTGGCGCAGCCATTTCCGTTTCCGTCTGGCGGGCACAGGTTAACGGTAATTATGTAGCCATACCAGGTCATACGTCATACGTGATATGTCATATGGTATATGGTATATGGTATATGGTATATGGTATATGGTATATGGTATATGGTATATGGTATATGGTATATGGTATATGGTATATGGTATATGGTATATGGTATATGGTATATGGTATATGGTATATGGTATATGGTATATGGTATATGGTATATGGTATATGGTATATGGTATATGGTATATGGTATATGGTATATGGTATATGGTATATGGTATATGGTATATGGTATATGGTATATGGTATATGGTATATGGTATATGGTATATGGTATATGGTATATGGTATATGGTATATGGTATATGGTATATGGTATATGGTATATGGTATATGGTATATGGTATATGGTATATGGTATATGGTATATGGTATATGGTATATGGTATATGGTATATGGTATATGGTATATGGTATATGGTATATGGTATATGGTATATGGTATATGGTATATGGTATATGGTATATGGTATATGGTATATGGTATATGGTATATGGTATATGGTATATGGTATATGGTATATGGTATATGGTATATGGTATATGGTATATGGTATATGGTATATGGTATATGGTATATGGTATATGGTATATGGTATATGGTATATGGTATATGGTATATGGTATATGGTATATGGTATATGGTATATGGTATATGGTATATGGTATATGGTATATGGTATATGGTATATGGTATATGGTATATGGTATATGGTATATAGTATATTGTATACAGGGTATATATGGTATAGAGGGTATAGAGGGTATAGAGGGTATAGAGGGTATATAGGGTATATAGGGTATATAGGGTATATAGGGTATATATGGTATATAGGGTATATCAATTATATAGGGTATATGGGGTATATCGAGTATATAGAGTATATAGGGTATATCGATTATATAGGGTATATCGATTATATAGGGTATATAGGGTATATATAGTTGATATGGAACAAACTTACTTCTCTTTTTGGGCAGTGTATTTGCAGGGCATACAGACTACATAGGGTATATAGACTATATAGGGTATATATAGTTTATATTACTTACTTACTTTCTTACTTCTTTTTTTGGGCAGTGTATCTGCATTTGACATTTGTTCCTTTTCATTGTTGTTGTCTGTTGTTATTTTGTTGATTTTGAATTAGGTTTCCAGTCAGAGCGAACGCCCGCACACATCAATTGTTGTTGTTGTTGTTGCCATTTTGCAGCTGTCATTGTTTTTCGTGTTTTGTTTTTGTTTTATTTTCGAACTTTGTTTGCTTTTTTGGCAAACGCAAACGCGACATTTTCATTGTTGGCGCTTTGCAGCAGTTGTTTTCGCTTGTTATTGTTGCAGTTGCTGTCATTGTTGCAACAGCAACAGCAGCAGCAGCAGCAGCAGCAGCAGCAGCAGCTCATCTGTCATTCAAAGTCATGCAGCGTGCAATTTCTGTTGCTGTTATCATGACTTTTTGTTCAATTCCAATTCGTTTTTTTTAGCAATGGCTGCCACCTGCCACATGCCAGCAGCTACATGCCACATGCCACATGCCACTTGCCACAAACTCAGTTGCAGTTGCAATAACAACGACTTGTTTGCATTTCAATTTGATTGAATATAAATTTCATTGGTTTCGCTTCACGTTTGCATTGCATCCATCTATGGGAATATATATATATATATATATATATATATATATATATATATATATATATATATATATATATGCAACAACAACATACAACATCAATCAGTCAAACGTCAGTCAAACGCGGCCTGTGCAGCTTTTGGCCTGCAGTTTGTTAAATTTTTAAGCAAAGCTTTAGCTGCGCACGAACTTCAATGTCTATCCACAGCCACAGTCAACACCCCTTTATCAACCAGGCCCCACTCGCGCCCTTCTCGGCGCTTTTTGCTCCGCTCCAAAATGCTCAGAGCAGAGCTATTTGTATAGCATTTGGACTAAGCTGCTCCACTGGCGGGCAGACTTAGCAGACCTAGCTCGTTGAATTTTTATAACGTGGCCACACACCAGCACACACACACACACACACACACATTTGTGTGTGTTACATAGTTATTTGTTAGAGCTATGCGCATAGGCGAGAGTTGTTCTATCAGTTTAGGAATATCAAAATAAAGTATTTATGTTAAGAATCGGTTATATGCAACGACTGTGGCAAGTAGTTCAGGAGGCGTGGCACCACGCGATTCCATTCAATCGCCTCATCGATTTCATGCCAAGCCGTAGAAGCCTAGTTTTAGACCAACAAAGAAATAAATGAAAACATAATTTATAAAATTATTTTTTTGTTTGATTTTTTTGTAGCTACTACTATTTTCATGAACAACTATTTTTGATAATTTTCTTTGTCAAGACCTAAAGTGCACACGTTTCTAAGTTTGTAACAAACAACCAACTAAATGAATAACAAAATATGTTTATCCTAATATTCTTTTCAAACTGTATTCAAAATATTGTGCTTATCACTAAATTTAGTTATCCAACATTTAGTGCTCAGTCGCACTACTATTTTCATGAACACAACTGTATATTGAGCTGATAATAAATTATAAAAATATATATATTATATAAGAATATATTAGTTTAAAAATTCATTTTCATTTGCAATTTTGTAGCTAAGCATAGCTTGTTAGCAGACCAGTGTAGCTGGTTTAAGCCTTAAGTTGAAGAGTCTATAGCTTGCAAACATGCATTATCATAAATGTCTATAAGCTTCCTACAAAACATATAACTCTATATGGTCGTATACAAAATTAGATAGTTAAAGATAGTTGATAATAATGTTATATACATACATATATAAGTATATGGAAATATATATATAAATATATGTAAGTCTTTTAAATAAAATAAAATGATAAACAACTTCCAAGATATATAAATAAATTCTAAAATATTTTGTACCTATTTTTATTTACTTAAATTAAATATATATTTTTTTAAATTATAAAATATATATCAAAAATTAGATTAGATTAAGATTTGTATATGTAATATATATAGATTAAATATTTCTTTATATTATTTATATTTAAAATATATTAAGATATATTGAGAAAGAATTTCCAAATATTTAGCTTTTGCCATATTTCACCTGTATTTTCCTATATTATATAAATCCCAGCTGGAATGCAAAAAACAGCCCTTGCATGTGATTTGCTTTTCTATAGTGTTGTCTATGTGTGTGTGGCGTGTGGTGTGTGTTTGCTTGTGTGTTGTTGTGTGGCGCTTCGTAGTCCAACCAGCTCACTGGAGCATAATTTTTGCGGTTCCTTTTAAGTTTGCATATCAATCGAAAATTTATATGACGGTAAAGCGCACACAGAGCGCTCCACAGCCCCCACAGCCCCAATGTGTATCTCTCTCTCTCTATGTGTCTGTGCTTTTGTGTGTGTGCGCGCGCATACATTTGCAAATGTTTTATATGCAAATCCAGCCAGAGGAGTCGCTGCCAAAGTTGAGCAGCAGCAAAAATGAGGCAGAGCCATAAAAGTAAAAGGCAGCGGCGGGTGTGGGTGTGGAAGTCGAAATTTGAAGGGTTTGCATTTTTCTACCTTTAAGCTAAGGTGTAACTGTGTGTCTGTGTGGGTGTACCGTGCGCCATATTAAAAATGGCGGCAAGCGCTTTTGCTTGTTGTCAGGCAAAACACACAACAAACGCTGCGGCTGCCGCTGCCGTTGCCGCTCTGCTTGCAACTTGTCTGCCGCCCCCTTTTTTTGATCAACCCTATGAACCGTAGCCCACCCATAGCCCACAGCCCGCAGAGTCAACCCCTTGGCACTTGTCGCTGTTTTGCTACCCTTTCGAATGTTGTTGCCCAGCACCTGCGACTCGGCGCGTCGTCGCCCCAAGCAGCGCTAAAGTAGTGTGTGTGTGTGTGTGTGTGTGTGAGTGTGTGTGTGCCTTGTGTCTATGCCTGTGTGTGTGTGAGCTCAGCAAATCTAAATACTCAACGCCCAAGCCTTGGCCCAACCGAAAAGTCTGTCCGCAGCGACAATTCTTGAGAGGAAATTTATGCAGAAATAGCAACAGCAAAAATGGTGAGAAACAACAACAACAACAACAACAGTAACAACAACAACAACAACAATAATTGCTATAAGAACAAAAAGTAACTTAAAATGATTTAGATCAGCTTCAATGATCCAGGCAATGCGCTACAGAGCGTAAGAGCGCATAGAATTTAAATTATGATTTTTTCTATCTTTTATTTGTTTATTTAATAATAATAAACCTTTTTAAAAAATAATAATGTATAAAATTCTTTTATATATACTTTTAATATTTGAAAAAATTATAAAAAATTATAAATATAATAAAATAATAATAATAATGAAAAATATTAAAATACTCATAAATAATTTATAACTATTAGATCTATTATCTATTTGAGCTTTCACATTTTGCAGATTACCCCAACAAATTCAGATATATCAAAACTTTTTATAGTCAAAAAGCATAAAGTTCATTTAATATCTATTCAGATAATGATTTAATTGTTGATATATGCACTTAAAAGCTTGCTTAGATTATAAATAATAAAAAAACAATGATAAAATTTTATGTGATGAAAATAATTGAAAATTTTTATGAGCCAATAAAATGTAATTTTATGACTTTCACTTGTAGATAAATCGAATTAAGGTCAATCGTAAAATTTTAGGGAACCAGAAATGAAAAGTTTTTAATTGAAGATAAGATTTTTAGAATTGAGATAGCTCAAGGGAATATTGAATGAATTTTGAAAAGTTTTGAAGATGGGCTTAAAGATATATAGTGAAAAAAACTTCAAGTCTTATGGAGAAATTGAATACAAAAAGACAGAAATATATGCAGAAATAAATTTAAGTAAATACAAGCAAATATGTAGAAATTATTGAAATTTTTTTTATAAAATTTAATATTTTTGGCAGAAAAATATTTTAGATATTTTAAATAAATTTCTATATATTTTATATAGATATTTTAAATACTTTTTCTATTTAGGAAATTTTTTTTTTATAATATTTTCATGCAACAAAAAGGATTAAGAAATAAACTTGAGATAAGTTTGGAAATTTGTAGTATGAATAATATAAATTCTCAATGTAAAAAAAATTGTTAAATAAATATATGTTTATTATATATATGTTATATATTTATATAGCAGTATTTTAAACTATATTTCTTACAATAAATTTCCTATTGAAAACTTGAAAAATTCTTTTTAGCTGCTGCTGCCAAACTTTCATACAAGCCAAGCAGACACAATTCAAAAAATTTTCAACTTTCTTACCAAATATGATGAGCATACAAAAAAAGGGTACAAAAAACTTGTGGCAGAAGCTAAAGAAAAACTTTTGGAGCTGTGGGGTGGTTGGCAGCGGCAGCTCGAGGCACCTGGTCAAAAGAAAATGTATGAAAAAAAAGAGTTTTGAGCTGGCGGCAAGTTGAAACAAAACATAATGCCAAAGATAAGCCGTTTGGCTGGCCCTCAGGCTAAAGCATTTCAAGGTGTTCAGTGAAAATGTGTGCAAGAGGCAGCAGGAGGCGTGGCAGAACTCTGTTTGTATGTCCGTCTCTTTAGACTTGCACTTTTAGGCTGAGGTTTAGGGTAGTCCAGTAACAGGCAGATGAAGGCGTGGCAGCATCCATAAAGTATATATATTTGCTTGAACTGCTTCAACAGTCGAGTGGAGTTAGCCCTGTCTTTTTGCTTCGCGGTATCTCCTAGTCGGGCACTCCCCTCCAGAAGCTTCTTTTGTCTTGCCTTGACAACCCTTTGGCAGTCGTAACCCTTGCCATATGTATACAAATTACTTGGCTGGCATAGAGGGCATATTATTAGAGCCATATTGTCATTAAGTTTAATGCGGCTGACAAATGTAACAATTCTGTCAAATTTACTGGAAGCTGAGCGCAGCGGAACGCGTGTTGGCGTTTAAATACGGTTGAAGTTGGATTTCCGATGCTCGAAATGAAATGCGCTCAAGTGGCAAGCCGTGGTGGCGCAACCCCGATGCCCTGTTGTCCAAAAGCCCTTAGTCGCAGTCAAACATTACATAATTGCTGGGCGCGGCAACGCCCACATTTTGCATTCTCGCTTCTTTACTTCTTCTCTTTTTTTTATGTGCGAATTGGCGCCTAATCAAGCGGAAGATTTGAATGGAGTGGAAAGGGAGACAGACAGAGAGAGCAAGAGAGCGAGAGACTCGAGTGTGCTAAGTGTTGTCATTTTGGTGGCAATAAAATTATATTTTTGACAGCCACACACACACACACACACACACACACACACACACACACACACACACATACACACACACATAAAGATGAGGTGTTG
Organism: Drosophila leonis; assembly: GCA_035045365.1. NCBI lineage: Eukaryota > Metazoa > Arthropoda > Insecta > Diptera > Drosophilidae > Drosophila > Drosophila leonis. The sequence goes on from JAWNPC010000830.1 coordinate 6,016,343, forward strand.
CCACATCAGCCATGCCTCAGTGAGTCGAGTGGGCGTTGCCTTGGCGCGGCTGTTGCGATTTCCTTTAAGAGAAGCTCAGCTCAGCGCAGCTCAGCTCAGTCTAGCTTCTGGGCGAGGGTCAGCGTCCAGTCAAGTGTGTGCACAGCTTCCACTTGGCTGCGCTGTTGTTGTTGCTGTTGTTTTTGTTGCTGTTGTTGCCTGTCATAAATCACGCTTCGTTTGACAGCAGCAACGGCAGCGGCAGCAGCAACTGGCCAAAAATGTTGGCCAAGTTTTGTAGCTTCTTGCCTCATTAGTGCAGCAGGTGGGCTCCGCGTGCAACACGTGGCACGTGGCCCGCCGTGCCTAGAAGGCTTCAAAGTGAAAGTTTATACACTTTTAATTAGCGCTAATGATGAAAGACAAAACGCGCAGGCGGAGGTATTGACTTACCGAACTAAAAGCCAACTCTGAGTCGAAATCGAAATCGAAGTCGGAGCAATGGCGACAGCGACGTCGACGTCAACGTCTTGCCCTTTGCTGCGCAAATTTATTGTAGGCAATAATCCTTAAAGTTTAAGTTACATTCCAAAGATAAGGCGGCAGGATTGGGCCGCATGACACACTCCAGACTTTGCTTTGGCTCACAAAATGCCTCAATAAAAACGCAAATGACTTTGTTCTAGTTGGTTGTGCTAGACTAGTGAATACCCTACATGGCATTAGTTAAGTAAGTAAACAAACTTTTTTGATAATATTTAAGGTAATAGAAACTTAAAAAGTTGAAAAAAAGGGGAAAAAAATGTTTTTTGAATCAATATTATGAATGAATGTGAATATTACTTGGCATACTTAATTTATATAATAAGTAAGAGGTATTCAGAGGAAATCACATATTTGTTAGCTGCGTACTTTAAGAGCGCTAACATAGCTAATTTAAAGTATTGTATTTAGCTCCCATAGTTCTTGAGTTGTGCTTAAATATTTAACTAATGGCAGCTGGGCCAAATTTGAGGTAACTAAATTTTATAATTTTCGAGCTTTATATAAAGTACTATACCAAGAATAAAAAAATCAAAATTAGTAAATAGTTAGCAGCAGCTGCATACCAAATTTGAACACTCTAGCTTTTATAGTCTTTGAGTTATGCCTAAAAAGTGAAGGAAACAAATCCATTTTGTACATATTGTGATGAAGTTAAGAGAAGATATAAAAAATATATAAATAATATATAAATAATTTATATAAATATTTAAATAAAATATATAAATATATAAAAAATATATACAAATATATAAATAATATATATAAATATATAAATAATATATATAAATATGTAATCTTCGGGCTATAAAAAAAATCAAAATTAGTATACAGTAGAGAGCATATCCAAACCAAATTTGAGCAGCCTAGCTATTATAGTTTTCGAGTTATGCCTTAAAAACAAAGCAGACAAATAAACATTTTTTATCAATTCTTAAATTCTGAAAAAACTTAAGGATATAAAATATATATAAATATAAGTTCATTTTGTATATGATATATGACATGATATATATGAGAATATATATTAAAAATTCTCAAGTTTAGTTTCAAGTCAAATCTCCAATTTTTATAGTTATTTAATAATATTTATAATTTATAATTTGTATAGTTATAGAAATATTCCTTAATAGAAAATTAGTTAAAAGTAGGGAATATACAATAGATAATAAATATACAACTGTCTAAGAAGGGAATCTTCTATCATTTGTAGCAGAAGGTGAAAAAATATTTAGAAAGAAACAGTTTGGAAAATAATTTTTTTTTTAAATTAAATTAAATTTATTAAACAATTTTTCTTTAGACTAACAATTTCTTAGACCATCCACTCACATGCCGACAGCTCTGTTGATATGAAAATAAACATATATATTTATAAACATAAAAATTTTTAGAAAAAGTCTAGCTATAAGGTATATATGCTCCTTATCCTGACATACCAACCTAACCGATATGCCCACTTTGACCATTTGGAATGGGTATCAAAGTATATATATTGTATGTATATAAAAACCCCCAAAGCAAGACGAAAATGACGACGAGCGACGGCTGGCTTTAATTGTCGTTGCGCTGCGTTTCATTTTATTGTTGTTGACCGCTGCGCAGTCGCCGTCGCCGTTGCCGTTGCCGCTTGCAAACGCTGAGTCAGCTTTAGCGGCAGGGACCGGTCCCTGGATCGACTCGAGATCGGGCGCCTCGAGCCTCGAGCCACGCTGGGGCCCGTTGAGCGGGCTCTCGGCTGTTATCAGTGCAGGTTTAACCGAACCTATAAACAACCGCGCGGAATGCCATGCATAAATGTCCCCAAATTAGATAAACATGGCGCCAATGCAATCGACGGCTCACACACACACACACACGCACACGCACAGTCAGCTTCAGCTGCTCAGCTGCAGAGCCAAACCCAATGTTGAGGTCGCCATTTCAAGGCGTGTTTTATAGCTGTGTGTGTGTGTGTGTGTGTTTGCTTCTTTCTTTCTTCTTTCTTGTGTGTCTTTTTCTTATATTCATTTTGTTACCGCCCGACAGTCGGTCTTTTTTTATCTTAATACCTTTTCTAATTTCTGGACCCGGTGCGGCCGCCGGCTGGCGCTCATTTGAATAGATGCAATGGCTGCGTCTACCTTAGCTGCAGGCTGCAATGTTGCTGTTGTTGTTGCTTGTTGCTTGTAGCGCTTATCAGCGTACAAATTTTCGTTTTGATAAGCGTCTAGCTTCGCTCAAGCCAATGTAAATGTAACAGTCTAAAGCGAAGCCAGGGCGGTCAATAATTAGTTTTTTTTTTGAGGAAAGTTATTCATGTTGTCTGACAGACAAAGAAAGTCGCCCTCTATATATACATATATATCTTTTATTATATTTGTGACCTTTAATTTTGCTTTTATTTTCAAGGCTTTTTAATGACAACATTTTTATTTGATTATTTTTTTATGTGAATTTTGAATAATTTAGTTGTTTGGCCATAAAAGAAAAACAAAAACAAATTATCGAACTTTTGACCAGCAAAATTTTTTAACTGCCAAAACTTAATTGATTTTAAATGACTAATTAAAAGCGAACAATTTTATGCCTGATAAAAAACTGGATAAAGACTTGATAAGGTTAGGTAAATACTGTTTAAAGCAGTCTATAAGTTTTATATATAACTCTTTAGTAAGACTAATTAATGAGTCATTAAGGAAGGCTTAGGAGTAGATCTCTGTAGCAGCAGCTATGATGAGTTTCTAAGACTTCAAATGCCTGAAGTTTGCCTTGCTAATGGAATATGCAATTGAAATGCCAGAATATTATGTTTATCAGACAATTTTGTTGTCCACTGGCACTACTATTTTTATGAACACATACTTACTCTATCTAGTTTAGCTAATATCAGCTAGTCAGCTGGAGTACACATTGAAAATCAAATGTTAAAGAGTTTATTCCATATGAATAGACTTTTAAAGAGTCTGGCTAAAGTATTTGATATGTCCGCCCGTGCGAGTTATCTACCTCGCATCTAGAAACATTGTGATCTGCATTGTAATCCAATATGCTACAATATTTTTACAAGGACGATAAGGATGGCTTAATTACAGCTTACAGCTTTACGCTCGACACGCACTTAGGCATGTTGTGTTGGTGTTTGTCCGGCGGGGGGAGGCAGAGTCGGAGGTATCTGTTAGGGCTAAGGACACGCTTGTTTTTCGTGACATGTGTTCGGCGCTGATAGCGTAACCCCCGGCCGGGCACGGCCTAAAAAGCAGGCTCAACAACTACTTTGCGCTGAGGCTGGCCGCAGCGAGCAGCCCCTTTAGCGAGAGGCGAAAGCCCAGAAGCCAAAGTCATAAATTTCACTCCAACCGCTGCTGTTGCTGCTGCTTGCTGAACACATGAATTGCATTTTCGGCAACACCCCAGCAAACAAACAACAGCAACAACAACAGCAGCAACTCGGAAAATGCACAAAATATTGCGCGTTAAATTCAATTTTCAGCACAACCCCCACAGATGCAAAGCAGAGGGGTTGTCTCTCTCTCACTTTCCATTCGTTGCGGGGGTGTACTTGGGACATGAGCCTTATTAGTTGATTACAGGACGCATTATCGTGATTATCGCCAAGAGTGCACGCAAGGCCCATAAATACATTTCGGCCAGAGCCGTAGAAAATTGAATAAAATCTCGTACGGCCCCCGCCTCCCCATAAAAAGGGGTGTGGCCGCAAAAAGTGCACAGAAAATGTTGCAGCTAATAGTTTGATTAATGGGCCGAGCCGAACAAGCAACAGTTACCAATGCGAAAAGTCTATAAGGAAGCCTCACTGTATTAAGCACATAAGAGTCTCTCTCTCTCTGTCTCTGTGAGTGTGGCACAGATTAGATTCGGCTATGTGTGTGCGTGTGTTGTGGCCTGATTGATAAGATTAGAGCTGTAAATAGAATTATGCATGGAAATTATATGGAAAATGTGGAATATGAAACAAATGTTGACATTTTCGAAGGGGTCAATGGGAAAAGTGGAGTTGGGAGTAGAGGCTACAGACTCTATAGCGAGGCGCCGCGAAATATGAAACGCTTTGTAGCAGCAGCAGCAGCAGCAGCTGACCGGCAACATGGACAGCAGCTGCTGCTGTGGCACACGTCTCCATCTAGGGGTTGGGTTCAGCCTCGGGCTTGCAAGTGTAAACTGCAGCATATTTCAATGTTTATTGCTTGAATTGTCGACAAAATTTCCACACTTTTGATTTTGTAAAGGATGGCCATCGAATGAGTCGCGTGTTGTTGTCCTTCGAGTGGCTGCCACAAACAGTGGCACAGCCACAGAGGCAACACTCGAGCTACAGTTGCTGTTTTTGCGTCTCTCTCGCTCAGTGTGTGCACATTGAGCACATTGAGTACATTTCGACTGCGTATCGCTTTTATTGGTTTTCTACAAATATTTAATGGATTTCAAGTGGACGCGCTCTTGTTGTCGTCCCACTTCATAATTCTTTTTGTTCCCCCCCGTAAAAGGGTTGCCGTTCGCTTTCCAGAGTGCTCACTGTGACTCACGTCGAACAACTGCCAAATGCTACGAGCTGCCATGCGCACATAGATCAATTGCAGCTGCCACAAAGGTTGCCAAAGGTGGGCTGAGCGAGGGGAGGAAGGCAGCAGAAGTTGTTTTGAATAGTGTAATGTGAGCCAATCGCAAGCGAGAGCAAATAATCAGTATAGATAAATCTGTCTATAAATCGAAATTATTCTTAAATAAATTACAATATATATTATATATTATAAACAAACATTTTTTGTACGAATTTTTGTACTTTTCTTATACTAGATTTTCTTTTACTGGTTTTGATGCTTCTATAAATTCCAATATAATTAAAAAATTCATATTTGAAAAATTTTTGTATAGTCCAAAAATTATTTAAAAATTTTGAATGAAGCTATCATTTAACACTTTTTACTTATTTTTGCTTTAAAAATTTTAATTCTACAAAGTTTATTTTAAAGTTGTTCAAATATCTTTAAAACGTATCAAATAAAAATAAGTTTTTTATATTTTTTTTCACATATCCCAAATATTTTTTAAGATTTTGAAGTAAACGTTTCTCTAACTCTGAAGGTTTTCTGTAGCTTTCTTAAACTTAAATTTAATTTGACAATTACAGAAATAATTTTTGAAAAATTTTTCATAGTTCTACAAATGTTTTAAAAATATTTTTAACTCCTACGTTATTTTTTTTTTACTTTAAAAAATCTTGGAATCTAATAATTTTATTTTTAGTTTATATAAATTCTGTTTTTAGTCTCACTTTTCTTAGCCTTTTCTAACAATTTAAATTTGATTTAAAACGACTTTTTTCCTTTTCCTTTTAAGTTTTCTATTATCATTTTTAGAAATTTAAATTCAACTACTTTTCTAATCAAACTTCATTTTATTGTTTTTATAAATTCAATTTTGCTTTAGAAAACTTTTAAAAAATCAACAAAAATTATTTTTAAATATTAAATAAATAAATAATTAAATATTAAATATTAAATATTTTAATATTTTGTCAAACTCTAAATGTATTCACTAAATTTTACTCCAAAATTATTATTTTAATTTATTTTACTGTTTATTTAAATATTTAATTGCTTAACTCTTTACTTTTTCGAAATCAGCAGATCCTTGATTTGGTTGTTTACAAAACAACGTTGTTTGAGAGCAGGAAACGGTGACACGCTGTGCGCACTTCCTAGATGAGTGATTTATAACTGATTACGCGCAGACAGCCGCAAAGTGCGGACGGCACAGGTAGGCAGGCGACACGACACGACCGAGTCGACTCGACACGGCATACCAGAGCGATGACGCATGACGCAACGACTGACAGTGGCAGGATCGCTTGAGCGACAACTGAAACGATCCTCAGTCAAAGACAAAAAAAATGGGCTCATAATGAAATGGGCGCAGCGCAACGCGACTGCGACGCTGACGCCAGCGGCTTATTGCGGTTGACTCGCCAGCGACGACGATGTGGGCGATCATTAGGTTAGGCTGGACTGGTTGACTGGACTGGCTGACTGGACTGCCTAAGGGCCTAAGGCCAGAGCCTCGTTGTCGCGCCGTATTGATTGTGGCCAATAAATACGCAATTGATTTCGGGCTTCTGGTATTGCGTGTCTGCGCCGGGCAAGCGCAGGTAAGCGCTGCCTTATCAGCGGCAACGCGAATTCCTGACGTGCGGACAACCTTAAGCGTTCCTTAAGCACATTAGCGGCGTCGACGCTGGCAGCGACGCTGCGTCGCGACGCTTGAACGCTTCGCCTTATGATTTATTGGCTGCGTGCGCGTTTCTTCTTCTTCTTTTTCTTTCATTTTCTTTACGCTTATCGACAAAAAGTCTCCACGGCGCTATGCCTAAGCGGCTTAAGGCCCCAGTGCGCTGCCCAAACGCCGTGGAGAGCTCATAAGTCTCCTCCAGCTGCCAGCTATATATAGTTTTGTTGTCTCCACTTAAGCTTGATGCGCTTATAATAAAAGTAGAAAAGAGATGGAGAAAAGAGTTGGTGGGAGAGTTGACTGGGAGTGGCAGTGTGAGTGGGATAGACGAGGGAGTTGTAAGAATTTTATAAAAAAATATTAAAAATACCAAAAAAAATATTTTTAAAAATCTTTAAATTAAAAAAAATTAAATTTGAATGAAATAAAATTTCTAGAAATAAAAACATACAATTAAATAAAAGTATTTTTAAAAATATTTGTTTAGTATTAATTTTTTTTTGTACACTAAATTACAATTAAGTTTTCTCGACTCGAGAGTTTTTCGCACATTTTCACTCTTCAATTTCGCCTTTAAGTCAGACGCAGAAAAACTCTGGAAAGAAAATGCGAATGTGGAAATGCGGCGTTTGCGGCTGCTGCCAAAAGCGTGCATAAATTGTCTGTGGTAACAGCAACAACAACATTAGTGACTTGTAAGCGCATATGAATAAATTATTGGCACACACACACACATACTAGAACAGTGCGTGCAAAAAGCAAAGCGCCAAGCCAAGAGGCAAAGCCACAGTTGGCAATGCGTTTTGCCTTTGAAGTTTGCCAAGTAACTGGTGGGCGCTGTGGGAATGGGAATGGGAGCTGTAACCAAAGCCAGGACAACCCTCTAGAACGGTATACGGACACGGCTACAGGACATGCGTCCTGTATATGCCATATGGTGGCTATTTTGGTGATTAAGCAGATGATACTTCGCTACTTGCCGCACACGCCACTTCGCTGGCAGTCAAAGGGCAGCAAGCCAAACTCAGCTCATCCCTCAGCCTCACCCTCACACACACACACACACAGACGCACGCACACATGTACACACACCCCTTCAAAGCCAGACAGCGACAGCAGCAAAAAGTTCGTCGTCATTTTCGTTGACTGCGACTAGGATCATAAATTTTGTAACCCCTGCGTCGAGTGGCTTCCAAGTAGTTTTGTTCCTAGTTTCATTCACTACTTTTCGAGTATTTGGGTAGTTAGAGCCCGCAAAAAAAAAAACATAGCCAAACCATACAGCTGATGGCCTAAAACATGCGAAAGCCCCCCACATACAAGTTCACAGAAAGACAGTTTAATGGGCTATGGGTAGCAGTCGGCATTGTGAATAGGAATTGAAAATGATATGGCAGTCGGCATTGGCATTCCAAATGCCACTCATTAGAGGCGACTTTTCGAATGTGTTTGCCCTGATCGCCAGCTGGCAAAGATGATTTATCTGATTCATCTGTTGATGCGGGCGGAAAAACCAAAAGTGTTTTCACTACAGACAAGTTGAGAGCTGCTGGTGAAAGAGATTGGCATAAGTGTAAATTGCTGTTCAATCGATTGCAAGAAAAATGATTTAAAAATAACAAATATATAAAGAATAAATATTCGTATTCGTGTTAATAAAAAAAATTATAGTTAATAGTTTTTATTGTCAGTCTATTATTAATGTATTTCCTTTAAATAATATCAATTGGTTATATTAAATAAAAAAGGTAAGAGAGTAACATAGATAATATAATATTTAATAAATCTCATTAACTTTGTTTATTATTCAAAGATTTTTAAAAAATTTTAATAAATATATTTGTGCTATTTATTTTTAATACATTTTATTTTCTTATAAATATAAATTGCAATAAATTTCAGGAATCTCTAACTGTACACACAGATTTTATTATTAAATATTGTTTTAATCGATTATGCTTTTAACATAGATGTATGTAGAATGAGTAGGAAAATTCGAAAGCAACTTACAAATCCTTTCCGTATCTCTAAGAAACTACTAAATCCTGCAACTTCTGTTATCCAACAAGTCTCTATGCCAAACTTAAGCTTTTATAAATTTGTTTATAAGCCAGTTTAAAGTATAACTATCTTTAGCTTCAACAGGATATATCTACATATATCATTCAATATCTGTATTATATCTATTATAATATCTTAGTTATGACAACATAAGTAAGTGCTTCCCCCTCTCAAATGGGATTAGTTGTGCAGCTCCGCAGGGGTAAAAAAACAGTTGAAATCACTTAGCTCATCATAATTACGATTGTTGTGCCAATCGTTGCGAAAAGGTCGCGTTGTAATGGACAATCATAATAGAGTCATAAGCCAACCACCAAAAACTGTTTCAGCATTTCATACTCCTTCACCCTCTCTCCCTCTCTCTGTTTTTTTTTTGTGATTTCCCAACCTGTGAGGCAGCAATTGCCACTCCTCCCCCACAATCAAGGGGCAATGATGAAGCGTTGCAAGTGCGCCGCATGTGTGCCATGTCCTGTGTGAATGTCCTTCGCTCTGTGTCACCGCTGTGCGACAAGCCGTTAATGAGCAAATTTTTGCCATGCCACACGCCATGCAGACGGAAAAATATTAGCCACAGAACACGCCCCGCATAAAAAAACTAAAAAAAAAATAAAATAGAAATCATAAGCGTTGCGAAACGAAGGGGGTGGAGGAAGGAGGTGGTTGAGGGTGTTGCACGCGTCCACAAAAAAGAAAAACAGACACAAAAAACAATTTCCCAGGCAAAAGTGTTGCGTATAAAGTCAAAGGATCAACGCCTGTGAATTAACCAATGGCAACTCTCGAATGCGGACTGTTGCAGGCGGCATAGAAAGGAGCAGCGGGAGCTGCACGTGCAGCCATAATGAAAACAGGAATGAAGCGTATGGAGTATATGCTATAGAGTGTCCTCCCCAGGGACGCGCATCCGTTTCGGGAAGTCGAAGTCAGGCACGTGAACGTGCAGACGTTGGCGTCGAGTCGCGTGGCTCGTCCGGCAGCACAGAAAAACAATAGGCACAAAAATTGATGAACGTCGGGCAATCAGGAAGGCGCTGTGGTGGGAGTGGGAGGTAGAGTAGAGAGAGCAGAGAGAGGGAACAAATTGTTAGTATAAACAACAATTGGGCGGACACGTGTCGGCCATTGCGAGCGGGCAGGACAAGTGCAAGGCGTTGCCAAGGACGACGACACCCACGACCCACAAGCCTGTGGGTGGACAATTTATTAGAGCAGTTGATTTGTGGATTTAGATCAATGTCGCAGCAACAGCAACAGCAGCAGCGGCAGCGGCTGCCAAATTGCGAAGTTCCTGCCGTGGCACGCGACATTCAATTGACGCCATTTGCGAAAAGTGATTAACGCATTAGGCCAAAGCCTGCCACAAATGCAAATCGAATTGGCGCTCTCTCACTATCTCTCTCTCTCTCTCTGTCTGTCTCTAGGCGTCACTCTCTCTCTCTGTTTGAGCCTGCTCCAGGCTCTGCAGCAAAGCAGCTTATTTCACATTTAACGCGTCTTGGGCAAACACAAAGCCGCAAAAGCCGCTCAGTCGCTCAGTCGCTCTTCGCAGTAGGCGTGAAAAGGCGGCAAAATTTCCTTTGCACTCACAAAAAAAAAGAAAAAGAAAAAAAAACTAAAAAGAAGCAGAACAAAACAAGTAAGAGTGCTCTAGTCGAGACTGCTCGACTAAGAGATACCCTGAACCCTGTGAAGATGCGATATTCAAATCATTTTACGCTTCTTTTATATATATGTATGCACATATAACAACACATACACACACACGCACATGCACACGCACGCACAAGCATTTTCTCTGCTACTGCGCAGTTTACGCAGCGACTGCGCGCGGGCAGCGCTTGGGCTGCAGTATGGGCTATATTTTGGAAACTTATTTGTTGAATAGGTTTTCTTCTAGATGGACTTTCGTAATCAAACTTTTACAGCGTAATAATGACATTCATATGTATGTATTTGCCAAAGCACAAGTCTCTAGTATTTGAAATACGTTTTTTCAAATTTGGGGGGAAGGGGGCGTGGTATCCAAAATCCAAAAATTGCAAAATGTGTGTATTCATTACACGGATACACACAGTAAATCTGAAATCTATAGCTATAACGGTATTCAAAAACGAAGAAAAGTTATCGATTTTTATCGATAATAAGGAAATGGGATGAGTTATCGAAAAAAAATGATAAACTCGTACTGCGTAGGATATACACGAGTATACATTTCAAATTTCAGATCTCTAGCTTTTGTGGTTTGCGAGATCACTGCGTTCACACGGACGGACGGACGGACGGACGGACGGACGGACGGACAGACGGACATGGCTATATCGACTCAGTTTGTCGAGCTGATCAAGAATATATATACTTTATGGGGTCTGCCATGTCTCCTTCTGCCTGTTACATACATTTTCACAAAAACATTATACCCTGATTTCCCATTTTCAATGGGTTCAGGGTATAAAAAGACAGCCAAGAGCCTCTCAAATATCCGACTATCCGATTAGCCTAATGCCCCGAGCTGATCTTCAATGATGATGCTGCATTATGTCATTTGCCTTTTTTTCTACACCTTCTTCTTAGCTGCTCTCTCTCTCTCTCTCTCTCTCGCTGTCTCCCTATCTCTTTTCACTCTTATCGCCTCACTCAGATCAACTGCAGTTGCAGCTGGAATACAGCTCAGGCCTAGGCTCTTGGCTATGACTCAATTGTCTGCTGATATGCGTTAGGGTTGCGATGATCTATCACGGCTTGATGCCTTCCAGCGGCAAAAGACGAAGGTGAAAAGCTGTTTTGGTATTCAATTTCCGTATTTAACTTTCGGCATGTATTAAATATTCATAAAAATGAGAATAAAACATATTTTGTTTCAATCAAGATAAGATTATAACCTTTTGCCAAAAAAGTAAATTTTATCTTTATTCTATTATTATATAGAAAATATAGAAATACATCATATTCTCAGCCTTTTATGCTGATAGACTTTAGGTCAGGAATTCTATTATTATTATTATTATTATATAAAAATATATTTATGCAAGGAAATATACCATATTCTCAGCCTTTAAGGATGATAGATTAGGTCAGGAATATCTCTAAGAGAAACTTGCTAAACAAAGCCTAATCATTTTTAAGTTTTAAGGCATGAGAAACGCAAAGAAGTACTTTAGTTAAAAGAGATATCCTTTCAGTCAGAGCTTAGTCTATAAAAGTTGTGAAAGGTCGGTAGTTAGACATATAAAATACGAAACATTTATTATATAAAATAAATATAAGCTTAGTAAATTTTTAACAAATTTTAAATTCATGAATTTGTTGATTATTAATAATCTGTTTAGCTATTTAGAGCACTTCTCAACTGTATCATTGGTTTACTTCACTATCGTTTGCTGGTGCTCGTCTGCACCTTACTACACTCTTGCTAAGCTACAACCATTTGAGAATTTTTGCAAAGAGTCTAAAAACGATTTCCGAGCTTCTTCACATAGCTTTAACCTAAATTCGAATACGTTTACTTAATTTTAATATTTAGTTAACTTAAGTTCGAATATGTTTACTTAATTTAAGTATTTAGTTTAACTACTTTTATATTAACCGCGAGCAAGCTGCTTGTTGCTGCTACGCCAACTAAATATATGCTAGCACAAGGTAAATTGAAGAGCTGTCGATGCACACGCAGCTGCTCATCGTTAATATAATGATTACAATTCTAATTATGCTCGAACTACGAACGCCAACATAGCAAGATCAAACCGATGTACGGAGAGAACGTGTGAGTATGTGCAAGAGGAGAGGAACAGAGCGCGAATGACTGCAATCTTCTTAGAACAACTGCTGCTCGTGATGCTGGCGGCTGTCTCCAACAATATTCCATAATAAAACTGCAACTGTAGCAAGCAAGTTTTTAGGACTGACTTGAATTCATGAAAATCGCGTAGAGAGGCGTTGTGCAAAAATATTTTTAGTTTAATTGTTTCTAAAGCAAATGTCAACCAATATACTAAAATAATAAAATATTAAGATAATAAAAAACCAAAATACTAAAATACTAAAATACTGAAATACAAATATACTAATACACATATACTTACTTATACTAATATATACTAATATACTAAAATACTAAAATGCGTATATACTAAAATATTAGCATATTAAAAAATTAGATACCAAAATACAAAAAACTAAAATATGAGAATACATATCATATTAAATTTCCATATAATATTTTGGTATTTACCAAAATACTGATATACTAAAATACTATTATACTAAAATACTAAAATACTGTCAATATACTAAGATTCTGTTACCCATAGCTCAAGGTTGGAACTATTCATGGCCAACCATCTGTCCCTCAATATCCATATCTAGGCACTTCCTAACTTTCTTATTTAGTAATATCAACAACATTTTCCATATTACTAACATTAAATTGTTATAATTTACAACTTAATTAACTTGAATTTTCTCTTACATTTTTCATGTTTAATTTTCATATAATTTTCATAAAATTTTCTTTATAATTTCCGCTTCTCATTTTCAGCTTAAATGTTGCATTTACCTTTCAGTCGCCGCCTTCAAATCCATTTCATAATATTTTTTCCACTAATTTCGTTAGATAGAGCATCTTCTATGTGCAATCGTGACTCTTCATCTTTTTTTTCGGGTTGAGCTATTCAATTTTTCAATTTTTGATGGATGGCAGGAAAATTGTTAAACGCCACATTATGTCAATTTGGCGCTCAACTTTGAACACCTTTGATCTTGCACTGATCGGGCGGCTGCTTGATCAAAAAAATAATATTGGAATATGAATGCAAACAAATAAGTCTGTATATATTGTCTTCATCTTCTTCTTCTGCCTCATCTTTTGCTGTGTATTTTGCGGCACGGCTCAAACGTTTTTGAGAATTTCGAAAGGGTTTTTTTGTGGTATTTTTTGTTGTTGTCTGTTTGTGCCATGTTTTGTGGCCATGGATTGACTACCAAAGTAAACATGTCGCCACTTGACTGACAGCTGCCTGCCCCGTGCTCCGTGCCCCGTGTCTCTTGCCCCTGCCCCGCGTCAGCGACTTTGATGCGCACCAAAACGCGCCGTCAGCTAATCAATGCAATTAGCTCTGCCGGCGGCTGCTGTTGCCCTGACCCCCAAAACAAAATAAAAGAAACGAAAAGCAAAAATTAAAATGTGGAACCTTTTAAAATGCCAGGCATTTTACAGGTTACCCTGCCCCAGCCTCAGCCCCTGCCCCTGCCCCTGCCCCGCCCACGACGTGCCACCTACTTTTACTTCCTTGCCTGCTGCCCCATGTTCGAATTATTGTTTATTTTGGTTGGCGTTGGCGGCAAGCAAATGGACTGCCACATATATAAAAATGCACTCAGCCCGCTCAGCCTAGACAATAAATATGAATTTGAAAGTATGGACCCGAGTACAGTGGGCCCTCGACTGGCTGCTGGCTGCTGGCTGCTGGCTGCATCCATTAGCCTGCGTCTAAATATAGTGCAAGCGAGTCGACTCGTACATGATAAATGCTGCAATGCTGTGGCCTTTGGCTACCGCCACACGGCCTATGCCACATTTTCCACATTTTCATATGGATTTTCCCGCCGACACTTTTCTTAACACATCGCTGTCAGCCGCATAATTGTGCCACATGTTCCCTTCACAAGAAAAAAAAACCAAAAAAAATTGTTCGCAGTTCGTTTGTCGTTCACTAAGTAGAGGAAAGCTGCCAACTCATTTCAATCTTTCGTTACGAATCGATTTCGTATCGAACCACAAATTTGAGGCGGCGTCTGCGATCAGGCCAATTTGTATATATATATATATATATATATAGGTTTATATAGCATTTAATGCTGCATCATGATCCGCTCAGACGCCAGCCGAGACGCTGTGACGTTAACATTTTTCTCCACTGCTTTTAAGATTTGAGTCGAAGATTGAGATTGAGCTGTAGATATTTCCATAATACGCTGACTTTGACATTGACGAACGTCGACTGCATTTCCTGCAACCGAACAGGTGAGCACACACACCACTGCCTACCTCTCTCTCTCTCATTTTCTTACTCACTCTGCCTTTCTCTTTCTCGCGCTGGTTGTTGACCGATGCGGGCGTCGCAAATTCATCAAGTTGACTTTGTCAGCTTGTCAAACGGTCGAGCAATTAAAACCGCACAAAAACCGTCATTAAAGATTTGAGTTTTGTTTTTTATTTATTTTTTACGACTGTCGCATTCGAGCTTGGCGAATATTCAACAATTTTATGGTACACTCGCATGCGCATACTCCATCAAAAGTCATAAAAAATAAAATCAAGAAAGTCAGAGCTACTTGGAGCGACTCACGAAGTCTTTATACGCTTTGTTTAAGAAATTTAGCAAAAAACTTCATCCGATTCATAAGCCATAGTCAAGGTTAGATTGAATATAAATGCATATATAACAGTGATTTAAACTAAAGAAGAAATTTTTGGAATACGGTTGGAAAAAGAATATTGATTTAAGAATATATTAAAAATATTTTTCAGAAAATTTTAACAGAAAATAAATTTAAATAATATTTAAATTAAATTAAATTAAAAAATTAAATAAAATAAACAAAATAAATAAAATGAATGAAATAAATTTAAAAAAATTAAAAATAAAAATAAATATAATACATAAAATAAATCAAATAAATAAATAAAATCAAATAAATAAAATTAATCAAATAAATAAATTATATAAAATAAATAAAATAAAAAAAAGCAATAAAATAAATAAAAGCAATAAAATAAATAAAAAATAAATAAATAAATAAAAATAATAAAAAAATAATTTAAATAAAATAAGTCAAATAAAAAATATATAAATAAAATAAATAAAGTAAATCAAATAAATGAAATAAGTAAAATAAATTAATTAATTAAATCAATTTAAAAATAAAATAAATAAATTTAAAAAAAATTCCCAATTTCTAAGCTGGTCTAAATATGTTAAGTGAATTGCTTGCTGCCAGACATTGCATTGCTATTTGAACTATGGAAGAAAACTCAAGCTGAAGAGATTGACTCAAAGAACAATTTCTAAACAGTTCTAAAACCCAAAGCTGAGTACAGAAATTCTATTTATACAGCATAGATCATTTATGCTTCTAAATTGGAATTTTTGGAGACATAATTGATAGCAAGAAATACATATATACTTATATATACATATATATTTTATATATAATTTAAAAAATAAATAATAATAATAATAAACTATTAGATAAATATATTTAAGTTCTCAGTACTAGAAACAGTGGAAAATATAATATAAATATTATATATAAACTTAATAAATAAATATGATATAAAATATGAAAAGCGTTAAAATTTTCTATAAAACATTACAAAATTATATAAAAAAATATTCATAAAAAAAACTACATATTTTAGTAAAACAAACTTTTTACTATTCAGCAAAGAGACAGGCTTTACGACTACTACAACCTTTCACAAACTCTCTTAAGAATGTTTCACACTTTAACTAACAACTAATAAGCCTTCTTTAACTTAGTGTATAAACATTGTAGTAGCCATAAAATGTTGTGTATAATGTTAATGTTTTCATCAGGCGGTCCAACTCGGGTCTGGTTTCGGTTTCAGTATCAAGTTTGATTTTTTTCGTTTTTATTTATTTTTTATTTTTGTTTTTTTTTTTTTTTTGGCGAAAGGTGTTTCCAAAGCAGTTCCTCTATTTGTACTACAAATGTTTTATTATTGCTTTTGTTTTTTGCTTTTGTTTTTGTGTATATTTAAAATACGTGCCACAGATTTGATTTATGCTAATCGAAACGCATAAACTGAACTTCGAGCTGAACGTATGCAAAACGTTCGCTTGATTGCGAGGCCCTCATCAGCGACTCGAGGGGCCTTTTTGTGTGGACAGTATTTGGGTTTGAGTTTGAGTTTGAGTTGGGGTTTCCATGGGCCATGTCAAACGGAAACCTCACACAAATGCAAACTGCAAAAGGCAACCTAATGGATTTCCGTTAGCCAAGGCGGAAAAGCATTGCCACTTGAGCAGTTTTTCCCACTCCCGCGCACACGCCGGCTGCTGCCCACCACTCTCAACGTCCCGCATGAAAATTGCAGCAAAAGCGCTTGAATGACATTTGTAGGCCTCTGGCACTTGCCACGCCCCTCTACTTCCCTCTCTCTCTGTCTCTCTCTCTCTTTGAAAGTCTCTCAGACGCCTCAGCTTTCAAGTATCGCGAGGCTTTTTGTACACTTGTAAGCGGTTTGTTACTTGCTGCTGTGGGTTAGCCACCTAGGGGCTGAGTGGTGTGGTGCGGTTGATGAGCCAGCTCATTGTTGTGCAACTGTTGCCCAGCACACACACATACAGCTTGACTGAATGACTGCAACATTTTGTATATTGAGCTCTGTCTATTGTTTTGCACGTTCCAGGCACCAGGTTGTTGTTGCTGTTACTGTTGCTGTTTGTGGTTCTGTGCACCTCGAAGACATCGCCCATCTACCCAGTGTGTTTGTGCAGAAAGTTTTGTCTTGACACACAGCTGATGTGCCTATAACAAAGTTCTACATATTGTGTCTGAGCCATGTTCAAATCTGGCAAAAGTTTCTGCAGCTTGCAAGCAGCTGCGGCGGCAGCTGTTTCTTGAGACTTCAAATAGGGCTCTTAACGGTCTACGATAATTGTTATGGCAAGTATTTAACAATTAAGGCATCAAGTTCATCAAACGTAGTTAAATAATTGAATCAGCATGGAAAACAGTTTTGTTTTGTGCTTAAGCGTAAGTGTAATTGTTTATAATGTGCAATGGGTGAAGAAGAAGATTTCGAGAGAAGCTCGGAAGGATGACTATATAATGGGAGAGAAGAAGGCAGACACAAAGGGGAAATGAAAGGAGTGAGAGAGAGAGAGAGAGAGATAGAGAGAGAAAGAGAGAGACAGAGAGAGGGAAAGAGTGAGCAAAAGAGAGAGAGAGAAAGAGAGAGAAGAATGCAAAATAAAAGAAAGACAGAGAGAGAAAATGTGAAAGAGAAAATGAGAAAGATGATGAGACATAGATAGATATATAAGGAAGCGTGAAAGGAGAAATAGAGAGGAAGAGTGAGAGAGACAGAGAAAGAAAGACAAAATGAGAGAGGAAGAGAAACATAAATATATATCTAAGGAAGCGTGAGGGAGACAGAGGGACAGAGAGAAAATAATGTGAAAGAGTGGTAGAGAAGAATGAGAAAGAGATAGAAAAGAATGAGGTACATATAAAGAGAGAGAGAGAGAGAGAGAGAGAGAGAGAGAGTTGAATAAATATAGAATGAGGTAGAGAGAGAGAGACAAAAATGAGAGAGATAAATATGAGTGAGAAAGACATAGATAAAGATGAGTGAGATGTAGAGAAGGAGAGATAGGAGAGAATGAGATAGACACAAAGAGAGAGACGAGAGAAATATAACGAGAGAGATAAAGAAATAAATAGTTAGACATATAGGAAGAGATATAGAGATAATGATGTATAGATGTACAGAGACAGAGAAAGAGAGAGAGATAGGAAAGCAGAGAGATAGAGAAGTATATAGAGTGACAGATACAGATACCGATAGAGAGACAGAGATATAGATACACAATGAGAGATGAAGAGCAAGATAGAGAGATTGTGTGATCGAGATTTACTTAGTGTATAGAGTAAGAGAGAAAGATAAAGAGAGATAAGCATATAGAGGGATAGATACGTACACAGAGAGAGATAGAAACAGAGATAGAGAGAAATACGTAGAGACACCGAAGGAGAGTATGAAATACAGAGCATCAGTGGAAGGAAATGCAGAAGCTCAACTTGAATTTGAATGTGAAGCGCCAACGCATAAATAATTTATGCAATTTATACGCACAGCCTTCAACTGTGACCCCATCAATAAACCTTTCGACTCCGCTGAGCCCCTGCCGACCGACCCCCCGCCCGCCCTTTTTCGACATAAATAAATTGCCTGCACTTATTCGTAAAATTTCATTTCATTTCATTCATTTGGCGCTGGCGAATGCGACAAATGTTAATAATTATTTCATAGCTACGAAATTTGTTTTTGGTTTGAAGTTTGATTCTATCTCTATCTATGCATAAATATATACTCTTCATTTGTTTGAGCACTTGAACAATTACGCCTTTTTGGGCTGCTCATTAACATAACAAACGGACAGGACACTTAACAGCCAGCAGCTGCTGCTGCTGTTGTTGTTATCCTTTTGCTGAATTACAAATGAATATTTGCACAAAGGCGCAGAAATATTGCATAAATTCACTTTTATTACAATGCGACATAACAGATATATATTTATATATATATATATTCTATATATACTGAAGAGCACTACAAATATATATATGTATATATGTATATGTATGTCTGCGTGTGTCTGTAACGGTATTTATTGCGCGTCGACGCCATTTTGTTTGAACCTTTTGCAATATTTATGCGTTGAAATCAACACGCAACACTCGGCAAATGCCAGTCGAAAGCCCCACAAACAGCAACAACTACAATTGCCACCCAGTTGTAAGTACTCCCCCCAGCTCTCCCTCTCTCTCTCTCTCACACACAGTGCTGTTGCTGGCAACCAACCAGCCAGCCAACATGTTGGTTATCGTTATCCTTTCGCCTTGACTGGCGCAACGAAATGCGCTCGCGCTTGTTGTATCCTTTAGCTATGGCTGCCACGCCCCACCCTCCTCTGTCACCAGCCCCTCTGTAATTACAATGCAGTTTAGGGTGCTGAAAGCTTTTGTGAAAATGTGCTTTATGAAATTATGATTATAGCTCAACAGCTGCATACCGAATGGGCTGGCCTGGCCTGGCCTGGCCCGGACTGCTGGCTGCCTGGCTGCCTAGCTGCCATTCCCCCCTAGTCTATGTAGGGTTGGGGCTTGCGCTTGGTCTGCTGGCATTTAAATGTGTGGCAGCTTGTGCAAATAATGAAAATGAAACAACACTTTGGCGCATTAAAAGCATTAAAAACAGTTTGCCATATAAATGTGTTCCTCTCCCGCTCTCCCACTCTCCCACTCTCTCTCTCTCTCTCTCTCTCTCTCTTGTTCTTCCTCTATTCTATGCACGTATACATAATGTGAGCATGCATACGCCTCGTAGGCCGTCGCTGCCTCTCAGCTGGACGGGTCAAAATCGAGTCAAGCTACAACAGTTTCCGCTTTTTACTGTGCAGCGAGTATTATGACAGAGTTGGTCATATATATATACTCGTATGTATATATGTATATATATATCTATATTGCTAGAACGCTCTTAATTGTAATGCCAGAATTCCATTTAGTTGCAGCTTTATAGCTAACTGCTTTGCTATTAACTGATCAATTTACTAGTATAGCTTAAGCTTAAGCTTAATAATACAGCTTAAGACCGGGAACAGCGCTTATTTCAATCAAATTTTATTACATCTACATTTTTCTCTTGGATCTTATAGATGTCATTGTGCTGCATTTACCAATTGCTTTTGAGCTTAAAAAGTCTATAGCTCAACCAAATGTTGCTTCATCTTAGCAATTTAGCCAACTATTAAATCTGATTCACATTTTAAAAGGGTTTTCTTGCTAATAAACTTGATCAAAATGTGAGCCATAGATATATGACACAGACTTCTGGAGGTTTCTCTACATTTATTTTTAACAAGTAAGGTAACTCTAGTCGGGGGTCCCCGGATGATTTGAGGTATCATTGTAAAAAAAATCATTACATACTCATTGCTCAAAATAATTTCCATCGCTAGCCACAACTTTTTCCCATCTTTCTGGCAGCTTTTGAATTGTTTGTCTTTTGACGCGATCCACAAATCGATCTAATTGGCTTTTGCGAAAGAATGAAAGTGGTGTTCGGCCAGATCATGCGTCACCAATCGGAATAATTAAAAATCCAAACGGGCAATGTCAGAAGAGTACGGTGGTTGGTGTACAATGTCCCATTTCAAAGTTTCCAGGTATGTTTTTTTCACTAGCTTGAAAACATGTGGCCGAGCGTTGCCATGCAGAAGTATCTCCTTGTAGTGTCTTTCTGAGTATTGCGGGCGCTTTTCTTTTAACGCTCGGGCTCCTGTAATGGTTTCGCCTGGTTTCAAGAGTAGACTAGGAATAGCTGACGTCCACCAGAAACCACTTTTTCACGGGTCCGGGATGCTCCTTGTCTGTCACTTCATACGACACGTTCTTTCAGTAATTCAAATGTCATCATCAGTTTCCACAATCATTCGATGCGCCTGAGCTGCATTATTTTCGAATGAAATGCAAAAGGCAACAATTCCTGCAAATGACCCTTGTTCAGCTCGAATTTCGCCATCAAATTTTTAGCAGAATATTTTCGAAAGTATTTTAAATATTTATTGTTTTCTTTTTACCTCTCTCTCTGCAAACGCTCATGCCCAAGAGCTATGTTTATGCTACAAAGCGTAGGTTGTGTGTATTTTACCTCACTCTTGTTGGTTTGACCTCGTGCTAAGCGTAAGGCAACATATAGAGGGCTTCCCTTTTGTCCCCCAGCCCCTCCCTCCTCTCCAACCTCGACCAAAGGCCTGGCAAATTGCATTTTCAACACCTTTGTTTATGCAAAAAATATTTATGCATGAGTCTCTTAGGCTGTGTGTGAGTGAGTGTGTGTGTGTGCGTGTGTGTGTGTGTATGTGTGTGTTTGTTTGTGTTTTGGTGGGCGCTAAAGCCATGCCCACATTTGGCTGTGTTCTTGTTGTTGTCTCCTAGGCAAAAGGGGGCGCAGCACTTAACACAGAGGCGTCTGTGTGTGTGTGTGGGGGGTAGGCGTGGCATGCTGCTGTATGCTGTGCTGCATAATGCAATGCAAACATGATTAATGCAAATGTTTTGCGTGGCTTGGTGGGCGTAAAGGGGCGTGGCATGGCATGGTGTGAAGCGGTTTGGTAGGTGTTGCGTTACATTTGCATTTTGGCTTACGACGACGACGACGATGGCGACGCTGGCGATGCAAAGGATGCAGCCGTTGCCGCACTTAGTTGCTATCTAAACAACAACAGCAGCAACAGCAAATTGCTTCGCTCGCATATTTCATAGGACTTTACGAGGGTTTCGCCAATAACTTGGCAAATTTATGACAAATTACGCGACACATTCGCGATAAGAAAGTGAAAGGCGTGCAGCACCAGCAGCAGCAGCAACCATTTTTCGTTTCTATGCACACGTTCCGCATGTTCCAATTCCATATTCCTATATACTACTCCTAAGACTATTGCCTAGCTCACTACACTTCTTCTTCTTCTTCTTCTTCGCCTTCCTTTTTGGTCAATGCAATTTTTCTGGCCAATCGACGCAGTAAAAAATTTATGAACACATTTTTGTTGCTTCAGCCATGCGCGTAGCTCAAATGATTTTACGATTCACACACACCCAACACACACACACACACACACACACATAGACTCACACACACCCATCACACACACGCTCCACTCGCTTACACAATGCTCAAGTCCTATGGGCTCAGACGTTAGATTCTCTTCTTAAGTCTGCAGCAGTCGCCACACACACACACATGACACACACACACACATGCCACACACTCATGCCTCACACACACACACACTCATCGCACAAGCATTGAAATGGCGTCGCTTTCATTGCACACACAAGAGTGTAAAATGTTTACGCTTCGCTTGGGTTTCCTTGGGTTCCGTTTTTGGTTCCATTTTTGGTTGCTTTTGCTTCCTTCTGCTGGCTCCTGCCTCCACCTCCTCCGCCTCCTCCTCTTCCTGCTGAGCCATTCGTGCGGAATGCGTCGTTTTATGCTCTTTTAGCGGGCATTATAACTATGTGATAGCGGGTCTGCTTTATCAAAGGATGCTCTGCTTTCCGCTTCAAATTATCAAATATATAAATTTATTATTATATATTTCTTTTATATGTAGAAACTTTTATTTTATGGAATCTCCAACATACATTAATTTTGGGATGAAAAATATTTCAGCTAGGAAATCAAGGTTTCAAATGTTTAAAAAAAAACTTTTGTTTCTACTGTGTCTCCATCTCTCGCGCTCGCGTTTCCTCTCACTCTGCCTCTCTTTCACTTTGTTTCCCTCTCCTTTCCTACACTCTTTATCTCACTCTCTCTCTCTTCCGCTCTATCTATCTCTCTATACATTTTTCTTCTCTCCATGTCTCTTAATCTCAATATATCTTACTGTCTCTCTCTTTCTCTAGAAATCGTTTTCTCTCTTCCCATCTGTCTATATACTTTTACTTATACTGTCTCACTTTTCTCCGTGTCGCTTTCGTATCTCTCCTCTAACTTTTCATTTTCTCTCTCACTCTCTTTATCATTTTTATATCTCTCTCTATCTCTATATATTTGTCTCTCTCTCTCTCTCTCTCTAAGTCTCTCTCTCACTCACTCCTAAAATCTCTCTCTTTCTCTCTCTAAGTCTTTCTCCCTATTTGTTCTCTTTTTCTTTTCTTCTCTATTATCTCTTTCATCCCTTGTGTTTCTCTCTTTCCCTCCCTCTCTCTCTTTCTGTTTGTTTCTTTATTTCTCTCTCCCTTCCCCTATTTCTAACTATCCTCATCTCCGACTCTTTTTCTATGTCTCTAACTGTATCTGTCTGTCTCTTTCTGTATGTATATATTTCTCTCTCTCTATCTCTCTCTCCCTCTCCCTATATCCATCTCTCTTTCTTTATATCTCTAACTAACTGGGTCACTCTTTCTAACTTTCTTTCTCTGCCAGTCTCTCCATTTGCTCCTTGCTCTCTGTTTCTATAATTGTCTCTCTTTCTCTCTCTATCTTTGACTCGAAATCTAAGCTTTATATCAATTTCTTTAACACATTCTTCAAGCTCTCCAAGTTAACGTTAACTAGCCCCTCTCTCCTCGTCATCCCTATCTCTTTCTTCAAGTGCCTCGTTAGGGCATTCGCACTGCAACTGTCTTCAGTTTCATGTTCCTCGTACGCTTAAGACTTTGCCATTTTGTAGCTGCCATTTGCTGCCATTTCTTTTACTTGAGACGCTGAGCTTTTCATTTGTCTGGCTATTGACTTTGTTGGCATTGGCGTGTCTGGCGGTGCTTTAGCTGAATGGAGCCAGCCTCTGTGCCCTGACCCCACCACCTTGAAGGTGTCTTCTTCTATATGAGTTGCGCTGGTTAATCGAAATCAGAAACGGGAGTAAACGTCAGATTTGTTGCGTGTTTGTAGCGCATCGGTTTTCGGGCTCATTTCGTGCCGCCTCTGCTTGTCTTTGATTTAGTTCGAGCTCGGAAATTTTCCCACAGTTTTGGCCGAGCATTTCCGCTTATTAAACGGAAACTTTCTAGCCTTATCAAACAGCTGCGCTTTCCATTTTTCCAACTGCACTCACAAGTGCATATATATATAGAGAGAGAGATATATATATATATTTATACACGATTTCCTAAGTGGAGCCTCAAGTGCTTAATTTATGGCGTAAAATATGGAAAACGTCGCAAAACACAAATGCCGACAATGAGGCAACATTTCTCATTTGCCCGCACTCAAATAATTTTATCCATTTTCATCTTGAACTTGGAGCTGCTGCTGAGTTGCCGCATAATGCGAGCGATCCATCTGATCTGCCGCACACGCGCATTTTTATTGATTTTCATGTAGCAACAACACTCGAAAATGTGTGGCAACTAGAGTTGTTCTTGTTGTTGTTGTTGTTGTTGTCGTTGTTGCATTATGCATGTTCCGCTAATGGAAGGGCGCGGAGGGCGTTCATATGTGTTGGAGTAGGCGCTACCGTTGCCCCGCCGCCAGCCACACGACGCTAATGGAAAGATGACGCGACGTCTGGCACTTGGTCTTCATCTCCATCAGCTTCAGCTGCAGATTTCTGGCTGTCTAACTGCCAACTTCTCTGTCGCCTCCTTCCCCACTGCCGCATGACTATCTCTGTGACTATCTCCCTATCTCAGTGCGTGTCACTCACTCTCTGCTCTTTTTCTCAAAGAACTCTCTCTCTTTATCTTTGATCTCTCTCTGTTTTCTCTGTTTTTTTCTTCTGCATCATCTGTTTCATTTGGTCTCCATCAGCTTCAGCTATAGTACTGAGAGTTTATCAGCCATCCTTTCTGTACATATCCCTGCTTCTCTCGGTCTTACTCTCTCTCTCTCACTAATACTCTTCTTCATTCTATCACTGTCTCTCTCCCTCTGTCGTTTATTCCCTCTTTCTGACTTTCGCTCTGTCTCTTTTTCTTTTTCTATGCATATCTCTCTTTTCTCTTTTCCCCTCACTTCTCGTCTATCCCTTTATCTTTCTTTGTTTGTCGTCCTATCTTCCTGCTTGGCTTTCTTACTATTTTTATCTTTTTCTTCCCTCCTACGCTCTGTCTGTCTCTCCATTTTCTCTTCCCGTTTATTTCTCAATCTCTCTTTCTCTCTGCTTTCCTTTTGGGCTCACCCTTTTCTGTATCGCTCTTTCCCTTACTCTCTCTTTCTCTATCTCTCAATTTCTCTCTCTCTCTCTCTCAATTTCTCTCTCTTTTTCTCTATCTCTGTTTCTCTCTCTCTCTATTTCCTTTTCTCTCTATTTCTCTCTTTCCCTCTCTTTCGATAACACTCTATCCCTCTCTCTGTCTATCTTTCTCTATATCTCTCTCTCTCTCTCTCTTTCGCCCTCTATCACTCTTACTTTGAGTCTCTCTCTTTATCTACTTTTCTCTCACTTTGTCTCTTTTTTCTTCGCTCTCCTCTCTCTCTCTCTCTTGTCATCATTATCTGTGGCAACTGTTTGGCCTCACCTTGGGGCTGGGGCAACGTCTGCGATCAGCCGCCTAATTTATGCCCCGACTGCGCCTTCGTCTCCTTTGAAGTTTCAATTATGCGCCTCATATGTCATTTTGTGCAAGTCGCTGCTGCTCTTGAGAGAGTGCCAGAGGCAGCGGCAGAGGCAGAGCCAGTCGCTCGCTGCTAAAAGCCGCGACATGTTAATTGTGCCGCTTGGCCCATAAACACGCCAACTTGATGGCGAGCGCCAGGCTCAAAAAAAAAGAAAAAAAAAGAGAGAAAAAGAAAACCCGACAACCAGTTGCCAAGTTGCAAGTTGCTAGTTGACATTGGACAAGGCAGACAAGCAGCAGAGGCAGCTGACGGCAACACTTGGCATTTGAATTGGATAATGGAATGCAGAACTAGCTCAGAGAGCGAGGGAGAACTACTTGAGAAGTGCAGCAGCCAAAAGGGGTAGATACTAGAATGAGAATTTTCTATTTACAAATACTAAATAACTTCAGATCAGCACTGACTTGTAGTTATGGCATTTTTCTGATAAATTAAAATATTTACATATTTTTTTAATAAATTAAATAATAAATTAATTTAACAAATTAACAAATATTTAATAAAAAGCATTTGAAAATGGTAAAAAATATAGTTCAAGCTTAATAAACAAAAACTCAAATATAAAATAGTTTATTTTAATTAATAAATATTTTTTAAATAAAAAATATAATTCAAAAAAATTTAAAAAAAAATATTATTTATATAATTATAAAATTCATATTTGTTATAATTTCTAAATATTATAAAATATTATTTGAATATCATTTTAAGCTTAAAAAAGTCAATTACAATTTTGCCTCTGATTACAAAAGTGTTTGTGCTGAGGTCAAGTGGCACAGTGGTTCGCCCAGTGGTTGTCGCTGTCTCTTGGACTGACCCAAAGTCCACTTTAATCCAGGTCGTGTGCGTTGGCCAGTTGATCGGGGCGCTCAAGCGTAAAGAACAAAGGTGTGAAAATTAAACAGGCAGCGTTCAAGGATTACAAATTATGACACGCCGATGCCATCAGCCAAATGAGGCGAGCAAACCAAGGATGCAAAACGGCGGAGTGGAGTAGCTGGCGCTGGTCAACTGGTCAAGTGTCAAAAGGGGATTTGCATTCAAAGCGCTGACAGCTGCCCAGTGGCTTCCAACGGGATTCCAGTTGGGTTTTACAGTTGGGCTTCGGTTGACACTTTGCTTGGACATTTGAAATGCACCGCAAAATTGCGCGAGAAAGCAAATCGCTTAAGCCTCAACGTATAACTGATTAAAATGGCTTTGGCTTTGATGCCCCAGCCAGGCTGTGCGGCTTATAGGCCTACTATATATGTATATGTATATATATATGTATATGTATGTGTGTGCTTTGCGCACTTTTTTGTTTGCCAAATGGATTTGCTGTTGGCATTATTTATGCATTTCGCAGCTGCAACATCGTCAATTTTGTTACTCTGCATGCTGCATATTTAATGTTAATGTTCCAAAAAAAACACACAGAAATGCAACAAAACTAAAGCATATATCAACTTATTGTTGTAATAATAGCTAAAAGCCAGCAACAAAGCCTAAAAGAAGTTGCAACAAAGAGAAGAACACAAAATGCGAATGTGCAACCGCGAACTCTGCTGGCCAAACAATGCCGCCGCCTGCTACCAACAATAATATAAATATAGTACTTTGCCCATTTTCCGCAGCTTTTCCACAGTTTCCACTTCGGCTCACACACACACCAACACACACACACTCAACGCTTGAGTTGGCCACAAAATGCAAATAGCCAACGCAATGCCACACGGCCCACCACAACGCCTACCCTTTTGGACAGCCACTGCTGCCACGCCCACACCGCCAGCTGTACGCCATGGCCAATAACAATGCAAAATGCAAATATGCAATAAAAGCAAATGGCAACAACAAAAGGAACAAACTGAGAAGAATATTTTATGATTTTTTAGCAAGGCGAATTGGAAATGCTTTATGAATAAATATATAAAAAATATCCGAATATAAATGTATATTAAATACAAATATATTAATCTGTTTAATATGCAGTATTTTATAATAAAAAATATTAAAAAAATATTGTAAAAGATTAACATTTTGTTGAATTACTTATAAAATAAATACATACAATTTATAGCACATTGTATGGCGATGGTTTTCATTGTGTAACATTTAACATACAATTTATATGAAATAAATTGTAAAAAATAAAGGATTTTAATAAAACATTTCAGATATTAATAAAATACATATAAAATGTATATTTGAAACTTTTTATTTTTTATACAAAATATATATCTGAAATTTTTTTAAAATCCTTTATCCAATGCAATGGACGACGCAGAACCCACTTTCTTTAACTGCGAAAAGTGGTCAGAAGAAAGAACCGAATTGGCAGAAACTGTCGGTGAAGTTAAAGTAGAGACTATAGTACATAGTTGCACATTTGCTACAGCATAGATGCCTGGAAAAGAGTCTGTGACTTCGCCGAAAAGGTTCTCCGGCGGAAAAAGTGGGACCTGGACGCAGGAACACAGATGGCAGTGCTCAGCTAGAGCATATACAAGGGCTCCACCTTGAAGGTTAATGCGGGATAGCTCCTGGTTCCAAGGTGGGAGGCAGCCCGAGAAGAGTAGGTTTCTTAGTCGGTAAGCAGTATTGCAGTCCGACACACCAGCCAGAGTGACGACCTGACTGACGGTGCATAAAGCACTTTTACCTACCTCAGCCACACAAAAAAAATTTATAATTTAAGCAATTTTTAATAAAGTCAAATCATACGTTAAAAATAAAACCAAGAATTTTGTTAAAATTCTCTTTAACTAAGGCTGCAAATTGTTCTTTAAGCAAACTATGAACTGCCATGAACTGAACCTTTAGCCCAAATAGTTTTATTATTTGTGCCATAAAAATAATATGTGATTTGGTTTTTTTTTAGACAATTGGCTAAATATCTTTGAAATATTTCTGAGTTACTTATAAGCTTAATAAAATGTTGAAAAAAAATAATTGAAAATTCAATTTTAAAATGCTTAAGACTATTCTATTGAAAAAAACTTAATAATTCCAGAAACTAAATACTATTTATAAATTTTTCTGTAAGGCTGAATTATTATTATTATATTTATTTATTTTACTTTTATCTGTTTTATCAGAATTCAGCGAATCGTTTACTAAGCGACATATACCCCATTTGCTATGGTGTATAAAAAAGAACAGTGAAAATGCGAATATGTATTCAAATGCAGCATGCGTTCACGCTGCACAACAAGCAGCAGCAGCAACAAAAGTACCAACAACAACAAAAGAAACAGCAACAACAATGGACATCAACAATGCGGCAACATTGTAAAAGCCAAGTTTAATCAAAATATAGCCCGGACTTCGCTGTGGGCATGGGCGTGGCCTGGTCCTGTGCAGTCGAGAGAGATATATATATATCAATATACACATATACATATATATATATAGAGGAAGAGATATTTTTAAATTTTTTATAAACACGCAAATTCGTCGCAATTTGTCGGGACATGCAGAGAAATTGTGGTAAATCTGTTTGGCTGTCACACAAACAATTGCCAATGCCATGACTGATTATTCAAACTGTTTTTCGGTCAGCATATTTGATTAGCAACGCGTCGAACTATCACCTGCATTTACCTGCATGTCAAATGGTTACCCTCGGCCTAATCAGTTGGCGCGCAACTGGCCTGAAATTAAATCAAAATCCAAATCAAAATCCAAATCGAAATATGCTGACAACGAACATGATAACTAATTGACAGAGTTGTTGTTGTTGTTGTTGTTGTTGTAGTTGTTAGCAACAGCTGCAACTGTTGCCAGTCAATCGCTCAATATGATTATTGATGGCAGCTTTTGCCCACTTGGCCCACTTGGCCAACTTGGCCTAGCCTCGCCAGCTGATAAGCTCCATAATTGGCCTGACATCTGGAGCAGTGGCAATCGGGCGAGCAATCTGTTCGACAAATCCACAAAAACTGTTGTTTGCTCAATTAAATCATTTGACATTCACATCTGACAGCAACATTGGCAAATTAAACCTCTGGCAGTTTGTATTACCAGCATATCCAATTATTGCAACAAATTAAATACTATTTTACTAACATTAAAGCAAATGAAATGTGGGCACACAGAATTTGATATAATAAAAATTTAAATTATGAAAAAAGATTTTGGTAATTTAATAATAAACATAATTTTTTTAATTTAATTAAATATCGAATACAAAAAATTTATTTATTTTCATAAACAAGTTGACAAATTTCAAGGGCAATGAAATTTTCAGTCTAACAACTTTCGATGAATAAATTTGAAAGTGAATCGGATATGTTCATAGCAATATAAGATTCCATAGTTTACGGAAAATTTATGTGAGCTATAAATCAGGAATAAGAATTTTTATATATATTAATTATTTAAATTATTATTTATATATATTTTATATATATTATATAGTATATTAAGAATATCGAGCGCAGGCATTTCAAATGAGAATTTCCAAGTACTTTCCGGTTTGAAGTTATTTCTATATCCACCAATCCATCCGTATATCTATGTATATATGTTTTTTCTTTTCCTACCTATCTATAGACTCAGCTATATACAATATTATCTATTCTATGTATCTATCCATATATATCTTTCTATCTCTTTTGAACTATATGAATTTATATATCTATCTATCGATCTATGTATCTATCTATCTATCTATAAATCTATATATCTGTCCATATATGTCTTCTATATCTATCTATATATTGTCTGTCTATCTATCTATCTATCTATCTATCTATCTATCTATCTATATATATCTTCTATATCTATCTATATATTGTCTGTCTATCTATCTATCTATCTATCTATCTATCTATATATATCTTCTATATCTATCTATATATTGTCTGTCTATCTATCTATCAATCTATATATCTGTCTATATATCTATGCACCTATCAAACTGTCTTTTATGTCTTCTATATCTATAAGTCTATCTACTTATCTATCTATCTATATATATAGCTATCTATATATTTATTTATCTATCTATAAATCTATATATCTATTAATCTATATATCTGTCTATCTATCAATCCATCAATCTATCATTTAAGTCTTCTACGTCTTCTATATCTATCATCTACCTATCTATCTATCTATATATATCTAACCATCTTTCTATCTATCTATATCTATTGTATATAAACTTCATATCTATCTACACATATATCTCATTTAAGCTAGCTACCTAGTAATCAATCCTTATATCTATCTTTCTATCTATTTAATGGGCAACCTTTCTTTCCAATAGCTTTAAATCTTCTTATATATCTATCTACCTATATCTGAATCTATCTATTTATTGTATAAAGCTCTCTTCTTAATACCCTCTCTCCATCCAAATATTCTCAACTTTCAAGCCGAATCTATAACTCTCATAATAGATATATTAACAACTCCAATTGGTGCATTCAAAAATGCATATACTCAACTTAAAGATACCCTTTAAATGCATGTTTGCGTGTGCATGGCATAAAAAATTACAAAAAAAAAAAACATAGATAAAGAAAAACTTGATGCAAATGCAAATAATGCCCCGACTGTGGTTGCTCTGCCAGAGGCGTGGCGGTAGGTGGTGGGCGGACAACCACTGCGTGGGCGTGGCAGTGAAGCTTCTGCAACATTTTCGATGATTAAATGCAAACACGCAAATATGACGAGCGACGAGCGACGAGCTCGACAGTCAGTCGAGTATATCTACATATATCCCTCTCTGTCCCTCGACCCACTCTCTCTCTCTCTCTATGTATGTGTGTGTGTATTTTTATTTGTATTTGTCGACTGCCAACTGTCTTCAAAATATGTAAAAAATAAAAGTTGGCATTAATAATTTATGCAATATGTACACACACACACACGCACACACACACACACACACACACACGCACACTTTATCAGAGAGTCAAGGAAAATATTTGCATGAGAGATACCGAAAAACTGTTCAGCAGACAAAAATGAAAATTGAATGCCTTAAAACGTGGATATAAGTAAGTAGATGATTTGAATATGTACTCACATATTCGCATGAGTACTCAAATAAATGCAAACGATTCTTATGGCTTTTTGCTCGTTTTCGTTAAATTGCGAACAAAAAAGCTGTCAACGCTGTTCGCCCTTCAGCACAAGAAATGTGGGCAAAGTGTGTGAAAGTGAACGGCTAACTAGATGCCCTGTAAATATATTTCTTTTTTTTTTTGTATAGTAAAACAAAGTTTAATGAAAAAATATTTTTAAAAAAATAAATAATAGAAACACATCTAAAAAAATATAAAAAAAATTTATTTTGATAAAAATCGAGTAAAAAAAATTTAATATCAATTTAAAAAGTGAATCAAAAAAGTATTGAAAACTTAATATATTTGAACTTATATAATTTATATATATTTATTTATCTACTTTATGGCTAAAATTTACCTTTTCAAAGATTCTCAGAAATGTCTTTTTCTTGCCTTAAATCTCCGCTGAAGAAGTTTTCTATAAATTTTCTATGATCCATCTAAACAAACTCCAACAACTGCTTCAAATTCTTGCAGAACAAGCGCAGTTTATTACAGGGTATACAGAAGTATACGAAATAAAAAAATATATGTAAATAAAAGAAAATGAAATGTTTAAAAATGAAAATGTTGAAATATATGTGTTGGCTCTCTGCATATTTGATGATGCATTTTGTAGCCGAGCAGTCGAAATCGAACTGAATAACAAAATGCCCTTTGGCGAAGCAGTGCTGACTGCCTGGCTGCCTGCCTGCCTGCCACAGATATCTTATCTGCAGGCGAGGCAAGCCAGCTGGGTGGAGTGAGGCGCTAGAACATATGCTATTATTTAGTATCTGGTTGGCAATGAGTTTAATTAACCACTTACATGGCTTTAATTCAACTGCAAATTTCATCGAGTGCATGATTCGGCGATAAATGTGAGCGGAGACACGGAGACAACATTTTAAGGCTGCCACCGCGGGGGGGACTGTTGTAGCTCAGTGACTGCCTCCGTTATCATCCTTATCGCGTCAGCAATTTGTCTGATAGATAAACAGCAGCGCGGACCAACTCCCATTGGCATTGATTTATGTGTGGAAAACCCCAAATACAGCGAATACGTATGCGCGGATCCCCATGTTCCCCGACACCAGGCAGCTGTTTAGCTAGTTAGTTAGTTTCTTTAGCTAACGCTTGCCCATAAATATTTTCCAGTTAAACATTATACCCTGTACATAATAAGCAAAATGTGAATTTGGATTGATATTAGTCTATATACATTGAGATTCTTGCAGATTAGACAGAGATCCTCTAACTTTTTATCTGTACTAAACAAACTAGCAAAATATTCTTGACAGTCGATGATAATTGAGAAATTATCGATAATTGACAGAGATATACTCTGGCTAACTATATATGTTGAAAAATATCGATAACAATCGATATACATATCATAAATATACAAAAAGAAAAAGCAGAAATATATTATCGTTAAACGATAGACATATATTCATGTTATCGATTTATGTTGATATTATCGATAAAATGTCAACAAACAACTTGTAGAATTGAGAAAATGTTATCGATAGTCCATCAATTTATATGTTTCTAATCTTACTCTCGTACATAGACTGTTTTAACATATTTCAATGTAATTGTTTGTTTGTCTACTAAATAGTACTGCCTTATTATGCTCTAAGTATCACAAATACCTTAACTAAGCTATTATAGCTAGAACAGTTATTATTATAGGGTATCAAATTGTCACTTACTTAACCATTGACTAGTTATTTATGCATATTTAATATCTTTGGAATGTACAAATGAACGCTTTGGGCACCCGAACTGGGTTCTCTCTTTCAGCTCGACCCAGCTCAGGCTCTGACTAGTTATTATTAAAACAAAGAGCGTGCCCAAATTTATAGCCATATTATTTGTTATTTATTTAAGCTATAAATATGCATATGAAATAAAGAAATGGCAGCAGGTTTTTTATGACCCAAAATACCCTGCAGAAATGTTGGACAAGTTTCTTAAACACTAAGTGTGTGATGTAGAGCGATGTAATGTGAAAGTTAGAGCTACTAAATATATTTGAATAAAATAATTATATGCATTAATTAGAAGATAATATATATTTAATATGAATTATAAAGAAAACTCATTTTTTATATTTTTTTTATTTTAATAAGAACAAAATTTTAGACAAATAATATGTATAAATATAAATAAATTTTGAGGAAATGGAAATTTGTTATTAAACTATCTTAAATATAAGCGAATCTCTTAAGCCCGTACAATATAACTAAACCTTTTTCATAGAGCATAGCTCTATTCGTATAGCTGCCTTATTATATTTTGCTGTTTTTTTTTTACCACTGACTTTGTTATTGTTGTTTTTTTTGGTGCTGCGGCTGCTGCCACTGGTTTACGCTGTTGCGTTATTTATGTGGCCATAAATTTGCAGCTGAAAGCAAAGCCCCGCGACTGCGTCGGGCCACAAATAGTTGCACATAGCTCGTACAGCCCTCGTAGTGCGTATGCCACATTGTCCCATTGTCCCATAGTCCATAGTCCATAAGCCTTGACGCTTCGCTGCAAATGAGCAGCAGCAGCAAAGGAATCGAGCTAAAGCCGCTTAAGGACTTCGGCATGGACATGCCCAACGGCTTAGCCCAATGCGGTTCGCTGATTCTCAATGAGGCCAGTTCCACTGTCAGTGCCAGTTCCAGTGCCAGTTCCAGTTCCAGTTCAAGTTGCAATACCACTTCGAGTGCCCATTCGCTGCCTCGTGTGTTAGTTACATAATTTAACGTTTGCTGCGAAACATTTCCGCTGAATTTGCGGCTCGCACGCAAGCCCAAAGGATACGACTATTTCTCTATAATCAGCTGGGTGTCATCGTAAGGTCATCAGTGCTGCCCGCACGCAATGCCAAAGCCCATTTTTACAACGTCACAAAGTCACTTGCCCGACATTCTGGAGTTGGAGTTGGACTCGGAGTCGAAGTTCTGGCCAACCCTCCAGAACTTGTGTCCAGCTGCTTATCAGAGGCCGTGCATCGCGCATAATGTGCGCCGAGCACGTCAACAGCCGTCGCTTGTAAACAAATTAGAAGCGTATCCTGCCCGGAAGTCCTGCACACACACTCACAGACACACAGGACAATAAAGAATAGGACTTGCCCACACAGTTTTGGGCCAAGCGCAGCGCAGCAAACAAAACTGTAAAAAGAAGTAGCAAAGCGCTCAAATGAACCGTCAACTTTCCCTTTCGAAATGTCCTGCCAATGGGCATATCCACTGTGCTAGAGCCACATTAACTTGGCTTAAATCAAGGCAGCCAACGAGCTATCAATTCCAATCAGATATTCACTATGAATTGGACATAAAAATAGACAAATTTAAGCTGAAAATTGATTTTTTCAGTCAAATGTTTTGGAGTGTCGTAATGGCTACAAAATCTAGCCATAAAACGGCTAACTTAGGCACCTACATAAATGGAGCTTATTTAAATTTAGCTGCACATTTTGGCTGAAAATCAAATGAAACGAAAATAACATAACTTTTGAGCTTATCTAGATCAGTTTGTTATTTATTTAATTTTTTTATATTTTTATCAAGCGTTTATCTAAATGTTAAAAAATGCTGTCAAAGCTAAATC
This sequence comes from Drosophila leonis, assembly GCA_035045365.1. Classification (NCBI taxonomy): domain Eukaryota; kingdom Metazoa; phylum Arthropoda; class Insecta; order Diptera; family Drosophilidae; genus Drosophila; species Drosophila leonis. The sequence continues at coordinate 6,051,677 of JAWNPC010000830.1, forward strand.
GCGTAAATTTTTAAGTAACTTTCCACCAACTTCTAATAAAACTGTTATACCATATAAAGCTCAAGCCAAGTAAAAGTGTTATACAACAAGAAGAAGTAGAGTATTTACACATTCGTCTTACACAACAGCAAAAGAAACTCTTCATTAATATCTACTTCAATGTTTTACTTTGCTTTGGTCAACATTTTCCTTACATTTTTTTCCGTTTCATTTCGTTTCGCCTGCTGCGGAAAAGGCGCGAAATTTGTTTGTCTAACTGTTCTTCGGCTTGTTTAGGTAACACACCTTGAAATCAGTTTGTTCTTTGCTCTGTGCCTGCCCCGCTTTAAGCTGCAATTAACTTTCTGGCTTTAAGCCGAACGACCAAGTTGACCAAACCCACACTGAGAACCCAACTGGCATACGTATGTATATAGTATAATTCTCGTAAAGCCTGGATGCCTTATGTCCTACTTGCACGCAATGTCCTGATGCCTGAGCACTTTTTCATTATAATTGGCATTCGCCTACGCCGCTTAACTAATCTACACAAAACGCAGCTCCCTGGGATATATTGTTCTTGCCTATTGTTGTATTGTCATAATTTTGATTGAGGAGCCAAATGCGGCCCCAAATTGGTATTTTGTGATATATTGACTTTGTCGCTGAACTGTCGCCTGCTTAGTCACTCCAAACTTTATTGTTTTTTTTCTTCTTTACACCCATTGTTGTTGGTGTTGTTGTTGCTGCTGCTTGACAATTAGTGCCCTCACAGCTCCCCCTCAGTCGACCACATCTACATAGCAATTAGGGTTTTCTGGATCAGCTCAGCAAAGGGTTGTTTTTCCTTTGACGCACTGTCATTTGTGCTCTGCCCCTTCCCAACTATTCCTATTCAGTTCTATATACTATATATAGATACACACATATATGTATTTACCTTCCCATGCCCCACTCTCTAGGGCAGTCAAGCACTTGGCTTCTGCTAACACCAATTTGTTCATTGATTTTGCGCTACAAATTAAAAATAATGTTTCAACAAAAGAGCTTCGAAATTTGGTTTGTCTAAAATACGACTGTCGAGATGCTCTGCAAAAACAAATAATGTTGGTAATTTCTTATTTTTTGTCAATAGTATGTATGTAGTAAAAATTTATTTTAGTTAGTTATTTATTTATAAAGAAAAAATTATGCTAAATTTACAAAGTCTCAAATGAAACCCTTTTAAGTTAGCATTTTACAAATATATAAAGCATTTTCAGTTTCAGCTGCATTTACAGCACATCAAACACTTTTAGAATATAAACCTATAAACAGATTCTTGACTATGCAAAATTTTATTAAATTTTGCTGGACTGTGTAATAAATAAGCATGCAAAATATATTTCAATTTTCATAATCAAAAACTTTCTAAAGCAACTCACCTGTTTCTCTTTACTTATCTGTGTCGCCAAGCAGCTCGCTTCGCTAATATACCCGTCAACCCGTTCGATGCTGATGCTAGCGCAATGTTTGATTGTGCAACTGTTCGTCGCTGTCGCATTTCATTTCGAGTTGAGTGACTTCAATCTGTCACCAGAGAGTTTCTTGAGGTCTTTTATTATTATTATTATTGTGAGCCGCCTTTCAATTTCCACAACGTATTTTTTAGAATTTGCCAACCCCCTCGCCGGCAGGGGTTGTACATATGGCAGCATTAAAAAACCCACACGTACAATGTCCAAAGAAATTAGATGTCGTCGTTGTCGCTGGCTCAACTCCCAACTCCTGCTCCGCCTCGCCCCCTGCTGCTGTTCATCGTGTGACATAATTCAGGCTAGGTGCAACGAGTTGGACAAAGGTACAATGGACAGCTCAACGCACACGCCCATCCGCCCACACACACACACACACACACGCACACTCAGAGCAGGGCCCAAGACAAAAGGCGCTCCACGTCGACAACTTTGTCGTCTGATGATGAGTTTCGCTTGTTTTGTTTACTTCTTTCTTTATTTTTCTTGTTGCTTTGCCCTGCATCTAGACGAGGACACGCCCACAAATTGCTCGGCACATTATTATTGTCGTTTTTAATTTGTGTGCCCCAAAAGAAATTGCAAACAGTGCCTGTCCATTGTCTGCAACACTTCAAACGTGAAACGCTGCACAGGTTGGGCTACAAAATATTACATATTGTTTGCCATCTAAATTTCACATAAAGGTGGGCTCAACCCAGGCTACGGACAGATTATTTACGCTTTGTTAATCCCAAGAGAACTTGTGACTATATATATTTATATGATATATCTATATATATATACATTGACAGTTGGACAACATTTCAAAATGAAACTTATGTCAAATTGAAACCGCACATCAGAAGCGAGAAGCTTATAAAGTAAAGCAAAAGTAGAGAGAAGCTTAGACTTAAAAGTAAAAATGTTAACAAACTTAGCAGGCGAACAAATCGAGTGAGAGAGAAACTTATATGAAAAGTAATTAATAATTAAAACTTGTAATGGAAAGCTAAAGAAGTGAGAAACTTAAACTTGAAAAGTACAAGCAAAAATAAACTTTAAGAGGTTGGCATAATAAAGGAGAGGGGGAGATTTATATGAAAAAGAAAATTAAAACTCAATTTGAAAAGAATAAGAGAGAAACTTGAAAGAAAGGAAACGTTAGATTGCAACTCATACAAAATAGAGAAACTTATATTTAATAGAATAAAATAAACCTTGAAAGGAGGTAATAATAAAAGGAAGAGTGAAGACGAAAACTAAAGACTAATTATAAGAATATATAAAAAGAAATAAAAAATACGAGAGAAACTTAATTTGAAATTAATTAAAAGAAGAGAAGCTTTTAGAATAAGGAAACATAAGACCAGCTTATGCGAAGTAGAAAGAATATAGCAAAGGAAAAAGAGAGAGAAACTTATATTGAAAAAGAAAAACAGAATACAGAGAGAAACTTTCTAAGCAAAAAAAATTAAAAGAAAGGATTTTAAGAAGAAATAGAGAAAAACGTATGATAAAAAGATAAATAAAGGTGAATCTTATACTGAAAAGAATAAGAAAAAAAACAAATCAGCTCAAAATTATGTATTGTATAATAAATAGAAAAAATTTAAGAAATATAGACACATATAGAAAATAGAAGAGAATAGAAGAGTCCTTTAAAAGCAGCAAAAAGTGGGAGAGAATTTTAAGTAAAGCAAAAGGAAAGAGAAAAACGTATGTGAAAGGTAATTGAATTTCTTTCTTTCACATATGAATATGAATTTAGATATTTCACATATGAATATGAATTTAGATCTTTCACATAAGTTTCTATCTTTCTTTTTGCTTTACTGAAAACTTCACTGTCAGTTTTTGCTACCTCCAAAGGACTCTCTTTTGTTTTCTATATGTTTATATATTTTAAAAATATTTCTTTTTATTATACATGATTTTTTTCTTATTCTCATTCATATCATTTAACCGCAAAGCAATATATAACAAAATATATATATACACAAATGAGAAATCTGGAAATAAAGTAATAAACTTTGATAAAAGTCTGAAAACTTTACTTACTCTATACTTTACTTACTCTATATATTTACTTACTTTATGTATATGCATATAGAACTTTACGCATATAATTATACAAAACCAACCTGTGGTTGAAACTTTTTTTCAATATTATCCAAAATAAAAGATATTTCAATATTAACCAAACAATCTTTCCGAGCATAATTTAGTTTTATAAAAAAAAACTACCATTGCCCATACCTAAAACACTCCACAAATCATGTGCCAATAAAAACATCGCACAGACTTAAGGATTTTTCACAAATTTCTTTATTATATATGAATAATAAAATGTTGTTGGAACAAAATACAGATTGTTTTTGTTAAAGTCTCTCAAAACTAAAGAAGAATAACAGAAGTACATAAGCTGGCCTTTCATAAGTTATTACAGGTTCGAATACAAATTAATCGGAGGGGAAAAGTGAACAGAAAATATTTGAAGTTAATTACAAATGAATGCAAAAACTGAGAATTTGCAAAAGATGTGTGTGTGTGTGTGTGTGTGTGAGAGTGTGTAAATTAAAATGAATGTATTAATACTTCTTTTGTTTTTGTTTTAAACTAACATAAATTACTTTACGAATTGTAATAAAACTATGCGAGTTGTTGTTGTTGTTGATTTGTGAATGTAAATGTGAATGTGAGTGATATATGAGTGTGTGTGTGTGAGTGTTATATAACTAGCATACAATATACATGTTGTATATATATATATATATATATGTATATATATAGGGATATCAATTGATTATAAATTATTGTAAAAATATGTGTAAATCCATTTGCATTTTCCAAGCAGTTTTTTCTTCCCACTTGTTTCGAATGTTTCGAGTTGTTTTTCTTTGAAAATAATATCACTTGGCGGCAGACACACAGAGAGAGGGAGAGAGTGAGTGAGAGATGGCAGAGAGCAGAGTTAGCTACAGGCTCTACTTTTGCTGGTTGTTATTATTATTGTTGTTGTTGTTTTTTGTGTTGTTGCTGCCGCTGTTGCCCTTGTCATGCATCATTTGTATTAAGCGATTGCGCTTGGCCGCATCCGACCTGCTGTACTCATCGAGGAACTGCAAGAAACGATCGTTAAGAGGTTTATAAAGTTAACAGGGCTTAGCCTATTGTTATATAGACTATGAATACAGAGAGGAATAGAGGCAGGGAGAGTGTTTTGTATTACGCTCTTTACTCACCCCTAGATCAAAGTCGCGTGATATGAGCTGCCTGGCTGGGGCATTGTTGTAGCACATGGTCACCAAAAATGGATAAATGACCGGATTGAACTGTGTCGACAGCTTGGACAAATTCTTGAAGATCACCGCAAATGGCTCCGTTATCAACAGCTCCTGATGCCGTCGATTGTTCACACTGAAGAACGCCAATGATGCTATCAAATCGATGAGCATCGTTGAGCTCTCCGCACCCGGATTGGCAGTTGTTTGATTTATGTTATACTTAAGTATCAGGCTCATCACATCCAGCAGTTTCAACGACAACGGACCCTCCACGGACAGCACCTCCTGCAAAATAGTAAAACAAGAGAATGAGATTTAATTGGCAACAACTTGAATGAGAAATAAAAAAAAAAAAAAGAAATAAAATAAATTGTGGAATCACTGAGCAAATGTTTTAATTAAGTCAAAGCAAATATCAAAGAGTGGCACTTGTTTATAGCAGCAGCTGAAGTGCTCAATTGTTTGTTGTGCGTGTGTGTGTGTGTGTGTGTGTGTGTGTGTGTGTGGTGTACATCTATTTGCATAGCGGAACGCAGCAGGACGAACGGACAATGAGCTCTCGCTTCTAATTTGTTTGTTTTGGCAGCCGTGCGGCCAACTGCGAAGGCCGAGCCACAAACAAAAAAAATCAGAAAAAAACAACACGAGAGCAGGAATTTAAGTTATGGTAGACTACGAGATGCCCTATAATCTAAGTGTATGACAAAAGTTCAAATTGAATCAATGTAAAATGAAAATGTCGATAAATGAATATGAAATATGTATGTAAATATCGTTAGATTTGCCGGAACATAATAAACTTTAAATATAAAAAAAAATAAATATATATAATTAAATTGCATAATTTAATAGAACATCTAAGACCTGTAGCTGACAAAGTCAATCGATAATATATAGATATAGATATATATTTATAAAAATATCGATAAATTAGATATCATATCAAATCAGACTGATTATTAAACTCCTCATTCATTCATTGAAATAATGAAGATTTAAAATTGAATAAATTGACTATTATTTTAGATAGTTCCAATCGATAAATATATGTTAAAAATTATCGATAAGTCATATCGATTATATCATTTATGTTTATAAAAGTTCTGATTCATAAATATTCATAGAAATTATCTAGACTTAAAACTAAATGAAACAACATTTCAGGCTAATCGATTAAAAATCGATGCTACAAATAATCGATTAATTAAAAGTCATACAAAATCATATTGATTATAGCATTTCTTATTCATAAACATTTATCAAAATGATCAATAAATATAAATCAATAATTCTATAGAATAATTTACGCTTACACCTGTCGTAGTTTATCGATAAATAGTTGTTATCGATAAATCAGAAGACACAGCATATGCTATATACAACAAATACATATCTCATTTGATTGCAATTGCAGTGCAACCCTTTTGCAGTTGGCATTAGCTGCGCTAGCAACCCCTAGTTTGAGCTGCATTCTAAGCTAAGTAGCTTTTAATTTATGCTAATCACACGTACTTGAATATTGGGCCTAAAGTAATGAGCGGGCACAGCGAGAACAACTAAAACAACCCTCGCAGAAAAACAAAAAACACCCAGCACGCAAAACCAAAACCAAAACTGAAACTGGCAACTTGTACGAGCATTGAGCAAATATTTAGCCAAACAATTGACGTGCCTGGCTGGTTGGTTGACTAGCAGAAGGCAAGGAGTAGGGGCAGGGCAAGGGCAGGGGCAGGGACAGGGGCAGGATGTAGTAGGCAGGATATGAGCGAGGATTTGTGCATGGCTCAGAGAGCAAACGATGCGCGTTGCGAAGCGAAGCGGCGGCATCCTTCAAAAAACAATCAGCCAGGCGAGGCAGGCAGTAGCTGTCTCTGTCCCTGTCTCTCTGTGTGTGTGTGTGTGTATGTTGTGCGTGTGTTTGTGTGTGTGTGTGTATGCCTTGTGCTTGGGTTAAACTTGAAAATTTCATTTTACAAAGTCAATATTTGCCTGGCAGAGGCAGCAGCAGCAGCACTTGAAAATTGAGCTGCTCTGTGGTTGTGCGTGTGTTCGCTCTGTGTGTGTGTGTGTGTTGTGCGTCTCTCGCTGATTAAAACCAAATCAAATTATTTGCCAGCCAAGAGTTATATATACATAATATTTTTTTTGCTCCAGCCAGCACAAAAACAACACAAACAACGCAAAGATGAGTGCGCCTGAGTTTATCTATTTCTGTGGTAATTTAAAGCAAATAAATGGGCTGGCAAGTTTTTGCACAAACTTTGGCCTAATCCGCTAGCCAAATGCCAACCAGCCAGCCAACCAGCTTTGCCTGCACATTCATTTCATTTTGACTGTTTGCGCAACAAATTAGTTTGTCAAGTGCGTTTCGTTGCGCCAAGGAATACAACCGGCGGGAGATGGGCAGGGCTGGAAGGGAGCCAAGCCTATAAATATTGACAGAACGCAGCAGGAAATGAAATGTAGACAATCGAGTGCGCCGCAGACACTCAATCAGTCAGTCAGTCAGCCAAGCAGTCAGTCAAGCATGCATCAAATGCCATTTCATTTGCTAGAATGAATTGCAGCCAAACTTGCAGATGCCTCAACAGCGAGATAGTAAGACAGTAAGTCAATCAGTCAATCAGTCAATCGCTAAATCAATCAAGCTTTTAATTACTTAATCAAGCAATCATATATTTTATCAGTCAACTAAAACTAACAACCTGCTCAGTCAAGCAGTCAAGCAGTCATCAATCGGTCAATCAGGCTATCTTTTAATTAGCTTATCAATCATTATCAGTCAATTAGCTAACGGCCTGTTCAATCAATCAGTCAGCCATAAGTTTTCAAACACTAAGCCAGTCAATCACTCACAACGAGAATAAAAGCAGTCGGTTCAATCAATCAATCAAACAGTCAATCACTCAAAACCAAAATATTCTTAATCAGGAATTCTAGTTTCGAACTTAACAAGAAATCAATCACTCATTCAAGCTGGTTGGATGGCGTCAATCAGTGTCAATCAATCAATCATTAACCGATTGACATCATACATTTAGCCAATGCTCTACCACTCAATCAGGAAGGCAGTCAAGCAGTTAGACAAGGCAGCAATCATTCAATCAATCGGTGAGCAGCCAGTCAGTCAATCAATCAGTTACTTAGTCAATCAATCATAAGCTTTACTTATATGAAAATCCATTCGGCAATCTACATCGCAACCTGTTGCTGAGCAATCAGTCAATCATAGCCAATACACACAGCTGTCAATCAATCATTCGATCAAACGTTTATTTTACAAGTCTTATCATCTGACAGACAGAAGTAACTTAAAGCCAAAGCACAATAAGTAGCTCTATTGGAAAATCAATCAATCAATCAATCAACCACTCAGTCAAACAATTTTCAATCATTCTATGCACTTATCCACAGTTTTATCTCTCATTTAATTTAAATCCTGTAACAAGTTGCTCAAACACTCCTTAAGTCAGTTTGACTAGCAGTCAGTCCGTCAGTCAATCAATCATGAGCTATTTCTGCATATATACATCACTCCATTCAGCCAGTCAAGCTGTCGACAATGCTCAGACACTCAGCTGACAGCCAGTCATCCAGGCAGTCAATCAGTATCAAGTATTCATTCAGTCAATCAGTCAATCAATCAATAACTGTTTCCATATGCCGTTTCATTTGGCATTCAACTTGCAGTTTACCTGTCTTGCCAAATGCATTCCATGTTCTTGCTTGCCCATCCACCATCTAAGTAAAGTGTCGAAATATTTGCGCAGCCACCCCCCATCACCCCCACCGCCACAAACAAACCACCCACCCGGCAGCTGCTCAGCAGAAGTCGCGCACCACCCAAGCTAACCAAATGTCATTTTGGGGCCGCCATTGCGGTTCAATGGCGCTGATGTTGTTTGTCATTTGGCGCTGCCAGTTAAGCAAATGTCATGCAGCAGCAACGCCTCCGCCGCACATCATCAGAGCGACGCACCACCGCGCACCACTACACCACCGTCCAACTGTTGACAACTAAATGTCACCTGACAAGGCGGCCGTCATGACATTTTGCCAATATGCAAATTTTGCTGCCACTCAATGACAGAAAAAAACTGCGAAAACGCGCGAATTCACAAAACGGCGACAACTTTGGGATGCCCGCTTCGAAAGTGTGCAACGGGTATATTGGTTTTTGTGTAACAGCATTTGATTGGTAATGAAGCGAAAAAAATGTTTGTCTGCGAAGATTTTATGAATGCGACCAGTGTGAGCGTCGCATATCGAAAATTACTATATCTTTTACTAGCTAAAGACTTAATATTTCAGATATATAGTCTTCATATATAGTCTTTTTAGCTCTTTTTTCAACCTTAAACGGTCATCATGCAGTCGCCTACGTAGGTCTGCAATGTTCCTATTTGTACTTTCTGTTGTTGCCTAAACTAAATTCTAACTTTTAGCCACAATTTGTTGTTGTCCCAATTGTTGTTGCTGCTTTTTGCTGTTTGGGGTTTTGCTCAATTTTCTCAGGCGATTTCACGTGCGACAAACTTCTCAAGTGCAAAGCAAAGAAAAGCAACAAAAATCTTAAAACAAAAAAAAAATAAATAAAAAATGGATAGACAAAAAAAAGTTGGTTTTCTTAAGACGAAAACTAAATGCGCTAACAAAAAGTTGGCAGTTATATGAATAAGAAGATTGAGAAGAAGAAGATGATGATGAAGAAGATGATGAAGAAGAAGATGATGATGAAGAATATGATGATGAAGAAGATGATGATGAATATATACTAGGTATATCTTAATAAGATTCTGTATATATAACTTATTGCTTTGATTAGATTGATTAATGATTTCATCGGTCAATTGAGAAGCGCACAAAATAAGTTCGATTAATATAATTTAACAAAATTATTATATATATATAATTGATAATTTAATTAAATAATTAATAACAAATAAATAAATAGAAAAATAAAATAAAATAAATAATTTATTTAATTAAATTTATAATTGAATTAGAAATTTTTTTAAAAATTTTAAAGTATATATATTAAAATTTAACAAAATTATTATATTTATTAATTAATTAATTAAATTATTAATTAATAAAAAAAACAAATAAATAAATAAAGAAATAAAAAAAGATTTATTTAATAAAAATTATAATTGAATTAAGAATTTTTAAAAATTATTTAAAGTATAAAAAGAGCTAATTAAGAATATAACAATTTAGGCCTTAGCATGCATGTAAAATTATATACAAATTTGCAATTTGCAATTGGTATTGTGGGACCTATATGATAGAATGATATAATAGCTTGATATAGTATATAGTTTAGGCTAGATTCTTGACCCAACTGCTTGAGGCTTGAAGAAGTGCCCACATTGAACATTTTTGTCTCAAATATGTCTGGCGACAAACCAATAAAGCAGCTAAATTTAATATAAATATTTGATATTTTTTGATTTGTTATGCCTCAATGGCCGAACTATGTCAGTTATGGACTTAGCTGTAGAGCAGCTCAACAATGAATCCACTTACACAACTTTTCATTACAAGCTTTAAAATAGTTAAATATGTAATTTTTCCCAATTTGCCACGCCTTCAATAGGCGTAGCTATACAATCTAGACATGTTTTAGGCAAAAATATGTATTCTAAACTACAAGTGCAAGAACAGACATTGCATAAAAATAAATATAGATTTAATTGATGTATGACATATATAATATACTATACGATTACGATGATACGATTAATATCGTATATCATATATGTCATTTAGCAATCAAATCAATAATATATATACTAATATATATACTAATAATTATATATTATTATATTAATAATTTCCATAAAAAAAACTCTCTTTAATCTTAAGTATTTATATGATATCACGAAATTAATGATATGCTGAAATATGATATACAGAAATATATAAATGCTAAAAGTCAAATTATTCAAAGATACCAATAAGTCAAGGAAGCCCACGCCCAGATCTTGCTTACATAGTAATATACCCTCGGATAGAGTATAGAAAGTAAAAACTCAGCACATAATGAAATTTTCAACGGCTGACTTTGTGATTTGTTTAAGCGGCATTTGTCCACTTGAAGAGCGAGAGAGAAAGGGGTAGACGGAAGTTAGCTGGGGAGCAATAGAAAAGCTAGCTGACTGGCTGACTGGCTGGGCAGACAGCTGGACAGGTGTAACATGGGGCGCTGCTTGGGGGCTTGAGCAACTTACCTGAAAAGTGTTCGTATCCACCGAAGCCAGCGAGACGAAAAGATTAAAAGTCGATGCCGCCAAGGCGGTCGTGCGCGGCGGAATGCATTCACCTGCAAAAAGCAACAAGAAGACGAAGAGGAAGATGAATTGTAAGAAGTATATAGTGAGCGGATATTGCCAGATACATACATATATAACCATAAATAACAACAACAAGAAGAAGAAAAAACTTTACAATTTCACAAAATCAAATTTAATTTCCGCCAGCGAACAAAACTCACGTAACCCGCACACAAATCCAATTAGCACCCCCATACGACAACCCCTACTCCAACAGCAGCTACTGTTTCCATTATTTTTATTCTTTAAGATTTAAGATCCGCTGAGAACTTACCTATGGGCACCATGCAGCCGGAGAGCATGGCAATGGTGCCGAAGAGCTCGGTGGACTTGGCTGCGCTCAGCAGACGTGTCGGATCGCCAGGACCTGCAAAAGGGCAAAAAGACAGGAAGCGGCAGCAAGTTAATTAGCCTGTCCTGTTTACCTTGGCCAAGGTGCGATTTCTTCTTCGCTCGCTCGCTTACTCACCGGGCGGACAAACATCAATGAAGCGGGTGAGGAAACCCAACGTGGTCAACAGGCTCAACATGACGCTCTGATTCTGCTCAATGGACTCGCGCACCTTCATGCAACGGCGCGACAGCATTCCAATTAGTCCAGTGATTACAGCATAGCTGTAAGAGAGTGAGAAGGAGAGAAAAAGATTATGATGTGAGAAAAAGTGATTCAGAGAAACAATATTTGAGTAATTAGTGACTAAACAAGACATTCATGATATTTGTTAATTGAAAGTTTAAATCGGAGCTAAAGAACGATAATGGAGAGATAGAGATGGGGAGGGAGCCAACAAATGAGAAAAGCGATCAAGAGAAACTAAGGATATACCATGTAGAGAAAGAAGGAACTAAAGAGAGAGCGAGGGAGTCACAGAGAGAAAGACAGATTTCTAGAGAGAGATAGAGAGAGTACGAGAGAGATAAGAGAAAGTCAGACTAAGAGAAAGACAGACGGAAACTCAAAAAGAGAGAGATAAGGGAGACAGAGAAAGAGAAAGACATAGGAAACGAGAGTGAGAGAAAGAGAGAGCAAAAGAGAGATATAAAGATAAAGTGAGAGAGTGAGAGAGGGAGAAAAAGAGAGCAAAAGCCAGATAGGAAGAGAGAGTGAAAGAATGAGAGAGGGAGAGAAAGAGAGAGCAAAAGAGAGATAGGAGAGAATGAGAGAGGGCGAGAAAGAAAGAGCAAAAGATAGATAGGAAGCGAGAGAAAGAGACCGAGAGAGAGTGAAACAAAGAGGGAGGGAGAGCAGAATACCAAGGAACTAAAAACGAGAGAGAGAGAGAGAGAGAGATATATCAAGATTTGAGAGTGCGAGAGAGACACCAAGAAATAAAGCAGAGAGAAAGAGAATGAGAGAGAAAGGGAAAGAGAGAGAGAAAGAGAGAGAGAGAGAGAGAGAAAGAGAAAGAGAGACTAAACAGATAGAAAAATATATACAGAAAACATATGTTAAAGACACATATAATAGAAAGAATGAGACAGTAAGAAAAGGAGATGAGAGAGGAATAGAAGGAGAGAGAAATATAAACAGAGAAACTAAAGAAAAAGATAGGATACAGCAAACTGAACTTTAGGAGATACCATGAAAGAATGCGAAGGAAGGATAAAAAGTAAAGAGAGAATGAAGCACTCAAAGAAGGAGACAGAAAGGCTATAAAGAGAGAAAGAAATGGATATTGGATATAATGAAGTCACATTTAGATACAGAAATGAAATGTAATAAGACATTCAAAAATGGAATTTCCAGAAAATATAATACTCAATAAATCAATCAACATGGAATAAGCTCGTTTTTTTGCACTTTCGAGGAATAACTCTGGATATACATATACATATATAAATTCCACCACCTAATTTACAGTATTATTATTTGCACACACACACTTTTTATATTCAATTTGGGAGGCGTTTGTTTCAATTGCAGGAGCAGCAGAGGCAGGAGCAGAAGCAGAAGCAGCAGTGGCTGTAGCTAATATCCTTCATATGGTAATCAGGGACACGCGTTTGGCATTAAGTGTGCTTGAAAATGCAAAAACGATTAGCTGGAGGCATTCGCATAAAATTTTGTTGCTGCTAAATGTTTGTAAGCAAATAAGGACTTAGCCAGGACAATTCGCACAGCTAAATGTGATGCTGCATGCATTGAGAAGCTCAGCCAAATGTTGAGGGTAGGAGAGGCACGACAAAACCTAAGCTGAAGATGAAATTTCTCACTCTATATATATATATATATATGTCTCTGTCTCTGTCACTCTGATTTATTTTAATTTATTTCTCACATGTTGTGCATTTCAATTAGCCGAGCTCTGGCTCTGGCTGTGGCTCTGGCTCTGATTACAAACAATAAAAATATCACTCCTTTCATTCGTGATTTATCATAATAATTGATACGACTATAAACACAAATCATCATCAATTACGAGCGACACGACTGAAGAGCAGAAATCTATGTAAAGAGCAATCGTTGAATTGCCACTCGACAACCCACCATTCGTGCCCCTCTCTCTCTGCAATGTCCACTCTCCACTTGTCAGTCGTCACTTTGTGTACCATCTAAATGAATGGCATACAAATTTTGTACTATTTAAGTGCAGAATTCATCAAGCAATCGACTAAACCCCAAACAAATAACAACTGATGCTGAAATATACTCTTTATATAAATACAGCCATGCTCAACACAATAGATACATGGCGTAAAACTATGCTGCTGAACAATAAGAGTAAATATATTATTTATTTTTATTTTTGATTAACAAATGCTAAGCTAAAGTTCTGTAAGTGTTTTTTCAACTAACAGAAACTCAAAATACACACATAAGGAGAGATATACAGTATAATTTAATATATAGATATATACCATAGATACATAATAAATAAATATATAATATATATTTATATATTATATAGAAATTAAAATCAGCAAAAAATATAAATATCGGAAAAGTAACGAAATAGTTTTAATATTTCTTGAGCTCTTCAACCAAATTGACAAAAGTCATAGAAATAGTCCTTAGAATAGCTTAAAACTATTTTTAAATGATAAACTCGTACTGCGTAGAGTATACACGAGTATACATTTCAAATTTCAGATCTCTAGCTTTTGTGGTTTGCGAGATCGCTGCGTTCACACGGACGGACGGACGGACGGACGGACGGACGGACGGACAGACGGACATGGCTATATCGACTCAGTTTGTCGAGCTGATCAACAATATATATACTTTATGGGGTCTGCCACGTCTTCTTCTGCCTGTTACATACATTTCCACAAAAACATTATACCCTGATTTCCCATTTTCAATGGGTTCAGGGTATAAAAATTTGTATATACTGTATTGGAAATTTAATCAAGTTATAATTGTTAAATTAAGAAATTAATATTTTGATAAAGGATTCATTGAAAAAACAACCTCTAGATATAAATTATATATATATATATATAATGATTCAAGATTATCTCTAACTTTTTATTGAGCTATAATGAACTTTAAAAAGTAAAACAAAAATGTTGAATAACTGAGATAATGTGAAATAATATGTTCAAAAAGTTAGTCTGAGCCTTAACAGCTAAAAATTGCGAAAGAAATTGTCAATTGACGTAATATGAAACATTATTATTTTATTATCAATTATTATTATTAAGAAAAATAATTTTATAAATAAAAAAATGTAATGAAAATAAATATAATAAAAATTAATAAAATAAAAATAAATATTATAAAAATAAATATAATAAAAATAAATAAATAATTTATTAAAGAAAAAAATAAATATATGTTTTACTTAGAATTAAAAGGTAAGAATTGCAACACTTTTTTCCACAAAATAAAAATATGGGATAATTTTTAAAAACATGCAAAAACCTATATAAATTGCTAAGCTAGACCTAAGAGAGAAAACAAAAAAATTTTGTAACTAAATTAAAAGAATTAAAAAAATGTTTAAAAAATATAAAGATATTCTGAAGACAAACAAAAATGTTCAGAAAAACTTCAAATATTCTTCTATTTTATTCTTATTTAGTAATTATACTAATTTTTTCAAAAGGTCTAAAAAGGTTTGTAGGCAAACAGAAGTTCTATGAAGTACATAAAAAGTAAAAAAAAATAATAAATTGGTTGGGTAAAACTATTGTAGCTGAATCGAACTCTAAAACATTCCTTGGGGTTTTGCTTTACTTTAACAAGTATTAAATAATTATTTTCTAAAAAATTACAAAAATAAATCAACTGTATTTCTAGAACCTCAACAGAATCTTTGTAAAAAGCATAGCTATTAGTTTGGCCATGAGTGTATTTAGTCTATATACATTCTATAATATGAGTGATTGATACGCCATGACAATGTGCGGATAGAACGAAATAATATTGATGCCAAATGCTGGCCAAAGCAAATAACAACAACAAGAACAACAACAATGCTGAAGAGGGAGGCATGGGGTTGCCTAACCATTTGACCCCTTTTGACACACAGAGCCTTGACTGCAAGTGTGTGTGCATGTGTGTGTGTGGCGCTCAAATAAAAGCGTCCATTACTCAAACTCACACAGGACATCGCCGGCCCCATCATCCCATCCCCCCAACTCTTTGGCAAACAAAAGCGTCAGCTAGCTACGTGTCCTGTATGCGACTAGTACGAGGAATCCTTGTGAATGGGCATACTGCGACTGCGATTCGAGAGGCTGGCGGGGCTTTTGGCTGCTAGAGAGCACTCCTCTGGCGTTGTCAACTGTAAACATACTTGAGCTTCCTGTTTTGCTATTTGTGCGAGCGCTGCACACTTAACCAACACACACCCACACCAACATACACACACCACTCACTCGTCACACACAAGCTGTTTGCTTGTTGGTTGGTCAATGTCCTGGCCAAAAAAGAGAAAAAAGTCCTCAGCAAACTCATCAGCACCACAAAAATATCCTTAATAATTTTCTTAAACCAACAAGCACAAAGCTGCATGAAGGATGCTTTTACCCAGTCAACAGCAGCAGAGGCCCAACCTCACCCGCTCCCCTCCCCCCTCTCCTCCGCTGCTTTTTCCTTTTTTGGCCTGTCATCGTTTGTCATGTGTCCTTCGCTTGTGCAAAGTATTTAGTTCGCCTCGCCGGGGCGAGCATCAATCCAAACACAAAATGGCCAACTGGCCAACGAGTATCGGATGTGGCTGAGGTTTCCTCTAGATATCCCACCCAAACCCACCACCCCACCACACGCCGCAGCTCCAGCCCGTACCGGGTGCCACATAATCGTCACTGCCCGTAAAATAAACAGCAGCAGAAGCGGCAGTGGCAGTGGCAGCGGCAGCAGCAAGGACATCAAGAATGGCGTCAAAATAAAAATAAAATACGAGCGCAATAAATTATTGTGCTGCATAACGAATAAGTTAATACACTAACTAATGCAGAGCAGTTTATCAAACAAATATATAAAATATTGAAACAATTAACTCTCAGTTCACAGTGTGTGACTTCAAGAATTGTGACTTTAAAATGAATAAATATTACAAAAAAAAACTTTTCATATTTTAGAAAGTATTTTTTATGATTTTCGTAGCTAAAGCTTAGACAAATTGTCAGCAACTCAAACCAAAATATTTAAAATTTAAGAAAACCTTCATTCATTGTTTACTAACAACTTGATAATACCCGCTCGCCAGCAGAGTATTTTGTATATATATATATATAATAAAATACGAGACCCTCGACGCTGGACATGAGCATTTTTAGCTGGGTGTGAAAAGGCATTTGGTGCAAAGCTCGAAATAAAATAAAAATAGTGCCGCAAAAGGACGACGTGCAGCAACAACAACAACAACAACAACAACAACATGAGCAACAACAGCAACAAAATTAACATCCTTGTTAGTTGTGAAAACACGTTCGCTAAATACGCGACAGGCGACGTTGGCGTTGAGCAACCACCGCACAGGACATGCCAGGACCAAAGCAACAGCAGCTCAAGTGTGTGTGCATGAGTGTGTGTGTGTGTGTATGTTTGAGACAGGCGCAAATATTTTAACAAGTGTCAAATGCACACGCTACTTAACTAAGTTTTATTTGCTCTCTATTTTTATTTTCTCTCCTCCCACTTTTATTCACAGAATCTGCGCTCACGTGCAGCTTTTCACACAAATACAAAAAAATTTCCCAATTGATTAATAAACAAAATAGCAACGCTATGCCACGCCCAGTTGCCACTGCTGCAGCATGTAATTTGGGCATTTGTGTGCATTGATTTCGGGCACTTAAGGCGCATAATCAGCAGCAGCAGCAGGACATCAGCGCGGATTTGTGTTCAAACAACAAGCTGCACGGCTCGCTGCACAACAATGAAAGGCGACCAGAAACTGAAGAGAGATAGTGAGTGAGGCAGTCGGCGGCAGAGAGTCGGCTTCACAGTCAGCGACATAAGCTGGATTAAAATCAAAACAGATTTGCGTTGACAACGGAGCCTGCGCCGGCCGACAGGACATGTTAATGTGCCTGGGCGAAAACAAGTTGTTGCTGTTTTGATATGTGAAACGAAACACCTTGCCACAAGGATCTATTTGACATGTACAAGGACTCACAGCGCTCGCTGCCAACCCGAAACGTCATTTCAACTTGATTGCTACGCAGACAGCATGAGCGGTGCGAAGGGGAGGGGGCGGGGGTGGGTTGCAGGACGCTTAAATCGTTTTCAAATGAGTTGCAGTTGAGTTGATTTTAGCCTCGGGCGCTGCTTAACAAGTGCGTCGAGGCCGAGCGCTGAATCCTTTGCCCAACATATGTTACACAACAACTGAAGAAAATGGCTGAACTGATTAATCAGTCGAGGCATGGAGCAGGGGGTAAGGTGCAGGGTGGACAGGGGGTTAAAGGTTACTTAATCAATTAGAGAGTTTTGGTATATGTTTAAAATAAAATATATGATTTATGATTTGTTTATAATACTACTAGATATACTAAATAATCAAATAAATATATAGTAAAATATAAACTAAATCATAAATAATATTATAATATTAAACTAAAATATTATATAAATAGATTCAAATAAAATAAATAAATGGATAGACTTCCTTATGGTATTTTAACTATTATAAAAGTTGAGCTTTTAATCAGAGTTCACATAAAAATCTTTGGGTAGGATTAGGTTCAGTAATTCCTAAAGGCTGTTGACATATTTCATTCACATATTATATACAGATGTGTGTTCATGAAAATAGTAGTGGGACTGGCTAAATGTTGAACAACAAAATCTTGTGATATCACCAAAATTTAAAACTAAAATACTTCGCATATGATGTTAAAATATATAAAATATATATAAAATATATATAAAATATAAATAAAAAGTATATAAAATATATATAAAATATATATAAAATTTATATAAAATATATATAAAATATTTATAAAATATGTATAAAATATATATAAAATATAAATAAAATGTATATAAAATATAAATAAAATATAGATGAAATATAAATAAAATATATATACAAACACATATTTTTGGAGCTTCGTAGCTCCTGTAGAAATTTAGTTAAGATAAATAAACAACTAATTTCTATCGACTTTTACTATTTCCTTGCCCAGTCCATCATTAACAAAGAAAACATTAATCTTTAAAGTGTTGAGTGCTGTCGATATATATCGATTTTTTAACAACCATAAAATATTATGACATTTTATTTTTGTTAGTATAGAAAACCTGAACTATAAGTAAGTCTAAATTTGAATTTATTAAGCTGCATTACTTCTTTAATAAGTGTGTTGAGCTTTTCTTTTAGCATTCAGCTGGAACTGGTTTAGCTAACGATTATTTATAAAGAGAGAGAGAATATATTTAAGGGAAACCAAATTTGTTATTAATTTTAAATTATTTTCATAGAAATATGATAAGCTATTGATTACTTAAAAAGAAAGCTGCAAGACTCATCTTGGAGTTGAAAGTGATCGATTTTGATATCAAATTATGAAAAGTTCATAAATAAAATTTGATTTGTGAAGCATCTAAATTGTAGACTTTGAGTCCGTGAATAATCTTTAATGTACTAAGAGAATTTATAGGAGATCAGACAGATAGAGAGAGGGAGATAAAGAAACAGACTGACAGAGATAAAACCTGGCAGGCATGAAAACAGAGACAGATATAGACACATAAATTCTGCCTAGTTTTGAGTCTTCAATTATTATTTAGATTAGACAGACAGCCAGACAGACAGACAGGCAGACAATGTAGACAGCTAGACAGAAAGAGTTTGATTTCCTTTTCTTAGTATCTATCTAACAAACTCACATCCTGAACCTGAACCTAGCCAGTTAAGGCTATACTCTATAATATATAATGATATATGATCTGCAATCAATAATATATATATGCTCAACTAGATCTAGAAATTGCCTGGCTTATGCTGCTAAACATACGCATTGCGGGCTATGAAATTTACAAAATCCTTCACTCCGGCAAAGTCAACAATGGCTCAAGCCATAGCAAATGGCAGCTGGGTCTCAACCCGGCCCGCAACCAAAAACTCAAAACCCGAAAGCAGTAACAAAAATAAAAATAGAAATGAAAATAGAAAGTGAAAATAGAAATTGAAATAGATTTAGATACAGTTGCAGAAGTAGCTGCTGAACCGCAGCCTCTACAAAAACCTAAAACAACAAGCGACAAAAATTGTGACAAACGCAAAAAAAAAGAAGAGAAAAAGGTGTTAAATGAAAAGTAAGCCACCAGGAAAATAGCTGTGGAATACTAGGGGTAGTCCCGCTGCAGTTTATTAAAATGCAATTGTTGTTGTTGCTTTGGTTGTCAGCACTTGATTAAGAGCAGCCGCTGCGACACAGTTGACAAACGGACAAACGGAATCGGGGAATCGGGGAATCGGAGTCGGAATGTTTGGAGGGGTTGCAATGAGCAACAGAGCCGAGCACTGCCCCTACCCCTAACACGCCTCCTTTTTCCACTGAACAACAAAAAATCTGTAACTGACGCGTTCCGCTTTCGGGTGTCATGTCAAAACAATGCAACTCGAGCTGGGGTTGAGAGCGCAAGGACACAACACAGCAAATGCGATTTGAATAAGCGACATGGAAATGAAATAAATTTAATTGAAAGTGAAAGCCAGTCAGTCGAGCCAGCAGCTGATGATAATTATAGAGCTGCTGCTGATGATGATGATGATGATGATGCTACCTGATCACACCTGGCACACACACAGCTGACTCTAGCCGAAGGAAAAAACTTTTGGCCATGTTTATGCATTAGACGTGTCAAACACATTTTTTGGTTGCTGCAAGTCGCGTGGCTTTTTCGCTCAGCTGCCCTTTAGGGCCATTAAGTTGCCTGCCGGCCCAGTGGGAGTGGCCATGTGGGGGGCGCTGGTACTAGGTAGCTGCATAAAAGGTTTATACAATTTGGTAGCTAAGCAGATGGTGCTAGCCATGGCTAAAGCAACTTCTGTGTGTGCATGAAGACTCAGTTAATAGTCCTTTGATAATATTTTGAGGAAATGTTCTTTTTTACGCTAAGCTAAATGTCATGAAAGTGGCTAATAAACAATATGAATATTATGTGATGAAATATTTCATAGTATAATATATATAATAATCTAAGGCTTAAAATTGAGCATATCAATAAAACTACATTTTCCAAATGCATATTTCATGATTACGCTGTTTTGCTTGAGTGCCAAAATCTTTTAGCTACTAATTGAATAAATATTTTACATAAATAAATTGGTAACGTTCGCTTAAGACTGCTCATGCCTTATAAAGATAGACTTACTTTAAGGAAATGCAAGTTTGATATATCAACAACAAAAAGCGCTTTATGGACAAGATATAAAATATATTATAAGATGACAATTATTTAAGTCTAATATAATTTAACTATTCAAAGGTTTAGCAAAAATTTCAATATTTAAAGAGTCAGAATCAAAGGAAAATATAGGTTTGTATTATATAAATTAAAAAAAAAAAAAATGTAAAATTTCGTAATCAAAGTTAAATCAAAGGTAGAAATAATTTATGTATCAAGCCTACAAAATAAGATGATTTATAGTTACTTTTTGGATCGATATTTGGCATACATACAGTTATCAGAAGCTCAAACTAACTCTTACTATGTTTACGCCTTTCTCTATCTGTCCTGTCCAGTCCTGTTCACACAGGGTATCAGTTAGTCAGCCTTGCCCACACTTTCGTTGCTCACATTCTGCCCGCTTTGCAAGCCACTTTTAATGGGCATTCGGTTGACGCAGACAACACAAACCAAAAATGTTAGCATGTGCAGTTAAGTAACGGCAACAATGCGCATAAACATTATCAGAAAGAGATAGAGGGAGTAAGAGAGAGAGAGAGAGAGAGAGAGAGAGAGAGAACGAGAGCCAGCAACAGCAGCAGCAGCAACAACGGCAACAAGCCGTCGTTATCATTAAGAGGCGCGACAATAGCAACACCAACAGGAACATCAACATCATCATTTTATCATCATAATTATTGGGCTTATTAGCGCGTGTAGAGAAAGAGGAAGCAAGGGGGAGAGAGGGAGAGCGTGCAACTCTACAGAGACTATAAAGCAGCAAACATAGTCTCTCTTTCTGTCTCTCTGACAGTCACGTCTTTGGCAAATCCGTTAAAAAGAAGGTTAAAGCTGTCACATGCAACTAGCATAAATCTCATATATAATATATATATTATATATATATCATACATATACATATGTCTGTATAACTAAGCAGATTTCTGACAAAGTCACAATGCGGCTTAGACAATTCGTCATGTCAGAAGGCTTAGCTTAAGAGAGAAAGAGAGAGAGAGAGAGTGAAAAGAGGCAGCAGCTACGTTTGAGATCTCAATTCTGGCTAATGGAGGTTACAGCAACAACAACAACAACTACAACAACAACAACAACAACAACATTAACATGCCTTCTTATGATTTACAATTGGCCCACAAAATGTCCACAAACACACAAAAAGGGAAACTCGGACACGGGACTAAGCACTGCAATTGCGAGCTGGCTTTGTGCATACCCTGTAAGGCAGCAATATGAAACGAGCATGCTGAAACTTATGTGAATTTCATATTTTTCCGTTGAAGTCGACTTCAACGAAAATATTTGAGGGTCTACAGATTGTTAAAGACTTACCATAAGGTTAAGTAATTGGTTTTACAGGGTATTTCAAAGCCTTGTCTATGTTTGGGTGAAAGAGTTAAGATTGCACAAGATTTCTTAAAAATTTTGATTTCTTTTATAGCTATAAAGACTAAGAACATATGTAATTCTTTTTAACGGGTATTTGATGGTCTAGCATACGTTTGAGTAAGTCTGACTCTAAAGATTGCCTAAGATTTGCAACAATTTTCTATTGCTTTCTCAGATTTAAGGACTAATAACATTTTTAATTGTTTTTACAGGGTATTTGATAGTCTAACATATGCTTGGGGCAGACGAAGTCTAAAGTTTGCTAAAGATCTAATATGATTTTCAATTTCTGTTACAGTTATAGACATTAATAATAAGTATAATTGGCTTTACAGGGTATTTGCTAGTCTAGCATACCCATAGAAAAGGACGAAGTGTAAAATTTGCTAAATATTTGCTACAATTTATTATTTTTTCCAAGTTATAAAGACCAGAGACATTTAGAGTTGCTTTTAGAGGGTATTGTGTAGTCTATCATGCACATGACCTAAGCCTGCGCTGCTGACTTGGGTATGTTTGTGTGTGTGTTTGCATTACTAATATGAAACGGCCACCACAGCAGCAACAACAATTGCCGCCTGCCACTTACAACAACAGCAACAACAATCACAATGGACATGCAACCAAAACGTGCGTCTCCCTAATTCACAGCAAGACGCTTCTGTATGTGCTGCATCGAGCCGCAGGCGGTCGATCCTTGAGCATCCTGCGGCGCTAATAACCCACTTACTTATAGTTATCCCTTTGTCCTTTACTGCTTTACTGCCGCTGAAGCTCTGACAGGCCATCAATTATGAGTATTAAGCGAAGTATTATTTATATAAAGTGGAAGGGGCAGGGGCAGGGGCAGGCGAATGCGAAACGAGCAACAATTCCAATCAGAACTGACCACAAGCGAATTCAATTTGAGCAAATAATACAAATAAAAACCCAAATACAAAACAAGCAATTAAAGTATTGCAGAGCAATTACAATTTATTTTAATAGTTTTTTTTATTATTTTTAAAAAACACATAAAAATAAAGATTGGCTACGCAGTCGCAGCTGTCAACGCAGATTGAAATGTGTCCAATTGGAATTGTAAAAAAAAAAAACTCAAACTGAAGAGCGTAACGAAAGAGGGAAAAAAAATTACATGTGAATGCAACGGCAGCTTGAGCCGCAAGAGAGCCAGAGCTTAAGCAGTAGCAGAGAGTAAGAAAGGAAGCGCGCGAGAGAGTGAGTGAACGCGATGAACCACAACAACACTGTAATTCATTTGCGAATGAATGCGTCGCGAATTGATGAATGCAAATGAAATTTTTACAAACCAAAAATATATTTTTGTCTTTTTGTTTTTGTTTCATGCCGTTAATGATACAGCTGACAGGCCTGTGTGGAGAATGGAGAGTGCGGAAGAGTGGAGAGCAAGCAAAAGCAAAAAAGTAGAGGAAGACACAGGCGCCACAGCAGCCGCAGCAGCTGACCGCAAACCGCAAGCAGCAGAGCAGAGCAGAGACGCTGGCAGCGAAAGGATTGGCGTGTGTGTGAGAGAGTGAGAGTGGGATACATATACATACATTCATATGTACATATGTATGTGTATTTGTGTTTGCTGCTCTTTTGGACGCATCATAAATAATGCGCCCAGGTGACACGAATCCCCAGCGCTTATCAAACGAAGCGCCATGAATTTAAGCAAAAGGAATGCGAATAAATGAACGTGCGTAAGAAAACAAATGGTTGAAGAAGACAAAAAGTGAAGTGAAGATGAGCGCAGCGCGAGAGCGAGAGCGAGACGGCAAACATAATGGACTTGAGCAATAAGTGATAAGGGTTGAGCACACTTAAGAGCTCAAAACTATGCTTGCAATATGGCCACACTTAAGCGTGGAGAGTTATAGTCGTCTTATGAGTATAATCCTTTTTTATATGGTTTTATTCATTTTTTGTGAGTTTCTTATGCCTAAATAGTGTTACTTTATGTAGAAGTGTGGAATTAGCTATAGATGGGCAGAATTAGGTGGAAAGATTGAGGTAAATCTGAGATTTTGAATGCAAAAAAATTATTTGTTTATGTAGGAACAAGTTATTAGGCTTTAGATAAAATAATATAATAACAATAATAATATAATGATAAAATATATAAAATTATGAATAAAATATGAAATAATATGGATTATGAAATTTTACATATAACAACTCTAAAGAGAAGATAAATTAAATTTAATTAAGAAATATCTTAAAAAGAAGTTAATATATCTTGTGATCCTAGTGGAGCACTCCCTTACAGAGTACTCTTACTTGTTTGTTCATACTCTTCAGGGTATCTCCTTCGAGCACTCTCCTATAGAGTACTCTTACTTGTTTTTTCATACTTTTGATACTTATGATATTTAAAATATCATATAGTATATGATATAGATAGCTTCACAATACACAATATATGATATATATAGAACAAAAAGAAATTAGCATATCATAGATATAGCTTTAAGTTATAGTTATATATGATATATGATATGAACTCTAAGTCAAAGCTAAACTTTTTTCACTTAGTCAAATGAAATTCGTAATATAATTTCAACAATAGGTAAGTCTCCGATTACCTACCAATTTATTAGCAAAAACCAAAGACAACCCTTTCATACACACACCCTTTACACACCCAAGCTAATAGATTAAGTTTAAGCCCCTCTTTAATCCACATATGCTGTGGAAATTGTGGAAAATTAATGAAGGGTTATATATGATGATATTTATTTATATGTGACAATTATTTGATTATTGACTTATGGCCAAGTGCCACGCCCACAATTCAAGTGAAATGCAAATGGTTAAAATTTTTGCAACAGTTGTAAGGGAACGCATTAAGCAGTTTAAAGCGTTGCGCCTCATTGAACTCAGAGAGAGAGAGAGAGAAAAGGGAGGGAGACAGAGCAAACTCTGGTGAACTTGTGCCCGGGGGCCAAGGCCGAGGCCAAAACCATTGCGGCTGTCATTACCACGCCCATTAATGCAAATTAAAGAGCAATGCGCACATATGCCCGGAAAATCACTGAATGGGTATGCTCGACTGACTCGACTGCCTGGCCTGCCTGCCTCTGCCTGGCCTGCAGTCTGCCTAGGCAAATGTCACAGCGCATTATCATTCATAAATCAAAACATGGAAATTGCAATATCTCTCTCAATCTGTGCGCTGCGAGGGTTGTTTACACATTTTTCAATTTCCAACTGCTACCCCCACCCCACCCCTCCCTCAGGCACACTCTAATAAACATATACAAAAAAGAAAGAATGAAAAAAAACGATGCGAGTTATGAATAAATTAAGACATTTGCTCACTTTTTTCCTGTTTATGTTGCCATCTATTAAATTGGCATTAGAGTGGGCCAGCGCTAGGGGTAGGAGTTAAGGGTTGGGTCGGATTGGGCTCGGCATTGCAGCAGCAGCCAAGTGGCTGTTGCACAGACCTAAAATTAAGTTGTCAGCAGCCAAATTTTCTATTGAAATTTGTATGCAAAATATGAAATTGGAGAATTTGGAGCTAGGGAAGTTGTCTCTATGTCAGAGTCATAGAGGATATAGATGAGTGTGTTATATGATATGATATATGTCAAACAAATGATATATATACAGATGCGGTAGGTTGAACTAAAAATGAGATCAGCTAAAGAAATTAAACGGAAAAGAACTTGAAAAACCTAAAATATATTTAAAAGACGACATCTAAATACCCTACATAGATGCTATAAAGAATTCAAGCAACGAATAGACGGACAGGTGAACAGACGAACGGACAGAAGAACAGGTAAACGGATGGACGGACGAACGAAAGGACGGACGAACGTATGGATGGACAGATAGATGGATGAATGGATGGACGGATATTTGGATGGATGGACAGATGGATGAACAGATAGACACAGGAAAGTTCGCGAGGACGGACGGACAGCAAGACTTTCATTGCACAAAACCAATATACTCTTTTCACTTCAACAACGAGTACAAAAATCTCCAAAAATTAGCCTTCCATTATAAGAATACTTTTTATTATAAACAAACTACCAATTGTTCTCCCTCCAAATCTCTCTCTCTCACTTTTGCCCCACATTCTAATTCCCCTCCATGCATAACACACACTTGATGACGCCAACCAAAATACCCCATTCCAACAATCGAAAGTGTATGTGAAAACAGCAAACAGAAAACCGAAAACGAAAGAAAAATACGGATGTGGCAATCAGAAATCCTGTCGAGCGATTTTCAATGAAAATTCATCAGCATGTCAGCGAAACGAGCGTCTGGAAGACAGGCAACGAATATATATATATGGCTGCTCCTCCCTTACTCTTCTGCGTCTGCTTCTTCTTCAGCTACATCTTTTGCTTAGCCTATGCCTTCTGCTTAAGTCTGTGTTGTTTTCTTAGTAACGGCGCACGCCCACCCAAAGCGTTTTCCATTTGCTCAACGGGGTAAACGTTTATGTCGCTCGATTTATATATGTTTATATATGCTCATATATATATATATATATATATATATATATATTTTGACAGACAGTTGGCAGCGGTTTTGGGGCTAGGGAGCTGGCGGGACAGCTCAGTGCGTCTTCAATTACGACACGAGCGTTGAAAATAAAATTTCAGCAGTCGTCATTTTGCCATATGGGAAATGTCACAAGCCAAAGAAAATCAGCGTGAAAATGGGGGCATGAAAGGGGTTCGACGGCTGGGGGGGAGAGGGGGCATTGCGTGTAGGTAAATCAGAGTTGGGCCTAGGCCTACCGCAGCTAAGCAGCGCGATGTTTTGGCTAAAGAAATATCAACAACGTCAAACAAATGGACAACACACGAAGTGAATGATAATGATGAAGTTCATAATGATGATGCTGATGATGATGTGGATGTGGTTGCTGCTGATGGCTGTTGATGATGGCGCTGAGGGCCGTTAAAAAGCCAACGTCAAATAGCTGCGAAAAGTAAAGCCGCTCGTAAAACTCAAACGAGGCGAGCAAAGCAAAAACATGGCGCCAAATAACCGCAAAACATAACGACAGCAGCAGCAGCAGCAGCAACAACAACAACAACAATAGGAGCAACAACAACAAGGAGCAGCCCCTGCCTGAAGCAAGGATCAGCACGTTGTTGGCGACGTTCGACGCCATTTTGTAAAAGAAAAGTGCATATAATAATATAAAACAACAACAACAACAACAAGTGCCACACACACACACAGAGAAGAAGTCAATGCAAACAAAACATTAAAAGAATTTTGTAGAAAACAAAACGAACTTTTGATGCGCTATGAAATAGTTAATTGAACTAAAGAAATTAGAGAAATTAGAATTATATATACATATATGATAAGATAAGCTATGATAACTAAATTCATTAAAAATGTGAGTTAAGGCCATAATATATAGCTAACCAACAGGCAGAAGCAGGCGTGAAAGAATGCTTAAAGAAAGAATGCTGCATATACAGCTCTGTTCATGAAAATAGTAGTGCAACTGAACACTAAATTTTAGACTAAATAATTTAGTGAAAAAACACAATATTTTGAAAACAATTTAAAATGAAAAGTTCAACATAATTTGAATTAATTTAGTTGTTTATTTTTACTTTTGTTACAAACTTAATATGATGAGCGCATCAGCGCTTAAGAAAGAAAAATGAACAAAATTTAGTTGTTCATGAAAATAGTAGTGGCTACCAACAAAAAAGGAAGGAAAAAGCAAAAAGTATTTAATATTAGTCTAACTACATATATTATGTTGTATAAATTTAGTTTGATAAATGAGTTCCAGCCGACTGTTCACTTTGACAAGAACTTTAACAGTCAGATCAAAGCAAGATCAATACAATTTATGATATCAAGCCCATAACATAAACAAGAACTGACTACACCTATATCAAAGACAAGCTCAATCAGCAAGTCAATATACTCTCTCTCTCAGAAAATGTATCAGAGAAGACCTAGGAACATAACACCCATAAGGTGGGGAATGGAAAACCTAGAGCTCTGGGGTTGGGCCACGAAATGGGCGCCTGTGATTTGGCTTTTGTGAAAAGTGGAAAGTGGAAAATGGCGAATATGTCGCCGAGCATCGTAAAAATTTATGCCCAAACCGTAAGGCCAGCAAAATGGCCTTCAGATCAAGAGCAGGAGCAGGAGCAGGAGCAGGAGCAGGAGTCATGCAAGCACATACATATATACATCTATATTGAAATAGAATGGGTGCTGGTCAAATTGCGTTCTTATGGCACTTTAGTGGCGAAATCAAATTAGAATTTATGTTAAGTTGGCAATCATAAATGGAATGGCGCCCATGACCCGTGGCAGGCCCCCAAGAATCGCATAAACCTAACGAGAAATGAGCATTAAAAATGCTTATGGACTGGAACTGGCGAATGGCGAATGGCGAATGGCGAATGGAACGGCAAAGATTTTTCTAGTTTTCATCATCAATTTTTATGCTCATTTTTACAGTTTTGCGGCGCCCAAATGCGAGGAGTGAAAAGTTTTACATTTTAGGCGCATTCCAATTGGTTGCTGACAATACGCCATCTGTCGGCCAGTTGAGGCAGTACAAAAAACATATTGAATTCTTTAAATGAATACGAAAAAAGGAGGAGGCGTTGCAATTGGCAATGCTACACTGAGAGAAATAACCATTTGGCTAAGAAATTAGTTCAATACTGACATACAGTAGAGTGACAAGATTTTGAGACTGTATTTATAACAGATTTAATATAAAATGCTCTAAAAATAAGTAAATCAGTTACTTGCCTATAAAAAGCATAGCAAGCATTGGGGTGGCCATATTTTGTGCACTAAATAAACAATACACTGAGAGAAATAGCTATTTGACTGCAAAATTAGTTCAATATTGCAGAAACACTTGTCAGACAGTAGGGTGACCATATCTTAAGAATTTATATCAGAATTAATATAAATTACTTTAAAAATAAGTAAATGAGATATTTGCGCCTAAAAAGAACACAGCAAGCATATGGGTGACCATATTTTGGGAACTAAATGTTTATTTAAAAATATTCAAAAAATTAGTTTCTGCATAATTCTGTAAATTATGCTTTTTTTGTGTTGCTAAAGCAGGTTGCAAACATTAGGGTGACCATGTTTTAGTTTGTATAAATAAATAATTGGACACAAGTATTTTTAATAGTAGTTAGTCGCATATCTTTGCATTTTTCTATAAATTTTTTAATTTTTCGTTGCTAAAATAGGTTTTAAGCATTAGGGTGACCATATTAATACTTTAAATTTGTTAAAATATACTTGAAAAAAACTATTTTTATATACAATTGTCAACTATTACATTACTACGTTACTATTAATATATAACATTGATTGGGGTGACCATATTTTAAAGAAAAAAAGATAAAACTATCAATTGATCTGCTTAATTTGCTAAAAAAAACAATCTGAAATCAATCACAGACTCTAGCTGTAAATCTACTTATTTAATAGAGTGACCATATCCTCTGAGCTACTAGTTGTGGCTTGTAATGCACGCCATCTGTTGTCCACTTGGAGGCATTACTCACGCCACATTTAGCGCATTCAAGTGCTTAGCGTGTTAATTTGCACCAGTTTCTAGTCTTAACTTAACTCAACGGGGGTTGCTCGACTCCAGAGGGTTGCCCTAGCCCAGGGGCTAAAAATTCAGTCAAAAACTTCGCTGTGTCTGTGTGTTAAGCCCCTCTCACAATTGCCATTTGATTGAGTGATGCGTTGCGCTCTCTCTCTCTCTCTCTCTGTCTCTATCTCTGGATGATGTTGTTGAGGGGATGCAATGGCAACATCATCATCATCATTATCATCATTTTGATGAGCATTAAATTAACTGTAGCTGCACTTTACACATTTTACATATGTCGCCTAAGTTTTAGGTCTAGCTGGGTGGTTGGTTGGTTGGTTTGGTTGGTTGGTTAATATTCCCTCGAGTGTAGGAAAAAAAAAAACAACGAACAAGAAAACAAGAGTCGAAAATCAAAGCGCATGCACTCAAAAGATCTGAAACTACGGACTCTACGTAATTCAATAGCCCAAAAGCCGACACACTGCCTCCTGCTCCTGACTCCTCCCCCTCCTCCTCCTTCTCATCCTTTTCATCCATTGCCTTTGACATGCAGACTCTGGACAGGCACTCATCAAACTTTTGACATGCAACTGAACAAGGCGAGGCGGGGGCAGGCGGGTTCAAAGAGAGCATTCGAGGTTGCTGCTGCTGCTGCGCCTTTTTGCATGCAAAATGTCAGCGCATATGTCAGACTTTTGCATATGACTAGCCCATGCCGCATGGCCCTAGCTCTGCCTCCGCCCGAGGGGTGTTTGTTGCATTTCAAGTGCCAATCATGCAACATATTTCGAATTTTATTTGAATATCCAAACATATTGTGGCTAGCAAGATAAATATATTTATATAGTGGCTTAGTATGTTGGCTTATGATCTGATATACATATGAATATATGCGAGGTGTGTTCAAAATGTATATCGAATTTTGCATACATTGGATTTTCGACTTTTGTAGTTTTATGTTGTTGGTCAGATCTTTCACTTATGTTGACAAATTGGAACATTTTTACAGCTGTTTAGTTTGGTTAGTTCCTAGACTCTTCTTCAATTTTTGACTATTCCTTAAAATGAAGCAAAGATTCTCTATCAAATTTGTGCCCAAAAACAAGAGACTAATGATGCCGCAGTTACTGTTCCCACAGACCTAGCCTCCTTGTGACTTTTCCTACCTTCCGAAACTGAAACAACGACGCTACGCTGCGATTGAGCAGCTTAAGACTGCATCGAAGGAGCAGCAACTGACCAAGATCACAAAAGATTAGGAAAAACATTGGCAGAAATGTATAATATCTAGATGAGGATTACTTTGAGGGTTACCAAATAAATATTCATTAAGATGAATGAATGAAAAACATAAGATTTGCCATAGTTTTTGAACAGAGTATAATAAGCATATCACATAATCATAGGATATATAATAATATGCTAATGAATAATGAATAATGCTAATGACTAATGTATTGTAGTTCTCTTATCTAACTTCTCACTTCAATATGCTCCATAGACTTTGACAAGAATCTTAACCGAAGGTTCATGCTTATCAATAGAATATTTCTCTCTTGGTGTCTCTCTTTCTCTCTCTCTCTTTATGTCTCTTTCTTGTTCTTTCTCTCTCTTTCTCGCTCTTGCTTTCTTTTGCCCATTCCTTCTCTAACTCTTTTTCTTTACTCTCTCCCTCTCTCTCCTTGTCTACCTCTCTCCTTGCCTCTCTCTATCCTTATCTCTCTCTCTCTCTCATTGTCTCTCTCTCCCCTTCTCTTTCTCCCCTTCTCTCTCTCCCCTTCTCTCTCTCTCTCTTTCTCGCTCTCTGTTTTCCTTCGTTCTTCC
The DNA here is from genome assembly GCA_035045365.1 of Drosophila leonis. NCBI lineage: Eukaryota > Metazoa > Arthropoda > Insecta > Diptera > Drosophilidae > Drosophila > Drosophila leonis. The sequence continues at coordinate 6,083,380 of JAWNPC010000830.1, forward strand.
CTTCTCTCTCTCATCTTCACTCTCTCTCCTTTTCTCTACCTCCCTCTCTCTCTCTCTCTTCTACATTCTCTCTTTCACTCTCTCTCACTCGCTGTCTCTCTCTCTCTCTCTCTCACTCACTTTTTGTCTTCTCACTCTATATATACATATATATATATATCTCTATCTCTCTCCCACTGTCACTCATCTTCTCACTCCTACTCTCACTCTCTTTCACTTTCTCTCTTTCACTCTCTCTCTCTATTTCACTTTTTCTCTTTCACTCTCTCTCTCTCTCTCACTCTCTCCTACTCTCACTGTCTCTCTATTCAAACCTCAACAGGATCCTCAACTGCTTCAAAGAACTCTCGCATTTTCAGTTATGAATTTCCCGCCTGTTTTTCATTTTTTTCCCAAGTCCAAATGCATTTTGATGCAAAACTGAAGCGAAGTTTGAACCACACTTCTTTGACCCATGCCCTTATAACTAACCCTACCTCTTGCCCTAACTCTCTACCCCCTCTACCAGCCCCTCCCACTCTCGTCCGACTGCCCTATCGCATTCTCTCTCTGTGTGTGTGTTTTGCAATGATGTCTCTGTAACTGTAATTGATGCTGACTTTTTGACAGTTTGAATGCTGAAAAGCGAGCAGATGAACAGTACCAAAAAAAAGGGGGGGGGGAAGGCGTACTCTATGGCTATGCAGTAGGCGTGGCACAGGACACGTCTACAGTTACAAAAAAAAATGACAATTTTGATTAGTTTTGTGACAGTTTTTCGTGATTTGAATTCAATTATGATTAGCGAACTCGGGCTGACTGACAAAAAGCTGAATGCTACGACATGCGACGATTGAGGGTTCATGCTGGAACTGGATCAATAAATGCGCCATTTAGAGTCAATATTTTGATTTCGAGCGCAGCGAGAGGGCAAAACAAAGGCACATGGAAAATAAAAGGAAAAGCAGCGCAGCGCACTAAACAAATAGAAAAACTTTTACAGCGACAATAGAAAGCGGGGGCGATCAGGGTAACCACGATACTGATGATGATGATGATGATGATGTAAAAGAAGCAGAAGAAGAAGAAGTGTTCAATGCCTGCGCCCATTGTCAAAAAGAATCAACAAAAAACTGAAATCGGATATTAAATGCACAACAAACAGCAACAACAACAACAACAACAACAAATAACAACAACAAACAGCTAAAGAGAACGAACAAAGGCGAACGTTTGAAATGAATACGCCAGAAGGAGACATTGCAGTCGTAGCAGCAGCTACACTGAGCGAAAATAGTAGAACAAATTTTGAAAATTTTAAAAATATTCAAAAAGTTAAAAGCATTTTGAAAAATTCCAATTTTGCAGCTTTGTCTTTTTAAGACTCAAATTACCAAATTAGGGTTACCATATTCTTCTAAATTTGCTGAGTTTAGCTGTTAACTCTAGTTTTTAAATAAAGCTGCATATTTCTCTTAATTAAACATGTATTTGTCGTTGCTTAAACGTATAGCAGGCATTGGGGTGACCATATTTCAGGCACTAAGAATATTCAATTTAATAAAACTACTTAAAATAACAGTTAGACTTTTAACATTGTAAAGTCTTGTCTATTATTCCCTTTTTTGCGCTTATGAAAACACAAAACATTCATTAAGGCGACCATATTCTGAGCAGAAAAGCCAATAAATAGACTTAAAAATGCATCATTCATTCATTAAGGTGACCATATTTTGAGCAGAAAAGTCAATAAATAGACATAAAAATGCTTCACAATAAAACATTCGAGTTGTTTTTGCAAAATTCAGTCAAATGTGTATTCTTTGCGCTGCTAAAAGCTTAAGGTGACAATATTTGTAAACTCGGAATATTATATTATAAAAAACTACTTGTTGAAGTAGTTCGCTAGATGCTTAAGCATATTTTTGTAATTCATTTAATTTAATTAAATAAATTACAGACTCAAATTAAAGCCCATTAATTGTTAGAGTGACCATATATTATGAAATACACATACATGTGGCATATTATTGCGTTAAATTACCTGATAAAAGCTGAATAAAATAAATATTAATTAGAACTCTTTCATTTTGAGTTACTCAAACACATAGCAGAGTTAAGGGTGACCATATTTCAGCTGTTAAAAATTATGAATTGTATGAAAACATTTAGATATGTACATATATATAATTATATTTAAAATGTGTTAAGCCATATTAAAGTCTAGCTACAATTCATTTTATTTATAAGGTGACCATACATTTGGTATTAAAATCAAATTTTTAACGTAATTTCGAAAGTAAACTATAAAACAGAACAATACTATGCTCAATAGATTATCTAGCTCTCATTTTCACATTATATATAACCCCAACAATTGCATGCCCAATTTTGCGCAGTGTATTAGTGTTAACTAGAGCAGCAGGCAGGCGGGCGAGGCAGGCGACTCTGGTGGCAACTAAATAGTTGCACTAATATGTCCATGACTATGGCAAAAATGGTAAAATAAAACCCACAGCACGTGTGTGTGTGTGTGTGTGTGTGTGTGTGTGTGTGTGTGTGTGTGTGTGTGTGTGTGTATGTGTGTGTGTGTGTGTGTGCTGGAAAAGCCAGCTGTGCCCCTCTTTCAGTTTTTGGCTAGGAGCTGGCTCGTAATTGAGGCAAAAGTTAAGGATATCGCAGGACAATGCGAGAAAAGGCTGCGCAAAGTGCAGGCAGGACAACAGCAGAAGCAGCAGCAGCAGCAGCAGCAGCAGCAGCAGCAGGAGCAGGAGCAGGAAAAGTACGAAATGGAGGCATAACTCCAAATGGCCATTCGATATGGTTACTTAAAGGGTAATTAAATTAAACGTGCAGCAGAAACAGCAGTCGACGCAGCGTGTTATCCCTGTTGACATCCACAACAAAAGGACACGCGGCGCACATCCTTGCTGCTAGCTGTATCACAACTCCAGCTCCGCACCCTTTCGACAACCGAGCGCAACTTCGACTCGACTCGTATATGCATATTTCATTATGACAGCAGGAATGAGGGTTGGTTGCTAAGGCGAGAGGCTGTGGCAGAGGCTGCTCATAAAGGATGCTTCCTATCGCGTGTCAAATCATCGTTATGATTGCAATGTTACCTGCCAACCCCCCCTTCGCAACCACCACCTCTCCCCTCCTCTGCAGCTATCTAACACATCATTTTTTTATCATTTGTTTAGTCAGACAACGCCTTGAAATTGATGATCAAATGATGATTAAAATGTATTTATGAAGGCCTTTTTATTAGCCAGGTTGAGTCAGGGTGGCAGGGGGTGGGCGTTGTGAGTGTCCTGCAGAATCTGCCTAATGATTGCGTTGATTAATTATGAATCAATTACGGTGTAAAAAACGAGAGAAAAATGTTGTTGGTTTTTTGCATAGAATTTGTATTGAGAATGAAATTTCATTTGTTATGCTTAGGCATAGGGGATCTATGAAGGAGGAGTAGAGGGGTCCTATAGAAGGGGATTTGAGCTTAGAGTTTATTGGGTTTATGTATGAGGTTAGCTGATTTGAGCAACGAGTTTGCTGCTGTGCTTGAAAAAGATTATTATATTTATAATATTATTATATATGTATGAAAAATCCAAAGGAATTTTATATTTTTTATAGAATTTTTACATTTTATATATTACTATATAAATAATTTAGTTTTTAATTTTTCGCATATTTTTCTTTTTTAGAGCATTTGTCATATTTATAATAAAAAAAATACTTCAAACTAAAATTATTTAAAAAAAAACTAATTTTAAATTTAAATATTTTTTATTGATTATTTTCCTTAAATATTTTTCTGTGCTAAATTCAATTAGGAAATCCTTTTAGATATAGTTACACAAATTTAATAATAAAATGCAAAAATATTCTTGAAAATTCAAGCAAAATCGAAAAACTTTATGTAAACAAGAACTTTGTTAACCCCGACAGAGTTCTATGCGGCTAAAACAAGATAATGATGATGAAGATGAAGAGGATGATGACTTATGTAGCTAACCATAGAAAGAGGATTGGGTCAGTTGATGTAACCATATATATATATATATATATATATATAATTTATGCTGCATTAGAACATCAAAAATGTTAAGCTAAATTCTACATAAAATTTATTTACAGCATAATTCATTCAAAATGTCGAAACTCAAAGCAATCAAAAAATAACTGAAAAGTTTCTTAATTAAAATCAAATTTGTGTTACAATTCGACATGAAAAAGTATTGCGGGACCAGCTCTCTCTCCCTCTCCCACTCTCTCTCTCTTTCTCTCTCTCATTCTGCCCCACCGCTGGACCAATTAAAAGTAGACAAAAATTAAATTATGCAGTTAGAAAACAGCTGCACGTAGCGCAGGCCAAAAAAGATTGGCTACAGCAGTTGGTCGCCCAAAAGCTACAATTGAATTAGAAAGCAGAAGAAGCAAATGAAGAAGAAGAGGAAGAAGCAGCAGCAGCAGCAAGAGGAAGAGCAACAGCAACAGCAACAGCAGCAAAATGTTTGCCTCTGCTAGAAGCGAAGGTGGCATCCCATTCAAGTGCGGCGAATTGAATTTCGCTTGCTCAGTTTTTGTATTTTTGTATGCCCTATAGCAAATGTGAATTTGGGGTATATTTGGTTTTCTGCAAATGTGTGTAATAGGCAAAAGGAGGCGTGGCAAAAACTATAAAACATATACATACATATATGCTTGATCAGGGCGAAAGATTAAATCGATATAGTTTCTGTTATCCGTATCCACCCATATGCAAGCTAGAGATACGTCCCTCTCCCTTCCTTTTGCCAATCTCCTCACATACAGCAGTGTTCATTAAAATAGTAGTGCGATTGAAATGTTCATAAAAATAGTAGTGCTATTGAAATTTTAGATAGCAAAAGCTTATGATAAACAAATTATTTTCAAAATTTGAAACGAGTATGAAAATTAACATATATATTTATATATCTATATACATATACATATGTATGTATACATATGTATATATTTTATATTTATATTTTTATATATATTTATTTTCAAATATTTATTTTATATATTTTTTAAAATATATTTTTATACATTTTTTATACATATTTAAAAATATATTTTCATTTCAACATTTCAGTCGCACTACTATTTTTATGAACACAGCTTATGCTCAAGGTAGCTGCCCGTCGTGCACTCCCCACTAGCGCACTCATACTTATATTTTTTTTATCCCACTCTTCGCTTTTGGCATTTTATTCAAGTTTTTGGCAAAATGGCGCAGCGCATTGTATAGCAGGGCAATGGGTGTGTGAGATGGAGAGGGAGAGGGAGACAAATTATAGTCAAAAGAAAATGTGATTTTGCAGCAAATGGTGGACGCGCAGCTATAGAAAACAAGACGGCAACGCTTTGTAATTGAATTGAGCGCCGAAAAGCACGAAAAAAAAATAACACGAAATAAAATTTGAAGCAAATAAAAAGAAAGGCAAACACAACCACAAAAGAAATGTGTGTGTGTGTGAGAGCGAGCGAGAGGGGCGAACAATGGCGGCGGCGGCTGCTAATAAAATAAACGAAAAGCTTTTGTAAGCAAATTGAAAACATAAACAAACGAAAATTGATCAACACAAAAAAGACAAGAACAAGAAGAAAACGAAATAAAAAGTATAAAAAAAACAGAACTAGAGTAAAAGGACGCAGCACACAAAGGATAAACCAAATGTTTTTTTACTAGCAAAACAAAAGCCAAAGCGAAAAACTGACTAAAGCAAAAACAACAAAAGTCACAACAGCAGCAAAAAAAATGCATAACAAAAGTTTTTTGCAGAACAAAAACACAATAAGCAAATGTATATGAAATTCAATTTGTGCGAAAATAAACAAAATGGCGTCTGTGTTAGTGTGTGTGTGTGTAACAACAGAAATTCGATTAAAACTTTTGCGCTGCCCAAAATACACACACACACACACATACACGCACGCACAGCAATAAGCGCAAATTAAAGAAAAACAAGCAGCGACGCCGACTGCGCGCGGGCAGCATTAAAGTTTTGCCCAAAAATAAAAACAAAATCAAACTTTAAGCAGCAACTGTAAAAGCGAAGCAGTCATAAAAACGTGCTGGCAAAAAGTTGGCGGCGAGTGTTGAAAGCGCCCGCAACAGCAACAACAACAGTAACAGGAACCGTAACAGGAACCGTAACAATGGCTGCACTTGCTCATAAACTGCAGTTGTGCATGCACTGCCCAATTGTAAACATAGCCAGCACAGTTTGACAGCCACTGCTTATGCAGCGCACATACATATAAACAGATGGAACAGCAACAGCAGCACACACTAGCTGTCACGCTCGCGCACAGCATAGACACGCCCCGGAGCGCACACACACGCACACGCAATTTTCGAACTACACAATTTTTCGAACTTGCGCCATTTCCCCTACTTTGCGCGTGTCTGTATGTGTGTGTGTGTGTATTTGTGTGCCTATACTGTTAACTTTGTGCATTTCTTTTATTTTCTTTACTGTTTCTTTTTTGTTTTTTTTTTTGTATTTTTTGTTGCTTTTGTACTCACTTTATCATGTCCGGTAGGCGTTCCGGTACTTTAGGGTGGGTGTTCTTCTTCACATAGCTCGATGATAGCGCCTCGGTGCAGGCCAGCATTAGCTCCGTGGATAACTCGACCGGATGTTGTGGTGATTTTTCTTCGGGTAACTGCAAATGGCGAATGAACGCAACGGGAAAGGAAAATATGAAATGTAAATAAAAACAACAACAACAAAAACAAAGTCAAGAAGTGTCAATGTACCGTTGTTGCTGCTGCTGCACAATTGTTGCATGCTTTGCGGCGTTAAGCGACATTTTTCGTGTGTGTTCAAATTAATTATAAAAGTTAACAGCTACAACAATAACAACAACAACAGCAGCAGCAGCAACAGCAACAGCGGCGAACACTCACATCAATCAAAATGTTAATTGATGTTTTTTAACGCGACGCGCTTTATCTCTTACTCCTCTCACTCTCTCTCTCTCTCTTTGTCGCTCTCCCACTGCTTCTGCTTCTTCATTACATGACAAGCGGCGTGCGCGCTGATCCATCAGCCAAGGCAGCGGCATGCAGAGAGAGAGAGGAGTGGAGAGTGTCGTGTAGAGTAGGAGAGCACTGGAGTGGAGTGGGCAACTAGGTGACAAAGCACAACAATAAACACGAGCCAAAGCAGCAACAACAACGCAGTAAAAAAATATACATATATTATTTTTTATGGAAAACAACAACAACAACAACAGCAACAGCAATAACAATGGATAAATAAAAGTGGCTTTTTACGCGCTTTAACGATTGATTTAACAGCAGGCCGCAAATACACACACGCACACACACACACACACACACATACATATGTATGTAAACATTTATGCATATACATAAAAACAATAACAAAAAAAAAGAGACGCACGCAAAACTTGACAAATTGTGTGAAAGGCAAAAAGAGAGAGGGCGAGCGAGGGTGAGCGAGAGAGACGCGCGGGTGGCTGGGGGCAGTTTGACATTTGCGGCTAGTGCGTTACGAATTTATAGGCCACAACAACAACAACAGCAATGCGTCGCCGTGGCCAGTAAATAAAATTCAAATAAAAATGCCACACAAAATACAAAAACAAAAGCAAAGGCAATGGCAGCGCCAAATAAAAGCGTCAAAAGAAATGGCAAATAAACAAGCGCACAAAATAAGAAAACAATAAACTGTAAACTTGGCAAAAGTTCGTGAGATTTGTAAGCGCGCCTTCAGTTAAGTCGACTTGTGAATGCGCTGCACTTAAATAAATTTCAACAAATTTTTTAAAATAAGTATACTATATAAATATAATATAATATAAGTACATACTTATGTATATAAAACTCGCAAAAAATTAAAATAAAAATAGTTTAAATAGAAAAAATAATATATGGAAATAAAAATGTATTATAAAAGAAATACTCTTATTTATATTTATTTTATATTCAGAAAAATACGATATACACTAGAATAAAAATTTTCGAAATATAAATAAATATAAATAAAAGTATTTCTTGTATAATAAATTTGTGCTTCAAAATATTAATTTTAATTATAATTATTTTACATATAATTATTTTAATAAATAAAATTAATATTTAAAAAAAAATGTATTGAATAAGAAAGCATTTTTATTTAAAGTTTTGTATTTAAATAAGAATTCTATATACCCTCTATCTTATATATACTTTTTTTTATTTTAATTTTTTCAACTTCTTACACCAGCACTACTATTTCTATGAACGGTCAATCATTAATGTATAATAATTTTAAAACATTTTTTAGGAACATTTTTTTTTTGCTTTGAAATTATTTCCTATTAACAAATTTTTGGAAACTGCAGTACATGTCGCAAAAATTAATTTATCACAGTAGAAGACAATTAACTATAAGCTCTAAAATTATGAAAATATTAAAATACAAAAATAAAATTATTATATAATTTAATGTGAATAAAAAAATAAATAATAATAATAAATAATAAAAAAAAACAAAAAATAAAAATAAATAAATATTTTTTTAAATAAAAATTTATTGTGTAAGAAATTTTTTTTACATATATTTATATTTAGATAATTCCTATATTCATGTTATCCTAAATATACTATTCATACCCATTGATAACAGGAAATCTAGGTATAATGGTTTTCTCTAAATGCTTTTATTAAATTTTTGTTCAATGTCTTACATCCAGCACTACTATTTCTATGAACAGCTTGTTCTCAAGACATCTGCTTAAAATCCTCAAAAACAAATGAATTCTAAGCGAAAGTAACGGCATTTTTTTGACAATTCTCTTCTATGCATTCCATTCTAAACAAAAAATTTACTCTTTTATTTTTCAACGCAAAAAGTACCGTTTGAATTGGCTTAAGTTTTGTGCAGTGCAGCACTACTATTTTCATGACCATAGCTGTATATCCAAATTTTATTTAAAAAAATAATATTTAAAATCAATGCATTAATTTTTTTAAAAAAATATTTTTAATAAAAATTTTTTTGGATTTTTCTAAAAATTAAAATTAAAATAAAAAAATATATAAATTTTTTAATGTAAATATTACTTTTATAAAATTATGGATTTAGACTCTCAGTGTAGAAACAACATTTTACTCTATATTGTTACAAAGCTCTTCCAAAAACTCAAATGCCCTACAAGTGAAATATATTTTATGGCTCTGGCGTATGGAGAAGAAGCAAATCAGCGCAGCCAAGTGTTAAGTGGCCAAGTCAGGGAACAGAGCCGACAAGGAGACAAGCAGAAGGAGCTCAAAGAGAGAGAGAGAGAGAGGAAGACAGAACGAGAGCCAAGTTTAAAGCATGCGACGCAGTTGAGGGAATTACGATTCTAGATGCAATTTCATGGCGACAGTTTGGCGACACTTTTATAGCAATGATTCTTCTGCTACTTCGTCTTCTTCTCGTTCTCTTTACTCACCTGAAAACTTTTGCTGATGGCATCGAAGAGCGTCGCTATGGAGTTGCCCAGCAACGCATGACGCGCTATCTGTGGACAAACGGAGCACGCATTCCGATAGAGCTGGACGGCAAGTATAACAGATCTGCCAAGGATGATTTAGATGAAAGTGAAACTCTCCATTAACTGTTAGGAGTCTAGAGTCTATCTTCACTTACTTTTTGGAGATCTCAGCATTGTCCTCCAGACCCTTGCTAATCACATGGCTGGTCAGCACGCCAAGTCCGTCCATGTTGAGGAACGCCTGGAAGTCGTAGGTCTGCGCCTTGGGTATCACACGCAACAGATTGCCCAGCGTACGATCCAGGCCTTGATTCCCTCCGCCCTTCATCACGAGATTCAAGAGTTTGGGCACGCAGCTGTCCCGCTTCACATGGGCGGGCACAGCCTCCAAGGTGGCGAGATAATCGGCGGCACTGAGAGGGGAGAGAGGATACATTTAGTTGGATATATAGGAGATATAAATATAAATATAAATATGCCTACAAATCGATAATTATCGAAACATAAATAATAAGAGAGGAGACAGATAAGTTTCTTAAGGAAATATATAAGACATTTATATATAGTCTCTGCATCACTGAATCACATGGGCTATTCTGCAATAGCCATTCTGCAAATATCCAGCCTACAAATCGATAATTATCGAACCATATCGATAATACGAAATAATATATGAAATATATTTACATATAGTCTCTGAATCATTTACTACTATTTCTACAAAGCCCATTACTAAAATCTTCTTTATCTGCAGTCGATCTTTATCGAAACATATCGATAACAAGGAAATTATAATAGGAATAGTAATTATCGAAAAAAATCGATATCAAAAGATTTATAATAAAATATTATAAGAGTAGAAGCGGTATATGCTCAAAATCTTAGAAAATCTTTAATATACATATATAAACGTGCAACAAATCGATATTTATCGAAATAAAAGAAATTTCTGATATTTGTAGAAGTAAAAATGTGAAAATATTGATTTGCTATCCAAAATATTAGCCTATTTTAAATGTATTTTTAATAAAAATAAATAAATAAAAAAATCGATAGTTATCGAAATGTAAGGTTATCACAATTATGATAATTGTTGATGTATGTAAAGCTATGCAATTTTCGACATTTGTTCCAAAATACCAGCTTTTGCTAAATGTATACTTTCTAAAATCTTTCATCTGTAGCTTGAAAAAATCGATATTTATCGATTTCTAAGCCAATGTGGTGTGAATAACACGAATAGCACATACATTTTATCCACAAATACTTGCTAGACCTTATTAAACTAGACTATACTATAGCTATACCCTAACAATGTAATTGAAATAGGCTATATAAGGCTATCGATATTTGTCGATTGCTAAACCAAACACAATACACGTAGATTACACAAGTACTTCCTAGGCCTCGTCATGCCAGACTATTCTATAGCTATACCCTTACAATGTAATTCAAATATGGCATATAAGGTTATCGATATTTATCGATTATTAAGTGAATATGGTGTGAATAACACGATATACATACATTAACTCTACAAATACTTGGCTAGATCTTATTATACTACACTACACTATAGCTATATAATATACCCTAACAATAAAATACATCTAGGGTATATTAGGATAGCGATAGTTATCGATTTGCTAATTAGAAGGGCAGCATTGTGTGAATAAGATTTGATCTAAGTGAGCAACGTAAGTTCTTATCATGTATTAACTGTCTAAACAACACTTTAGCGCTTTATATAGGGTATATGAGGTATATTAGGCTAGCGATAGTTATCGATTTGCTAAGGAGAAGGGCAGAATTGTGTGAATAAGATTTGATCTAAGTGAACTACACAAGTTCTTGATAGGCATTAACTGACTCAAGAACACTTTTACTCTATATATAGGGTATAAGGGGTATATTATACTAGATCATGTGCTTGTCCAACTCACCATTGATTCATGCGTTGCTTCAGTTTCTTCATTTTCTTTTTGTAGCTGCGCGAATGCTCGCGACTGCCGGCAACGCCGCCAATTTCAGACAGCGTGGAGGACATATCGCAGTCCTCGTTGGTGGTGCTGGTGGTGTTGCCATTGAGCAGCTCCGCCTCGTCGTCACCGCGCGCATCGTCCTGCTGCCGTGTGCTGGGCATGGTCAACTCCAGCGCTCGCTGTCGAATGTGTTCGATGTTCTCCTCGTGCCGGCGCGCCGACTCCAGCTGCTTTTGCAGGATCTTGCGCTGCAGCTCCTCCGTGGTCTGTTGCTGTTGCACTTGGAGGGCGAGCAGACGCTCCTCGCGATCGCGCGCCTTTTCGCGTGCCAGCGCTTGACGCTGGCGCTCCTTCTGCTCCTGCATTTTGCCAATGCGCTGCTCCTTCTCAAGCCGCGTCTCATTCATCTTCTCCAGCTTGAGCAGGCGCTCCTTTTCCAGTGCCTGGCGACGTCGCTCCACCGCCGCTTCCTTAGCGGCCTTCTCTTCGACACGCTTCTGCCGCTCCTGCTCCAGATCCTGCAGGCGACCTTCGGTTTCCTTGAAGGCCTCGAGTAAATCCAGGCGCTTATTCTGCGCTTCGATGTTCTTGATGAAATTTATCTCCTTCAGCTTTTTGTCCTCGTCGTGCGCCTTCTCAATGATCTGCCGCAGATAGAGTTCACGGTTCTCGGCAGCACGTTGCAGTCGTCCCTCCATCTTCAGTCGCTTGTCCTCGATGAGCTGCTTCTTGGCCGCCTTCACATCCTCCACCCGCACGAAGAGCTGCTGCAGCTTCGCTGCCTTCTCCTGCTGCAGCAGCGCGCGCTTCTGCTGTGCCCTGGCCTGCTTGGCCTGGTACTTCTTCAGTGTCTCCTGCAGCGAGCGACGACGCGATGGCGACGATAGCTTCTGATGCAGCTCCTGTGCACGACCCGGATGACGTGCCACATAGGCCTGGAGCGTAGCCAGCGCTTCGGCACGTTCGTTCCAGGACATATCCGAGAGCAAGGCCTGATAGCGCAGCTCCAGGCTCGCATTCTCATCGTCGCTCATCGTGACAAAGACGACGGCATCGTCGAGCGTCAGGTCCATATTGTCGTCCTGCTCCTCCAGCTGCACTTCACCGTCCGTTTCATCCGTTTCGGTATCCACATCGATCTCTGTGCTCTCCAGCTCGCGTATTTGGCGCTCCAGCGACTCTTGCACCTCCACGAGAATGCGTTCGTTGCGCTCCTCCTCCACATCCTCGGCCGTTTGCTCCTCGATCTCATCACAGGCTGCCAGCAGGCTGGCATTGGGCTTCACACATCCATTAGGCAGCTTGCAACGGGCGATGCTCTCATATAGCTCTCCAATGGTCTTGGAGAACTCACAGTTTGTCTGGATTTTGATGTCGATCTTGTTGTTGTCATCGTTGTTATCTAAAAAGGGGAAGAGGAAAGTGAGAAAAAGATTTGATTGATTGATTTATTGGCGGATTGACTGACTGATTGACTGACTGTATAATGGGTATATGATCTGAGCCGATCTACTCTGACTGATTGATTGATTAACTGACTGAAAGATTATTATAAAAGGATTCTGATTGACTGATTGATCTAATAGCTGACTCGCTGATTGACCGCCTTACTTATTTATAAATTGATTGATTCACTGTCTGAAGGATTAATATAAAATGATTCTGACTGACTGATTAGATCTCATAGATCTAATAACTGATTCGCTGATTGAAGGACTAACTGATTTATATATTGATTGATCAAAATAAACCTGATTGAAGCGAAGTAATATAATTGATAAAACTGAAACTGACTGATTGACTGACTTTTGGATGATTGCCTCATAGCCTAACTTTTAAGTTTCTAGCGTAAATCGAATTATTCTTTTTCCTTTCAGTTTTCTCTCACCACGACTCAATTATCTCTCTCTCTCTCTCTCTCTCTCTCTCTATTTATATATATATATATATATATATATTTATATATATATAAATTATCTCTCTCTCTCTCTTCTAACTCAATTCTTATGCTCTCACTCTCCATCTCTCTCTTCAAGCTCAATTCTTTCTCTCTCTCTCGCTCTTTCTCTCTCTCTCTCTCTATCTCTCTCTCTCTTCTATTGCTATTCTCTTTCTTTCTCTCTTTCTCTCTCTCTCTCTCCTCTTCTATTGCTATTCTCTTTATCTCTTCTATTTATATTTTCTCTGTATCTCTCTCTCTTTATCTCTTCTACTTAAATGATCTCTCTCTTGCTCTCTCTCTCTCTCTCTCCCTCTCTCTCTCTCTTTCTCTCTCTCTTTCTCTCTCGCTTTCTCTCTCTCTTTCCCTCTCTCTCTCTTTCTCTCTCTATTTCTCTCTCTATTTCTCTCTTCTATTTCTATTCTCTCTCTCTCTTTCTCTCTTCTATTTCTATTCTCTCTCTCTCTTTCTCTCTACTTACACTCATTATGATTAGCTTGGGCATTGCTGCCCTTGCTCTGCTCCTGTTGCTCCTTTTGCTGCTTGCGCAGCGCATTCTTCTCGCTGCGCATGTACTCCTTGTGCAGCGAGGTCATCTTGAGTCCAGTGAGATCCGATTTCTGTCGCTTGATAAGCGTGGCGCGACCATTTGCTGCAGCAGCAGCTGAATTATTCTGTGTGAAATTGCTGCTGCTGCGCACTAAGGCAGTTGCTGGCTTCAGTTTCTCCTTCTCTTTTTCCTTCTCCTTCTCCTTTTCTTTTTCCTGCTCCTTCTCCTTTTCTTTTTCCTTCTCCTTCTCCTTGTCTTTTTCTTTGTTCTTTTCTAGCTCCTTGTCCTTGTGCTTCTCCTGCTCCTTGTCCTGTTTTTTGACTTGACCTGCAGCCGTTCGCTGTGCTGGAAATGAGTTGACCTTAGCCTTGGCATTCTTGATCTCTGGCCTGGACGCTGGTGGCGGCATCATTTTGGCTGCCTTTTGGCCAGCTTTGGTTTTGGCATCAGCTGCTGTTGCCTTCGGCTTGGCTTGGGCTTGGCCAGCTTTACTGGCAGCTGCTGCCGCCGCAGCTGCTACTGCCGCTGCTGCTGCTGCTGCTTTCTCTCGCTGCTGTTTGTCCTTCTCCTCCTTCTGCTCATTCAGCAACGCCAAGGTAGGCAGACTGGCATAGCCCGTGGGCTGATTGAAGCGATTCGACCAATGCATGCTCGTGCGTCTGCGATTCTTGACCGTATGCCAACCATCATTGGCATCCAGCAGCTGCTTCGGCTCCGAATGTCTTTCCTCCAGCTTCAAAGTGCTCCTCGAGCTGCTCAGCTGCTCGTTGCTGGCCTTTAGCGTGGACGTGGAGCTGGCTATGTCCTCGCGCGAGCTCAAGCGCACGCTGGGCGCACTTGCACGCTTGCCCAGATTGGGAGCAGTTGTGGCCACGTTTAGCTGCGAGCTGCCCACGCGCTTCGACAGAGTTGGCCTGGGCATCACAACTCCAGCAGCTGTTCCAGCTCCAGCTGCATTTCCATTCATGTCCAGCATGGTGCGTGAGCGAGCCGACAGTCGCGTGGCCACATTATTTGGCGGTCCATAGCATTCCGTTTTGCTGGCCGGACGTGGCGGTGGCTGAGCCGCAGCCAAGCGCGCGTTGCGTGCAACAAAAGGTTTTGCATTGTTGTTGCTGCGACGCAGTCCATTGAGCGGCGCCGCTGGCTTGGTTAAAGCTGTTCCCTTGCTGTTGGCCAATTTGCTACTTGTTGCTGCGGCTGCATTTGGCTGCACAGTTGCCTTGGCAGTGCTGCCACAACGCTGGGCAACTGGACGATTCAGCACACTGGAGTATTTTAAAGGACTATTCTGCATGGCTGCTGCATTGCTCAGTTGTTGCTGCTGCTGCTGCTGCATGGGCTGCTTCTTCTCGGCCAAGGCAGCTACAGGCTTAAGCAATGTGTTTGGCGGCGTGGGCTGTTTGTGGGCCTGTGCATGCAGCAAGACATTCTCCATGGCATCCAAGCGGCAGACGGTCAACTGCAGAGATGTGGGTTCTACGACAGCTAAAGGTGTTGCAGCGGAGAGTTGTTGTTGTGGTTGCTGCGGCTGCTGTGGCATGGCGTGCTCAGCTAATGAAACGGGTTTGGTTAGGGCTGCTTGCTGCTTTGGCTCTTGAACATTCAGTGCGGGTGCTGGCTGAACTGCTGAATGAGCTGCTGGCTGAGCTGCTGAATGAGCTGCTGAATGAGCTGCTGAATGAGCTGTTGGCTGAGTTGCTGAATAAGCTGCTGAATGAGCTGTTGGCTGAGCTTTTAGCTGAGTTGCTGAATGAGCTGCTGGCTGGGCTGCTGAATGAGCTGCTGAATGAGCTGTTGACTGAATTGCTGAATGAGCTGCTGAATGAGCTACGGACTGAGCTACGAGCTGAATTGCTGGCTGAATTGCTGACAAATCTAAAAAGGAAATATATTAGAAAATTGCATTTTTCATTAAATAAAATAAATACAAACTTTTGCCTTTTATCAACAGAGTTGAGCTGCATCTGGGCTAATCTTACCTGTAACCTCGCCTTCATTTCCAGTCACTTCTCCATCCATCTCAGCCTGTTCAGCGGCCTCTCTTTCAGCCAAGTCCCGCTGCGCCTGCTCCTGAGCTGCCTCTCTGGCCAACGCCGCCGCCGCCGCCTCCCTCTCCGCCAGCTCCTTGGCCATCTTCTCACGCACGTCCGCCAGTGTCAAGTGTGGATCCTCCAAATCCGTCTGTGAATACTGTGTATTGAGCTGCACATAGGGCTTGTCCTCCGGCAAATCCAGTTGCGGCGTCGTCACCTCCGGCACATCCGAGTTGGGTGAGCCGTGCGCAGTGCGCTGCTTATTCGCCGCAAACAATTCCCGGACATTCACGCGCATTGCTCCGCGTGGCAGTTGATCGTAGGCGCGCAGCAGCTTCTTGGGCGTCACATGGCCGTCGCAGCAGGGCGACGTTTTGCCCGAGTTGCAGGGAAAGAGCGCCGGACTGGATTTACCCGACGCCGTGGGACTGCACAGGCTCTTGGTGCGCACACGCGGCGTGGGATTGCTTTTGCGCACCTCCCAGGCCAGGCTGTGGGGACGCTGCTGCAAGGGACGCGAGTCATAGTCCCAGCTGACTTTGAACCACTCGCTGAGCGCCTTAAAGTCGCGCACATAGTTCTCCAGCACAAGGATCGCCTCCTGGCAACTGGATATGTTCTCATAGCACTCGACCGTCTGATAGATCTCGTTGACCGCCCGCTGCAAATTGCCAAAGAGCAGCGCCCAGTAGCGTGCCTGCAGCTCCGACTTCTTATCCCGTCCGGTGGAGGCGCTGCGCACGCGCGGTCCACTGGAGCCTGGTAGACCGGCGTTGGCCGGCTTTGAGCGTGTCGCATTCGCCGTTGCCGCCGCCGTCGTCGTCGTCGTCGTCGGCGATTGGCAGTGTTTGGGCGTTTGCATGCCATTTGGAGATTTTGGCGGCGCCATCGGTGGCTTGCGGCATGTGGGCGTCGGATAGCCTAAAACAAATAAGACTTTAGTTTCAAAAGCAACAAGAATTGTAAGGTAATGAGTGCTAGACTAGCAAATACCCTGTATATATGTATAAATTAAGCTACTTTTGAGCTTACAGAAATATATCATAAATATACAAACAAAAAATTGTTTTGCTGTGCAACATTTCAGTTGCACTACTATTTTGATGACCAGAGCTATATGTTCCAACATTTTGTCACACTACTATTTTCGTGACCACAACATTTGTTCCAACATTTTGTCACACTACTATTTTCGTGACCACAGCTGCATATGTTTTAAATTCAGATGCCTTAATTTATCCTTCCACACAAACCACTCAATATATACAGGGTATTCACAAATATAACAACAACGACTTCAACTTACAGTCACCATTGACTACAACGCCGCCATCTCTGCCAGCAGCGCTGCCAGCACCGACGCCGACGCCGACGCCACTTGCGGTTGTCTCATCGCAAAACTGGTAGACAAGCAAATTCTTTGCCTCGCGTCCCTCGCGACTTAAAACCTCTCGCATTTCCATAGCCTTTTTATGTTTTTTTGATACGTTTGTTATGCTTTTGATATACTATATACTATATATATATATATATATATATATATATATATAAATATATATGTATGTGTGTGTGTTTGTGTGCGTGTGTGTGAGTGAGTGCGCTGCCTACGCCAACGTCAACGCCTACGCCAGTCTCCCAAAAAAAAAAAAAACGCAGCTGTTCGCGCACCTTTGCGTTTGTTCGTCTTTCAACAGTTAAATTTGATGGCGTTTTGCAGCTGCTGTTGCTCCATGCACAAAATGTTGACTATTTGTTTGAATCTCAATTGATGGCCATGCAATTTGCTGCACACTTATGTGATTTTTATATTTTTACTGTCTTTTAACGGCCGCTGCTGTTGCTGCTGCTGTTGTTGTTGTTGTTGCTGCTGCTGCCGTTGTGTCTGCTGCTGCCGCTGCTGCTGAGAATTTCGCAATGACAGCTTCTAACATTTTTGCGCAATGCACACGCTGTTGCTTTTGCTTTATGTCTAGACACGCGCAGGCTACTTGAGCTACACAATTGTTTTGAACGTTCAGCTGTTGTTGTTACTGTTACGCAGGTGTCTTTATTATAAACTAAAAATAATTTTAAATCGCAGCACAGACGTCGAACTGCATGCTAGACGAAATCAGCTGTCACTGCTTTGCATCGAACAGTGTGTACACACTGCATTATTCTAGCCTATCGATAACGCCAAACAATGTATCGCATGTTGTACATATTGAAATAAATATTTATATACTTAAGGAAACCAAACATTCTTTTTATAATTATAAATATCAATAATTACCAATAACTTACAATGCTTGTTGATGTTTAAGTAACAACTATCGCCAGCTATTTATATCGTAATTAAATCTTAACGATATATCGATAAGCTAGCATTTTCTCTGGCTTACACATTTTGATGTTAATAAACATAATATTTTTACGCTAACTTATGCATTTGCCAATTCTAACTATCAAATGAATGTTTCTTTTTATTATGATTTCAAAATATATCTGCAACTATCGCAACGGCTGCCATTGCTCACCGCTCCAATGTCTTATTGACATCACTAATTCGCATTCCGTCACAAACAGTGTGTGTGCAAAGAAGAAGATAGGCACGCACGGACCGTGATTGCGGAGTTTTTGTTTTTGCATTCGAAGAACTTGTCGATTTTAACTTCTTTAATTAGCAATTTCAACAAATTGCTCTAAACAAATTCCGTCTCAAGTACAACGAAAAAACGTACTAAATATAATACACAAGAAAAGTTGTTTGTTTTTTTGGCTACCACGGCTCGTCTGGACAGCAACAATTAATAAAATGAAAGTGGAAATCGTGTGATGTCATGTCGACGACGACGACGACGGTAGCAGCAGCAGCGACGTCGACCGTTCTGTGAATTGAAACTTCCTGTTCTCGCTCTCTCCCTCTCTCTTTCTCTGTCCTCCCACTGTTTGCCGTATGATAGGATCCTCCCAAAAGTGCGACAAGTGACGGTGAATAAATTTTTGGCAAAAGCAGAAGCAGAAGATAAAAAAATCAAATAAAAAAAAAGAAAAAGAAAAAATTCCAATTCCAATTTTCATTCCACCGCTCAGCTGCAAATGTGCCAGTGTGAATAGCAGCACAAAAGAGAAAAGGTGAAACGAGCCAAACACACACGCACGCACACACACACACACGCACACACAGAGCAGCTTGCGTGTAGGTGTGAGTTGGACAGCAACAGCGGCCAAAGCACTCAAAAATAAAAACAGCAACAAACACAATAAAAAAAAACATTTTTATTGATTTCCCTCCAAAAAAAACAAAAAACAAATAACAAAAACAATTTGACGACGATTCCGCCCAAGCAACAGGAGCAGCTGCATTTGCCACGCCTGTATATAGACCGTGGTACCGTCCTTAAGCTACACACACACACACACACACACGCACACACATTCCCACTCCCTTTTCGTCCCTCCCCTTCACCACCTCCGCCCACTCATCATCATGTCCGGCCCCAGTGGCAACGATGGCGATATGGAACAGTTGCGCATGGAAGTGGAGAGATTGACACGCGAACTCGATCAGGTGTCCAGCGCCAGCGCTCAGTCCGCACAATATGGCCTCTCGCTGCTGGAGGAGAAGTCGGCACTGGAGCAGAAGTGCGAGGAGCTGGAAACCCTCTACGATAACACACGCCATGAACTGGACATTACGCAGGAGGTAAGCACAAAAGAAACAGTTGAACAGCTGTGCCTGTGTGTGTGTGTGTGTGTGTGTGCAGTTAAATTGCCGCTATCTACCAGCACACACACACACATGCAAAGGCAAGCATGCACATGCATAGCCTACGCATACACACACATACATATGCCTGAATAGCCTACACACACACATACATACGCGCTGTTAGACCCAAAGTTTTGCAATTGGTTTGCAATTTGCCTTGTTGGCAGCAAACAGTAAGCACTCGCTAAAGCGTACGCTTAGATTAGCTAACATTGAGAGAATGTTCTTAAAGCACATGTTTAGTTTAAGAGAATTAACAGGTAGAATGAAATCAAAAAAGTTAGTTTTATTTTTTGTACAAAAAGACTACAGTGAAAGCTATGCTAAGATGGACTTTTGAGTGTATACCAAAACATGTTTTTATTTTTATTTTTTATGAATGAATACAGTTATGCGATATATATATATTTTATATTTATTCAATATTTTCTCTTATATTATCGTTCCACTATATTGTATATGACCTGTAGTATTATCCAATTAGATTCAGCCTGCAAATATTCACAAAATATTTAAAATACAAATATTTTATCTTCACCACTATCAAATATAACTGTTTGCATATTACTTATTCCAAATTCCAATTAGACTTGTTCAGCAAATATTCACCAAAAATTTTATCTTCACCACTATCAAATATAACTGCTTTTAGTGTTGCTCTCGTCTAGCCCATTGTCTGTCTATCATTCGCCATATCGAATCTGCACTTTATGTGCTACACTCTCCACTCTGCCGCTCTCGCACTCTCCAATTCGTCTGCTCCTCTCTCTTGGCGCCTCCGTTTGTGTCCAGCTCTGATAATCACAAATGATTTAATCGTTTCAACTGGTCACATGTAGATTTTCTTTCGTTCTACAAACTGGGCTTGCGGTACTTGGCGCCGGCTGAGTGAACGCCTACGCTCAGCAGCTTAGCTCTCCACTCCAACAGTCTACACTCCAGCTCTCTTACTCTCCCTCTCCCACTCTCTGCTTGATCATGGTCAATTTGGCATGCGCTTTATTATCGCCATTTAGTTCAGTTGTTATTGTTGTTGCTGTTGTCGGACTGACTTGGTTTATATGAATGTCGATATGTTTTTTTCTCATTCCATTTTGCACCTGTGTTCGTTCGCCAACTGTCAGACTGGCAATTAGCCACGGCAATTGTTTTTGGCATTTCCGTTGGAATTTTTTCGAACGTGCATTGCGGAAAAGCCCAACAGCAGCAGCAGCAGCAGCAACAACAAAAAAGTTTGTCCTTCGCCCAAAGGGCTTTTGCGCTTAATATAAATAACTTTTACCTGTCGACTCATTATCATTTTGTTTTGCACCTTTTATTTATGTGTTGTTGTTTTTTGTTCGCTTTTATTTGTTGCCCCTGGCGTTAATTACGCGATTCGTTGCCAAAACAATGAATCGATTGGTCGTATTTCAAGTTAACAACGGCTTTTGGCTTGTTTCAGCGCGGAACTAGTTCCAAGTGGAACATTTTCTATTTGAACTAGAGTTTGTTTTGTGTCAAGGTTCATGAGAAAATATATATCGAATAATATAGAATGTAAGATATCGAAAAGGGCATATTTATATAAAAAAAACTATTATTAAATAATTTTGTATTTTATAGAGGTGCATAAAAAAATATTTAATATTTAATTTAATTTTTTTGTAAAAATATTCGGAGATATATTTTAAATATTGAACAAGTAAAAACAAATAATTATTGTTTCAATCAATTTTTAAATAACTTTCAAATATTTAAAAAAAATCTGAATGTAATTTGATTTGCTATAGATTATAGCTAAAAATCTTTTGAGATATTGTACATTTAAAATATTAAAAAAGTAAAAATATTAAGATTTATAAATAATTTCATTTTTCAATCAATTTTAAAATAATTTTAAAATATCTTAAAAACAAAAAACCTAATTTTATTTGATTTCCTATACATTATAGCTACCCACATATTTTCCAATTTAATTCCAGATATTTTTCAATCACACGCTTCTCTAGTTTTCCAAACTCAATTTCCCATATTCCATTTTCGTATCACCTGCACAGTTTGATTAATTGTACGACAGGTGGCGCCCACTTGCTGGCCCACTAGGCCGTTAGCTTGATAGTTTCCAGCTTGTTAGCTTTGAACTCAGCTGAACTTTTAACGAGAGAGCTGCTGCCGCAAGCAGCACACACACACACACACACACACACACACACACACACACACACACACACACACACACACACACACACAAACACATTCATTTACACGCGCATTAATGCATGCTTAAAATTAAAAAAAAATATAAAGGAAAGAGAGAAAATTATTTGCAACGTCGACGACAACGCTGCGGGCATTCGGTCTGCGCCTTGTGTAGAGCTGAAACAGGAGTGGGAGGGGGCGGCGTGGGCATGGTTGGGCGACATATTTCCCACTTGTAATCAAGATATCAGCCCGTGGGCAAGTTTACCCCCTAAATGAACATAAATCAGAGTCGCTCTGCGCTGAGAGACTGAGTTTTTTGAGCCAAATTAGCTTGGCCAAAATTAATAGAATATTTTCCCTTATATATGTAGAGCTGGCGGCGTTAATTTTCCCGCCGACTTGGCTCAAATGTGCAGGCATTTAAATGGGGTAAAGCGAACATGTTTGGAAAATTGCAAAATTGCAAAATTGGAAAATTTGAAAATTGGCTCAAATTCAACTGCAGTCGAATGCAAATATTTCGACGGAATGTTAAGCTCTGCGGCAAAGTGAAGTTCAGAATTTATGTAGTTGACTTTGTGGTCTCTGTGTGTGTGTATGTGTGGGCGTGGCGCAACAAGGCGTGGCATGTTACACATGTTGTTTGGACGTTTGTCTAACTGCGGCAATTAAGAGGCGGCCAAAACAACAGCCATAAAACCGAAGCTAACTTTGTGTGTGTGTGTGTGTGTGTGTGTGTGTGTGTGTGTGTGTGTGTGTGTGTGTGTGTGTGTATGTGTGTCTGTCTGTCTGTCTCTCTGCTGTTTGACCATATTTTATGCCTCGCCTGATGGCAGCCAAGGACATTTCGCCTGGGGACCTCATAGTCGTTCGCATAGTTTTTGCGGTCTGTGTGAGTTGTTAACTTGACAAAGGCCAAAAAAAGTTTTTAATACCAACTTTAATAATTAATGCCATTATTTACACGGCAACTGGTAGATAGATAGAGCAAGGGCTGCAGGGAGGGGTGGCGAGGGGGTGCTACAAACTACGAACTATGCAAATTGAAGAATTTTTAAGTAGTGCACAGAAATTGGATGGGAAAAACTGATGACAAATTTCTATGGGGAATATTTGCAGGTGTTTTGTGAGGAAGGCAGTCGACAGGTAAAATAACTATATAAAAGAGCTGATACCTTAAATACTAAAAATACTATAAATTGAGCAGCTAAAATAAATAATTAACTCGAGAAAGTATAAAGAGAAAGTTAGTTTTGTCAAAAATTGATTAATTCATTTTGATCAAAGTTAAATTAATCATAGATAATAAAATATAAACATTTTATTTTCTTATAAGAAGCCATAAATTAAAAAACAGATCAGTTTACAGTTAAAGAAGAAATAGAAACTATAACAAAATATTTATTTAAGGTGAAATGTTAAGGAAACTATAGTAAAATATATATAGATAGATAATGGCTTAAAGCTGATCAAAGAAATATAATATAATATATAATATTTAAAAAGTTGAAGCCAAAAAAGTTCTCAAAAATATCAAAGGAATTTGATTAAATGACAATAACTCAGGTTATTCTTATAATAAATTCAAATTGAAGATGGTATTTAAGTGAAGAGCTATAGATTAACGAATATGAAGTCGAAAAACTGTTCAGAGCATATAGAAAATCTTGATTGATCTTGAACTATCTACTAAAAATAAATAAAAATCAAATTAGCTCTAATTAAGTTTGAAGAAAGTTATCGGAAAATTAAAAAAGTAAAGAAGATAACTACGAAAATAGATCAAAGATATTTAGAAAAAGTTTTTAACAGAAACTAAGCCTTATACAAAAATATTATAAAAATCTCGAGAAACTTGTTTTCGTCATTTTTTTTTTAAGGAAATATTTATTTATTTTGGCAGCTTGTTGTCTTACGACTCCATAGCACCTGAGAAAGTTTATAAAAATATATAATTGAGAATGATTACGGACCAAACTAAATCAGAAATATGAAGAGTCATAGCCTTAAGTTCTTTGAGGTGCTTTATGCACCGTCAGCCAGGTCGTCACTCTGGCCGGTATGTCCAACTGCAGTTGCTGCTTACCAACTAAAACAACCTACTCTTTCTTGGGCTGCCTAGCAGCTTGGAACCAGACGTTGTCCTCTATTAAACTTCAAAGTGAAATCATTCTATGATCTCAAATTTAGCTGTGTCCTCTGTATTCCAACTACCACTTCTTAGGCACAAAACCTTTTTCAGCGAAGTTACAGACTCTTCTGGAAGCACCTTTGTCTTTGCACATTTGCTCCACTACAGTCTCTGCTTAAACTTACCCAATAGATTCTACCAGGTCATTCCTTTCCTCTACCCACATAAAAGCCTAAAGGCTCAGCTTAATTACTGCAACTGATTTAGTAAAATCAAAGCCTTAATTTCCACAAAAATTCAGCTGACAAAGAAAACTGCAGCCAAAAGTCGTTTAACTGAATCCTTGCCAAGCACTAAAAAAAAAACATCAAAAACGCGCAGGACACAGCCAAGTTGGGGTTTGGCAGTCCTGGCAGCAGGATAAAAAATAAAATCCCGACAAAGAAATTATAATGATTTGACGCTGATGCTCTGTTCTGTTGGCGCAAATTGCAATTCTACGGCAATCAAATCCGGCAACAACAAGGACGACAGACAATTGCATGGGGTCCCCCCCAAGTGTGGAGGGTTAAGGGGGGTTAAGGGTAGGCGAGCAAGGGTTAACTGCTGCAGTAGCAGCAATGACAAAACATGTTTCCGAGTTGGCTGCAGTTGCCGTCGCAGTTGTCATTTGTAGCTGCTGCAAGGGAAATGAGCAGGAAAAATGTTGCTCCCAAACCATTTGGCGGTGTCTGCAATGAAAATGTAAAAGCAGCTGTCAAGTGGAGGGAGAGACAGAGAGAGGGCGGGGCGGGGCATGGGAGAGTGAGGACTGACTAGTGAGGAAATCTCATAGCAAGTCGCAGTTAGAGAGGCTGCGGCAACGCGACAAACAGTTGCAACAGCTTTTATACATTATACCAATTGCGAATGTGGCTAAAGAGGGTATATCACGAGTTAAAGGCAGAACAAGACAACTCCATTTGATTTAAATTTCGATAAATATCGATTTATAGCAAAAGGTTTTGTTAAATGTATATATTGATTGTATATATAGAAGATTGAAGTAATTGATGTATAAGAAATGGTGTGATGTGCATCATAGTCAAACGTAATTCTTGTCGATAATAACTTTCGCCTCGATAAATATCGATTTTTAAATTCAACAATTAGAAAACATTGGTATGGCAAATCTCTTCGTTAATTGTTGTTATAGTATCTAAAAACTGATTAAAGTGTACGCAATTACTATTTGATTATCTATATTATTTACTTAATCAAAAATCGATAAATATCGCTATTCAACTTTCTACTTTTCTTAAAAAACCTTATAAATTATAACAGCTCAAATCTGGCTTAATAGCTTTTTACATTACAAATAGAGCAATAAACAGTTTTTAGTCCATAATATGAAACATTTGTCCAATAATCGATAAATATTGCTTAACAATTCAAATTGCTTAAATACTAAAGATGAGCTGCGTTGCACTATTTACACAGATTTTCTAAGCATAGGAAAGTAGTATATGCTTATCAGATATCAGATATCTCCAATTTGCACCAAATCGATAAATATCGATAATCAAAACTTGCCTTTGAAGTATATTAAGAATATGATAATAGCTCAAGTAGTGAATGCAAGTTTGCCTATGCAAGATATTAATATGCTGCATCGACATTATCTGTTAGTTATCGAAAATCGATAAATATCGATATACTGACTAGACTTTTCAAGCATATATTCAAGACTATTGAAGCTGACGATTCATATTATGATATTTAGTTAAATATAGAACAACTACAAATCAACAGCTGTTAACAGGGTATCTACCAGTCGTGCAGCGTCACGTCTTTCTTCAGTGTTTATGCACCAGTCTTGTCCATAATGGCAATGCAATTTATTTGCACCCAACTTATTTGGAAGCTGATTGGCTTCCGTCTCGGCTCATAGACACATTTTATGACCCCAACACAGCGATGGTGCCTGCTCCTCTTACGAAATCTCGAGCATCTCTTTTGGAGTGTTGCCAATTTGTGGGCCACAAACAGTCGCAGCATCCGCACAAAACAGACACATTGCGCCCCAGTTATATGCAAATGGTCGAATTGGACACATGATTACGACCTCAGCTGATTGGCTGTTAAGTGCAAATGATTTTTACTGCTTTTGCACAGTGCAGCATGAGGATGATGATGATCATGATAATGATGATGCAACCAGCATGCAGCATGACAGCGAGACAGCATTATCCTTGGCTGTGCGCGTCAGCAACATTTATTGTCCCGCAGCTGAAAAGGATTTGCATATGCATTCCGCTGCATTCTTACAATTCGCATATCCATTTAGTTAAGAGCACAATTTAAGTATGTACGCATATCCTCATGGCAGAGAAAGGGGTATTGCAGCTATGGCAATGCCTTGACTGTTAGTTATTCATATGAATGCTAAGCGATAAATATCGATAAATTATTTTGATATTTGCCAATGTAATCTAGGCACTTTTCGTTAAAGTATTTCAAGTTGAATCAGCAATTGTCTTCATTGATCATTATTATTATAGAATTTACTATAGAATTTATCAATATTGATTACATTTTATAGATAACTATCTATTACTAATTACGGTCTATGTTTATCGATTATAGTATAATATTTTTAAAGAGAATATTCCTTATAGTTTGCAATTAATAACTATTTACTACTTATTTGTCATTTAAATATAATCGATAACTATCGATTGATATACACAATTAATATCGCAATCGAATTATTATGGATACTCGACGATTTATATAGCGACTCTTTATATCTGCAATCGATAATTAAATACTAAATGTTTTAAAAAAATTATATAATCGATAAATATCGATGCATAGATAATATAGTAATGCTTATCAAATGTAATCAATACATATTGATGTATATATGTATATACTTGTTGATTTATATAGCAACTCTTTATATCTGCAATTAATTATTAAATACTAAGCGTTTTGCAAATTCCATAATCGATAAATATCGATGGATAGATAATAAAGTAATGCTTGCCAAATGTAGTCGATAAACATCGATGTATATATAATAGCCTAATGCTGATCATTTGTCAACAATAATTATATGCTAAATGTTCTGTACAATTTGCAATCGATAAATATCGATACCTTATGCAAAACATCAGATTTATGTGTTTGAGATTAATTAGTTGAATTAGTAATTCAGTCATACTAATATCTAAAGCTATTAGCAGTATATACCATTAGCAATTATGGCTGTATCTTGATATAACATCAGTCGATAAATATCGATTAAAATTTATATATAATCTTCCCTTTAAAGTAAGCCTGCCTATCTCCAACCTAGCTATACTCTGTACATTCCTATTTTCCATTTGCTTTTCATATCTATTGCTAAAGAGCATTGAAGCTTTCGACTTGACTTGGCTATAGTTTTTCAGTTTCCTTTTTTTTGTGTTTTTAGTTCTTTTGCTAGTTTCCATTTAGTTGAGAGCGTAATTTGCATTGCTTTTGTGTGTGTGCGCGCACAGTTTCCATGCTGAATATTATACAGTTTTGTGCCTCTTCTTATTCAGCTTTTGCTTCACTCGCTTCGCTTTGCTTATTTTCATTTTGGCGACATTTCAAATTCAGAGAGTGTCAAACGCGTGCATTGACATGGAGGCCACAAGTGCGTTCGTATCCCCCCCTCAGCTTATGGTGTTTGTAATCTCACGCTGTCTGTGTGTGTGCGTGTGTGTGTGCGGGTTAAGAAATTACACGACAGCCTACAGCGGCGCATCAAGAGCAGTAGCAGCAGTTGTTCTTGTTTGTTTGCATTGCCACTGATTGTTATTTCCATGTTAGGGTGATGAGCCAGAATACCCTGTAATTAGAGTATGTATATGGGGTTTAATGGAGTGATAAAGAGACAAGTCTTATAAATATATGATATATTCTATTGGCAGAAGAATTTCTGGTACTCATTTTACCATTTGAAGATAAATAAGAGATAAAGTGGGGATACTTATATAGTATATATACAGATGTGTTCATCAAAATAGTAGTGCGACTGAAATGTGATATATGAAATATGTGATATATTCTATTAGAAGAATTTCTTCTATTCAGTTTACCATTTGAAGACAAATAAGCAAAAGAAGGGGGAATACTATATATACAGATGTGTTCATAAAAATAGTAGTGGGCCTGAAATGTGATATATGAAGAAGAATTTCTGCTACTCATTTACCATTTGAAGACAAAAAGGCGATAAAGTGGGGTTACTATATACCATATACAGCTGTGTTCATAAAAATAGTAGTGGGACTAAAAGTTTGGACAGCAAAATTTTGTAATAAATAGAATATTTTGTAAACATATTTTGCAGTCGCACTACTATTTTTATGAACACAGCTGTATATATAGTAACCCCTGTGTATAGTAAACCCTGTGCATATGAAATCCCTTAATATTTACAGGGCATCTGCTAGTCGTGCCACACGCCACTAGCTAGTTTCACTCATTCGTTGGTGTTGCTGCTGTGGCCGTCATTGTCGCTTTGCCTTTGCCTATGCCCCAAACAAACTGCTCAGTCATTCATGGCATACTTTATCAGCAGCACAGGTGACGTGGTGTGGGGGGTGCGACGGGGAGGCTGAACGACCACCGCCTACGCCGGCTGTGGTAGGAAATTGTTACAGCTCGCTCGTTTGCCAACGCTGCTGCCCGTTGTCATAATGTGGGCAATCTGCTCTCTATTTTTAGTAGCCAGGCAATTGTGAAGCAGTGCAACGGGCAGACGGCAGTCGGCAGCTGTTGCCACATCCATGCGGACCTGGTCCAAACTTCATTTTGGGCCATTTAGATGCTGCTGCCACACACAGACACGGACACAGACAAATCCAAACCGCAAACAGACAATGGCCTGTGCGTTGCAATCGACCAGGTTGGGGCTGGGCGCTGGGGGACAGTGAGTCAGACAGTTGGTTAAACGTTGCACAGGACACACCTCTATTGCCACGTCGAGTCCTGTCGTCCTGTCATCCTGCCTCGCCGCGCCTCGCCTCGCCTGTGTTAATATTTGCTCGACTTAATTAAAAATCTTTTCTAATTTGCATAAAGTTCATGTCATGGTGTCATTTAATGCGGTTTTTGTGGCTAACTGTTGCCACTGCCAGTGCATAGATGGCGCTAGTGATTATGAATTTGAAGAGGAATTTATGTAGGAGGTACTGTGAGAATAGAGAGACAGATGGAGAGAAAGAGAGAGAGAGAGACAGTAAGATATAGTAAGAGAGAGAGATAGAGACAGTATGGTAGAGAAAGCGAGGGATACAGGGAGACAGTAGAGAGAGAATGAGAGAAAGACAGTAGAGGGAGAATGGGAGAAAGACCGTAAAAGAGAGAGAGAGAGAGAGAGAGAAACAGATTGTAAGAGAGAGAGAGAGAGAAACAGATTGTAAGAGAGAGAGAGAGAGAGAGAGAGAGAAACAGATTGTAAGAGAGAGAGTAAGAGACAGACAGATAGTATGAGAGAAAGGCAGAAAGAGGGAGAAAAAGAAATAGATAG
Organism: Drosophila leonis; assembly: GCA_035045365.1. Taxonomy (NCBI): domain Eukaryota; kingdom Metazoa; phylum Arthropoda; class Insecta; order Diptera; family Drosophilidae; genus Drosophila; species Drosophila leonis. Next base: position 6,113,002 of record JAWNPC010000830.1, read on the forward strand.
TAAGAGAGAGAGAGAGAGAGAGAGAGAGAGAGAGAGAGAGAGAGAGAAAGAGAGAGAGAGAGAGAGAAAGAGATAGATAGTGAGAGAGAGAGAGAAAGAGATAGATAGTGAGAGAGAGAGAAAGAGATAGATTGTGAGAGAGAGAGAGAAAGAGATAGATAGTGAGAGAGAGAGAGAAAGAGAGAGAGAGACAATAAAACAGATAGAAAGAGTGAGGGCGATATATGCAGTAAAAGAGAGAGAGAAAGAGCAAGGGAGAGATGCAGTAAGAGGGATAACGAGAGGAGAGTAAGGGAAAGATAAAGAAAGACGGAGAAACAGTTACAGAAATAAAGCGAGAAAGAGAAATAGTAAGAAAGAGAGAGAGAGACAGAGGGAGATAGTAAGAGAGATTTTGAAAAGGACAGATAAAGAAAGAGAGAGAAATAGTAAGAGCGAAAGTGAGAGCTAGAAAGTCAGTAAAAGATGTAAAGATAGTAAGAGAGAGAGAGAGAGAGAGAGAGATTTATATATATTATCCATATTTTTTAATGAAACAAACTTTTACTAAATATCACAAAGAGCTCATTTTAAGCATTTTGCGTATACACAGTTAACAGAGATTGTTTTTATAGTCCACACAAATTTATTCACAATTTAAAATTTGTTTTCATAGGCCTAAAGCTAAGAAGTCTTTAAATTTTAATGCATTTGCTGAACTATACTTGAACTTGATTTTGGTATATTTGAGCCAACTTAGCATGCTTACATGGCAAACTTACTAACTTTAGATTAAACAAGAACTTTAGACCTACTTATAAAGCCGGAAGTTCGCAATGTAGTTAACCTCCATCAATTTTCATTTACAAAAATATAAAGTTCAAATGTCCAGAAAATAGTTTGACTTAATTAAGTTTTAAAAACTTGGTTGGTTTAATTAGATTTTAGTAACTCTCCGTATTGTATCTTGTCACAAACTAAATTCTCAAGCGTTGATCAGGTGAAAAGAGTATATTGGTTTTTGGCATTGACTAAAAGCCTTAAGGAAATGTTATTGAGAGGTAGGACATGCTCTTCATAGCCTTGACTTGTTTTATTCAATTAAATTCCGTATGGTCTTTGGAATCATGGAAGGTGTTGCTAACAGATATATACTCTATAACTGCAAAGTTTTCCCCATATTTTGTTAACTGTTCTTCAAATTATCTGTTGTCAAAGCTTGATTTGTTGGAGATGATTTAACATCAATTTAAACATCTATAAAATGTTGAAAACTTTTGCTTAAGCTTCTAATAAGAATTTAAACTAAAACATATGAACTATAGATGGCGCCACCTGGTCCTTTACGGACTGCCCCTTTAATGATAAGCAGTTTTGCAAGCATTTAACAGCTGCTCAAATAACATTTAAAGCGCTGAGTAAAGTGTTGACACTTTTCTTATATATATACAAAAAATATATCTATATATAATATATATATGTAGTACCACATCTAGACGGCTAGGTGGCGCCACTGTTTGGCGTCATCAGTTTGAGTTCTCAAATTTCGAGCTTAACTGCCACACGACGCGGCTTGGCCTTTTGTTTGCTGCCACAGCCAGCGACACTAATTAACGAAATGCACTTGCCGCCAGCTCAAATTGAAAAAGAAAATACAAATGACGAAAATGAAAAGAGAGAAATGAAGGGAATATAAAGGAAATAAAATAAAAGCGTTGACGTCGCCCACAGCCATTGACAATAATTACAAAGCGTCAGTCCAACTAGCCGGAGGTGTGGCAAGCGGGGGCTAGTTGTCAAGTGGCCAAAAGGCTTTACAGTTGCGGGCTATTTCCTTTCACAGCCTTTGGGCTGTTGTTGCGCTTGTTAAGAAAAGCTTACTAATTGCAGCAGCATTTCAAGAATCTGTTCCAACTGTAATCCACCAAATCTCGTGGTCAGCTCTTCACTTCCCAGTTGCCAGTTGCCAGTTGCCAGTTGCCCGGTGTGCACGTACTTCAAATGTGCCCCAACTAACGACTGTGCCGGCGAGATTTCAATTAAAGTCCACAAAACACGATTACAGCTTAGCCACGCCCTCCCCACCTACATCCACCCACTCGCTGCGCCTGGGCATATATGGGCACGTCGCATGGCTTCAATCAGGCGAATTTTTATGACTGCACAGGCACTGGGCAAGGGCTTGGCTGGCATGCTTTAATATACGTTTAGTGTTCGTACACTGAGAACAAAAATGGGCTAGTTTTGACGAATTATACTCAAAGTAAAAGAATTTAATGGGTATTCAAATGTTTAGTATTATGAAAGGCACAAAGATTTATACTAATATATAGAGGCAAATGATATACAGTTGCGGTCAGTAAAATAGTAGTGCTGCACGCCAAAAAGTATTGAGTATCAAAAAGTATTGAGAGAGACAGATAATAAAAAAAAAAAGTTCCATCAAAATATAAAAATCTCTTATGGGTTATACAAAATAATACTATATACAAAGATATAGGTATATGAACAATCTTAAGATAGATATTTTCTGTTAAAATTTTATCTTTAAATTGTCAATATTTCTTAATATCAGAAACTTCTTTTAGAACATTTTTCCAAATAAATTTGAATCATGCTAAAGTTCCCAGTGCTAAATTTCTCCAAGTGCATCCATAATAACATATATATTTACCTCTTTGCCACGTCCTGGGCGTGTCCTGCGCCTATTAAGCTTAACGAGCACGTGCGCCTGTTACGCATTTTCCAACACTGCCCGGCGCAATTAAGCAACAACAATGCACGACAAGAAAAATCCAATAAATGCGAGCAACAGCAAATCCAACTTTGAGATGCACTTGCTCCACCTACGCCTCCGCTGGGAGATCTGTAATAAAGGAAAAATGCCAAAAAAAAAGGAAGGAAAAAGAAGGAAAATATCTGCGCCATTTAATGAAAAATGTAACAAAGTGAAACGAGGGGCGTTTCGTCAGCAGCAGAGCAACGCACAAGCACAGCTCCCCAGTGACTGACGCCCCCATTGACTGACGCCCACGCTCCGCCCCGCCCACTGCCGCTCACCTACACAACTTACACATGCAAATGACTGCAATAAAAATGGGAGGCTGGCACAACTTTTATGATTGCAATACCCCTGATACAAGAGCGAAATGGCTAGAGTGAGAAGAGGAGAGTTTGTATGAGAGAGAGAGAGAGAGAGAGAGAGGACATCAGGCAAAAATTTAAATGATTAAAGCTGGTACATAGAACTACTTTGATTGATAAATTTATATTGAATATCATATCAATATATTGAATATCAACAAGCGATTTCTTAGTAATTCCTCGATTAACTGATTCTGAAAGATCATGAAAACTAGCTCTAGGAATGATACATAATTCAGATATATAATGAAATCTAACTCTAGGAATTACGAGATAAAAATAGAACCTTTTTACTTTTGAACAAGATTTTGTTTTTAACTATAAAAACTATTTGATTAGACATCGAAAAGATCAAACATGATATACAATACAATAAAACAGAAGATAATAATGTGAACTAATGATGGTTTCTTATGAGGACTTCTAATGAGGACTTCTAATGAGAACTACAAATGACGATCTTCAAACTCAAAAGAATCTTCTGAAGATAAACTTCATGTTCAGATTGCAAATTCGTATAGGAAAATATTTTTAATATAAATTTACAAAAAATATTAAAGAGCAAATACTATAAAGAGATTTTGATAAGAAAATATTTTTATTATTACTTCATACAAATATTATAAAGAAATTCGTATAGAAAAATATTTAATAAATATATTTAATTATTATTAATAAATATATAATTTAAATTATTAATATAACTTTACCCAAATACTATTATATAAAAAAAATTCTTATCGGAAAATATTTTTAATGTTACTTCATACAAATATTATAAAGAAATTCTTTTAGCAAAATATTTTTAATAGACAAATATTAGAGACAAATTTACACAAATATTAAATAGAAATAATATAAAATGTTTTAAACCAAGTTTCATAAAGCTAGGTCTTACGAATTTGAGTTTGAGTCAAGAAGTTGGCTTGAACTTCAACTAGAACAAATACAAACAAATAAATCTATATATAAGATTCTATTTAAGATACTACAAACAAAAATTTGTGCTTTTTTATACCCAGAACCCATTGAAAATGGGAATTCAGGCTATATAGATTTTTTGAAAATTTATGTAATAGGCAGAATATGATAGAATAGGAGGCGTGACAGACTCCATAACGATATGCTTGATCAGGACGACGAGCTGAGTCGATGTAGCCATGCGATCTGCCTATCCCTCCGTATGAACGCAGCGAACTCGTAAGCCATAAATGCTAGAGACTTGACATTTTGTATATGTACTTATATATACCTGTATATCGATAACTCAACACGTTGCCCTGTTATCGATAAAAAGTCGTTAGCTTGATTTAATTTGAATAACAATATATAGAAGCTTTTAAGTTACTACACAGTATTCAGGGTACATCATAGTCGGGTACTCCCCACTAGAGTACTCTTACTTCTTTACTTTGTAAATTAAGAGTTATTTGGCTAGACATTGAAAATCAACTTGAAAATCAGGTTTACATCTTCTAAATATAGAAATTTGCATCTTACTGAATCTGTTTTAATATCAACAAATATATTTAAGTTCAACTTACTTCGTATTACAGTGTATTTCTGCCGTCAACCAATTGAATCATCATCATTGTTTTCCCTTGCTAAACTAAAATATTTCGCTTCTTCCACACTCTTTGCAGGCGCTCACAAAATTCCAAACGTCACAGAAGGTCACAAACAAGACCGGCATCGAGCAGGAGGAGACGCTGCTCAATGAGTCAGCCGCTCGTGAAACTTCGCTCAATTTGCAAATACTCGATCTGGAGAACGAGAGCAAGCAGCTGCGTCATGAGCTGGAACGTGTGCGCAATGAGCGGGATCGCATGCTGCAGGAGAACTCGGATATTGGACGCGATAAGAGCGACAATGAGGCGGAACGATTGCGTCTCAAATCGGAGCTCAAAGATTTGAAATTTCGTGAGACGCGTATGCTCAGCGAGTACTCAGAGCTGGAGGAGGAGAACATATCGTTGCAGAAGCAGGTGTCCAGCTTAAGAAGCTCGCAGGTGAGTTGGCATACAAATTTTGTTAGCTTTGACATCTGACATTTGTTATGCGTTGCCTTTCAGGTGGAGTTCGAGGGTGCCAAACATGAGATACGTCGCTTGACCGAGGAGGTGGAGCTGCTCAATCAACAGGTCGATGAGCTGGCGAATCTCAAAAAGATTGCCGAGAAGCAAATGGAGGAGGCGCTCGAAGCACTGCAGGTGTGTAGTAAAAATTCTCAAATTTCCAAATTTCCTTGACTTTATTTCTTTATTCTTTTTTTTAAGGGCGAGCGCGAGGCCAAATATGCGCTGAAAAAGGAGCTGGATGGCCACTTGAATCGCGAGTCCATGTTTCACATTAGCAACTTGGCTTATAGCATACGCAACAATATGGAGGACAATGCGAGCAATAATTCGGACGGCGAGGAGGAGAATCTGGCGCTGAAGCGTCTCGAGGCGGACTTGAGCACAGAACTGAAATCGCCCGATGGCACCAAATGTGATCTCTTCTCGGAGATTCATCTCAACGAGCTGAAGAAGCTGGAGAAGCAGCTGGAGAGCATGGAGAATGAGAAAACGCATCTGACGACGAATTTGCGTGAGGCGCAAAGCAGTCTGGACAAATCACAAAATGAGCTGCAAAACTTTATGTCGCGCCTGGCACTGCTGGCCGCCCATGTGGATGCGCTGGTGCAGCTAAAGAAACAGATCGATGTCAAGGATCAGGGCAGACAGACAAAGGAGGATGAGCAGCAGATGCAGCAACAGCTGCGCACCCTAATCTCTCAATATGCCAATTGGTTTACGCTCTCGGCCAAGGAAATCGACGGCCTCAAGACTGATATAGCTGAGCTGCAAAAGGGTCTGAACTACACAGATGCCACCACCACGTTGCGCAACGAGGTGACAAATCTGAAGAACAAACTGCTCTCCACCGAGCAAAAGTCGCTGGATCTGCAGAGTGATGTGCAGACGCTGACGCACATCTCACAGAATGCGGGCCAGAGCTTGGGCTCGGCACGCAGCACTTTGGTCGCACTCAGCGATGACTTGGCTCAGCTTTATCATCTGGTCTGCACGGTGAATGGCGAGACGCCGTCGCGTGTGCTGCTGGATCACAAGAGCGATGACATGAGGTAAATGTAAATTTATATATTTAAATAGATTTATTAGAACTTGAATCCTTGTCTTGCAGCTTCGAGAACGATTCTTTGACTGCCATTCAATCGCAATTCAAATCGGATGTCTTCACCGCACGCCCGCAAATTGTTGAGGATCTGCAGGGTCTGGCCGATTCAGTGGAGATCAAGAAATATGTGGACACAGTCAGCGATCAGATCAAGCATCTGAAGACCGCCGTGGAGCACACCATTGATCTGAACAAGCACAAAGTGCGCGCTGAGGGCGGAGAATGTAAGCAAACACAATTCCAATCAGGGCAAGGCATCTCCAATAACTCACTTTCTCTCTCCCTTTACAGCTTCCGACAAGGGCAACACCGAGGAGGTGGAGGAGCTGCAGGAGCAAATTGTAAAGCTCAAGAGCTTGTTGTCTGTGAAGCGTGAGCAAATCATAACACTGCGCAATGTGCTCAAGTCCAATAAGCAAACCGCTGAGGTGGCGCTCACAAATCTCAAATCCAAATATGAGAACGAGAAGATCATCGTCAGCGATACGATGTCCAAGCTGCGCAATGAGCTGCGACTGCTCAAGGAAGATGCAGCCACGTTTTCCAGTAAGACAAATGTAGTTAAGATTTATGGATTATATTTAATCTCTCTCTCTCTCTCTCTGTCTATCTGCAGGTCTGCGCGCCATGTTCGCTGCACGCTGCGAGGAGTATGTAACTCAGGTGGATGATTTGAATCGTCAGCTGGAAGCTGCTGAGGAGGAGAAGAAAACGCTCAATCAGCTGCTGCGCTTGGCTGTGCAGCAAAAGTTGGCGCTAACACAGCGTTTGGAGGAAATGGAAATGGATCGGTGGGTGCATTTGGGTCGCTAAACAAGCAGCGCACAATCCCATGCCAAAAATTCAAATAAGCAAATGTCTTTAGTTATGAAATCCCTATACAAAAAAAACACACACAAAAAATCCTTCACTTGGTAAGCATTGAGGCAAAAGAATGTTTGCATGCGCGAAACGCTAAGACTGTTGCTGTTGCTGTTGCTGCTGCTTCTGGATAACGAATGCCTAAACCAAAGCAAGAACTGAAAGAAACTCTTAAATAATCTACCAAATAATAATTATTTATATTGTACTTACTAATTATTGTTTATAAAATCCTGCTGCCAAACTAACTGAATTCCATAATTTGTCTTATCAAACTCTTAACTAATCTTAACCATTGTCTTCTCTCTAACAGTGAGATGCGTCATGTGCGTCGTCCAATGCCGCCGCAGCGCGGCACCAGCGGCAAATCCTCATTCAGCACACGTCCATCCAGCAGAAATCCGGCGAGCAGCAATGCGAATCCTTTCTAACATAAGATCAGCGTGCAGCGTAAGCTTTTGGCCTTGGTTTATACTTTGCTTAAGTTGTAAATTCGTTGGGAGTAGCTGAAGAATCACTCACACACGCCCAGAATACCCACACACACAGACACACACACACACGTGGAATACTTTGAATGTATTTGTGAAGGATGCTATAGCTATTTGTTCGATTTCCTATATTTAATGATATAAAACTATATTCTATTTGTATCTGTTTCTATTTGTATTTATTGAGCGTTTAGTTAGACAAAAAAACAAAAACAAAAACAAAAACGAAACAAAACAGTTATTAACGGTTAGTTACTTAAACGTCCAATTAATTTAATTAACAACTCTATGAAATTGAAAGAAAAAAATCAACTAAATAATTGTATTTTTCTATATATACAAACAAAATATGATCAACAAATGTATTTGATTCGATTTAAGTTGCCTTTTGTTAACTTTTTCGCGTTGATTGTTTTTTGAAATTTGATTTTTGTTATCAACGCTGTGCGCAAAAAGCGAAAGAGAGAAGAACTCAATTTTGAAATGATCAAAAGAAATTTAACATATATACTATATATATATGTATATGTATAATTGGCAAGCATGTATTGGCCTGACTATAAAAAGTATTTTTCAAAAAAGAAAAGAAAACAAAAAAAAACTGTACGTAAAACTAAAAACCAGATAACTTTTGTTTAAGAAGGCAGCAAAAGCCTAAAGCAGAAAAACTTCAAAAAAACAAAAACAAAATATGTAAATTCTATATACTATATTTATATAAAAATATAAATATTTGGCAAGCAACTGTTGTGCGGATTTCGATCTGCAATGGCAGCGGCGTCTTAAAGACGAAACATTTTTCTGCTTGAAATTTAAAAAAAAAAAAATTGTAGTAAATTTAATTATTTTCCGTTTGCAATCAAAATATTTACATAAAAAAAAACCAAGTTTTTTTGTTGCAGCAATAGTCTATAATTTGTGCATTATTTAATTTAATAAAAAATAAATAAATTAAAATGAAAAACAAATTTATTTAGCCACAATTATTTGTTTAACATATTTTTTATTTTTAAAACACAGCCTTTAAAAATAGAATATTCTATTTACCACTAACAAGCAGCTTAACCAACTTAAAATAGCAAAAAAAAAAAAAAATTAAATAAAAAATAAAAAAAAACGTTAAAGTTTAAACTAATAATTATTATTATTATCATTATATTATAGTAGCTAATTAATTAAATACACAAAACGTAGAAATTCTAAACACAGCCAAGTCTTAAAAATTAAAAAAGCAAAATAATATGCAAATTTATGTTTCAAAAATGTTTCGTTGGGACAAAATGTGTAAGAATATCAAATTGAAATATACATTGAGCGTATATTATGTAAATTTACCGAGCCATTAAATTGAATTTATATTTAAGACACACACACACACACTCATACACACACACACACACACACACACACATCGTCCACACACACTCACATACACTGAGATTAACTGAATCTATTCAGTTGCCTATAGAAATTATTTATGATGAAATTTGTAGAAAAGCAACAAAAGCAAGAACAACTGATGAATGCATAAATTTCTAAATGATTTTATTGTAATTTTACCGTCCCTTTTTGCAAAAAGAAAAACAAAAACGAAAACAAAAAGAAATATTAAAATGAAAAGATGGAACAAAGTCTATTTATTGAACACACACTAAAACCAAACAACAACAGAAACAGCAACAGCAACATCCAGAACAACAACAACAAAGACAACATTAAGTTTCATCCAGAACATACATCCATTTATATATACATATACATACCTTATCGATCGACCCAACAAGCCAAAATATTGATAGCCAACAAAAATTTAAAAAAATAAAAATAAAAACTAAAAAAAAAACTAACATATAAATAACACTCAAGAACTATTTCAATTAACATAGAACAAAATAATAGTTTTCTATTTCGAAACAAACAAAAAATAAACTTAAAAAGTAAAAGCAATTGAATTTAAGAATTGATAAATATTTAATAATAAGTTTTATGATAAATGGATTAAGAAGGGCCCCGCCCGGGGCTACAGTGGACAAACATACATATGAGCATTGCCAACATACAATGGGATAAACAAACAACAAAATTAACATAAATTATACATATGTGAAGAAATAAACAAATTAGCAAATAAACAAAAACAAAACAAAATCTTTTATTTATTTCAATTTTATTATAGCTGTGAAATGCCTAGCTGCTTGAATGCATGAGAAGCGCAGCGAAAGGCGGTGTTTAAACTTGCAGTAAAACTTTTCACAAAAGACAAAGGAATTCGTGCAGATCTTGTCATGTTAAACGTGCGTGAGTGCATTTGAGACACGCGCTCATCTCTAGCATTCAATATGAAATAAATCAACAGTTTGTTTTTTAAACAAAAAAGTCGACAGCTGTTTTCTGCTCACTTCCACATAAAGAAATGAAAAGTATAAATAAATATATACATATATGTATATAGATTGCATTATCGCCTCAGTCGTATAAATAATTGAGTACACATTTATATTACTTACTAATTAGTTAATTAAACAAAGCTAATTGAATCTATATACAAAATATATATATAGGTGATCTTTAAAGTCAATTTACCTCACACAGCATGCCATATGCCGCGTCACAGAACATTCAAAGAACTGCGAACGCACTTGGGTTTATTTATTTATTTATTTACAATCAAATCGAAGTCTTAATGTAAATGTGAATGACTCCGTCAAGCACGTTATCGATACCGATTCCAATCACTGGCGATGTCCAAGTCACGCGCCATCGTCACGCGGCGAGCAAAACTACCGATATTTTAGCCAGGCGAACAGCAATCGCCAGCTGCACGACGATGCTCTATCGAACAGTCGACAACAAACCAATACTCGCCCGCCGCCGACAGGCCCGCTCACTCACTCACTCACACATGCAAAGAGATAATCACAGACACACAAGCACACATACACACACACACACACACACACACACTCATACAGTTGCGCACATGCAGAAACGAAAATTCATGCTGAGTCAGTGCCTTCCTTTGCCTTCTGCTGCCGCTGCTTTGGTTGGTGGTTGGTCGCAGCGCTGTTTCTATACGAAAACACAGTAGCGCATGCAAAGGGGATGTGCGCAACAGCTGACGTAAGCAATTGTGCAAACATATAAGAAATAAATTATTTAACCTGTTTAATATATGAAATATATAATAACTGTTATTATAAAGTATATAAATCTTCAATTTGCTCATATATTTTATGCAAGAAAATATATTTTTTCATTTTCTGCTACTTTCATATGCGTTCACTTGCAAAATTTAACACCCCTTTGGAAAAACTCCCGACTACGTGCCTGGCAATATCGCTTTATTGGTTGGTGAGCCGTCGCCCAGTGGAACTTCGAAAATTTTGTGTTGTCGAATTGCACAAACCGAACATCAGGCGCGCAGCAACTGTGACAGGTGCTCGCCATGATATAGTTGGATGGCAACTCTTATTGGCTGCCGTCTCAGCTGCTGTCGCTTGGCGCGTTCAGCGCTTACGCGCGCACACACACACACACACCATGGCGTCGCTGTATTGTTTTTAAATGATAGCGGCCGGGCAGTCAGCTGTTACTGTTACTGTGACTGGTGCGACAGGCGCAGACCAACCAGAAATGCTTTAAAGAGGGATAAAGACCGGCCCAATGGCCAGTAATCAGCTCAACAAACTGGCCCGCACATCGATACGGCATACGGCATACGGCTGGGCAATTGCAATACTTCTGCTGCTGCCACTTGACCCTACCCACCGCAACTTAACTTGCTCAAGTATTTGCTGCAATTTCATGTCATTTGTTTGGTAACCATTTGTGTTCGTCTCAAATTACATGTTGTGGGTGGAGTTGTGATGTTGTCAGATCGCATTTAACATTGTTCCATTGGCCTAAATTAGAGATGCGGGCAAACCAAGTGCGATTTCTATGACATATGCGTATGTATGTATGTAAGTATGAAGCGTGCTGTTTAGTGATGGTATGTGTGTGTGTGTGTGCGTACGTGTAGTATGTTATTTAATTAGAGCGGAGACATCTAGTTAAATGCTATCGAACTTTATTATCGCGTGATCATCGCTAGTCGTTGAAGCATTTAATAAAATATATACAAATTATAAATATCTTTATTTATGAGCGCTGTCAACAGCTTTACTGCCTTTTTAATTTATTTAGCAATAATATGCTATAAATAAGCTAATTAACATAAAGAGATATCGATACACATGTAGACAAATATCGCGGCGTTGCCATAAAGTATTAATAATTACCACATTTGTTCAAATATTTGCATATGCAGTTACACATACACACACACATACATATGTATGTGCAAATTAAATAAATTTTCAATTGGCTTTAAACTAAATGCTTTTAATAATTCATGTAAAAGGAACTACAATTTGTTGCATGACCTTCACTCGCCCTAACTGCTATGCCTACATGCAGGCATGCATGCCATGCATGTGTGTGTGTGTGTGTGTGTGTGCATACATGTGTATGTGTGCATATTTCCCTTTGCCAATTATGTGGGTGGAGTTGAAAATCATATCGCATTGGCCATTAACTGCGGGCCCCCCTCTTTTACCTGTGCATTTGATGCGATGCTGTTGATAGGGCACAGCGAGGCCTATTGGCATTTCGGTTTTTGTAATTGGCTTTTTGTCTCTGTCCCAATAAGGGCACTAACAAGTTGCCACGCTTGCAACAAGTGGGCGCCACATTTACGCTGCACGCTACGAACCACCAAGCAACACGGCTAGCATAATGCAACGTGTGCGACGACACTCACATACACACACACACACACACACACATACACTCTATCTCATGCGAGTTGCGAGCGTATTTTTTTTCTGCTCTTTGTTTTCGAACAATGACAGTAAATTTGTGTAGTGCGATTTGTTGTATCGCGCGTCATTTAACAGGCTCGCAGAAATTTCAGCCAGCTGCTTTTCATGCATTTTCAACGCGTTGCAGAGCAGCACAGCTAGTGTGTGCACTGCAATCGCTGCGTATGCTAGAGCGAGCTGGCACTACAACATGCCAGCTTGCCGTGTGGTTTGTGTCCACGCTAAGCAGCAGAGCTTTGAAAGCTGCCTGGCAAGCAATTCCTAAAAATGACCTAAATTAATATTTGTATTTGTCTTCGTCTTCGTTTGCGTTTTCGTTTTCGTCTTCGAGTTGGGCCCACACAGAGAGAGAGGTCACACAAATTGACAGCTGCAAATATTTAACACATTTTCAACAACAAATTGTATGCTTAAAGTGTCTTAGCACATGTGCTAAGGTCGTTAGCCACACATACAAGAGTTCCAGCTCGCCGCATCTCTCTCTCTCTCTCTCTCTCTCTCTCACTCTCTGTGCTCCAATCAGAAGCGCCTGTTGCCGAGGGCAGCTCCAATTGGACTCGTGCTTAGATTAATTATCTCTTAATTAAAAGTTATGTAAGCGCTAAAAACGAGCTCATGGAAATGCTCAGCTTACACTTTGGCTGTATATGACGGGATCTAATTAATCTAATTTAAATCTGATTGGATTTTAAATAAGTGTGAGATTTGAGTCCGGCACAAAAACGTTAGATTTTGAATCTAAATCAAATTTTGATGTGGAATGTAGAATATATAGCTTATTTAGAGGTAAAACAGTTCGGAATATAAGTTTATATTTATATATATTTATGTGATTTAGTTTTAATATCTGTACTTAGAGAATTTCAAGCAGCAGTTGAGCACACGCTGCACGGTATATTCAAGTCGTGCACTCCCGTTTTAAATAGGTTTCTAAATTTCTGCAGTTTCTATCATTTTGAGCGCAAAAAAACGTATCTGTGCCAGAGTGCAATGCATGCTGAATTCTTTAAGAAAATTGAAAGCGCGAGGGCTGCTTTAAAAATGTGCGATATAATAGCATACAAGATGGCAGCCAAGAAAAAGGTAAAGGTAATTTAAGGTAAAAAAAATACATTTTTTGAAGTTCCTTTAAAGTTTAAAAAGCGTTTGATAGGGATTACTTTGAAGGGCACAAAATAGATATTCAGGAATAAACAAAAATAAAAAAGTGTGAGCAGATTGTCTATATAGAAAATTCATGAACCACCCTAATTCAAATATATTTTTTATAAATTAAAAGATAGCTAATTTAATAATAAATTTTTCTTAAACTATATAAAAACAAAATAAATTTGCAAATATAAACATATAACAAAATAATAAATTTTGTTTTTAAATATATCAAACATCAACAAAATTTTGTAATTAAAAAAATATATATGTTTTTATTTAAAAAAATTGTTATGTTCATATTTGTATGTATATATATATTTAAAAACAAAATTTATTATTAAATTTTCCATCTTCCATTAATATTTATACTTAAATTATATAATAAATTTAACCTTCCTAATATAAATATATTTATTAAAAATTGAAATACAGTCGAGTCTCGATAATTTGTACACCGCTAAATCGAAAATCGCGATAAATCGAAAAAAATTCTATCCCCTTGATGGGGATATCTATATGATAGAAATCTCGATAATTTGAGTTTCCGTCTAATTCGTAAAAAACCTGATCCCCTTGCCATTTCGAATTATCGAGACTCGACTGTATATAAAATTGAAGCACCGAAAACTTCACAATAAATTTTTTTTAAATATATAGAAACAAACAAAAATTTTGAATTTACATATAGATTTTTTTACACATTTTTTTTTTGTTTATATATTTGTAAAAATATATATGTATATTTTTTTAAAATTTTGTTTATATATGTATATGTATTTTTAAAAATGTATTGTTAAATTTTCTGTCTTCAATTTTTTATCATTGAATTTTTAATAAACATATTTAATTTTAATATATTAATAATATATATTTATTTAATTTTTGTTGTTGTTTTTTTTTAAATTTATGTATTTTTTAAAAAGAATTTAATATATTTAAAAGAAAATTTATATTCAATATGCTAGCTTTCAATTTTCTTTTAACTTCTATTTAAGAACGTTGAATTTCTCAGCCTACCCTCGCTGCATAGTTGAGCTTGCCAGCCCACAAATGTATCATTCATATGTAAAGCATGCAATTGACACGACTTTTCGAGCCAAATTTGTATTATTCAATGGCAAAGACTTCATTGAGAAGTGAAGAGCGATCCATTTAAATTATATTTATATATATATAAATTATATAATATATTATCTCTTAATTGTTACATTCAAATATCAGTTGGTGCCAGTCACATGCAGCTTCTCACCTACCAACACCTGCCCCCCAACCCCTCACTCAGTTGCCCAAAAAAAATAAAGCTAGTTTATTGTTCTGTCACGCGCTCGGACAACGTCATCAAGTGGACTTCTTCTTCTTCTTCTTCTACTTGTTGTTGTTGTTTTTCTTTTAGTTTTTAGTTTTACATTCACTTTTTTTTCGCATCCGCATCCACAGCTACTGCGGATGGTGCGGCCGAACCGGACGGGCCTCAAGAAGTGCTCTTCACGGCGTTTTCGGTACTAGCTCTGGTACTGGGTACGAAAAACATAGTTGTTGTTGTTGTTGCTGTTGTTGTCGTCGCTGCTCCAAGGTTGAGGCAAACTGGTATCATCAGCAACAACAACAACAACAGCAATCAGAGCTGTGAAGATGAGCAGCAGCAGCCAGCAGGGGCGTCCAAGACATAATCGCAATAGCAACTAGCGCAGTCGCCGTCGCCGTCGCCGTCGCAGTCGATGCCGACGCTGGCACGAGTCTCTATGCATTAATTACTGGCCATAATCATATAGCCATAGTCATAGAGCCACATCCATATCCATTTTGGCCATAATGAAGCAGCCTCTTAGCAAATTAGAAGCCTTTCGCTTGGCTTAAAAAGCAACCTCATTGTTTTGGCCTTGAACTGCTGCCAGATCGGCCAGATCAAAGGCGCCACAAATAATGCAATAAATGCACTTAGCGAAATGCTAAAGAATTTCTCAAATTTATGTGTGAAATATATATAGATGTATCTGATATATATATATGATATATGATATAGTCAGAGTTAATAGGGTTCATTAAATGAATATTGTTTACATGAGCTCATATCTGATAATGATATGATTCATAAGATATTGCCTATCGAGTATATATGATCATATACTTTATAAGATGTTAATTGATCGTCTATCTAATTGTTGATCGAGTGCATTAGCTGCTCATATAATGCTGATTGATCACATATAGTGATCATTATATATCGAGTAATCATAGAGTTATTTTTATAGATATTTTACTATATGATATATGTGGACTACATACAGCTGTGTTCATTAAAATAGTAGTGCGACTGAAATTTTAGACTTCTAAATTTTATGATAAATATAATATTTTTTGAAAATAATTTTAATATATATACATATATACTTATAATAATTTGAATGCTCTTAAATTGTTTTTAAAATATTATGTTTATCGAAAAATTGTTAGATCCAACTACTATTTTCATGACCAGTTGATCAGCTGAGTCCATCTAGCCATGTCCAGCTGTCCCTCCGTATATTATATAATACAATAATATATTATATAAGTAATATTTTAGTTTTACTCAATCCAAATACATATTAGCCTAAATACATTAGATAAGAATGAATAGATTTGAGAAGTTAGAAATAAAACCCAGACATATAGCTTTGGTCATAAAAATAGTAGTGTGACTGAAATGTTTGAGCAAAATATTTTCTCTCTCTCTTTCTCTCTTTCTCTCATTCTCTCACTCCCTATCTTTCTCTCTCTCTCTCTCTCTCTCTGTCGCTGTCTGATTCTTAAGTAAAAACAAAAATGATTTCATTTAACAATTAAAATTTTAATTTTTTTTTAATTCGAAAGTTTTGAAAAATATTTTTCTTCAGCTGCAAGAAAAGAGTATATCTGCTTACATCTCTTCAGATTTCTGTGCGAGGCAATGATAATAATAAAAATCACATATAAATGATAATGACAATGACTATAATGCCAAGGTACTTGGCACTTCTTCAAATTGAAAAATGTGTGTTTTTTTCTACTTTACATTAAAAAAAAAAAGAAAAATTAAGTGATGAAAAAAAAATAACTTGGCTCGTTTCAGTTTTATGATTTATGAGCAATTTCTAAAGTGCACTTGTTTGACCGCGTACAACAAGTTGACAGACGAGTTGTTGTTGCTGTTGTTGTAGCAGATGAAAAAAATAAGAAAAAACACAAAAACAACAAAAAAAATGTAATAATATTAACAAATTTGTGTTGCTGTTGTTTTACTTCGGTTTCGATGCCTGCGCACATAAATCCCGTAGGCCAAATGCCCGACTGAACTCTGGCAGGTTGTTGTTGTTGTTGTCGCTTCTAATTCTGTTGACAGATGAGGTCGCCAAAAAAAAAAAAAACAAAACAAAAAAAAACGCCAACCAAAGTGACGCAGTCAATAAAATCAAAAATCAAAAAAAGCTGGCAACCCTGAGGCGCCTGTGTAGCTTAAGCGAAAACTGCAACGCAGTGGCAACCACAACAACAAGTGAAGAGTGGAGAGCAAGAGAAGTGTAGAAACAGAAAAACAGCTGGCAGCGACCCATGAACTTTACACAGCACTCAAGACAGTTGAGAGCGGGCGGTGCAAGGAGAGAGAGAGAGTGAGGCAGAGCATAAGTGTGAATGAGGAAGAGTGCGGAGGGAGGGCAAGTACTTATATGTATGCGTGAGTAGATGCATGTGTGTATATGCGTATGTATGGCAGCGAGAGAGCTAGAGCAAAAGGGGGGGGGGTATATATGCAAGTGTGTGTGTGTGTGTGTGTGTGTGGTAAATGTGCGTTGCAACAAAATTCAAGTTATTGCAGTTGTTATTGCTTTTGTTGCCGTTGTTGTTGTTGTTGCTGTTGTTGCATGACTTGTTGCACATGCAACGCCTGCCGTTTGCTTAATTTGTTCAGCATTTTATAAAATTTAGTTTTCGTTTTTTTTTGTTGTTGGTTTTTTTGGTTAAGCAGCCAAGGCTGCTGGGTCACACAGCGGGTCATTGGTCTCCATCTCAACAGACGCATCTCAAGTGTGGGAAGCATCAAAACATAAAGTCAAATACATATACATAATTGTTAATATATATATGTGTGTGTGTGTGTTTTTGTGTGAGGTATTGACTGGCAGCTTGGCAGAAAACTTAGAAAATTAATGAGGCTCACGCTCAAAAGTTGTTCTGAAAGTAGAATCTTTAAAATGTCGCATTCGCGTCAGTATGAACACAAAAATAAAGCCCAAACTTGTTCCATTAAAATCTTTGAAATTAGGCATAAATTTGATTCGAATTGGCTCAACTTGAACAATCAATAAAATATCGACAGTTTTTTTTTGGGCAGACCATATTTTAGGTTTATTTATGATAATTTTGTTTGAGCTGAGAAATCAAATTAATGTGAGCGTCTTAAGGGCAACAGATTGTTTAATTTAAATTTAACTTTTGTAAACTTTTGGTGAACTGAATTTATTACTATGAGAATTTTGTGGAAATACTTCAAGAAAAGATAAATTTTGAATTTTAGAAAGACTGAAAATGAAATGAAATGAAATTTTTTAGAGATTGAAAAACAATTTTAAAATTTTGTTTAACTAAAAATTTTTAAAATATTAAATTTTAAATTAAATTAAATACATTTTTTATTGATATATAACTTTTTCAATAATTTCTACAATTTTAAACTTTGGCGACAGTGTAGTACAATTTATATTGAATTTTTTACTATTAATAACTTATAGCAAAGCCCATGGTAGTGCTTCCTTTACTACTAGTTGTACTTATCCCACTTATAAAACCTCTCAGCTTTGGTTTTCCTACTATTACTACTTCTAGTACTAATACTTCTTCTACTACTACTAATACTACTACTGCTACTACTACTAGTATTTCTACTACTACTATTATTACTACTACTACTAATACTACTACTGCTACTACTACTAGTATTTCTACTACTACTATTATTACTACTACTACTTCAACTACTACTTCTACTACTACTATTACTACTACTACTTCTACTACTACTATTGCTACTACTACTTCTACTACTACTATTGCTACTACTACTAGTACTTCTACTACTACTTCTATTAATACTATTACTACTAGTACTACTACTGCTACTACAACTACTAATTATACTACTACTTCTACTACTACTACTACTACTACTACTACTACTACTACTACTACTACTACTACTACTACTACTACTACTACTACTACTACTACTACTACTACTATTACTACTATTACTGCTCCTACTACAGCTCATACTACAACTCCTTTTACTACTCTTACTACTACTCGTAACACTACTCATACTACTACTATTACTACAAATTAGACATATGCCTATACAACTTATACAGCCTTTCCCAGCTTTACTTGGCTCCAACTACTGCTAATACTACTTACACCTACTACTACTAAAAGTACTACTACTAACACTACTTTCACTACTTATAGTTGTGCTTCTACCTTTAACTTTTACTACTTCTACTATTCATTCTACTATTAATATTACTATACTACTTATATTACTATACTAATTACTGCTACTCAATCTTACAACAATTAATAAAACTACTCTTACTTACCTCATTCTCTTACTTCTACTACTCTTTCTCTTGCAGCCACTACAGATACTACTACTTCCACCAAAACTTAACTTCATCTCACTTTGCTGCTGCCTTACTTAATTTTAGATCAAACTGACTCAACAAAAAAAATGAACTAGTTCCGCAAATTGAATTAAATCAAAATACAGCTAAAACACAAACAATCTTCTATAAGCCACGCCTACTGCAGTCAAGTACAAAAAAACAGTGTTGTAAAGTGCAGTGCGAAAAGCAATTGGGAGCAAAAGACCAGCGAGTTCGTTGCCTAAGTCTTTTGTTTTGTTCTCAGCAAATGGTACATAATAACTATAAGAGTGCGTCTGTGTGTGTGTGTGTGTGTGTGTGTGTTTGTCTGACTAAGCATTTCTGATTTATGGCCAGAGCATGCGACCAAACATATGTTCAATTGATTTCATAATCATGACAGCGCACACGCCCCAGCCAGCGGCTAAAGCTAAAGCTGAAGCTGAAGCAGAACAAAAACAAAATTATATTTATATATATAAAATATGTATTAAAAAAAGCTTATAAATATGCAACTTCCTCCACGACAATGTCTGGCACAGTGACTGACTATGGACTGCCTGCCTGCCTGCCTGCCTGGCTGCCATTGGCAGCTGATGATGATGTAAAATGCTGAATGTAAAACACAGACAAATTATGCAAAGTTTTTTTTGTGTTTATTGCATATTCACTTAATACACTCAACACCCTCAGTACTGGCTGACTGTGTATATAGAATGCTATATAAGGTATAGTGATGGCAGCGTGAGAGAAAACAGATATAAATTTATTAAGCAAATATATGCATATAAATATATATTTAAATTAATAGCTAATACTATATAGGTATATGTACTATATAAAGTTAATATTATTAATATACAGCTCTGTTCATAAAAATAGTAGTGCGACTAAAATGTCGCTAAAATGATATTGAACATTTTGTGATGAATATTTTGAAAAGTATTTGAAACGAGTATTAAGATACATATACATATATATATATATATATAAAATATTTCAGTGCAACATTTCAGTCGCACTACTATTTTTATGAACACAGCTGTATATTGATAATATTAACTCTATATAAGACCCAGACTAAATAAATATATAGAAGATATGTCTACGCCCATTGGGGGCGTGTCAAAAGCGGTTAAGTCTATATACGCCACAGTTTTAACTCAAATATTAACAATCAGGTTACAGTTCAGCTGCTCTATTCATTTATCATAAATTATTGATTTATGACTTTTGGGGGCGTGATCCTAAGTCTTCCAGTGTTTTGGAGTTAGAGCTCCCTTGACAGTTAAATTGCTGCAGTGACGCCCGCTAGAGATTTACCAAAAAGGGATGCAACTTGTTTTGAACACTGAACGAGTATTATGAAGTCGTTGCGACTGCAACATTCTTACTCATTTCTTTTTCAATTTGTGTTCAAAATTCTACTTTATAAATATATATATTATATTATAATATAAATAATATTATAGCCTCCACGCTCACGCTGCCATCTCCACTCTGTTCTATAGCTAAAATGCTTGTTGTTGCAGCTTTTAGCAAATATCTTGTTACATCCGCATCTGCCTCTTCGCTGCTTAAATCATATCTGTAATTCCGCACACACCTACTTTTTGCTGCTGCTGCTGCTTCTTCTTTCATTGCTCGCAGTTATATAAATAATTTGTCAGATTTATGGCCAACGATTAGAATGATGAGCAATTGTTGTAGCAGTTGTTGCTGTTGCTGTTGCTCTTATGCAATTAGCCAGCGGCTTGTTTATGTTGCATTGTTCATCGCGGCAAAGTTCTCTGAGTTAATCAAGTCAGCTGAACGAGCTCATTCATAAAAGATACTTTTTGTAGCTCAAAAAGATTCTAACTGCTGTATGTATGTGTGTGTGTGCGTGTTAGTGTGTGTGTGTGTGTGTGTGTGAAATGTGTGTCAAAAATGTTGCAACCATCTCAATCTCAATCAGAAAACTCAGATGCAGCTCAGATGTATTCGATTTTCGTTTTCGTTTTTCGCATATGAAAATTTTTGTCACGTTTTCCGTGACGAATTTAAAATGTGCCTGGGCACTTAATTCTTTTGTGTCACAGCAACAACAACAGCAACAACAGCACAAGCAACAATTGTTGCTGTCGTTTTACACAGATGCGCCAAATTGCAGACATCAATCATTTTTTGTTGGCATTGCGTAATGCTTGAGATGCTGCAGCTCGTCTGCAGTCGCTGGGGATTTATATATATTTTCGTCTTCTTCTCTGCATCTTTAGATTATTCTGCTTATCTATGCATATATATGTGTGTGTGTGTGTGTGTGTGTGTGATGGTGTGTGTGTGTAGCTATTGCTGTTGGTCTTGGTTTTGTCTCTTGGCAAGGTCTTGATTAATTTGTTGCCAATCACTTTTTGTTGTCGCCTGACAAAAGCCGCTGCCAAAAAAAAAGCAAAACAAACAAACGAAACAGCGATACCAAATGTACATAATTACACACACACACACATGTATCACACACACACACACACACACACACACACGCATGTGTGTAAAACTTCAAAAACAAAAAAAGAAAAAAAAATGTAAATTTCAACTAATGTGTAAATGAATAAGCGACTGCCTCTTGGGGTCACATTTGGCAACATTTCATATCATCAGCAACGCATTTAAAAAGGCATTTAAAAAACTACAAAAATTAAACACAACCGAAACAAAAACAAAAACCAAAACGAAACCTGCCAGAGCTTCTTAAATAACAAATTGCAATTACTTGTCGTCGCGTCCTTCACGCATTCCTCGTTGATTCTCCTCCAACTCTGACTCTGACTCCAAGTCCAAAAAACTCATCTCAATGTTAATGCTACAAAAATTCTATGCGCCTCAACAGATCTAGACATCTCTATAGGTATGTACAATATATACAGCTGATATTGCGAGGGTCATTTCAGCAGTATGCATATTTTTAAATCATATTTATATACATTTTTTTTCAGTGCAACTTTCCATTTCTATTCGAAAATATTTGCATGCGCAGACAGCAGCTTCTGCTGCAAATTAACGCTTAAACCAGTTGCGTATCAAAGGAAGTTCCTTAAAATGGAAGTGCAAATGAATTTGATTATTAACATGTTAATTATAATTAACATATTAAGCCTATATTCTTATAGTTTTATAATTAAGTTCGCTAAATAAAACGCTAATCTTTTTTTTTTTAAAAAAAAAAGGCAAGGCAAAGCAAACAAAAATGGGAAAACTAAGTTTTTAAAGGTCAAGGTCATTGTGCAAGTGTGCCATTTATTAGTCAACAAATAATATTTTATTAAAAATTTTTAACTGTAGCACAATTAATGGTTTTAGGTTCTGAAAATAAATGTATATCAGTTAGAGAATAAAACTGAAGGAACAAAAACTATTTCTGTGTTTAGCATCTTAACATTAAAAACAATTTATAATAAAATATAATAATAAATATATTTCTTAAGGGATAGCTTAAAATTTTGTAAATATAATTTAATCTGCACCTTAAAACAAGAAATACAAAAAAAAAATATATATATATATATGTAAATTAAATAAAAGTATAATATAATTATTCTTAAAAAATAAATAAATATATTTAAAAAACATATATTTAATAAAAAAAACAATATAATTAATAATAAAAGTATTTTAAAACAAATAAGACAACTCTAGTCGGTGGTGCCCAACTACAATAGAAGATCCCCTGAAGCCCGCCCGATACAATACACAAAAATCAAAATTGTATAAATCATAAATTAATCTAAACACAAAATTGGAAGCCTCTAGCTTCGAAGATGTACGAGATAGAATTTAAAAACTGCATTTCGATAAGGTTTTTAATCGATAACAAAAGAACGGGAATAGTTATCGATTTTCTAAAACAAACTCGATATGCGCGTGCTAGCGTTTATATGTTCTGATATCGACGCGTTCATACATACGGACAGACGGACAGACGGACAGACGGACAGGGCTAAATCGACTCAGCTCGTCTCCCTGATCAAGAATATATATACTTTATGGGGTCTGCCACGCCCCCTTCTGCCTGTTACATACATTTGACAGCTTAACAAAACCATTATAGCCTGATTTCCCATTTTCAATGGGTTCAGGGTATAATAAGAAAACCGATCTATGAGCTATAAAAAAAGAAACACAAGCAAATTGCTGTTTTATTATTTGATAAATCCAGCTACACCTTGAACTTTCAGAAAAAATATACAAAATAGTAAATTTTCGAACCACAATAACCAGACACTCAAAAGCTATGATAGCTGCTGTAGTTCATTAAATGATTATTATTGTTATTGTTATTAGTATTATTATTATTTGTAGAGCCTACAGAGCTAAGTTGAGTCTTAAAAGCCAACTAATCAAGAAAAAGAAGAAGAAGAAGCAGAAAAGCAACCACAAACCACAAGATTGTGAATTGTGAATCGAAGCATTCAAAATTTAATCCAATTCCATTCAATTTTCAATTCATTCAATTCCATTCGTTTCAACTTAATGCGATGTGATGCGATGCGATGCGATGCGATTCGAATCGAATCCATTCAATGCAATACAATAATTCAAACTAAGGTCAATCGAGTTGGCTGGATCTGTGCAGCGCTGCCTTGTTTTATTTATAACTACAAATCTTGTGTTGCTTAAATAGATTGATTATATAAACTATACATATATATATCTACCATATACTATATATATAGTCATGTTTTTGTATGTGCTTGGTTTAGTTTCTGGGCAATTAGCATCTTCATTGTTAAGATTCAGTTTTATTTTTTTCCTGTATGTTTATCGCGGAAGCTTCAATTTCAGTTTCGAACAGAACTGAAGAAGAGGAAGAGGCAGAGGAAGAGACAGAGGCAGCGGCAGGCGAAGGCAGATGCCGTCCGTTGTTGAATGGGTCTTCCGTGCTTGAGGCTTTTGATCGAGTTTAAATTCGTCTTTTTTTGTTGAAAATTTTCAACATTTATGTCACATATGCATCAAATTATGTAAATCATATTTGAAGACGCCTTTTTGTAGTTTTGCTAAAGATGAGCTGATCGAGATGGCAGCTATGCCAGATCAGCTGCTTAGTCAGCTGCTGAAGGTCATTAGCTTCCATAAACAGCAGCAACAACAAAAACTCAGTCAATCAAATCAAACGAAATGAAATATCAAACAGCCTACGGGGCGTATGACTAATTTGCATGCAAAGAAACACAGTCAGAGAGAGAGAGAGAGAGAGGGAGAGAGAGAGAGGGACAGAAGAGAGCGAGAGGTAAACACAGTTTAACAAGAATTGTTACTTGTTTTAAGTGCTATGATTAGCCTTAATCAGGGTTATTGCTGAACGACATGCGAGTGACTAACCTGGCCAACAATTCGTGGAAGACAGCCAAGGTCAACGCGCAGGAAATGCATGTAAGGAAAAATTAAAAACAAAAAAACAAAAACATAAACCGGCTACTAGAGCGAAAATGATTTAAAAAAAAACCACACACAAAATGCAATACAAGAAAAAAAAAACAATAACAGCAGCATCAGCAGCGGATGTTGATTTATGTAGCAGATGCAATAAGCGAAGTGCGAAGAAAAAAATCATAATGCAACTGCAACATCCGCAGAGGTGTTAACAGAAAAAACATTAAACACAAACATTGCATAATTAGAGAGTTAACAAGATGTTAGTCGATTCTATAAATGGCATGAGCTGCACAAGAAATCCAAGTGCAATTCCAATTCCACTGTTTCACATAGCACAACTCACTGCGAACTACTTGAAATTGTTTTATTATATTTTTACTTGTTTCACTTCTTTTCTAAAGGCATAAATCTATATACGCCTTTTCAATTAAAAATCCCAATTCCACTGTTCCACTCATAGTAACTCAACAAGATACTTATTCTTGAATTTTATCTCATTTTTACTGGATTCAATTACATATATCTCTATATAAACTTCCAAATCTAATTCCAATTCCACTGTTCCACTGATTTACACATAGCAACTCACTGTGAATTTGTGCACATTTACAAAAACTTCATTGATTTCTTTAAAATATACTCTGTAACTTGCACTAAGTGCACAAGAAAACCAATTCCAATTCCACTGTTCCACTTAATTACACATAGTCTTTCACTTTGAGTTTGTTCTTGCGTCTTATCACATTTACAAATAATTCATTTATTTCTTAAGTTTATATTCTGTAAGTGCACAAGAAATCCAATTCCAATTCCACTGTTCCACATATGGCTTATTATTTCTTAGACATATACATCTATATTCACTTTAAATTTAAATTCCAATTCCACTGTTCCACACATATTAGCTCATAATTAACTTGTTCAATTTTCATATTCATTTATTAGTATTTATTGTATTGAATTAATAAGAAATTCTAATTCCATTGTTCCACTGTTCCATACATAGCAACTGTTCTATCTGCTTTTATCACATTTGCACTTGATTCACTTAGTTCTTTTAGGTACACATCTATTCTAACTCTTCCATTCACTGTACAAGAAATTCCAATTCCAATTCCAATTCCACCGTTTCACACAATTCTACGCGCTGCCTGCAAACTAGCTCCAATCCATAGCTGTTTTGGAACCGCTGCGCTCTGAACTTGTTGACACGTTTTATCACATTCGTCTCTTCGTATTAATTAAATACATATTTGACTTACTAATTTCTTCAAAATATTATGCAATTCCGTTAACTAGTTGATAGATGGTGTGACGGACCAAAAACCTGTATAATATATACACATATGCATATATATACATATATGTAGATATATATCATAGCATTCCAGTTTTTATATTTTGCTGACGACTTAGTTCCTTAAAGCCACAATTAGGAATGCTTGAGGCAAACGTGCTTGCGTAGGGGATGCCCAGCGCGACGGCCACTCGGGCCTTACTGACACAGATGAGCACAGTCCCAGTTTCATGGAACACAATCATTAATAATTTTGATTCTTGAACATTTGTGTGCAAATTAAAGGCAGATCAGAAATGATAGATCGTTATGTGCAGAAATTAAAGTTCTTTAGAAGATTTTTTGGACTTTGAAAAATACGCTTTGAAATTTATGATTTTTTTAGGAATCAATCAAAATAAACGTCAAATTTGTTGCCCAGGCTGGGAGACAAATGTTGTTGATTTATAAGATATATATAAAGACAACATTTTTAAAAAATAATATATAATATAATACATATATAATATAATATATATATATATTATATTATATATATATATTATATTATATATGTATTATATTATATATTATTTTATTTATATTTTATATAATAAATATATATATAAATATATATATATATAAATTTATATATAATATAATAAATATATAACAATCCAGCTGTGTTCATTAAAATAGTAGTGCGACTGAAATGTTGGAGAGCAAAATTTTGTGATATTTTGGCTTATCACAAAATTTTGCTTCCCAACATTTCAGTCGCACTACTATTTTCATGAACACAGCTGCTAGTTTATTAATATTGCTAATATAAAATATATATATTAAAGATTATAAAAAAAATTAAAAATATTAATTTAAATAGTTAAAACCTCTTATTAAAATCTTGCCATAAACATAAATGTAAATGCTATAAGCCAAGCTGTGAACCAACAACTGAGTTCACGAATGTGAACTCAAAATGTGAGCTATGCATTAAGTATATGAAAACCAGGTACAAAAGTCAAAGCTGTGAATCAAAAAGAAGAAAAAAGTTGATGCATGTGACAATCAGGTTCACGAACGAAGGCTGCGAACCAAACTCGGAACTGATGAATGCAAAAGTTTTACAAATCAAAAGTTGCAAACCAAAAGCTGATTTGATAAATTTTAGCTGAAAATCAAAATGTGAACTAAGAACTGAGTTAATTGATAAAAAAAAGCTGACGATTGAGAACAAATAATCAATTAGTGAACTAAATCTGAAATAATGAAAACTTAAATCGTAAAAAACGGTTTACGAACTCAAGTTCAAGTTTGTTCATGAATGGGGAATGAATACTCAAAGCCTAAACTAATGAATGCTTCATAAAAAATGAACAAACAAAAAATCAAAACTTTAATTCTGAAGCCAAAGCAAAACTTTTACGATTCATGTAACAAAGCTCAACTCATTTGGCTTACTAGCTCAACTGAACCACTTTCATTTAGCCGTGCTTCAAGTAAATATTTTGGAGAATCATAGCAACCTTTAGCCTGAGTACAGGGTATATTCATTAAAAATATAATTTAATAATTTAAGCGCTTTGGAAACTCAAATAAAAACAAAACGAAAATAAAAACAAAATCAAAATCTATTAACAAATTTCTCAGTTTAGTTAAGCAATTCTTTGCTTGACTTCCGCAAAATGCACGAGAATTAAGACAACAACAGCAGCAGCAGCAGCAGCAGCATCAACAGCATCATCAAGAGTACAAATTTGTGCAATAGCAAACGAAATTCGCACAGATTTTGAACACAAGTTGACTGAAACTGTGATTAATACGAATTTGATGTTAATTTGTGTTAACCCAATAAACAAAAACTCCCCTTGGCGAGTTTTATATTAATAAGACTAATTAAAACGTACAAACGCAGCACAGCTGGTAGTAGAAATAGGTAATTCAAAGAAAGAAAAAAATAAACTGGGTCTGTCTCAAGCATCGGATGGCCTCTGTTGTGGAACGGGCCACGTGAGAGGCCTGCGAATCCGCTCAATAAATTTGTGTTTTCTATTAAATGCTACTAAATGGCAAACAATGGCGCCACCCAAACAAAAACCACACACACATACACACACACACATACACACACACATACACTCATACATGGAGATGTATGTATCATTTCATGGTCAATTAGCAGACAACAGAAATTGAAGCCAGTCAGCCATCAGTTGTTGTTGTAGCTGTAGTTGGCCATAAGGTCAACGTCGGTGTGAGAGCTCGTGTCAGCAGTTCAGCTGGCCAAAATGTCAATGCTTAAGCTGAGCCCATTAAAAAGGATTTTGAGTCACAAAACTATACAAACTTGAACCCAGAGAACCTAAGAAATAAAAAAAAAAGAAAAACCCAAATAGATGTGCTTTAGTTGGCAGTGAACGACTAGAAGATACCCTGAACTCTGTGAGGTAAGGCACTGAGCAGCCATCAAATCTTTACTGAACTGGCGAGCAAAGATGAAATCTTGGAGTCAGTTAAGGCCGCGCTTAAAGGACCACACACTCAAAATCTCAGCACAAAGCTTGAGTTGAGCTCTCAAGGGCAAAACCCAGAATGCTAAGCGAGGCATGCAAGATCCAACTAGGGTGGCTGATATGCCGTGCTCATGACACAGGCACACACTTACCTCTTGCTTCTACTCACTAGAAACTTTATCTACTGCTAAAGATATTACAGCTTTGGCTTCTGATCTGAACTCATTCAAACAACCCCACGAAGTTTCTATATGGGCCTTAGAACAACTTTCTTTATTTAAATATTTTTTTATATATTAAAAATTTTGGGGTTAATGGCGGAGGGTGAGAGTACTTCACATAGCTTCACAATCTAGACTAGTACTACAAACCTAATTTGATGAATTCCAGCTCATAAAACTACTTAGCGAGATGTGCGCAAATAACTAAAGTTGGAGATCGATTTTAATCGATTTTAGGGCAAAAGTTATCGATTATTTGATAAAAAGAATCAATAAAAGAGAAGAATTAACTTAATATGCAAAATTACTTTTAGGTTTCAAGATAGACGACTACATGAGCCGCAGCAGACAGACAGATAAGAGAGATGAACACACGGAGGCAGACTGCTAAGACAGACAGGCAAACAGCAAGACAGATAGACACGCAGACGGACAGACGAAGTAGACAGGCAGACAGATGGATAGAGAAGACAGACTGTCAGACAGTTGGACAGTCAGACGAAGGTAATGGATTACAAACCGATGCATAAATATACATCAAACCAGATCATCAGATCAGATCGCCTCAGCTGTTAAACCTGATCAAGAATATATATACACATATATATAATAAGTTCAGTCACCTCTCGCCTGTTACACACATCTCAACGAACCCATCATACCCCAAATGCCCAACTTAAATGAGTTCTAGCTATAACAAAATAAAGCAATAATAAAATATAAGTCAAATTCCAGTTATTGGCGGGTGGCCTGGCGAAAGCCAAAAGCTCCGTAAATTACATAATCAAGCGTGTCTAAATTGATCGAAATTTGCATATTTATGAGCGAAAATAAAAAAATAAAAACCAAAAAAAAAAGCAAGCAAATAAATGTCAAATTTCGTTTGCTTGGCTTTTATTTGTTGTTAAGAATTTGATCTGAGAGCGCTACAGATCCGGCTGGCACCGCCAAGCACCAGAGACGCATTTATTTATGAGATCAAATGCCAAATCGATGGCTCCTTATCCTTAGCCAGTTCATTCACATGGCAATTACCAAATTAACGAATTGAAATTGAAATGAGCGAAGCAAAAAGCAAAGTTAAATAAATTAACAGAAATATTTCTGCTTTAGCATCTACTCTTTTTTTTTGGCTTTTTTTTTGGCTGAGCGCGTGCGATGAGCTGCCGCGCGGAAGCCAGCGCTGCTGCCAGCAGCCCACGGCGACAATTTCGAAAGGCTTTTCAAGATCAAGGCCCAGTAAATGAACAGCAACAGCAGCAGCCGCAGCAACAACAACACTTGACAAATTGATATATGAAGCAAGCCAGCAGCAGCCATCGTAGATCGCGTTGTCAAAATGATGCGTAAAAGGTGCGCCAAGTGTTTGCATAAATTTTGAAATACACGGCATTTGTTTTCGAGTGCCAGGCACTCAACAACTATAACAACAACAACAACAACAACAATAACAATAGCTATTAAAAATTAAAATGATCGTACTACAGTTTTTTTTTCTTCTTAACAGCAGCAGCAACAGC
Source organism: Drosophila leonis (assembly GCA_035045365.1). Lineage (NCBI taxonomy): Eukaryota > Metazoa > Arthropoda > Insecta > Diptera > Drosophilidae > Drosophila > Drosophila leonis. Next base: position 6,143,273 of record JAWNPC010000830.1, read on the forward strand.
GCCAGAACAAACAAAACTTTGCTTTAAATTAAAAGTAAATAAATAAAATTCGCAGAAAAAAGCAAGACCAAAAAAAAAGTAAAATAAAACAAAAGCGAACAATAAGAATCAGATATACACTGCGCGTCATCAGAATAGCACCATGTCTAGCATTCAATGTACTATATATATATTTTTGTTGAAAATATTAAAAAATAAATAAAAATATTTTGAACAACAAAAATGTTGTAAAATTTAAATTAGGCATTAAAAAATTGTTTATTGTTGAAAATATTAAAAAAAAATCATTTTGAAAATATAAAATAAATTTTGACAAAAAAAAATATTAAAAAATTTTTATTGCCAAGAATATTTTAAAAAAAACTTTGTCAAAAATAAAAAAAAATTTAACAAAAAACTTTTTGTTGTAAAAAATATTTTTTTTTAATAATATCAAAAATAAATAAGTATTGAAAAAAAGAATACATTTTTTTAAGGGTTGAAAATATTTTTTTTAATATTAAATTATCACAGAAAATATAAAAATAAAATATTGACAAAAATAAATATTAAAAATGTTTTATTGTTGAAAATGTTTTTTTTTAATATTATCAAAATTAAAAAAAAAACAATAATACATTTATTATTATTAAAAATATTTTAAAAAAAATTAAATTATCACTGATTGAGCTATGCCGATGACCCATTTTTCTGAGAATTTTTCTAAATTATTAAAATAAATACTTTCTGCAAAGCTACAGCAGCCAATTTAGTTTTATTTTAAGCAGCATAAAACAGAGTTCAATAAAAAATAAATTATAGAACTAAAGCTCGCATGGCATCTGAAACACTAAACAAAGAGCGTGATGGCGGCGCTATGCTGCTGACGCGCGGTGTATTGCGATTTGCTGGCTATATAAATATTCATAGACAAAAGTTGTCATTGTCTGAAAGATGTTCTAAGTTCATTTACAGTTGGCGTTTTTTGTTGCGTCCGCAGTGCACAGTGCAACGCAGCTGCACATTAATAGAAACAATTGAATTTGGATTTACACAAATTTAATAATTTGCGCTTTTGAAAACTTATAAAATTTATTTTGTCTGCGCCAATTTTTGTTAACTTTTGCTGGCAGCCAAAAAAAGAAACTGCTGGCCATAAAGTTGCACATCATTTCAACTACTAACTGAGTTATGATAACTGCCAAATCAAGATGCGAATCAATGTGCGGCGACTGCGGCGAAAGAGAGCGAACACAAAGGCGAAGCCAATCGAAGACAAGCCAAAGCCAAAGCCAAAGCCAAGCCCTGGCTGAGAGAGGGAGAGCGAGAGAGCGAGAGCGAGAGCGAGCGAGTGAGGTCTGTGTGAGAGCGCGCAAGCTTTGGGCTGCATTATGCTCCAGCTCTCTTTTGGCTCTCTCATATTGATGGTGTGTATATTTAATATCGGGGGTGTGGCAGCCGCCCATTTTGCCAATTGGAACGTATAAAAGCCGGCTGAACTGCTGCCTGAATATTCGTTGCTATTCACATTTACGTCTGGTCTCGTCTCGTCTGGTTTTTTGTCTCCGACGCTAGCAGCGGAGTCTCAGTTGGACCACAGAGAACGGAAACAGTGAAACAGTGTTGTGGCATAAGAAAAGAAACAACAACAAAAACAAATACAAACAACAAAGGTAAGCAGTCAGGCGCGTTCAAGGATATTCAGTGTACTCATGTGTGAGAGTGTGTGTGTGTATTGAAGGACTTAATGCAACAGTGCCATAGACATTTAACGTGACATATCAAGTTGGTCTAAACCATATCAAAAGTGCTGTGTGCTGCTCCTGCTAGCAAGGATATGACAACTTATATGGATTAAAAGACTTCAAAGAAAAAACTTTGAATATAATTCAACAATTCAAAATAAATCAGCTCAAAAATGTGCACAAAATATTTGATTGAAAAATGTTGACAAAAATTTAGATTTTATAAATAAACATTTTTATACATAGATAAATTATTATAAAAAAAATTAAAAAAAAAAAACAAAAATACATTTTTAAATCGATTTAAATTACAAAAATTATAAATTTAAATAATAGCTATTTATAAGTGCTTTTCTTCATTAATCATTAATTCTACTTTGATTGATTGTAAAATCAAGTTTGTTACTTAAGTCTTTTGTATAGCAGTTCGTTGGATCAACTTAAAAACCAAATCCAATTGGAATTTCTCACTCTACAGTTAAAGTTCGTTGACACAGTCTTTTGTTAGCCACAAACTATTATATTCTTAGCCACTTTAGGCATACAAAGCAAAAATTTCAACAGACAATAAAAACTGAAAATCATGGCAAATGCAGTTAAAATTTTGGAAGCTTTTGCGCAACTTGCAACCAAAAAAACAAAAAGAAACCAAAAAAAAAAACCGAACATGCATAAATTATAGAAAGAAACAAAAGCGAGAAAAAATAATGTGTGTGCCGACTTGGCATGCATATTATTTGCCCAGCAGTCATAAAAGGGCGCATACCTACACATAAATTAACATGTGTCTACATATGTATATATGTATGTATGTATATACATACATATATATAATTAAATGCATCATCACTTTTGTCCGCGGCTGATTGATATTGATTAACATGCATGAGACAAAACAAAAGCTCGAAAGTCAATAAGCAAGCGCCTTAGGTCAAATTACAAAACGCAGCTTTAAATAACAACAACGTTAACACACACACACACACACACAAACACACTCACACACATACAGAGAGATATATTGAAATGCAAGTTTCCCAACTGTGTCCAAATGTCCAACGATTAGGGCCTGGGCGGGCGTGTCGCTTGTTTCAACTTTTCACTTTAAAGCACTCCAAAATTCGAATTAATAATCGATAGCGCAACTTTTCGAAATCGTATTCGAAATCGAAATTGAAATTTTCAACTGATAAGCCCTGCGGCAGCTGCGACCATTAAGGTGGACCATTAATGATTTATGTTGCCAAATCTCTGTCAGTTGACGGGGGTTGCCCAGCTCATAAATATGCTGTCGATAAAGATCGACATACATATATATGCATATGTATTATCAAATTAACATGCGAAATTTCAAACATTGAGACATTGAGCTTTGCGCTTTGATTGATGGCATTGCATTAGCATTAGCAAATCGCTTGTTATGCATGAGGAAGAGAACTGCTGCCCAATCTATATGCAAAAGACGTGGAAGGTTCTAGCCAGGCGTCATAACAACAACAACAACAACAACAACATAATACTAAAACAAAAATAAATAAAAAGCACTGAAGAAAAAAAAACCCAATACAAAAGTCAATAAAACCAGTTAAGGTCAGCCTGAGTGGACGTTGGCTTAGCTTTGTGGCTTGTGTAATCAACATGTTTGCAGCAGATGCTAAATGAATTTTTATTTATGAATAATGTGACGATGGCAAAGTGGCTGCTGCTGCCGCTGCTGCTGATCACGTTGCTCGATGCTAAGCTACAATAAAAATAAAGTTTCAAGTGTCGTCGTCGTCGTCACTGAGGCAGTGTGTCAGTGGCCGAAACGCCTCGGGCAACCGGTTGGCTGGCACCAATGCATCCTTGACATAAAAACCATGCGCACCAAGTTACATCTTCGATAAGCCAATACATACACACAAACAGCTACACACACACACGCATGCGCATGCGCCACAGCACGCAATCAAAACAAACTTTAAACAACATTCCGTATACGCACTGTGGTATACGTAATCCAACTCAAACAAACATTTTGCATCACTCACATCTTTTTGGTATTTTCTCCTTGCATTTTGCATTACTTACATCTTTTTGGTATTTTCTTCTTTGCAGATGAAAGTCACTTTGGCGTTAGCGACTTTCTGCCTTGTGGCTGCCTGCGCCGATGCGCAAAAGGGCAGAACCACCACAACCACAGGCACCAAGCCGGGTCGTTTCCTCTCCCTGCCCGTGCCCGCCAAGTGCGCCAGCCGTAAGTACAATATATATGTATACTACATTTATATATAAGTTTCACATATTTTAACCTTAACTGGTTGCCGGTTGGCGTCGTAGCAAAAAGTAAAAGTGTGAAACGTTAGAAGAATATCAAATAGCGCCTCTGTTTGCACTTGAATTTGTTTGGCAATGCGACGTGTAGGTGTGTGTGTATTACAACCACAACAATTACAATATATATATTTAATTTAATTGTGTTAGGTCGGGGGCGGTGCGTTGTAGCTGAAGGTCGCTGCCGCTGACGTGATCGTCTTCTGTTTTTGGCACAACATTTTGTCAGCTACGCACTTTCCTTGCTTCACTTTAGCGTGCAGCGTTGCCACCTCGCCTGCATTGGCCAGTGCTGCCCAGCACACGCGAAAACTGCAAGTCACAGCCAGCAAGAGATTGCGAAAATGCAACAGCTACATAGATGTTAGATGTTGAATTCAAACAATAGCGTCATCGCTGCATATCCGGTACACTAATGAACACAGTTAGCAGTTGGCACTAATTAGGCGGCACACATATACAGTTGAATGCATCCCGTTTAAAACTGAAAATGCAACTTAACAATTTTTTGTTGTTCAGTTTTTGTTGCTTTTTTGTTGATTTTTTTGGGTAACAACGTCAAGTTGCACAGCCAGTTTTGTGCCGTTGCTATGGCTTAGATCTTTCATCTTTTTTAGAAATTTCCAGTTATACAAGCACAACTTAAAGTTAACTTAAACTAATTAACTATTCAAACTTAATTACCTGCTAGAGACGGCGTCGATGCTCGTTAATAACAACTTTCAAGCATGCAAACTGCTTGCGCTTGCTTATTTAATTTACATTTCAAAACGGATTTTCTAAGATCGAGATTCTGTGTAGATATATCTACAGCGCTATAAGTAGTTATATATTTTTTATTTTTATTTTTTTTTATCCGCTTCCACTACTTTGGGAAGTTGTCTGGCTGTGATGCAATTGGCTATTTTTGTATGATTTCCAATAGTCAAGCTGCATGCAGGAAATTGTGAAGAGGGCGCACTAATGGGACTTTTTTTTATTGCCTTGACCTGTAATGTGAGGAAATTGCAGCGGTCTGGCAGCATCGGCAAAAATAATCATAATAATGTGCAAACAATGGCAAATAAGGTCATTATGTTAGAGTTAAGCTGATTTGAGTTGACGGCAGACGAATGAGCAGGCAAAAGGCAATTGCAAAAGTGACGGCAGCTGCTGTTGCTGTTGCTGCTGATGCTGCTCTGGCAGCTTTAAAGCCGCTTAAAGCGCGCCTAATGACGCGTGCCGCCAGCAGCAGCAGCAGCATCAATGGTGGCAACAAGAGGCGTGGCACAGGCGGCGGCGTTAAAAAAATAAAAGCTAAAATAAACAGAAAACAAAAACAACGCAGCAGCTAATCAAATGCACTGCAGTAGCCGCAACGGTGGCAGCTCAGGGAGTCAGCCATGTGAAACAAGTTTCAAAGAGCAGCAACAGCAGTGGAGGAGGTGGGATGAGGTAGAGCTGGAGTTAGCGTAGGGGGGAATTCCATTGTTGGCCTAACCAATTTTTTGTTTGGCAAAATGGAAAACCTTTTGACACACAGACAAAGGAAAGCGGGCAGACGATGCGGCGACGATGACGGCTGAAGATGAAGAGGAGGAGGAGGAGAAGCAGCAACAGCAACAGCTTGCTGCATAAATTGCTGGCAAAGATTGCGCAACTTAAACTAAGGGGAAGTTGTGTAAGCAGCCGTGGCATGATTTTTGCCAATCCACCAGGTAGACACAGACACCCAGTCGTCAGGCCCTCACAGCGAACCACACCTACGTCTAGCTACTGAACACTTCCTTTAATTGTCTTTCACCCATGTCATTTTGCAGGCCCCAAGGAATTCTCGTACCGCGGCAAAAACATGTTCCTAAGCACCCATGTGCCGGCGCTTGCCAACAGGAAGGTCGACTGGCTGGATGGCCGTAATCTGTGCCGCGAATACTGCATGGATCTGGTCGCACTGGAGACCCAAGAGAAGAACAATCTGATCTTCCGTGTCATTCAACAGAATGATGTCCCATACATCTGGACCGCTGGCCGCATTTGCGATTTCGCTGGCTGCGAGAATCGTCCAGATCTGGAGCCCAAGCACGTCTATGGCTGGTTCTGGTCCGCAACTCGCGAGAAGATCCAGGCCACCAACCGCATTCCACAGGGTTGGGGCTACAATCCCTGGTCGCAGACCGGCCACAAGAAGCGTCCGCAGCCCGACAATGCTGAATATGACATCAACCAGACCAAGGAGCAGTGCCTGTCCGTGCTGAACAATGTCTACAACGATGGCATCGCATGGCACGATGTTGCCTGCTACCATGAGAAGCCCGTCATCTGCGAGGATAACGAGGAGCTGCTGCGCTATGTGGCGGCCACAAATCCGGGCATTCGTCTATAAGACGTCCATTATCTTCGTATTGTTTGTGTAATTTTAAAGCTACTTATTATAATACTCCCTAAAATGAGTTTTTTTTGTATAATTTTTGTTTAAATATGTGTACGACGAATGCAAATACAAATAGACTTTAGAATTTATAAATACCCCTGATCTTACCACCTACCTACACACATATATAGACAGATGATCCTAAAATTCACACAAATTCTCTCGTTTCGCAACTGCCAACCTTACACGACTCTAATTTTTCCTACAAATTATATTTATATAAAAAAAAAAACAAAATGAAAATTGTTACGAATAATCACGCCCTCAAATCTCTTATTTAAAATAGAAAGAAAGAAAACGAAAAGCAAAACTCACCTATTCTATTGCCGTGCAAAAAAACCAAGAGATTGAATAAAATGTTGTAAAAATTCATTAAAAACTGAATAATTATTTAAATATTATTTTATATACTTTGGTTTATTTAACACGCCGACGTGGCGGTGTGCGGGAGCGACTGTAATCCTCTTTACGGCTTGATGTGGACCGATTACGACTGCGACTTTGATGGCCAGCGTCATGACTAGAATGTAATCCAGCGTCTCGTCGTTGATTTAATCTGGAGTCTCGACTGTGTTGTCGCTCAGAGTCTCGTCTGGCGTCATTGCATTTCCTGCTACTAACTGATTTGCATTTAATATCACGTTCATTGCTTTGATGCCTTTTGCTATGGTTGCTTGAAGATTGGTCATGCTTTAGCTCCAGTTCGGGACTCTCTGACCAGCGCCAGTTGCGTGATTCCTGACCACTGTCATGCCAGCTAAGAGCGAACACAAAATTGACTAACAATAATAAAAAATATAATATTTAATTACCTGTTGGCTCTGTTTGTAGGCGTTCTACTGCTGGAGCGCGTACTCTTTGGGGTATCGTAGAGCTCCAAGCTACTGTTAAACAAATTGTTTGGATTGCGAAATAGGTGTAGATAGCCACAGCTGTAGCCTTTGGGACATTTGCGTGTTAAGGACAAACCTTTAAGACAAGCAACAAGTGGAGTCAAAAATATGGTAAGACTATGAATTAAATAACTATAAAGTATGAGATATAATAACAAGGCAACTAAGGCCTCGACTGTGATAGATTAACCTGGGATGTAAGCTCATTTCGTTGCCTCAATGACGGCAGTACTTAGACAACTTTCATATAGGCAACTCTTAAGTTATTATACAATATGTTCAAGCGTATGTTTCTTATTTGTTTTAGCAAAGGATACGGCTCTTGACATGCGCTTCACGTACCGCAAACGGCACCACGCCACGCTTTAAGATTGGAGAACTCCACCTGAAGGCGCCTCGTTGCATAGTAGCGTCCTTGCAGATTAATGAAGGCGCGCAGTGCATAGCTAAATAATAGATATATTATTATAAATATATTATAAGAAAACATAAATATTCATACGAACCGTTCCTGCGCATATTCCACAAACACGTGACCTCTTAGGTGGGGCAACGTGTTGCGCACTGCGCGAAAATTTAAAATTTTGCCAAACTTCTCCAGCTCACCAATCACATCGTTGAAGAAGTCATCGTAGTCCGCACGTAAGTCCTGCTCTGTCAGCTCCAAGCGCTCATCGGCATTCGCATATTCTTTGTGCGTCTCACCCACCTGCAGCAGCGGGTGTGTGAAGAAGTGACGTATTAATAAGATCTTTGCCAGCATGGGACGTCGATGATTGAAGGTGCAACTGTTTCCATATCGACAGCAATTGGTGCGCGTATAGAACTCGCACAATCTCTCTGCAGGATTTGTTTCCACAACACGACGCAGCTCAGCTGGCGGCGTGCGCTTCTCTGTGTTCTCCATATACTCGTGCATGCGTTGCAGCATTGCCTCAAACTCCGCTGCAGCTTGGTCAGCCAGTCTTTTACTCTCATCTCGTCGTTTGCGTTGCTCCTCCAGTTGTTGCTCCAATTCCTTTGCTTGCTGCAGCCGTAAGCTCTCTAGTTTTGCTTCTTCCTCTGCTCGCTTAGCTCTGTCAATCTGGAATTGACGTTGAGCCAATGCCTCCCGACGCAACCAGGCTTCTTCTTCTTCTTCCCTTAAACGTTCGCTGGCCAGGAGCTGAAATTCTTCGAGCTCCGCTTGTTGCTTTAACCACGCCTCATATTCGGGCTTTGTTTGCATTGCTTCCTCTTCCAATGCCTCGTCTTTTTCACGCGCTCGCGCTTGTCTCTGTCGTCGCCGTTGTCGCTGTTGTTTTTTCACCAGCTTACGCCAAGCTCTGTACGTTTAAGAATTATATTATTAAAAATCTGAGCGATTAATATTTAAGCCTACCTTTTAGCCGGCATTTTTGCTGTTTTGATTTTCTTCAAACTGGATCACCCTGTAGAAACAGTGTGACCAAAGCTGTAAAATCCAAAATACCTTACTGTTGTTACAATTTTAACAGAGATCGCTACTGCTACACTTAACATTTAAAAATACTTTAACATTTTCACACTTTACTTCTTGTTTTAGGTATACATACCTTTTTCTCAGAGTGTCTTAACAACACAAAATTGCACATATTAGTTTTTATTGTGAAATTGTAACTTATTTAACAAATTTTTTATCCAGTTAACATTTTTAGTAACTGTTATTGGTTAGACGTCAGTGTTTACATACTGTATGTCAAATATAGTATTTTTGGTATTTCATTGTAATTAAAATAATAATTTTTTTTGGCAACTTACGCGTTGTCGGTACGCGGTCGCACTAACCTTTTAATGTTTTGGTCTATTTTTTATGTAAATACTAGAAGAATTACCAAATAAAATACACAACTTAAGGATTTGGCGCTCTTTATTCAAAACAAAATAAACGCTAACAACAAGTCGGAGACAAGTGGCCGCACAATTGCGCAAATAAGAAGAATACAACAATCGCCGCCAGAGGCAAAAGCCATGAGCAAAGTGCGCAGGCTGTACCATCAAAAATATCGCGAAGATTGGGAGCGATTCCCGTCGTTTTCCGAGTGGCTTTGTCGTGGTGACGATGGCTACTCCGCTCATTGCAAAATATGCGATGCCAACGTATTGGCGCGCCTGGCATCCATTAAACAGCATCACAATACGGCCAAGCATCAAAAAGCGCTCAAATGCCATCAGCTTGGGTCAAAGGTAAGATAACTACTATTTATACTTTCCAGTTTTCCACGAGCTAAGCTCTACTCACTCTTCTTCTCTTGCAGAGCATTCCCATTAAAATAGAGCCCGTCATAAAGGACGATCCAAAGCAAATGCCACAAAAGTTTCTCTTCGCTGGCAAGCAAAAACCAAAGATCATCAAGCGTTCCAAACCAGAAAAAGTGGTGGAAGCAATAGAACCGGCTCCGCTGGAGACGGACACATGTTCCAATGATTCGATACTGGCAGATCTGTTGGGCAACGATGATATGGAGCAACAGTATCTACAGGAGATCAGTGACACGGAAATGGAACAAGATATTAAGCCTGAGACCATGCAAGACTTCAAAATTGATGAAATGCAGGATGACAATCTAACGGACGACAATATCATCAGCGAATTCGATCTCTTTGGCAAGAGCGTTTCCCTACAACTGAATCACATGGAGGTGAGTCCATAGGATGCTTTACTGCTGATTGCAATTTAACTAATATACAATGAATTGAATTGTTTCAGCTGGAGGATGCTTTGCTCTGTCAGGAGCGTTTGCAGGTGGTGCTCACAGAATTCCGACTGAAGATCTTGAAACGTAAATCAAAACGCAATTTTTAAATATATCGAACTTAAAATTATTATCAAACTATATATAATTATATATATTGACAACCATAACTAACTTATACACAGAAATAAATGTTTTATGTTTATTCCGCCTCGATTTCATCGATAAAACTGCGACATTTTTTCTTCAACACTCGTACGGCTTCCAGGAAGATTACCTCCGGCTTCAAAGCTCCCACAGACTCAACACTGAAGATATAATGATCACGCACTCGAGCCATGGTAACAGCATCAGCCAAATTGGGATAGCGATATACATTGCGACTGCAGCTGTCATAGCGTGCATCCTTCACGTAGGCGCACTCGTTCTCGTCGATGCCAATGACACCTGGTGAGAAGCAGGTCTGCAGGAGATAGGCATCCTTGCCTGTGACTTCTCTGGTTAGATTTATCTGTGGCAGCAGGCGATAGTAGGCGGTGGCCACGGGCGAGAACTTGGCATGATCTTTGCCAATGCCCTTGACAGCAATCAAACGTAGATCCAGCTCGTGTCCTGGTCGCAGTTGTGCAATCAATATATCCTCATGAATGCAGCTAACGCTGCTTTCGCTATAAATCTGTCCTTGTTTGCCCTTGGGCAGCCACTTCAAGTGCCCCGAATATACCTTGTGATTCTTGTAGATATCATCAAAGTTGGATTGATCCTTGTTGGCATCCTTGCGTCGCGTGCACTTCACCTTCAGCTCATATTCGAGCGTATCCTGCTCGGTGCCCTGATCCGTGCTCTCCTCGGTGCGATAGGCGAACAGCCGGGGATCTGCTCGAAGCGGCAACAAGCCCATCCGATGGGCCAGCACCTCGTCTTGGATGATCGAGGTGTTATTGTATATGTAAACCTTTTCAATGGCCATGCTGGGCACCTCACTGAGCATCAAGCGGCGAAAAGCATTGGCAATTGCTGGGTATACGCCAATCAGATCAAATTCCAAGCCATGCTCTTCATCATTGCTGCACAATTGGAATGTAAATATAGTAAAACGGTACTCCGTGTAACTGTATTGCAGCAAATTTACCGTACGATTACCACTTGCAATTTGCTTTTGAAAATATCCATATTGAAGACCTCGTCAGCCAGCCCATAATCCTGTGGATCCTGCTTTGTTTTGTACTCCTCCATGTAGAGCAACGGTTGCTTCTTATTGGTTGGCATTTTAAAATGTGTGTAATTCAGAAATATCTAAAATAAATCTACAAGCACAACTGCCGCGAGTCGTTGCCGCACGTGGATGTTGTCAAAACAATTAGAGATGCGTAAACCTCGGCCACCCGTGAGTCACGGGCCGTGACACGGTCACTGCGACTATCAAATACTGTGAATCAAATTATATGCAATATTTAAATTATCATTAAATATTTCATCACCAATAACATTCAATGATTCAATTAATATTTAATTTCTCTGTAATATAGCAATTTGCAATGGATAAATTGACATAAAATGCACAATCTCAGTAGTCACTGTGAATTGTGTAATCGAACAAGATTGGCGTGAGTTGGCAGCAAAATGCGTAGTCGTGTGAATGGCAAGTCTTAGCTATTTAACCGGCGAAATAGGTTCTCCAGCAGCAGCTTTTACGTAAAACTTTGGTAAAAGCAAAACAAAAAAATGTCGCGTACATTGCAACGGTTAATTGGCGGCTGCAGACGCTGGACGCAATCAAACTGCCGGACACAGCTGCAGACACAATCATGGGGACAACGTTATATGGCTGAAAAAGCGACTGATCCTACAAAGGGCAAGGGACCGATAACATGGAAGAGTTTGTCAGTGATTGGCGTCTTAGGAGTCGGAGGCCTCGCCTTTATGCTATACGTCAAGAACGAAAAGGATGAGGCGCTGTTAAAAGAGCGCAAGCGACAGCTGGGCAAGGCCGCCATTGGAGGTCGCTGGGAGCTGATTGATTCACAAGGCGAAGTACGCAAGTCGGAGGACTTTCTGGGCAAGTGGCTGCTTATCTACTTTGGATTTACCCATTGCCCCGATATTTGTCCAGATGAACTGGACAAAATGGCTTTAGTGGTCGACGAAGTCGGTGCGTGTCTGCGTGGTCTCCCAAGATGAATCAGATAATGAAGATCATTAATTTATTTGTAGAAAAATCACCGCAAGCACCGCCAGTGCAGCCCATATTTATAACCGTAGATCCGGAACGTGATTCGAAGGAGGTGGTTGGCAAATACGTAAAGGAGTTCTCGCCCAAATTGCTTGGACTGACGGGCACTGTGGATCAAATACGAAATGTTTGCAAAGCCTTCCGTGTCTACTTTAGCGCTGGGCCACGCGATGAGGACAACGATTACATTGTCGATCACACGATCATCATGTACCTGGTTAATCCCGATGGTGAATTTGTTGATTATTACGGCCAGAATCGCGACAAGGATCAGTGTGTGGCATCGATTTTGGTCAACATAGCCAAATGGAATTCGTTGAACAAAAAGGGCTGGTTCAGTTAAACTGTTTGGCGTTGCCACAGAATTTGTTATATTATAAATTAAATTTCGTATCAAGTTGGCAGCGCTAGGCATAACAACCCCGTCAAACTTGTATGCTCGCTCTTTTTGACGTTTGTGCTGCGTGGATGTTGCAGAAATTGTTTTGTTTTCTCGCAATAAATATATAAATATAATACTGAAATGGTGTGTGTATAATGCAAATTAGCCTAAGATAAACTTTTAATATAGTGTTGTAATAGCGGCAATCATGTGTATTGTTGCGCCAGCAGAAGAATTTCCTCAATTCTGTATACAACATAACCTAAAAAGGCGGCGCTTCGTGCTTTATTTTTGCAATAAATTGAAATAAAATTGTTTTTCGTTTCGCAGCGTCCGTTGATGTTACAAGGTCACGAGCGTTCCATAACGCAAATCAAATACAATCGCGAAGGCGATCTGCTCTTCTCCAGCTCCAAGGATCAAAAACCGAATGTCTGGTACTCGCTGAACGGTGAACGTCTCGGCACCTACGATGGCCATCAGGGAGCCGTATGGTGCTTGGATGTGGATTGGGAGAGCAGGAAGCTCATCACCGGTGCCGGTGATATGACCACCAAAATCTGGGACGTCGAATATGGTACTGTGATTGCATCCATTGCGGCGAAGTCTTCGGTGCGTACAAGCAATTTCAGTTTCTCCGGCAATCAGGCAGCATACTCCACGGATAAGGCGATGGGTCAGAACAGTGAGCTCTTCATCATCGATGTACGCAATGCAGATTCAACTCTATCTGAACAGGCGCCCACGCTACGCATACCCATGGTGGAATCAAAGATTACCTCCATGCTGTGGGGACCCCTTGATGAGACTATCATAACAGGCAAGTCAAAAGAAAAGTTCCATCAGCGCTCGGCTATAACACTAACTTCACTTTCAGGTCATGACAATGGTAACATTGCTATTTGGGATATTCGCAAGGGACAGAAGGTGGTTGACTCTGGCACCGACCATACGGCGGGCATCAATGATATGCAGTTAAGTAAGGATGGCACCATGTTTGTGACCGCCTCGAAGGATAACACAGCAAAGCTGTTCGATTCCGAGTCGTTGATGTGCCTGAAGACCTACAAAACGGAGAGACCAGTGAATTCAGCTGCAATTAGTCCTATACTGGATCATGTTGTGCTTGGTGGTGGCCAGGATGCTATGGAGGTGACCACAACATCAACGAAGGCAGGCAAATTCGATTCACGTTTCTTCCATTTGATCTATGAGGAGGAGTTCGCCCGTCTCAAGGGACATTTCGGTCCAATCAACAGTTTGGCCTTCCATCCGGATGGCAAGAGTTACGCCTCCGGTGGCGAAGATGGTTTCGTGCGTGTCCAGACATTTGATAGTACATACTTTGAGAATATATTCGAGTAGTTCCGGTCCGGTCAGTAGTTGTTAGTAGTTCCACAATCTTTCGTCATCATCCTCGATGCGCGCCATGTACATGTGCATAGATCATTTTCAAATATATGCGAGAACAAGACGAATTATCATTTATTAAGTAAAACATTAAAAGCATATACATATATATATAATAGGTAGCAGGAGGCATTCGAGTTATTGCAACCGATCTTTATCGAGGGCTTAAAAAAAGGAACGTTTCTTTTGCTGCACCACCACCGGCTTACCTTGCATCGCAGCCAATTGTGCAGGTGTGGGTAGGCAGCCAGGCGGTGGTGGCGGCACAACAACAGCGCCCGCAACATTGGTTCGCAACACGGCTCGTGGATCAACATTTAAAACATGCGCTGCCGCAGCTCCTGCTGAGGTGCTGGGCCCAACTAAGCCATAGCCCTGCTGACCCTGGTGCATCGCAGGCAATTGTTGATGGTGCGTCATGCCGTAATACTGATTGGTGGGCACATGCATGGGCATTGGTGCTGCAGCTGGTGCATAGTTAATCCTTTGCTGTTGACTCTGCTCGTATGTGGGCGGCGGAGCTCGCTGAGAATGCAAAAATTAACACACAATAACAATGGGCGCTAACTCATACGACTCATACGAACCATGGATGTAGCATAGTCATAGTTAAAACTGTAGGGTGGCGCAGTGCCAGACTTTGTTGCTTTACCTACATTTTGAATACGAAATGGTTTAACAAGCTGTACATTGCTTTTGTAGATTTATTTATTACCTGAATCTGGGTTGGACATGTCTTTGTGTGTTTACTAGAATAATTTTTGTGAATTCGATGGAGCAGCACTTAGGTTGCCAGCCTGTTTCAAAATATTATTGCAATTTTGTGCCATTCACAGTGAAACGTTAACACGCATCAGCTGTTTGTATGTCAAACGAGAGGGAAACGAAAACGCACCAGAAGCTTGGCAGTAACAAAAAACGAAATATAAAAAAAAATATATATATGCTTTAGAGTAAAAAACAAAATTTTGTTGTAATAAAAATAATCTGTCAACATACTGATTGCACCATAGAGAATGGCCCACGCAACACCGCAGGTTGGTATTTGTTGCAGTTGAAAAGCTTCCGCATTTCTGTGACGCAATCGCAACGCATTCTGGATAATATTTTGATTATAAATTGATATTGTTTATCAGGGCGTTAAGCTTCTAAATGGATTTAAGCGTCCAAGTCGCTTCGAGAAGGGCCTCGGAGCCCAGCTGCCGGATGCATACAAGAAATTCTGGCGCGAATGGAAGCTAACAAAGCCAGCGGCGGTGCATTATATACCCAAGGAGAGTGAGTGGGAGCGGGACGAAGTGACGAACGCCATCAAACCCGTTCAAAGCATACCTTTCCCTCTCATCGATACACCGGAATCCCACAAGGGTATATGGGGCGGAGAGGCGGTGATCAAAGGCTTCCAAAAGCGTCAGCCTACAAAGCGACGCGTACCGCATTTCTGGGTGCCAACGTTGCGACGCTCCGTGGTGCACAGTCAGGTGCTTAATGAGTATATGTCGGTGGTTGTTACGGAGCGTACGTTGGAACAGATCCACGAGTGTCACGGCTTTGATCACTATCTGCTCAAGAATTTGGCATGTGATCTACGTTCGGCTTTGGCATTGAAGCTGAAACGCAAAATATTGAAGTCACTGCAGCTGGGTTGTCCAGCGCTGTCCGCCGAACCCAATCATCAAAATGAGGTGCTCAAGGAATACACTCCGTACCTGGCATCATATACGTCCGAGGAAATCGATTGGTATGGCCACACCTACCTCGAAGCTATACGCAAACTACAAAATCAGTTGCGTGCAGCCGAAAAGGTGATTCCGCATAAAGTCGAGTTTCGTAGCAAATTGATTGAACGACTGCGGGAGGCGGGCATTGCGGAAGCGGGCAAAAAGGACCCAAGAGATTCTGTTGCCCACAAGGATGCGGATATTGATGCGTTGACAAAGCTGTAAGTATACATTTCAACTACACTCAAGTATAAATATTGAAAGCCAATTTCTGTTGCAGTGAATCGTCGCCTTCATCCTCAAACTGGTTGTCGAAAATGAATCCGTTTGGCAAGAAGGAAACGTAAAGGACTTTGCATTCAGTCAGTTACTACTGGTTATATGTTGAAATTGAATATATTTACTGGATTCATCCAGTCCGTCAAAATTGATACATGAATCCACATGTGTGTTCTGAAACATTTATTGCAAGTGTATAATAGTTACGAACATTTAAGGAAACAGCATTTAAACAGAGAAGACAAATAGAGAGACATTCACGACAATAGTAGTAAAAGAGGAATGATTGCAAATCCCGTCGAGGAAACATAAAACACTTTACACACTTAAGCCTATATATCTATATCTATATCTATATATTTGTATAAATGAAACTTTGTGCTAGCTTATGCCCAGTTGCGATTCTATTCCATCTATGCAATGGGATTCTTTTTCATCAATTCGATATCCGCGTTCATCATATCGGTGACCAGCTGCAGGAAACTAACTTTTGGCGTCCAGTTGAGTTCACGTTTAGCCTTCGACGCATCGCCTTGCAGCAGATCCACTTCGGTGGGCCGGAAATACTTTGGATTGATGCGAACACGCACAATTTCTGTGTTGCGCTCAACGCCTACCTCCTCGACGCCCTTGCCATGCCACGTAATTTCACGTCCGATGTGCTTAAATGCCGCCTCCACAAATTCACGCACGCTGTGCGTTTCTCCAGTTGCAATCACATAATCTGCGGGCACATCACGCTGCAGCATCATCCACATGGCCTCCACATAGTCGCTGGCATGTCCCCAATCACGTTTCGAGTCCAGGTTGCCCAGCTCAAAGTATTCCATTTGATTGAGCAAAATCTTTGCCACCGAACGGGTAATCTTACGTGTCACAAAGTTTTCGCCGCGTCGCGGACTCTCGTGATTGAATAGTATGCCATTACAGGCATACATATCGTAGGCTTCCCTGTAATTGATCACTATCCAGAAGCCGTACATCTTGGCACACGCTACAAGAGAAAGAGAGGATTGGGATTAACAACATTGTACTATGTAAATATTGTATTGACTCCTCCTACCATAGGGTGATCGTGGATAGAAGGGCGTCTGTTCGTTCTGTGGCGTCTCTACAACCTTGCCATACAGCTCCGATGTGGACGCTTGATAGAATCGCACAGATTTCTCCATGCCGCACGTGCGTATGGCATCCAGTATACGCAATGTGCCAACTGCATCGACCTCAGCCGTGTATTCACTCAAATCAAAAGAGACTTTCACATGCGATTGTGCGGCCAGATTATAGATCTCCGTCGGCTTCACCATATTGATGATCTTCACCAGGCTGCTGCTGTCTGTCATGTCGCCATAATGCAATTTCATGCGTCCGCCCTTGTGTGCCTTCGGATCCGCATATAGATGCTCGATGCGTGTTGTATTAAACGTGCTCGCACGTCGTATGATGCCATGCACTTCATAGTTCTTCTTCAGCAAAAACTCGGCCAGATAGGAGCCGTCCTGTAAGCAACATACACAAAAGTTGTAACACGTAAGCAAAGAACAAACAAGATTAACTTTTGGCGCAAGGTCGCACATTAAATACCCTTACTTGCAGACATATTTGTTATGGTCACATTTCTAGCTACTAGCTAATGTGTTATATTTGTTTTAATTAAAAACTAGTTGACCTAAATCTCTACAAACATAAACAGCGTTGCCACAGGATGCGTTTTTACGACTTTTGTGTCGTTTCTTTTTATTGGTAGTTTTTTTCTTATGTTTGGACACTAACCATACAACACATAGATGCGTCAACTAGAACAAAGTTATTCCACACTGAAAAACTTGTGCGTGGTGGACCAGTCAACTTCGTATTTGCTCGGCTCGGTCGGTTTAGGCTCAGCCAGTAAAAATATGGTCCGGCATATGTATGGTTAGTGGTTTGGAGGAGGCAACAAAAAATTGAGTTTTTTTTTTATTTTGTATTATTATTACTAGAGAGCTGTATTATTATCACTACTAACACTCGGAATTAAAACCGCAATTCAACTTCTCTGTACATAAACTGCCACTTATCGTTTGATATAACTAGTAAACTCGATGTTAGGGTATTTATCAAATGATTAAGGAAATACATATGTTATACACACTAATAGAAGTGAAAACATAGTTCAATCTATTACTCATGTATTACTGGCCGCATAAGTCACCCATATACACAGTCATTCGCACAAACACACCTGTCCCGTTATGCCGGTTATCAGCGCTATTTTGTCACGAGCATTGGCTGCGTCGCCATCGCCATCACCGGCGGCGCTTGCTGTTCCATTCAAATCCTTGCTATTGTGATTGTTGGACAGGCGCACTTGTTTGCTTCCCGTAGCTTCATCGCTTGCGGACATGTTAACTATTTGAGTGAAATCGTGATTCTATTTCTTTTTTTTCTAAAAGGCGTGTGTTGGTGCGCGGTATAAACAATTTTTCTTTATCTGCAGCGGGTAATAGTTGCCACCCGCCTCAGAATTATTACACATTTGAAAGGTAGCGCAAAAAGATGTGCATTATTTAAGCGTCAGAGCATGACGTCACAAGCATACACATGAATGGTTCGTTTGAGTGTGCTCAAATGCGCTACCTTCCAAATGAATACTGCAGTGGAATATTTCATTGATCTGGCAGCGCCAACCAGTTCGACGTACACAAACGCAGGCCAGTTATTAAATTGAAATTATTGTTATTAAAAAAATTAATTCATACAAAATGATGGTAAGTTAAAAAAAGAAAATATAATGGAGTTCATGTTTCTGGGTGACGTGTAACAAAGTTTGAGTGCAAACCGCTTAATTGCAGCGGAACGCGCACACAAAGAACTGCTTATCAGTTTAATGGGCGTATAATTGAGAGTGTGTATAAGTTTTTTTTTATTGTTGTTGTTGCATTCTACTCGCATATAGGACGGCACGGATGAATCAAACATATTGAATAGTCCCGCTACCAATAATGGCGGCACAATGGAAATCTCGTCACCAAACCCATTGGGTCCAGCAACAGCAACAAATGGCAGCGGAAGTGCCACTTCACCTGACAGCTCATCGTCGGCACCTGTAACACCTGCTGCATTAGGCGAGAATGCGCTGCATGTTGAAATCTCGGATGCGCTCAGCGAAAAGGAAAAGGTCAAATTTACCGTGCACACACGCACCACACTGCCTGGCTTCGCCAAAAAGGATAATAATGTGGTGCGTCAGCATGAAGAGTTCGTTTGGCTGCACGATCGCATCGAGGAGAATGAAGACTATGCGGGCTACATTGTGAGGAAACTATAAAATAGCTGTAAATTCTGTAATTGAAATAACTCGTCTTTTACATAGATACCGCCCTGTCCGCCACGACCGGATTTCGATGCATCGCGTGAGAAGCTGCAGCGTCTGGGCGAAGGCGAGGGCAACATGACCAAAGAAGAGTTCAAGAAAATGAAATCCGAATTGGAGGCGTAAGTACAGCCCTTCTAAAGTGCTATAAATCGATTTACGAATTCTTCTTCATTCCTCAGCGAGTATCTGGCCACATTCAAGAAAACGGTTGCTATGCACGAAGTCTTCTTGCGTCGTTTGGCTAGTCATCCCGTCTTTCGTGTCGATCAGCATCTGAAGGTATTCTTGGAATACGATCAAGATCTGTGCGCCAAGCCACGCAAGAAGATGGCCATCTTTGGTGGCTTCGTCAAATCTCTGGGCAAGACCACAGATGAGATACTGCTGAGCGCTACTGTGCGTGATGTCAACGATTTCTTTGAGAACGAACTGCAATTCCTTACCGAATACCATGGCCATTTGCGTGAGGCAGCATCGCGCACTGAGAAGATGACACAGCGCCACAAAGATGTGGGCTATTCGCATCAGAAGATATCGAATGCGCTCACCGAGCTCTCTACCACGGAAAAGGGGAATATGGAAACTTTTGTGGCCAAGTCTGCGGAGGTGTTTGAACGCATAAAGGTGCATTTAGTTGCATTTAATATAATATATAGCTAATATATTGTTTTCTCCTTTGCTTAGAATCTGGAGACGCGCGTGGCAAGCGATCAGGACTTAAAGCTCGGCGACACTTTGCGCTACTATCAGCGCGACAGCAATGCAGCAAAGGCTTTGTTGATACGTCGCCTGCGTTGTTTGGCTGCCTATGAGACGGCCAATCGTAACTTGGAGAAGGCGCGCTCTAAGAACAAGGATGTGCATGCGGTAAAGATTTGTGATAGATCAGCGTTTTCTATTGTTTTGTATTTCTAAAATCTTTTTCTCTATATGCTCACCGGTGCTTGGCAGCAAATTCTTTTAGTTTAACAGCTCCGCAGACAATAATCATTAATATATTGAATAACTATATTAAATTTTAAAGCTGGCAGTTAGCATTAAACTTACATTTAGCATTTATGTGATCCTTAAACAGCATTCTAAAATTCTAGATCAAACGTTTGCTTCTATAGCGAATATAACTAAAAACCTGTTGCTATTTAGAGGCAGTTTTTGAAGACTTTGTCATAAATTTGTTATAAATTTAGTATATAGTTCGAAACTATCAATCTAGCTGTATGTAACAAAGTATTAGCAACTAAGTCCTATATATATATTTATTGTAGTCAGTAGCTGCTGACTTTTCGAATTAGTTTAAGCAATTCTTGTCTGTCTGGCGGCCATTGCAGCTCTGCTACGTCGGGCATAACTTTTCCTTTTGTCTATTTATTTCTGTTCAACTGTTAACAAATGAGATTTTCAACAATTGTAGTTATTGTAAAATTTCAACGTACTCACAAACTTCACATTGAACTCTTTCTTGCATTTCTTCTTCTACTTTGTGGCTCACTCTTTTCGTGTTGTTCTTGTTGTTGTGTCTTCCGCTGCAGCCTTTGGAGGTGCAAGAGGTATTTGGCATTTAACGTTTAACACATCAATTGGTCATCCTAGTCTAATCATGTCTTGCAAATTCCAAATTCAACATATCTCGTCACTTATACATTTAGTTGCAGTTGCTGCATGCTTTTTAGCAATTCCTATGAACAACTTAATGCATGTCTTTATATATATATTTAATTGTTATATGTAATGCCTGCTAATGTTTACTTCGTTTAATGCAGGCTGAAACTGCTCAAGCCGAGGCTTGTGAGAAGTTTGAGTCCATGTCCGCCTGCGGCAAGGAGGAGCTGATTGGCTTTCGCAATCGACGTGTGGCCGCTTTCAAAAAGAGGTATTTAAACAATATCAAATAAATATATAGATTCATTCAGTTAAAACCAACTTTCTTGCAGTCTCGTTGAGCTAGCCGATCTGGAGATCAAGCATGCTAAGAGCCAATATGATTATCTGCGTCAATCGCTGTTGGCCCTCAAGGAAATCGCCTGAAAAGCCTGAAGCTTTCTTTCATCATTTGCACACATTGTTTACACACACACAAACACACACACCATAAATTATTAGCCAAGGCCCCCTTCAAGGAGTAAATCAATTTGGTTTTTGCTAAGCAAACAGTTTTATTAACTCTTATTAACTACAAATTATATATAGATATATGCGTGCATATGCATATGCATATACATATACATATATCGCATATATTTAAGATCTAGCTTTCGTATATTTATGTATATGTGTATAGAAGCGAATATGAATTTTGGTTTGTGAAACAGATCGCTTTTATATATATGTATATATAGATATTGTATAACGAGCATTCCTTTATGAACATTTACTATTGTATAAACATTGAATACTGAATATATATATAATGATATATACAATAAGCCTTTTAAATCATGTCAAAACATCTTTGGAAACAGACATATATATATATATATATTATTATTATTATATATATCTACTGTTTGGTAAACGTTGCCAGGGCAATCAGTACTTGAAGCACCCCATCGAAATTTCCAGCCTAACAACCTAGCCAAACACTACTGCAAATTGTTATCATTGTTAAATATTTATTGAATAGTTTGAATTGAAAATTGTTGTTGAAATCATGGATGAGTTTGGTTGCTTTGATCCGAAGCTGCCGGCCAGCGATAAGTCCTCCGACTGGCGCACTTCCACATATCGTGGACATCGCCATATAACGGACACGCGCCTGGGCACCAAGCTAAACGCCCCCACCGAATGCTCCAACAAGGGCATTTTTGTTCGGGATCCTTTGCTGCATGACAAGCAGTTGACAGAGATCACTAGCAATTATGTGTGGAAGGTGAGTTGCTGAACTGTAAATGTTGGCTCTGGCATTCACCTCTATTCTGCATGCATCCAGTATCCCGATCCAAATGTCCTTCGGAATCCTTCGCTGAATATGAAAACGCAATACATGAAGCGTTTCGAGGAGGGCAATTTACGTTTTATCAAGCGCAAGATCAAGCCGCTGGTCAGTGTCTCCCAGGAAGCCTTTACCTTCGTTGACTTACCTTTCGAGGCAGACCCCATACCAATGCATATGCCCACGCCGGTGGAGGCCACCAAAGTGCTGATAGATCGTTCCAAAATCGGCTATACCAAGTATTTGGATCCAGCGGCGACTACATATAATCTCTCCTATGTCCATTTTACGGCTCAAGATCTCAAGGCCAGCATTGCCGCCCAAGACACGATCACCTTTTGGAATTGGGCAGAGCGTGGTGGGGAGACCACCACGCACGTCACTCGCGTGGCAGATGAGAATATGTGCGATGACTCGAATGCACACGCCTGTCCACGACGTCGCTTGGAGTATCCGAGTCAGCTGAAGTGTGTGCCACACGCCGGCCTGGTCACTGAGGTTCGTGCGAACTACTTGGATCCCAAGTTGAGCAAGGAATATATCGACTACGACACCACGGATGTGCGACCCGTTCTCGTCTCCGAGCCATTTACTCCGTTTGCCAAGAAGAGCGAGTACGGCCTCTACGGCTCTGGCGATCCAGTTCGCAAATATGTTTAAGATTGCATTCACATTTCTCAGTTGCTAACAGCCAAAATATATTTTAGTTTAATATTTATGTACATTTAACATTCACAAAACTAATACACCGTAAATGCATGAGGCAACAAGTGATAGATGGACGTGACCAGCACCTCGGCATCGTCCTCGAACAGTGGCACTGGGGCGCTCGACTCTGGCGCCTGGGCTATATAAATCGGAATATCCAATTTGGCAAACTCGTTTATAAACTGACGACAGACACCACAAGGCGCTGTGAAGCCGGCCGGATGATAGGCCACCACGGCGCCAGCATTGAAGGCCCGACAGCCCTCGCTGATGCCCTTCAACAGCGCCGTGCGTTCCGCACAACAGCCTGGTGTGAGCGCCACATTCTCCACATTGCAGCCAGTGAAGACCTTGCCGCCCTTGGAACGAAAGGCAGCACCCACCTTGAAGTTGCTATATGGAGCATAGGCGTAGCAGCGTGCATTGAGTGCATCCTCTAATAGCTCACGGCCACAGTTATCTGTGGAAGAAGGTGGATGGATTAGGTGGAGTGGACAGTGGTATATGGAAAGGGGGGTGGCTAAGGCTAGCTGTAGGCTAAGGGGCTAGGTTAGGCTAGGCTGAAGATGGCAGACACTGAAATTATATCCTAGGAGAAAGGGTTGAAGTAGAAGATACGGAAGGAAGGAAGGACTTCTAGAAAGAAGGGAACTAAGAATGAAGCAGGAGAATGAGGGCTAGCAAAGGGTAGATATATTTGAGTTCTCCTGGAAGAGTAGCTATGAAGGAGTTGCTGGAACAAGTGCTTAATACCCTTTGAGAAAGGGTTTAAGTAGAAGATACAGAAGGAAGGAATGACTTCAAAGAATGAAGGAAGGAAGGAAGGACTTCAAGGAATGACGACTAGCAAAGGCTAGATGTGTTTGACTATTCCTGGAAGGGTAGCTATGAAGGAAGAGCTAGAACAAGTGATTAATACCCTGGATCAAGGGCTTAAGTAGAAGGCACGGAAGGAAGGAAGGACTTCAAGGAATGACATAACGAAGGAAGGACTTCAAGGAATGACGGCTAGCAAAGGCAAGTTGTGATTGACTACTCCTGGAAGAGAGGTTATTAAGGAGTAGCTAGAGCAAGTAAGCTGCATATACTGCATAGATACTGCCATGGTATCGTAGGAGTAGGGCAGTTAGGCAGGAGACAAGACAAGGAAGAGGCAGCTGGCAGCTGCTAGCCGAAGCTGCCTACTCTAAGAAAGCACGCCTCCGTCTGGCACTTGCTCACCCAGTTGACTGAAGCATATGGTATATTCGCAGAGTTTGACTGGATGCGGCAGCTTAAGTGATTCGGACACTGGAAAACCCGTTCGACATGGCTGCCGCCGATCCAATTCACGCTGCAGCTCCCGCAGCTCATCCATATAGCTTTTCAATTTCTTGCATGCCTTCTGCTTGGCCAGTTCCCTCTGCAGCGCATCGAGACGTTTCATGCACTTCTTCAACTCTTTACGTTTCTGCGACATTAGTATATTACTTTTGTTTTTGTTCTTATATAACTATATTTTTTTTTTTTGTATTTTATTTTAAATTTATGGAGTCGTCCTATCGTAAGGCCAAAAACAGATAAAATTCTAAAAACAATATTGACAGCACTTGACTGTCTTGCCATAAAGGCTTACTGTGTTTTATATAGACTAGAATTTTAGATATTTTTAGATATTTCTATTTGCTTTTTATACTCCAATTCCAGTTCAATTACTACAGTTGCCCTCATGAGATTGATTTATTGATTAATTTGAATCGTAAACGAGAATCCCGCTCAACTGCAACATTATCATTTGTTTACTTCAATTTCAACAAATAAATTCTACTTTTAACCTTTTACTCTAACTGCTATCATCTTTATTGACTTAGCAGTTTCAAAAACTTATGTTTCTTCAGTCACTGACAATGACAAATTGAAAGCTCAGTTGAGTTAATCGTCTAACGTCATCGTAATATTCATTCATGCTATAATATTTGGCTTTATAGCCGGTCAAATCAGATAAGCTCCTCAGAAAACTGTGCATTTAAACTGATAAAGTCTATAAGTCCGTTATTAATCAGACGACTGTACAAGTAGAATCGCTATATAAAACTATGATGCAATTTCAATAATAAAAACAATATAATATAATATTAAAAAAAAAGAAGTGATTCCCCTTTTTTAGATATTAGAGCTTAAACTTGAGTTTTTTTCATTTATCATGCATATCAAATTTATATGGAATTAAATTTCTACATGAATAAATTTACTAATATCTGAAAAATAGAAAGAGCAAAAATATTAAAAATATCAAAGATTAAATAAAAATATTTAAAAAAAATTAAATAACAAAATAAATATATATATGTATATATATATAAATATATATAAATCTACGTAAATTAAATAAATAATAATACTATGAATTTATTAAATATTTCAATATTATAACAAATTAAATATAAAATATAAAAACAAAACAATTAAATAAAAACTAATATTTTAAAATAATAAATGCACAAATAAATAAAATTATATATATAAATACAATAACTTAAAATAAACTAAATTTAAATTTAATTTATTTTAAATTTATAATTTAATTTAAAATAAAATAAATATATGCAAATATATATAACAATATCGTAGCTTAAAAATTTTATTTAAATAATGTATAAAATAATAATAATCATAAATTAAAATATTAAAAAAAATATGTAAATAATCAAAATTATATCAAATTATTTGATAAAATTAATTAGTTATTAATTATTATGTTATTATATATTAATTATTAATTAATTAATAATAAATACACAAACATTTATTTAAATTACATTAAATTATGTATTATTATAAAAATAAATAATAATAAAATAATACTGATAATCATAAATTAAAATATATATAAATAATAAAAATTATTTTAAATTATTTTATAAAATTAATAATAAATAAATACACCAAAATTTATCTAAATTAAATTAAATTATTTCTTATTATAAAAATAATTACAAAAATGCAATTTAAAAATAATTTATGTTCGATGAATGAAATAATTAAATTTAAAAAAAAAAACAACAAATGTTTTCTATAAAATAAAATCAGAATTTTTATTGCATTTATTCAAAAAAATTATACAACATAATTGGGACTAGTCTTGCAATTTCTCTAGATCTTTTAGTAGGTGTGGAAACTGTGTGGCAATAGATTGAAAATGGAGGTACAAAGGATGGGATCGTCACTGTTGAAGGGCTCCTCCTCTTGCGCCTGCGTCTCATTGGCCTGGGCTATGTAAATGGGTATATCAGTGCTGCCCGCAAATTCTCTGATGAATTGACGACACACGCCACAGGGCGAGATAAACACATCTGGCTTATAGGCGACGACAGCACCAGTTGAGAACTGGCGATAGCCTTCGCTAACGGCCTTGGCAATGGCCGTACGCTCGGCGCACGAAGTTGGCGTAAATGCGGCATTCTCCACATTGCAGCCGGTAAAGATTTCCCGGCCATTCTCTTTGGCACGAAAAGCGGCGCCCACTTTGAAATTACTATACGGCGCATAGGCGCGCTGGCGCACCTGATGGGCTGCACGTAAGAGCTCCTGTGCCGTTGCATCTGCGTAAACAAGGGGCGATACGTCACAGGTCTATCAATACGTCAACAGCTACGAATAGAACACACCACTCACCCAACTTGCCGTAGGGTAAGACGGTCTCCTTCACCTCTGGCTGGGCCAGGCCATTCAATAGATGCGACATAATTGATACAAATTGTTGACGGGGGCGTTCGTTGTTGTTATTTATAAATTATTTCAGTTGTTTAAGTGAAAAACAAAAAACAAAAAAACAAATACTTTGTGCGTGCGGCGGGTCCGTGTGTTGCCTACGAACGTCCAACGGCAAATGGACGGTATTTGTCGTCCGCTTGCTCTGGACTTGACAACAAAAATAGGCATTTAACTATTGGCAGTGGCGAGAGCGAGCCGTTAGCAGCTGCTAGCCGTTGATAACGGCTGATACGGAGAGCGCGCAGAGCCCAATACAAATACATACATACATATACAGAGAAAACTACAAAGCGAGTGTGTATGTGTGTGTGTGAGTGTAATTGTACGTAAGACAACAGAATGGGGTTGCTTCACAGTTGCGATTCGTTTCAAATGTGGGTATTCACACAAAGTACATACATATGTAGCATAAACATCTAGGGAATAAACGCTATTCACATCAAATATTGCACATGGTATAAAATTGTTGTAGGTATGCGCCTCATTTGCCACTGGAAAAGCTGAAGCCATTCGGCAGCAGCTGCAGTACGCTGGTGCAGAGTACCCGAAGCGGTAAGTTGGTTGGCTTCGCTGCGTAGAGCGCTATATCCCGGCCATTGCTAGCGAACTCGGCTAAAAACTGTCGACAGACACCGCAGGGCGTTGTGAAGCCATTGTCCTGCTGTGCCACTACGGCGCAGGCCACAAATTGACGTTTGCCCTCACTGAAATGAAATTGTTGTTTTTATTATGAAATCTTTAACATCATCTTTACCTTAGGGCTTTCACTGCCGCCGTTCTTTCCGCGCATATGCTAGCTGCATAGGCGCCATTTTCGATGTTGCAGCCAGTGTAAATGGAGCCGTCGCTCGTGCGTATCGCAGCGCCAACTGCAAAATTACTATATGGACAGTAGGCATGATTGCGCGCCTCTGCGGCAGCACGTATCAGCTCTTGTATGGAGGCATCTGTTAGACAAATGCATAACATTTATAATAACTATATATTTAGTAATTAACAAGTATTTTTTGGCACCTAGACTGTCATGATCCCGCACATTGGCTGCATCTGTGGCCCCGTTTATGAACACCTGCGTCATTGTTCTATTTTTTCCAAATGGTCTAATTGCAGCGTTAAATATTTTGCGTTCTCCTTTTGGTACTATTTGAAACCTTTATAGTGTATTTTTGCTCAAACGCTTGTTGCAGCTCAAATTGCTTGCTAAATCATTTTTACTTTGTCACACTTATCAAGTTTCTATCAGTTGTCTATTTTGACGACCTTGCGACATCTGACCTCAATTTTGATGAATAGTCTGGATTCATTATAGGGCGCGTTAACTGTACTCACAGTCAGCTGTTTCAGAGATATTTTAATCAAAATCGATAGGTTTTCGATAACAATTTAATTTTGTAAACAAAAATGTGTGTGTGTATGTGTATATAGTTGTGTAGAGTTTCCAACATTATCAGCCCTTTATTTCAATTGGACCACTTTTGGTATTGATATCGAGGCAATCATTTAGTGAGTCAGACTGGTTGATTGCTTTTTTCTCGTACATTTTGTTAATATGTCGTCGTCCACCGGTACGCAGCCACAGGAGGACATCGAACGAACAATGGGTGGTACCGATGAGGATGTGCCGCAGCGTTTGCCACCCATCGATCGGGCTTTGGATCGTTATCCATTTTGTATTGTTTGGACACCAATACCAGTGCTCACCTGGATATTGCCATTCATCGGCCATATGGGAATTTGTATGAGCAATGGAATTATTCGGGATTTCGCTGGACCCTATCTGGTCACCGAAGACAATATGGCATTCGGCCGTCCCACACGCTATATGCGCTTGCATCCGAAAAATGTCGAAGGCGGCTCCTATGCCTGGGATGAGGGCGTTACCAAGGCATCGGTCCTCTATGGCACCCGCATGCACAACCTCTTTTGTGATAATTGCCATTCGCATGTGGCCACCGCGCTGTGCAATATGCACTACTTGAATCGCACCAGCTGGAATATGATTATTTTATGCTTCTGGATGTTCGTCTGTGGACACTATGTGAACGTCTGTGGCTTCATCAAGACCTGGTTGCCGTTTCTTCTGTTAATAACCCTTATAGTGGTACTTGCTGTGTACTTTTAGGACCTACAACTAAATCAGTCTATCAAAAAATTATACTTAAGATCCATGATTAATTGTGTGTAGATAAGTGTGTGTGTGTTGAGTTTATTTAAATGTACAGAACTGCTAAGTACTACTTATTAATTGTTGTTGTTTTTGTTTTTGTTGGTTTGGCCTCATTCCTCGAGAGCTCGAGTAACTTCATCAGCTACTGCTAGCAATTTTTTCCACTGTGAAGGCATCAGCGCAATACCCTTCTTGCCCGGCAAGACCTTCCCATCCTTCTCATAATGTTCGCGTATATCAACCATTTTACGGCCACGAAACTCGTTGATGCGCACAATGCGCATACCCTCTAGAGGCCATGAGTTGTTGCCACTGCCATCTCCGCTATCATTCTTATTTGATTTTTCGCCGGCGCTCTCCTTTGACTTTTTGTTTGGCGGTGGATTACGCTGCAAATTTTACAGTTAAAAAAAAAAACTAACATTTATTACAGTTGTATATATGAATAACTTACATCTTCCGGGCCGCTATCGCTGTCGGATGAGGAGGTTCTGTTTGTCTTCCTGATTTTCGGCATTTTTATTTCAATTCGAGAACTTCAATTTCTGCCTGCTGATAAAAATAATTTGGCGCAAAGAATTTGCGTCAACTGAGTTGCCATTCACAGTGCGATTTAGCATTGTGCCATTCACATGTAAACGCAAAGCCGAGCAGACGCCGTTTCTGCCGCATTCTATTTCTAACTGAGCGGCGGCATCATTTGTAATCGCGCACTTTTTCTGCTTGTTTCTGCGTTTGTTCGTTAGCCATTGTCAAAGTATTAAGAGAAAAGTGTATAACTAATTGATAGACCGTAAATTAAAATTATAAGTTACCTGGTAAGCGTGCGCTCATATTGTATTATTTCAATGTGCCGCATAATTTGCACATTTTTCTTTTGCTCGTACACACATACATACAGACATACAAATATACAAATCTAAATACATATGTACTTCATGCGCGCTTCTATTACTATTTTCCATGCCGCAGCTTAAGAGTAAATTACAAAAAAATACATATTTATACATATAAAATGGGCAAGAAGACCGATAATGCTGGGAGCAACCATGCATCCTCTGGCGCTGAAGAGGAGGAGGAGGAGGAATATGCAGTGGAAAAAATTTTAGATCGTCGTGTGCGCAAGGGCAAGGTTTGTATAAGAGAACGGGCAAGGGGAAAGGCAAAGGCAATCCTGAAATATGTTGCTCACTTGTACGCACGATTATAGGTGGAATATTATCTTAAGTGGAAGGGCTATGCAGAGACGGAAAACACTTGGGAGCCGGAAGGAAATCTCGATTGTCAGGATCTCATACAACAATATGAGCTGACCCGCAAAGATGAGGTAAGTTGTTTGCTATTCTGTTTGGTATGTCGATTATATGCTATCTTAATTGCAGGCCAATGCATCAGCCTCTTCATCCTCGACCAACACAAAAAAAGATCGACCCGGCAGCAGTGCCAAGGTCAAGGAAACGGGACGCACCAGCACAACAATCAGCAACAGCAGCGGCGGCGGCGGTGGCGGTGGCGGCAAACGAAAATCCGAGGAACCAGGTAGGCGATGATGTGTATATATACATATACTATATATGAATGTATATTCATATGAACATATGTAGCATATGAAACATACATATATTGAATATATTAACATATTACAATGACTAACAATACTAATTATATTCTAGCTGCACCTGCGAGCAACAAAGCGAAGCGTGTGGATTCGGAGGATAGCGGCGATGTAATACCCGCTGGCGGCACCGGCTTTGATCGTGGCCTGGAGGCTGAAAAAATATTGGGCGCCTCCGATAATAATGGTCGGCTAACATTCCTTATACAATTTAAGGGCGTCGATCAAGCGGAAATGGTGCCATCGACAGTGGCCAACGTGAAGATACCTCAAATGGTAATACGCTTCTACGAGGAGCGCCTCTCTTGGTATTCGGATAACGAGGACTAAGTGTCCCGCCAAGATTTTATTGTTCAAACATATATTTTTATTCTCAGCATAATATACTTAAAAATTATGTATTTTTATCATCAAAATTCCAACAAATAAACGTGAACTAAAAAGTTAATGCTCAGGATTTCCAGGATTGCAGAAAAGGAGTTTTAGGAATTCAGCAGCTTGTTGGCCACGCTGCATTCGGAGTTCTCCAGCACATTGCCGCAGCAGGACCAGTGTCGACGTCCTGGATGTCCTGCATGGCCATGGCCGCAGCCACTGTAGCCCGGCATACGCCCTTCGCAGGAGCATTTGACGCTCTTGCTGCCTTTGCCGGAACAGAAGGCGCAACAGTGATAGATGCCATTATGCGGACGCACCTGACGCGAGTGGAAGGTGTAGGGACTGCCCTTTATGGGCCGATCATTGATGGAGATCATCAGGATTAGAGTGCCCTGTGTGTCGGGCGTGAAGGAGATGCTGTAGGTGCCATCGCGATGATCGGACACCTCCACGGGCAAATACTTCACATTCGCATCCTTGTACTTGATCATGCAATTGATCTCCAATCCGCCATGGCACAGCGCCACGCCATCCGCATCGCGTGAGAGCAGCTGCAGATCGACCTTCCGATGCAGACGCAGCTGCGAGAATCCCTCCCATTGCAGGGTGCACAGCGATGGCTCGACAGTTTGCATTGTTATAATGCCATATACAGGTATATCATGCTGTTCCTTAGTGCCAGGCGCGCGGATTTTCGATAGAAAATGCAGCGAATCGGAGATCTGTAAAGGAGTTGAGTATGAGATAATTTACGAAAATAACTACAAATTTGAGCGGGACTGTACTGAAAAAATGCTACATTTACTTTAAGGTTATTTCTGATGCATCATGAGGGTGAGTACAGTCGCTACAAAGCATTTGAGGGAATTCTTTTATATCCTGAACCCATTGAAAATGGGAAATCAGGGTATAATGGTTTTGTTAAACTGTCAAATGTATGTAACAGGCAGAAGGGGGCGTGGCAGACCCTATAAAGTATATATATTCTTGATCAGGGAAACGAGCTGAGTCGATTTAGCCCTGCCCGTCTGTCCGTCTGTCCGTATGTATGTATTTTTGTATTTAGATTAATACATATTTTATACAATTTAGATTTTTGTTATATTTAGGATACCGGTAAAAAAAAATTAATTTTTTTAAAAATTATTTAATTTTACAAACTTAAATTTTTTCTGCGTTAATAAATACATAACTGAGTATATTTAAAAACGCAGATTGGGCGGGGTTCAGGGAATCTCCTAGTCGTTCACCACCGACTAGAGTTTTCTTACTTGTTAATTCTTTCTCTACTTTTAGAGTTTCCTTAAGTAGAGATCTAGACTATAGCATACACACCTTGGGATCGACGGGCGGCTTGAACTGTTGACAGTACTCGAAGCGTTTTAATAGAATGCGCGCAAAACTTAGTATCTCAACATCGGCACCAATTTCTGAGAGTTCCTGGCCAAAACGTATCGCTTCCATGGCCTGTTGCGTGCGTTTCTCTAAAAGATCAGAATGAAGATGAAGTGTGGATGTTAATGGAATTAAAGAATTTATGAGAATTTATATCTCTTCAAATCTCATTGGAGAGATGACAACCCGCAGCCTGTCTCTAATATATCTCTACACCAATACCTAACTAGCCTTCCTGTCGCTTCCTCGTAAGACCAACTAATCAACTATGCAGCATAGATCTCACTTGAAGATTAGATTTACCCATTGGAAAAACATTTCAACGGAGATCCTCACCCCGCATACATCTATAAGAGATCTGTTTAGACTCCCAATGACTTGGTTCTCCAATCAAGAATTCTTTCCTATCCATTTCGTCTTACTCTAAGCCCCATTGATTGCTCACCCAATTCCAGCTGCTGATTAATGATGAGCTCCACCTTGGATTCCCTGGCACGATTGACCTGCTGCAGCAGCGTGTTGCGATGTGCTTGGAGTGCCTCAAAGTAACGATTCATATAGCTCTCCACCTGAGCCTGAATATCATCGCATCTCGCATTGATGCTGCGCGTTATCTCGCGCAGTCGTTCGATCGAATGCTCGGCATATTGGCACAGCGGACGCGTCTGTTCCGTGGCATCGCTTAGCTTCTTGGACATGTGCAGTTGACTCATGGCCTTGGCCACCGTCTCATGGCGATGGCTACGATGCTGCAGCACCAAGCAATCCGCACAAGCGAGCTAAAAGAATGCACAACTCACAACTCAGATCTCAGGACATCCATCGATAGTTAATGACTTCAGTGCTTTACCTGTTGGCAGGGTATGCAGTAGGACTTCAGCTCGAAGCCATGCAGTCCACACTTGAGCAGCACCTGGCTGCTGTCCCCCAAGCCCAATTGTTGTTGCTTCTGCTTGCGTGCCCGCCGCAGCTCGAGGATGTTGCGCATGCGATGGTTCGAGGTGCTGCGCTGACGCTCGTGGGCTTCCTTGCACAGCGAGCAGAGGTTGAGAGTGCAGCTGATGCAGTGATAGGTGGCCTGTATACGTAA
This sequence comes from Drosophila leonis, assembly GCA_035045365.1. Classification (NCBI taxonomy): domain Eukaryota; kingdom Metazoa; phylum Arthropoda; class Insecta; order Diptera; family Drosophilidae; genus Drosophila; species Drosophila leonis. The sequence goes on from JAWNPC010000830.1 coordinate 6,176,742, forward strand.
GGGAGAAAATGACAAAGTATTACTTGATGTATATAGGACTGCAATTAAGCCTGGCAGGCATATCAAAGGAGTAGAGAGAGCTGTGTGCCAAAGTCCATTCAGCCGACTATCTTTTTATGCCTGAAAGGGCGAAAGGAACCCTCCATTAGACCCTTTATGTACTATGCCTGAAGAAAAGATGGAGATGGAGGCAGAGACTCTCATCCATTTGACTTCGTTTTATCAACCTTATCATGCCGCTGTGCCCTCACTCTCTCTCTTTATTTCTATCTCTCTCTCTTTATTTCCTCTCTCTCTCTCTTTAGTTCTCCTCTCTCTCTCTTTATTTCTCCTCTCTCTCTCTTTATTTCTATCTCTCTTTATTTCTATCTCTCTCTCTCTCTCTCTCTCTTTATTTCTATCTCTCTCTATCTCTCTCTCTCTCTTTATTTCTATCTCTCTCTCTCTCTCTTTATGTCTATCTGTCTCTCACTCTCTCTCTCTCTCTCTCTCTCTCTTTATTTCTATCTCTCTTTCTCTCTTTATTTCTCTACCTCTCTCTCTCTCTTTATTTCTATCTCTCTCTCTCTCTCTCTCTTTATTTCTATATCTCTCTCTCTCTCTCTCTTTATTTCTATATCTCTCTCTCTCTCTCTCTCTTTATTTCTATATCTCTCTCTCTTTTTATTTCTCTCTCATTCTCACACTCCCTTTCACTCTCTCTCTCCTCCATTCTTACACTAATTTCCTCGCTGCATAGGGAGCACCAGACTTTCGAGATGACATCCTCGCCCGCCTGCAGACGCAGTGCCTCAATGCGTCGCACTAGCAGAAAGTTCTGCGGCAGCTGTCGCACTCCACCCAGAGCTGGAAGCTCCGTGACGAACTGGCAGCTGTGACAGCGAAGACAACGTACAGCGTCTGGATCGCTGGCGAAGCTGTTGTTCAAGCGCATGCTGGAGGAGCAAGCGGAAGTCGAGCGTTTGCCCTGGAAGAGAAGCAATCGATAAGTCTGATGTCTATAGAGATCAGCTCCTAATCCCAGCTACCCTCAATGCCAATCGATCCAAGGACTTCTTGCTGCCACGCTGCCTCGCTGGAGCGATGGTGGCCAGTTCGTTGGCCGTATCCGGCGTGGAGGGTAGTAGACTATAGCTGGAGTGCTCCTCCCACAGAGCCTCCTCTCGAAGATTCGCATTGACCAGGCACTGCAGGCAAAAGGAGTGCAGGCAGTGCAGCGTGCGTGGATCCGTATAGACATCCATGCAAATGGCACATTTCAGATCCTCGGGATAAATGATGTTCACGTAGTTGGTAGCTGCAGCAGGCAGATTCAAGCTGGAGGAGGGTGAGATTTGGGGTGTGCCAGCTGGCGAGGGCGTATAGCTGCGAGAGATTTGCGAGGCGTTGTCATAGTAATCATTGGCAGCTGTTGACGGAGGCAGCAGGCTGTTGACCTCCAGATCAGGTGTGGGTGGCGAGACGCGCAACTCTGGCGAGGATTTGAGGCTAAGCAAGCGCCTGGGTTGAGGTGGGATTATAGAAGATCGCAACTGTTGCACTGGCAAAGGATGTGGAATAGCAGGAGCGGCAGGTATGGGAGGTGGAGGCGGCAGAGGAGGCGGTGGTGGTGGTGGTGCGACAGTTATGTCACTTGCGCTGCTGGTGCTTGGCACGGATACCGCCGAGGCCTCACTCAATATGTTGTCCAGCAAGGACTCGGGGGAAGTCGAACTCGTTAAGCTGCTGCTGCTCGGATCACTGTTGCTGTCGGTGACCAGCAGCTCCGTGCGCGAACGTCGGATGCACTTGCTCGACGCGTAGGCAGGCAGACGTGGCACTGCCTGGCCCACAGCCAGGCCAGCCGGCTGAGCAGGTGCTATGCTAAAGCTGAGCAGCTGTGGCGCTGACTTGCGACGCAGTGCATCCAGCTCGAGCAGCATTAGCTGCTGCTCCACCTGCTGCACCTGTTGCACCTGCTCCAACTGCTTCTCCTGCGGCAGCTTTATTTTGCTCGCACTCAACTTCAGCTGCATTTTGTCCACTTGAGCAAAAATTGGAGCTGTTGCCGCTGTTGTATTTGGAGCTGCAGCTGACAGCTGCAATCGCTCATACTCGATGAGATTGCTCTTGGAGTGACGCTTAAATGTGAGTTTGCTGTTGCTCTTGCTCATGACTTCGTTTATTTCTTATGCAACTGCTAAAATCTAATAAAAACACACAAAAACGAACAAAAAACTGTTGACAGCTGCGCGTTCTATTACCAACTGCCTATGGCTTGACACGGAGCTGCACGGCCAACGCGTCGTATGCTTAATCTAATTACTCATTCGTCTGTTGGTCAAATGGAAATTGCGAATGTGAATGCGATTGCGAACGGGTTACAACTGTCAAATGTCTAGCAATGCGGCCAGTTGTGTTTTACACTCGTTTCGCTGTGGAATGGCTGTGCCAGGTGGCATTGGAGCACCACCAACCAAATGGGTAATACTCAAAGCGACCGACCACAGGTGACAAGTGCGAAAATTCCATCGATAGCTCGTCCGCTCATATCTCTTGATTGAAATGCATTTTGACATAGCTGCAATAACTGTTTGTTCAAAGAGAAGTCAAAAGTTTCCATAGCGAACTGTTCACTGTGAACAAATTTTTATTATAAATTATATACAAAACTATTAAAAATTGAATATTTAAAAAAATTGATTTAAGTTTTTAAAAATCAATTTTGTTTATATTATATTTAAAAAAAAAAGTTTAAACAAAATTTCTGGAAAACAAATAATGTTTTTTTTAATGGTATAGCAAAAAAAGAAATAATTAAATTATATTTAAAAACAAAATTTCCTTATAAAAAATTGATAAAAAAAAGTATAACAGAAAAACTGAAATTTTCTATTTAATATTTTTTTTTTATAGAAATTTTCTTTAAAAAACATTTTTTTTTTTTTCAAAATATAGTTCTTTTCAGTTTTTCTGCTATTCTATTTTTTTGAAGAATTTTTTTTAAATTTTGCTTCAAAATATAATATTAAAATTGATTTTTAAAAATCTTACCAAATTTTTTAAAATGTTCAAGGTTTATATATGTAATTTATTTTAATTTTTCTGCATACTCCTTTTTTTTAGACTTTTCTCTTATAAACTTGTCTACATTTAAATTTCGCATCTAATTTTACATAATGCATAAGTATATATGTACATATGTATGTATGTACATATACATACAATGTATATATGTACATATATGTATGTGCATACATATGTATATGTATATTTTCTAAAATATAATCGTCGCGAATACAATTCAATTAATTTATTCATTTCATTCACTTCTAGAATTTCGCAGACATAACATTCTTAGTTAACTGAAGTGCACCGTTATCAATCAACTGCACTTCTCTCTGCACACAATTTCACTTTCATACGCACATACACACACACACCCATGCATGTACACGCGCACACATACAAACACAAACTCTTATCCATATACATACATTGTATGACATATTAAAGTCCACTCCACAATCTCTTTAAGAATGCACCGTTATCAAAGTGCATCTATTCTTTAATGACGATCAACCTCACACCCACTCGTTCGCTTACTCTCACTCTTACACGCGCTCTTCTGCTGACAAAGCTTTTACGTCAACTTGTAACAGTTGTTGCGCTCGCACACATACCATTCACACTCAAGTGGGCAGGGAGAGTGAGCTTTTGCGCGCTGTGCGCCCTCAAACCAAACAGAAACGCTCGGCACTGGGTCTCAGTGCAATTTGGGACTGGGCGGCGTGCGTACGCTTTTAACGGTTGTTTTTGTTGGTTACTGTTGCTTCGTTTTGTTTTTTTGGCGCACTCAGTTCGGCTCGTGAAATCAAATTTGGTATCGGCATCGGTGCGGGTGACGCGTGTCGTGTCTCAATTTTAAGCTTTTAAAAGAATTGGCCCAGCAGCTGCACAGAACGCAACTTTCTATTTGTCGTTACGTTTTCAATACAAATATTAAAACAAAAAACAAACTTATATTGTTTTATATTTGAAATATATGCTAAAGTGCCAAATTACATGAAATATTACACAAATGAAAAATAAAACACAATTCATTGCACTGAGTTGAACTTTTCTATATTGCATTTCCACTGTTGCCCTCTCGCTGTCTCACTCTCTCTTTCTTCCCCTTCGCTGTGTTTTGTTGTTTTCGTAAGCGACGCACATTTTTCGGTATTGTTGCTGTTGTTAGCGGCATTTTGTGTGAATTCTTTTTGTTTTCTTCTTGTTGTTGTTTGATTTCTTTTGTTTTGCTTTCGATTTTCAACCGGTAAATTAATAAAGGGAACATCAATATGGAAGCGGTAAGCGTAAGACTTAAGACCGGTTAACGCGTTAGCTTAAAGGTCATTCCCCAATTTATGTTTAATATATACATACATATATATTTATTTATATCTATATATGTATATATGTGCAAATATATATTTGTATATCAGTCTGAACTGCGTCCGTTTCAAAGTTCAAAATTGTGATAAAGTTTTTTTGACGTCCGTTGCGTAAAAGTTTAAAGTCCCCCCCGTAAAGACCGCTATTCATACTAGCCTATTGAGTAGGTGTTAAAAGGTTTTTGTATTTATCAAATAACAAAAAAAAAAGTCTACAAGATAAGTTTTAGCGCGTTAGCCAGCGTATTAACGAGCTTTAGCTTATTTAGCTTTAGTTTAGTTGCGTTAATACAAAACAGATTTATTGCGTGAGCTGTTTTCAAGTAGCTTAATGCATATTCTTTAAGAAAATAATATATATTTATATATGTATATATAAAATAAAGCCAATTGATTTTAATTACAGAAAAACAATATGAAAACAGTTTTTCCATGATTCAGATTGCTTTAGAATATTGTAATAAAAACAACATCACTTTACTTTTTAAACACTTTAGATTTTCGTTAGTTTGATTTAGTAACTATAGTATAGTAAATGGTATAGCTAAAACTAGACATGCAAGGGGGTTTATAAATCTATATTTTGGAATTTAAAAGCTTGTTAGAGACAATAAAAATTAGATCAACTTTAAAAAAAACTTTTTAAAAAAGTTTAAAGTTCGTTATGATAAAAAATATTAATAAATTATCTAGTCAAAAAAAAAGAAGAAAACAAGTACAAGGTGCAATTCAAAAGTTCCAGGACTTAAATTTCGCGCTTTCTAGTGTCAAATTTTCATGACATTCGGACGTATAGAAGCCGAGATATCGCGCTAAAAGTGACAGTACTTTTGTTGTGTCCGTCGAACAAAGAGCGAACATCAAGTTTTGTTTTAAACTTGGTAAAACATTTACCGAAACTCATCAAATGATGAAAAAAGTTTATGGCGACGATTGTCTATCCCGTAGCCGCATTCACGAGTGGTTTAAACGTTTTCGCGACTTCTACTTGTTCGGAAAACTTCATTTGGCAATGAAAGGAAAACGGTACGGCTGACATTGATGCTATTCAAAAGGCTTCGACCGCCATACTCAACGCCATACCGAAGGATGACCTAAAAAAGTCATTTGATAATCTTCTTGATCGTGCAAATCGTTGTATTCAGTCCGAAGGGGACTATTTCGAAGGCGACCAATAAAATTTTTGCTAAAGAAAATCTATTTTTTATTTTTTTATAAAGTCCTGGAACTTTTGAATTGCACCTTGTATATATATGTATATTTTATATATAGGTATATATTTTTTTTGTATTTATTTTTTGCATAAAAAAACAAGTAAAATATTTTTTAATAAAGTATGTTTTCTATTTATTTATTTATTTTTTTTTTTTTATTTTGAAAAATGTCTTAAGTCTCATAAGTTTTCAACTACACTTTAAAATAATAAAAAAAACAAATTTTTTGTTTTCGTTTTGTTTTTTTAAATGTACTTTTTTAAATGAGAAAATCATAAAAATAATAAATATTTGAACATTTGAATTTTAAATAAAATTATAAGGATATAGAACCTATACAAATTTGAAATTAGTTTTATTCCGTGCTTTTCATGTCGATCAGATCCAAAGAGATTTTTGTACTCTTCAAAATATATATTTCTTAGAAAACCATAAATTGATGTAATAGAAAATCAATTTTTTTTTATCAAATTTTAATTTATAAAAAAAATAAACAAATATAGATATGCTGTATAAAATTCCGTTTAAATGATTGTAACATAAGTCAAAATATTTATTATACTTTCATTTAAATAATTTATGATAACTTTGCGTGATAAAGCTTATTGGAATGTTTTGCTAATAAAAGAAACCTCCAAAAATTCGCAACATTGTTCAAGTCTGGCAAATAAATGTTGATTTATATCAGTCGCCTGTCACATTTAGAGATAAGAAATAGCTTTACCGAACGGATGCGCTCAAAAAAAGAAACTAAATAAATAAAATAAAAGATATCACATAATAAATATTTTTATTACAGACGAATAACTACAGATTCGGCGATATTGACTATATCGTATTCCTGGGCATGATTGTGCTATCCACTGGAACGGGCATTTACTTCGGCTGCTACAAGTGAGTTTTTGCTAAATGTGATACTTGTTCATGTGGTGAGAGGAGTATATTAGTTTTGTGTCTATGAGAGCCTTCAGGTAGATTTAAAATTAAAAGAAAATTATATTTTAAACTTAAAGATGGAAAATTTACAAATTTGAAATTTAATGTAAGTTTACATTTTCTTTGTTTTTGAATACGCCCACTGAAGGCGTGGCAAACTAATACATAATTGAAGCCATTTAGAATCAGCTAATTTTGTTAGACCAATAAATTTTATTAATAGACCAGGAAATATCTAATTTTGAATACATAAATTTAACTGTGCTTTTTTTTGCACATGAACGAGTATTGCGTAGTCGATTCTACTCGACTATATATTTAATGCATTTTCTTTTAGAAAATCTAAAAAGTCCATTGAGGAAGTGGAGCCTACTTTGCCCGGCAGTGTTGCAAAGCCGCGTAAACAGGATTTTGGCTCGGCTAAGATGAGCGAATATTTGCTGGGATCGCGTCAATTGAAAGTTTTTCCTGTTGCCATGAGTCTGATAGCCAGGTAAATGAGAGATACATAAGTATATATGTATATATAACACTATCTATCATTTATCTCTCTTATCTGCAGCTATGTATCGGGCGTTACAATACTGGGCACCACATCAGAGATATATAATTATGGCACACAATACTGGTTTATAGCCATCGCCATTCTATTACAAGGCATAGCTGTCGCTTACATATATATACCAGTTTTTACGGTACTACAAGTCGGCTCGTCCTATGAGGTATACTATACACATATATCTATATCTTTATCTAAACCATAAACTTTATAAGCTGTGTATAAACTAAGCTGTTAAGTCGAATCACAGTCACAAACGATAAGAAAGTGTAACCAGTCCTTTGTTTTGGTATTTAATTAGTGATATTACGTGCGACACTATTGATTGGGCATATTTGTTGGATAAGGTCAATATAAACATTTATAAGTATAAGTATAAGAATAAATATAAGTATAAATATAAATATAAGTATAAGCATAAATATAAGTATAAGTATAAGTATAAGAATAAGTATAAGTAAAAGTATAAGAATAAGTATAAGTATGAGTATAAGTAAAAGTATGAGTATAAGTATAAGTATAAGTATAAGTATGAGTACAAGTATGAGTATAAGTATAACTATAAGTATAAGTATAAGTAGAAGTAGAAGTAACGAATAAGTATAAGTGTAAGTATCAGTATAAGTATGAGTATAAGTAGAAGCATAAGTATAAGTAAAAGTATGAGTATAAGTATAAGAGTAAATATAAGTATAGGTATAAGTATAAGTATAAGCATAAGTATAAGTATAAGTATAAGTATAAGTATAAGAATAAGTATAAGTATGAGTATAAGTAGAAGCATAAGTATAAGTAAAAGTATGAGTATAAGTATAAGAGTAAGTATAAGTATAGGTATAAGTATAAGTATAAGCATAAGTATAAGTATAAGTATAAGTATAAGTATAAGTAGAAGTATACGAATAAGTATAAGTATAAGTATCAGTATAAGTATGAGTATAAGTATGAGTATAAGTACAAGCACAAGTATAAGTAGTCCTAGTTTGTCATAGAGAATTGATCAAATATTTATAGCTTTATTTAAATCTTTATTTATTTAGTGTTAGAATTATTAGTCTTATATAAAATTTTAAACATATTTATGGAAAGTATTATTTATTTATAGAATATTTATTTATAGTATTATTTTATAGCAAAAAACTCAAGTTATTTTTACTCATTTTTCATCACGTCAAAATTGTTTGGATTGCAATTTTATGCTCGTTCACGGGGTGAACAGAGTATATTGGTTTTGTGCAATGTCCGTCGGTCCGCATGAAGGCAAATCATTTCGTCTATATTAAAACTAGAGACTCGAAATATGAACACTATATAAATCATATAACAGATATGCTATTACATAAAAAGTTATAGACTTGAAATTATTTGGAATACATAATCGTGTAAAGAACCTCGTATAAAATTCTATAGTAGATATATCTACGTCCATTGAGGCGTATCAAATCGGAGAAATCTATCGTTTATATAATTTTGAAGTTAGAGCTGTTTAATTTATCAGTTCCAAACTCCCTCTTGAGAAAAATGTTTTAATATTTTTTTTTTTTTACCGTGAACGAGTATTATGCAGTTGGTAGTGGTCGACTGCAACATTCCATACTTGTTTTCATTCGATTTGTCACTGTGCATTGAAACCTTATGTTTGGCCAATTTGTAACCCAAGTCGAGAAATTGTCGGACACATTTTAATTAAGGCAAAGACTTGAGCAAATGTTGCTCCGAAATGGACTTTGCACGCTCCACTTGGAATTATTATTATTATTTTTTATTTTTTGCTCATAGATGAAAGAGATTCTCGCACTCTCTCAGCCTCTCACTCTCACTCTCTTTCTCTATTATTTATTACGAATGAGTTTCGTTGCCAGTTGACAGTTATTGTTGGGATCAATGTGCATTGGGCTAGGATAATTACTTCCCGCTTTTTGTGTGGGGCAACTCGTTCAAGGTTGCGTGTTTTATTAGTTTTCATCTTGTTTGGCATGAATATGCGTTTGACTTAAAGGATTTATTGTATGCTATTAGCTACTGTGGGTTTATAATTAGTTAGTTTCACTAATAGCTAGGCAATAGGATAGTTACTAAATTCATTTTTAATAGCGGATATTATGCGGATCTGTCACGAATCAGCTGGAGATATGAGAGATTCTATGAAGTACTATATAAGATATGGATATGGATATGGATTATGTAAGAGATTTTGCACAATCTAAGCTAAAGCTTAGAGCTTTAGCTATAAAACTTTAAAATATATATTTTTTCTGATTTGCCAGGCCCACAAGAGGCATATAATAGCCCTGCTCATAAAAATAGTAGTGTGACTGAAACAGCAATATATATATATATATATATATATAATATATATATATATATATATATATATATATATATATATATATATATGCCAAAAACTATATATACAGCTGTGTTCATAAAAATAGTAGTAGAATCAGTGGCACTACTATTTTGATGAACACATCTGTATTTATAATTTTTAGCAAATTAACATTAACTTCGTCTTTGAATTTAGTTCCTAGCTTTAAAACTTTGTTCAATAGAGTTTTACTAGATTTATCAGATGTATTTGCTATATAATTTTATTATTTCCCAATGTGCCACGCCCTAAGTGGGCATATGGTGAAGATCTTAAAGGTATTAAGAAGTATATATAACAAATTTGAAAAGTCTAGCTTTATACGGACGGACAGCAGGACGAACATTGCAAAACAATCAATATACTCTTTTCAGCTTGTGAACGAGTATCAAAATATAAATATACTCTATATATATATATATATGTTTTCTACTTGCAGTATCTGGAAATGCGCTTCCATTCGGTAATACGTAGCATAGCTTCATTCATGTTCATTTTGGATGAGGTGAGTACAGCTGGGCCAACAGCCAATATCTGAATCATATTTGTGACTCATCTCTTCTCAGATACTCTTTCTGCCTTTTATTGTATATGTGCCCGCTATTGCATTGAATCAAGGTAAGAAATATCTCCAGCTGTTTATCTCTATTTAAACATTCTCTTCTCTCTCTGTCTTCCCTTGGACAGTCTCCGGCATCAATTTGCATGTGATTTCATCGGTGATTGTGATCGTCTGTGTCTTCTATACCTTTGTGGGTGGGATTAAGGCTGTTGTCCATACGGATGCCTGGCAGACGCTCGTCATGTTCCTCTCGGTGCTGGCTGTGGCTGTGCTGGGCACGTTATATGCCAATGGCCTGGACAAGTTGTTTGACGATGCCGCCAAGGGTGAACGTCTCATCTTTACCAATATCAATCCGTCGCCCTATGTGCGGCACACGGTTTGGAGCGTGCTCATTGGTGGCTTCTCCTATTGGACCTCCTTCAATGCGGTCAACCAGACCATGGTGCAGCGCTATATGTCGCTGCCCTCGCTGAAGCAGGCGCGTGCCTCGATGGCCATATTTACCATTGGCGTGGCTGCCTTTGTCTCTGTGTGCTGCTATGTAGGGCTGCTGATCTTTGAGAAGTACCAGGCTTGTGATCCGCTCTCCGCAGGCCTCATCACGCACGACGATCAGCTGTTGCCGCTGTATGTGGTGCAGAGTGTGGGTCATATCTCTGGCATGGCTGGTCTCTTCATTGCGGGCATCTTTGGTGCCGCCTTGAGCTCCCTGTCTGTGGTGCTGAACTCCACGTCGCTGGTCATATTGGAGGACATTGTGCGCGGTTGCTTTAAGATGCAGCCCAGTGAGCGCGCCTCCACCATCTTGGTGAAGGGCAGTATTATAGTGCTGGGCGGCATTGCGCTGTCGCTGGTCCTGGTGCTGGAGCACTTGAGTGGCGTCTTGAGCATCTGCACCTCTATGACGGCCATTGCAGCGGGCACCACCTTTGGCCTCTTTACACTGGGCATGCTCGTGCCGTGGGCGAACAATTTCGGCACAGCGGTGGGTGGCATTGCGGGCGCCTTGCTGGCTGGCTGGATATCCTTTGGCACACAGTTCACCATTGCAGCGGGTCAGCTGAACTCGCAGAAGCTCAACGTGTCCGTGGAGCAGTGCACGACAAATGTAACGCTGCCGGAGCAACACTGGGTGGATGAGGAGGATGTGTTTCCACTTTATCGTTTATCCTATCACTGGATCAATCCAATTGGTGTGGCCACAGTCATTGTGGTCGGCTCCATTGTCTCGCTGCTGACAAAGCCCACGGATGTGAAGACGCTCGATGCGGAGCTAATATCGCCAGTTTTACATCGATTTCTGCCCAAGGAATGCTTTGTGAGCCGCCAGCAGCAACAGCAGCAAACGAATCTGCTGAATCGCACATAAATATGAGGTGGAAGAAGATGCCGAAGCCAACTTAAGTTAATTACAAAACGAATTCCTAAACAAACGGGAGTCGCAGCTCCTGCTACATTCTATAAGTTAGCTTAACTTGAACCTAACCTTAGTTTAGTAAGTAGTACAAATTTGCAGAAGGGCGCACACACACACACACACACACTTATACACACACACACACAGGTACAGGAATTTATGAATCTGTAGCTTTATTGAAATTGATGGTGAATTCCAGTTAAATTGTATTTTCTTTTGGCATTTTTGTTTGTTTGTTGTTCAATTTAGTCTGCAGCAAGCATTATGTCTGTGATAAAAAGATTAATAAATAAATAAATATATATATATATATATATATATATGTATATAAAGTTTGCCATTGCCATTGATATGGGAAGTCAGTGTGATTGAGCGCATATTCTACACTATAGGAAGTTAAGTAAATAATTTAATTTAAGCCTCTAATCTTTGGCCAAGCATCACAAGAAACTATGAATATTTCATACTCCAGTTAATGTTGTTTCGAGTGGGCCATCTCCGTTGCCGTCGTGGCCGTCGTCAGCCTCCTGCTACACCAATACTTTTTTATCTGGCAGGCGACGAGCACAAGGCACGCAATGCCCGCACTTAAATAGCTATTGATGACAAACTGCTGTGGCAGCATTTTGCATCTGAAGACCGCATAGTCATCGGGCGTGATGGTGGCCTGAAACAGTTGAAAACAGTTAACAGGCCATAGAGTAGAGTCGAAATCTTACCAGCATAAAACTGGGATTCACATTATTGCGCCAGCTGAAGGAGGACACCGTATACTCATCGATGCCCAATCGATTGATATTGTGGCAATAGTAATGCGAATGGCCGGCAAAGGCCAGTCTTGGCTTTAATAGATGGCCTATCGTATCGGTCGCCTCCTTGGACAGCACATGATAGCGCTCTCTGAACGCTTCAATGTGTGGCGCATCGTGCTCGCGGCACACCTTGTCCGATATCCGATACGTGGGAAAGTGCTGCATGATTATCGGCTGGCTATAGGGATGTCGACGCGTGCGTGCGCATTCCGCCACATGCGGATGCTGCATGCAGAACAGTGTACTCGATATATTCTCTAGGGCACGGTCGGCCTCATTGCAAAACATGCAGCCATCCGCCTCCATGGCCATGGAATTGATCATCACAAAGTGGATTTGCTTAATCGTATACAGATGCACCATGGAGTAGTTTAAATAGTGCTCGAAGCGCGACGTAAAGAACGGATGCATTCTGGAAAGGATTACGTTATCACAGTTGACGAGCTGCTTTCAATTTCCAGTTACCTGTGATGGAAGCCCACGTCGTGGTTGCCCACCACGCTGATTAGCGGTATGCCAGCAGGTAGATTAAACATTTGCAGATATCGCGTTACGTATTGATCGAAGTGTTTATCACCGACCATGTCGCCCTCGTCGAACAGATCGCCCAGCACGAAGACCACGTCTGGTTGTAGCAGCCTGGAGGCTGCTTGAAATGAGCGTTTCATATGCCACTCGCGATATAGCTTGTCCACCCAGTGGCCACGGTGCGGGCCAAGCAAATGGGGATCGGCTATGACCATCGTTCGCAGCGGATCGTCCACATATTTCTTACGCCGTATTTCGGGCCATTTACAGTTTTGCAGCACAACAAAGTCGGCCACATATTCGCAGAAGATAATCGCGCACAGTAGAACCACAAAACAAGCGTAAATCCAACGCATTTTACTATTACGTACAAATTAATGACGACCGGCGATGTAAACAAATGCAATAATGAAACGCAAGTAAAGCCGTAGGGCTGGCACAAATAACGTGATACATTAACCAGGGATGCAAGCCATTCACGCGGTAACTTTATAAAGAATTTTGAAAATTGTCCATTGTTTTTTTTTCGTATTATATAGATTTATTTATTGTTACTTTTACTTTTTTTCTTATTACCTATTCGATTAGCCTCTGATTTTATACTCTGCATTTTTAATAATTTTAAATTATTTCAGAACTTTACAATGCTTGGCAATAAATCAACTGATTCCGCTGGCGTTTATGTGAACTAGAGCTGGAGGACATTTGGGCATATTATAGAATTTTTTGTCTATCGATAAATCGATAATTGCTTTTGTTGGCGCTTAACTTTCAATTGAAACGGAAAATCTCATTTGACAATTATAAATAATAAAAAACAAAATGTAAATTATATTGTGCGCAATTGTCAGATATTCTAATAAATAAAGCAAAATCGAGCAGAGATATTCACTAGATTGGAATGCATGGCCATTTCAAAAGAGATCGTAAAAGTAGTTCAATCCTTGGCCCAGCTCCCAAATGGAGATGCCAACGCCCAGCTGCTGAGCCAGTTTGATGCGCTCATTGATCGAAAACAGCGTGGGATAAAACACAGTGTGACGACCAGTTTCGGTTCTAAAGAAGCAACCCGATTAGATTTGAACAGCAGGTAGCAGGGTAATTAATGGCCACTCACTTGATCTCGAAAAAGTTCTCCATGTCGCGCTCATCATAGGTCAGTTGCTTCTTCACATGCCTGACCAGATCCAAGTACGCTCCGTAGGTAATGGGCCCGCCGCCATCGGGCGTATAATCATTGCCATACATATTCAAGCCCAACAATATTTTAGAACGCTTCACCTCGATATCTTGGCAGCCTCTGGGTGCGATGTGCTCCACAGCCGAGCGCACCCAATAGAGGGGAGCATTCGCGCCTGGACGCTGCACCGAGGAGTAATCATAAGTCATCAGCGAGAAGGCATATATGTACTTGTACAGACTATGCATATGCTTCTCACTAAACAAGTTGGGCATGCCCTTGCGTTGGGGCGGAATGACTAGGATCATCCGAATTTGTTGCTTCTGCAACTCCTTGGCTGTAAGAGCAGAGATTCAGATATGAATATGGAATATGGCAATACAGAGAGACATCGTATGCACCCATTTGCAGCACTAGGGTGAGCAGTATCTTGTCATCGATACGCCCGGCCAGCTGTGACCACACCTCCAGCACCAGGCCATCGAATCCATGCTCCTTGCACACGCGGATCAGCATCTCATTCAACAATGTGCGTTCCCTGGCATCGCTCAGCACCAGCTTAATGTCACGATCCGTAAAGTGATCAAAGACGAAGCGAGGAAAGACTACAAAGAGAGAAGTTGCAGATGAATAGAGCCCTAGGTCAGCACGGACTATCATCAGCTTTACCTTTTACCGTGCGCATATGCTGCTGATGCTGCACTTTGCCCTTGCGCCGCACATCGTTGAGCCAGCCGGCATCGATGTCATGGTCGCCGGCTATAGCATATTCATCGTCGTGTTTCACAATTTGCAGCCAGACAGGTGAGATAATATCGAATTTCTTGGCAAACATCTTGGCTATCTCATAGCCATGTGAATTCCACTGTACAAAAATGATAAATTAATATATTTACTAATTGACGATGTCCATTACTTGCCGGTGTCACATAGCCCAGTACAGTGTTATTGAAGCGACGTGCTGCCGTGTCCTTGTAGTAGCCTTCGTGATGTATTAGTATGTCCTTTGCCAGGGGCTCCACGGACACCAAGTCTAAGGTAAACACATCGTTGTCCTGCGGACCACGCAGAAATTTCGATTCTCTTGGTTTGCTCTTGCTTTTGCTGTCGGGCGACAAGGTGCTCTGCACGTATTGACAGCTCAACAGAATGCAGCAAATAATTTCTACACTGATTGAGCGCATTTTTTGTTTTTTTTTTCTGGCTGAGCTGAGGAACACCTGGATACACACAGAAATCAATATGATAATAGAATCAACTAGCACAGGCTGGCTGGCTGGCTGCAGTGTGGCTGGCCAATTGCTATATAAGGTTTTTATTTTACAATTTTATCAGCAGCATTGTTAATCATTTACATTTTATTACATTAAAAACAAAACACGTACCTAGCAAAACCAAAACACCGGCCCAGACAAAACGCTGTTCGATAGCAATGGCGATAGCGAGACTGCTATCGATAGCACATGTAAACGCAATGTTTTCACTGCATTTCATGGGATGGAACTAGGCGATGCAATCAACAAATAAAAGTTATCAATGGCGATAGTGGGACTGCTATCGATAGCACATGTAAACGCAATGTTTTTACTGCATTTCATGGGATGGAACTAGGCGCCGTTTAACATTTGCATCTTAATAACACAAATATAAATGTTACGCGCATCTCTAAGCATATTCTCTACACATCATGCCAAAGGAACCAGTGGTTCCATCATATGAAAAGGCGCGCATTTTAAACGTATGCATGCAGTTGTATACATACATATGTATATATATATATATAATTATATTTAAAAGTTTACATTGTATAAATTAGAGGGGGGATTATCAACATAATGCTGTTTAGCTTAACATCCAAATTAAATTAAACTTAGTGCATAGACTAACAAAAGAAACTACGTACAATCAATTAGCCAAAAACTAATTATCACTTTAAAAAAATGAAAAAAATTGATTTAAAAAAATAATTAAAATTATTAACATAGCTCTAGGTGTGTGTGTGTATGTGTGTGTGTGTGTATACATTATCATAATTGTTAATCATAATCATTTAGCATATTTTGTATAATGTATATATATGTATTTGTATATATCTCTATATATATATTCAGACAAATACACGCATTAGATCGCTGCCCGCCGAATTGCTGCCTGGCGTCGAACTGTTGCTCTTCCACGGATTGTTGCTGCTGCTGCCATTGTTGGCCACAGTTGCTGCTGTTGCTGTTGCAGTCACTTGTATGTTGCTGCTGTCGGACAAAGTGCGCAAGAGTTGTTTCTTCAGCAACTGTTGCTGCGGACTGCCAATGGCATTGTTGTTGTTGTTGTGGCCGTTGCCGTTGCTGTTGCCATGCAGCTGCAGCGGTAAATGCATGGGTCGCTGCCGCTTAAATGAGCGATTGTTGCTGCCGATCAGCAAATGTTGTCGATGCTGTCGCGCTGCCAGCAACTTGCGTCGCTTCTCATAGAAACTGTGCATGCGCTTGTTCTCCTCCTGCTGCTGCTGCTGTTGCTGTTGCTCGCTGGCTTCGCTGCATTCCGCTTTCTCTTTATCCTTCTCCTTATCCGGCTTCAGTTTGCCCGTCAGCAATTCATGCAGACGCTTCACTGTCATGCTGCCCGAGCTGCTGCTGCTGTTG
Organism: Drosophila leonis; assembly: GCA_035045365.1. Taxonomy (NCBI): domain Eukaryota; kingdom Metazoa; phylum Arthropoda; class Insecta; order Diptera; family Drosophilidae; genus Drosophila; species Drosophila leonis. Next base: position 6,193,375 of record JAWNPC010000830.1, read on the forward strand.
TTGTTGCTGTTGCCGTTGCTTAGTTTATTGAGCAGCGCTCGCTTGTTGCAACGCAATCGCTCCTGCGCTATGACGCTGCATCTTTGGGCATAGATTGTCTTGCCCTGGCTGGCAGCCAGGCGCGGCAGCAACTGTTGCTGCGACCCATTGCAATTAGCTGTGGGCGGCGGCGGGGGCGGGGCACGCGCCAAAGTGCCCACAACTCCGCTGCTGCCATTGAGGGACAACAAACTGTTGTTGGCCTTGCGAGTCGTTAGCAGATTCTTGCGAAGCGTGGCGCCCATGCCATTGGGCAGCTTGACCAGGCCGAAGGTGTTCATGGCCAGGGGGCGTGGCGCGGCCGCGTATAGTGTCATATTAAAGTACGTTGAATCTTCATGGTATTTGGCATTGGCCAATTGGCGATGTGGCTGTGCATGCAGCACGCTCTCAAAGTTGTTGAAGTCGTTGCTGCTGTTGCTGCCTGTTGTTGGTTGTTGTAGTGGTTGTTGTTGCTGGTTATTTTCCAGCTTCACAGTCTTTGTGTGGTTGTTGGCTTCAGCGCCAACAGTCTCCAGTTTGCTAAAATCAAAATCGCCCAGCTCATCATGCATATGATTGATGCTGCTGCCGTTGCTGCCGCTGCCTACATGAACTCCCTCCTGCAACACATTCACATTCACATCGACATTGTCGTATCCCGCCTGGGTGAGAAACTCAGCTATGACCTGCTGCTGACTCTGCTGATCCAAGACAGACACCTGGTTATTGTCGGTAATCTCATAGATAATACTTGGCAGCATCAATTGCTCATCGCTGGCCACCTGCGCCGCCTCATCCGCATCGTCTGTCAGCGAGGGCACATTGTAGACGCTGAATTGTGCTGTTGCTGTTGCTGTTGCCTCCGCCTGCAACTCCTCCTGCTTCAGCTGCTGCTGCTGCTGCTGATCTGCCTGCTCCAGCATTTGCTGTTGCTGGTAGATCAGCTGCTGCAGCTGCATTGCATCCATTGCAGTCAATTGCGTCTGCTGTGGCTCCTCGCTGTACACCTGCTGCTGCTGCTGATAGAGTGCAGCTGCATAGTCGGCTGCATCGGCATGAATTGTGCCATCATCAAAACGCAAACGTTTCGTATTTGGCTCCAGCTGTTCCGCTGGCAACTGTTGCTGCTGCTGCTGTTGCTGTTGCTGCTGCTGTGCCGTGTCCAGTGCGCTCTCATCGAAGGGCATGTCCGACTCGACCGTGTTTAGTATTTCATTGATAAACTTGCTGTCGAGCATATCCAGTGTCAGCGATATGGAATTATCATCGGATGTATTATGCATGATGGGCAGTGCCTCCTCGGTGACAGCTGAGAGATCCACCTGATGGCGTGGCTCCACATGCACCTGGCCCGTAATGGAGCAGACAGCCTGATCCAGTTCGCTCAGCTGCTGCTGCTGTTCGTAGAGTGGCGCCAATTGCTTCTCCTTGGCAGGTTTGCTGCGATGATGAGTTGTTGCTTCACTTGCGCCACTCGCTTTCAGCTGCAAAGAGTTGTAAGAGATAAATGCTTATGTTTATTGATATAACTCAATGGCAATACCTTCTTTTTGCTTGGCTGCTGCTCGTCCAGCATGATGTTGTTGGCGGGTGAGTAATTGTTGGCAACAGTTGCTGGCGTAGTGGGCAGCGAGCAGGACGAGTTCGATGATGAGGAGAAGACAGTTATAGCTGGCTGTGCAGCTGTTGCTGTGGGCAGCTCCTCCTTGATGGCAGCAACAGTTGCTGCCGCTGCTGCTGGTGCAACGGGTGCAATTGGTGCTGGTGCTGTTGCAGCTGTTGCTATGGCACTGCTCTTCTTGGAGCCACCCAGCTTCGTATGATGCACATCCGAGTGATGGCGATTCTTGGATGACTTGGAACGCGAACGACCTGTGCTGCTGCTGCTGGTGCTGCTGCTGCTGCCGGTCTTTGAGGAACTGCTACTCTTGCTGCTGCTGCTGCTGCTTTTATGACGCGACGACGACGACGAAGACGCCGAACTGATATTATTATTACTATTATTATTATTATTGATAGCTGCCAGGGAGCTGCTGGAGCCATTGGAGCAACTGGACATTGTCGCCGACAGCGTGTCCGTGGGTGAGCCCAGCAGCTCGCCATCCTGACTGCTATCGGCGACAGCCGCAGCAGCAGCAACTGTTGCTGCGGCGGCATTGCTGTTCAGCTTGTTGGGTGCCGCATCCCAAATGCTGGGATGCTGCAGTGCTATGTGATTGTTGAAACCGGCCTTGGTGTAGCTGCCATTGCAGGCATTGCACACGACAATGTCGCGTGTCGCCAGCTTTGGCACCATGTCATAGTAGGCCATATCGGAGGCATTCAGGCGCTGCACCTGCACCACATGCGCAGCAACTGCACCAGCGCCGCCAGTGGCCGAGGCCGAGGCTTTGCTGTTGCCACGCAGCTGCGTCTTCTCCGCTGCACGCAACTGTTTGATCATCTTGTCCAGGTCGAAGACCTGCTGCCATTTCTGGCCCTGCATGTTGCACAGAGCCGGCGACAACATGTTGCCAAGCTGAGCAGCAGCAACGCCAGCAGCTGCACCCGCAGCAATCACATCCGCTTTGGCTGAGTTGGTCATGGCAGCTGTTGCTCCAGCTGTTGCTGTTGTGGTTGGTTGTGGCTTGGCGTGCTTGCCGCTGCCATGCTCCGTGTAGATTAAAGCTGCAGCCACATCACTCATGGGCATGTTTGATTGGTCTCTTTGCTGTGCCTGGCAGTGAGAATGATGCAAATGCAAATGGTGGAAGCTGCTGACGGCCAATGTTGATGAGGAGGTAAACAGAGTTAGCTAGGCGACGCGAGTGGCATTGTCTGCAAAGAAATAAGAAAAAAACAAAAACATCAATTTAAATCCATTCTTGTTATCAACAATGTTGCACAGTGCATGCCAAACTGTGCGTGTTGCGACACATACTGCTCTGGCCAAACAGCTGAGCGCCGCTGTCGATGCAAACGCACAGCCCTCGGTTTGGTAGCCCTGGCACAACACCTAACACCTATGCAAAATATGCCGTCTTGCTCGCACGCACACGCACACACACACACACTCACCCGTCGACAAAAATAAAAAAAAAAAACAAAGCCCGTTTAGAAAACAATGCACACAATAAATTCGTCGCTTTTTCCCACAGCATTCGTTTAGTTAGTCGAAACGTTCTGATTTTGACTTACATGTGCGTTATTGTTAACACAATTCCATTGTGTTCACTCGGCTTGCTGTTTAGCCAATTTTCATTCGCCTTGCCGTCGCCAGAGTTGTCAGACTGTTTCGCTCATCAAATCGAGAAAGAAATCCGCATTTGCGTAGTGATGCGATTGTTGCATATGTGCATCTGACAGCAACTTTCAAAAGTGCAAATAATGCGTGCTGCCGTTGTTTTATTTCAAATGGTTTTCAAATTAAGCTGAATTTGTTGCTCACAAGTGCAGCTGCAATGCAGCCATAGTTCAGCAAACCGATAACTAATAATCGATAGACGGCGCAATTTTTGAACTGGTGTGAATAGATAAAACTTCGTCCGTTATTTGAAGTGTTTTTTTTTTATTTACTGTAAACTCTTACTTAAATTAAACAATTATGGAGTTTATTGTACAACAGACTCTAAGGGCAAACGAATTAAAATGAACTAATCTCCAGCTTTTACACGTGAGTATATGTATATAGTAAGTACAATTCCGTTTAGTTCTGCTTGAGCTGCTTTCGCTGCAACAGTTTAAATTCTGGCGCCCAAACAATATTGTTAACAAATTCGCCCAGGAAGTAGCAAATCACACTCAAACCCACCAAGCCAGCAAACATAACAGCTCGCAGCGGTATGGGCAAGATTTCGAGTAAGGGATAAACCCATTGGCCGCTAAAATAGCGCACAATATTCACCCAAATGACGTAGAGTATCATAAAGGCCACGTTGCCGGTGACGCCGGCCAGGCGACTGGGATAACGTCGGAAGCAGGTAAACATATCCATGATGGCCAGAAGCGCAACATTCGTGTGAACCACATGATTCAGCCAGCTGCAATGAACCAGTTCAACAATCAAAAAAACAATACCGAATATGGTCACACTTGCCTGGGGAAGATTTCGTCCAGCGCGGCGGGAAAGATGAGCTCACGATCATACAAATAAATGACCCAAAACGAGATGCACACATTATGCGCAATGGGAAATGCAAACGTGGCGAATATATAATCACGTAGCTGCCGTAGAAAAGACTTTGGCGCCATGCTCACTACATTATTGCCGAATAAATCATTTAGCAACGCAACGATGTGGTAAATGGCCTGCACGATGACATCGAGAAATGTCAGATACTTGAATTTGCCACCCCAGCGTGTTTTTAGCTCCTCCTCCTCATGCAAGCCCTCCGGCCAATCCAATTTAAAGAGATAATAGTAAATGCCATAGCAGAACTGCGCACCGGCCAGCAGGTGAACCAGAAATCGCAGGTAGTTAAATGCACCGCTCGTGTAGGCATCGTTGCACGTCTCCAGTCGATTGGTAGTCGCTTGAGCGGCTTCTCTTATAGCGTTCAGCTCACGTATTTTCTTCTTACTCTTGGCCATAGTTTAAATAAATTAATTAACAATTTACGAACGCGGCGTTTGCTGACGGTGCAGCTGATAGAGCTGCCAGGGCTGCAGCAGCGGTACATGTGCTAACATTGTTTACATTAAGCATAACATATGCCCGTATGACACGAGCTTTGTTAACTATATAGTTGTTGAATATACACCTATACTGACAAGGCATACAAAATGTTTATAATTAAAATACTTTTATATAATTAATAAATATTTATACTAGTATGACAAATTTACAAATAAAAATTGTACAAGTTAACTGGCGCTTAAAACATTGCTCACAATTGTATAACAGACAAGCTCGTATCATTCATGTATGTTTAACAGAGCTGCTCTGCCGCTGTTAATGAAAAGAACAGTAATTGGCAAACAGCTGTTGCATATTGTTTTGATCAAACAAACAAATTAGTTAATTGCGCAAAATATTTGGGAATGTGGAGAAGAGCATTATTTAATGCACAAAATGTGCAGAAAGTATGTATAAATCTAATGTTAATTGCAATATATATTAAGGTCAAATGATATTTGCAGTTGAAAAGCCTAAATGTGCGCCAATTGGCCGCAAAGGCGACTGCACCGAAATTGTTGCAACTGGAGCAAGTGCACATTGAGGAAGCCGTTAAAATGGAGCCCGCATTGTCAATTTATACGCCCGAAATATGGCGACGGGCACACGAAACCTTCCAGAATCATGGACTGGAAACTATGAGCTTTCTGCGCATTGTCACTGGGAATCCAGATGTGCTGAAGCGCACACCAGACCGAATCATAAATACTCTAGAGATTTGGCGCGCCTGCCAGTTTGGCGAGACTTTGCTGCACCTGCTGTTGACCAAATATCCGGAGCTGTTGGACGTCACTGATGCCCACCAATTGCTCACGCTGAGCTCCTATTTGAAGAGTCGTCTGTCGACCAACAAAAATGTCTGGAAGGTGCTGATGAATAGTCCGGATTTGATGGCACAGCCGGAGTACTTGATAGAGCAGAAGCTGAATTATATTTTCGATGTGATGCGCATTGAGGTGCCGGAGATTGTGAAATCTTCTGCGCTATCCTTGCCCTTCGAGGAGCTGCGCTGCCGTCACATCTTTCTGGTTCGGTTGGGTTTGTTCAAGCCACGCCCACTCAAGGCGGATCCCAATGAGCCAACGACGAATCATAGACTATATCAGATAACGGATACCTCGGAAAAATCCTTTGCAACCAAAATATGTCACGTTACACTGCCCGAATACGAAGCCTTCAAAGAGCTGTTGGCGCGCGAATTGGAGCGCAAGTCGAGAAAAACTGCAGCTGAGGATGAATTTAGTGATGAGGAAGCAGCTTAGACTAATTGTTATTAAGATTTATGTTATGCAGCAATTAAATTGATTGTCAAAGTTCTAAATTTTTAAATTTTCTGAGAAGCTGTTAAAATTGTGCTTGATTATATCACTAACCATACAACACATAGATGCGTCAACTAGAACAAAGTTATTCCACACTGAAAAACTTGTGCGTGGTGGACCACTCAACTTCGTATTTGCTCGGCTCGGTCGGTTTAGGCTCAGCCAGTAAAAATATGGTCCGGCAAAATCAGTGCGCTGCGAGCGCTCAACCGAAATGGTCACATTCTCATATAAAGAACTACCATATGCTATTTTTTCCTTACTCTCTCTCTCTCTCTCTGCTCTCTCAAGTACATATACACGTATGGCGTACACACAACTAGCAGCGTACCCAAATTGAAATTCGTTCGTCGAGACGTTTCATTCTTTCCCTTCTGAGAGAAGAGTATACCAAATTGTTGAAAGGGTGTGCCATGCTCATGCAAAATGTTTACAATTTCATTATTATTTGTGTGAAGGGTATGAAAGCGTTGGTGCGCTTAGCGAATATGTTTTTGAGACCAGCATGCACACACATACACAGTCCCTTGCTTACATACATATATGAGTATTTGTGTGCGAAACTCTTGCTGCCTGTGGTTGCTTGATTTTGTGAACTGCACACACACATTTTTATATTAGTACATTTCCTTTGGCGTGTGGGGTATTTAGAATTATGTGAACGATTTTGGGTTTTGTTCGATCTTGTGGACTTCCAAATGCGCTTCACACATATGTGTGTACATATGTGCATACTTACACCTGCATATATGTATGTACAATATATAAGTATATAAATGTATCTACAGATATCGATATTAGACCATACTTTAATAAAATAGGTACATAAACATTTTCAAATCGAAAAATTATGGTAATGCATTTACTAAAAGGTTTATTTAATTCTTTTAAATATATCGGGTAGTGGACTATAAAAGATTTAGTTGCGTCTATGTATTCACAGGTGCCAGACTACATCAAGCTATACTTCATATTGCCAAAATGACTTGCAGGTCATAAATGCTCATTTCATTCACTCTACAATTCAAACCATACAAAATATACAAACTACTGACTGAATCGCGGACACTGGACAATTTCGATCATCGCATAACATACACACAAATATGCAAATGTGTGTGTGCAGTCCACAAAATCAAGCAACCACAGGCAGCAAGAGTTTCGCACACAAATACTCATATATGTATGTAAGCAAGGGACTGTGTATGTGTGTGCATGCTGGTCTCAAAAACATATTCGCTAAGCGCACCAACGCTTTCATACCCTTCACACAAATAATAATGAAATTGTAAACATTTTGCATGAGCATGGCACACCCTTTCAACAATTTGGTATACTCTTCTCTCAGAAGGGAAAGAATGAAACGTCTCGACGAACGAATTTCAATTTGGGTACGCTGCTAGTTGTGTGTACGCCATACGTGTATATGTACTTGAGAGAGCAGAGAGAGAGAGAGAGAGTAAGGAAAAAATAGCATATGGTAGTTCTTTATATGAGAATGTGACCATTTCGGTTGAGCGCTCGCAGCGCACTGATTTTGCCGGACCATATTTTTACTGGCTGAGCCTAAACCGACCGAGCCGAGCAAATACGAAGTTGAGTGGTCCACCACGCACAAGTTTTTCAGTGTGGAATAACTTTGTTCTAGTTGACGCATCTATGTGTTGTATGGTTAGTGATTATATATAATTATATATTAACATGCCGTTTACATGTGAATGGCAATTGCTGCTTGTTTATTTACGTTAGGCTGTAACAGCGTACTCCGCCTGAGCAGCACGTTTTCATGTGAATGGCAAACAATTCCTATCTGGCTCGAGTGGGTGGCACTTGGGGGAATTTTATTTAAAATTTAATTAAAATCCAATATTTTGAGTTGTTCAAAAAGCTGCCAATATTAAATTGTTATCAATAGATTCAGCATACACACATGGCCCGTGTGCAGCAGCTGTTACCGCGCCTCTAGCCCAGCAGCAACACCCACAAAAAACGGCAAGAAAATAAATCCATGACAGCATGTCGGGTAATCCCTTTGATAGCACCGAGGAGGAGCCCAGCGCCAGCAGCGATGAGATACTGGAGGGCTTTTTATGTCCCATTTGCCGTGCCGATTTGAAATCAATTGATTTCCTCACCGAACACTTTGCACGTCAACACGCCGAGGAGCAGGACGCACTCAAGTCTGTGTTCAAGGATATCTTTACCAAAGCTAAGAAAAAGATTCTGAATAACTTTGAGGATGAGCGCACTCGTGCACCGTCGGCTGCCTCACCAGCCAGTGCCAGCGCCAGTGCCAGTGGCAGCAATGCAGCTGGCTCCAATGGAGCCGGAGCCAAGCCCAGCAGTGGCAGAGCCCAGCTAAATGTCTACCAAAATATGTCGAAGCAGACTGCGGGCGCGGAGCGTTCCTACTTCGATTACTTTCAAACGGTGCGCAATCCACGCCTGGAGCGCTACGCCAGCGAGACGAATAAGCTGATTATTCGGCTGCATCGCCTGCTCAAGGATTTGCCCACGGATGCAGTGCAGCGCAAGCAGCACGAACAGCAGACGGTGCCTTGGTTGGATGGCAGCTCCGTCAAGCTGTGTCCCAGCTGCGCCAAGAGCTTTCACATTGCCAGGCGGCAGCATCACTGCAGGCTGTGCGGCGGCATCATGTGCAACGATTGCTCCCGCTTCCTGCAGCTGGAGAATGCATGTGAGCCGGAGTATAGCCAATCCTAATTAAGTGTAGCTTCTCTATATATATGTCTCTCTTCCAGTGCACTTGGCCAGCTTGTCCAGCACACGCGGCGAGCCACTGCAGCAGCTGCAGCATCCGGACTATCGCGCCATACGCCTCTGCCAGCATTGCCTGTGGCTGCTGGACACGCGTCAGGACATGCACGAGAGTCGCACCTGCCGGCCGCTGCTCGCCCAGGTCTACGAGGAGATCAGGCAGCTGCAGAAGCAGGTGACGCCCGATCTGGACATGTATTTGAAGATTGTCAATAGTTTGCACGAGGGCGAATCCATCTTTACGCTGGCGGATGCGGGCGCCTTGCGTGGCAAGATCGGACAAGTGGCGGAAAAAATTGATTTGCGGAGCAAACGCATTTTGACCATCCACTCGGAGCCGGGCAGCCGCGACGAGGCGCTCAAGAAGGCCATACGATTGAGCTGTGTGCAGGCCATAAAGGAGCGCATGCTCTCGCTGCCTCCGCTGCCGGACGAGGGGTATATAAGACAGATTCAGGAGCGCAAGCGAATCGAAACGGAGCAACGGATACTGACGGAGCAGCGCATGGCCATGGAGGCACACGAGCGAAAGGCAACAACGGTCCAGGCTGGAGTTACTCAAGAAACTCGCAGCTTTGCCCAGGGCGTAAGCTAATAAGAATTTGTAATTACTTTTTGTAATATTAATTGGAATTGCTTTGTAGTCCGATCTGCAGTCACTGAACAATTGGTCGGCGCCGCAAGCCTCGACGACCGTCACCATGGTTGATGATCCTCTCATCGAGCAAATCAATATTATCAAAGGCTACATTAAGCAGGCGCGCGAGGATCTCAACTTCGATGTGGTCGAGACGCTGGAGCTAAATCTGCGCGAACTGCAGCGGGAAGTCTACGAGCGGCAGCGACAGTCGAGCAACAGTGTCCAAACAGCCCAGTCGGACAGCTAAGCATGCCTACAGTATATGCTTAAATGCCCGAACAGCCCAGTCGGACAGCTGCTAAGCATGCCTACAGTATATACCTAAATGCCCGAACAGCCCAGTCGGACAGCTAAGCATGCCTATATCTGCTTAAGTATACATGCATAGGCAGCTGTAATCAGGGAAATAGTAGTGCGACTGAAATGTTTGGACAGCAAAATTTTGGTATAAACATAATATTTAAAAAACATTTTGAATGTGTGTATATATTCACATATAAATATATATGTTCATTTTAATACTCGTTAATCACCAAATTTTGCTGTCTAACATTTCAGTCGCACTACTATTTTTCTGAGCACAGCTGTATAAATGTGTTTTATATATCCATTTCCGCTTTGACAACACAAAAAATAAATGTGCAAACTTATTTTTGCTAGTGTATTTTGTATTAACGAAAGCTGTGCCTATTACATGTGAGAATTGTATGTCCTACTGGGATTTTCATGCAGATGCTTAACAGTCAAAAATCACTTTAACAGTCGAGCAACAGTATCTGAACATTCCAGCCGGCAAGCTACAGTAGCTGTATGTTAAGTGTTTAAGTACATACATACATACATACATACATATGTATATGTATGTGTGTATAAATAGATATATGCAATTCTGTTCTTTAGCGTGCGTATGTATGTATTTTGTGCTTAAGACGAAATATTGTGCGTATTACATGTGAGAGAGAAATGCATTTCCAACTGGATTGTTATATTCGAGACACACACACACAGCATCTGCTTAGGACTTTAGACCCACAGACGCAATCAGAGATTTCACTTTGGTGATGTAGGCAGTTTGGGCGTCGGCTTGGCTCGTGCCCTTCAGCTTGTTCCAGGCCTCCCATTTGGACTTGCCTTTGAAGTCGAGGAAACCAGGTTTGTCTGCGCCGAGCACACAGTTATTATTAATAATTCAACTGTAATAAAATAAATCAATTTTCACCTGTATTGCAATCGCCCACATTGGCCTGCTTGTAGAGGCCGTACAATTCGAGTAAATCGCTGTCAGCCGGTGTGCTGCTCAAGTTCTTGACATCCTCAGCAGCTTGGTTGAATTCCTGATACATTTTAGAGCATTAATTTACTTTAATTAACGTTAATTTCGCATTTTCTTACCTGTAGTTCCGACATGATTATCTAAATAATTAACTATACTAATGTCCATCTCTAAGCGACCGCGATAGTTGACACGAGAGAGTACCACTGTTAATTAACAGAGACAGGGCTGCCAGCTGTTAATGAAAAACACAAATTGTTGCAAAATATTAAAAATAATTATATGTACAAACTAAGTTTCGAATATTATTATATGAAAAAAATCATTTAAACTCTTTTAAAGCCCAATTAACTTTATTTCATTTAGCACTTTATTAAATATGCTAACTTTGCTGCTCTTGCCGCCAAATGTGCAGCACTGTCGTTTAACAGTCACACAAAATTCGTTTAACAGCAGCGACTCTGCTTGCAGCTGTTATTACGCGTCGAACTTGCACAGCGAACGGACGTGTTTGCGCGTGGGCGTCTTTGTACAAACAAAAAAATCGAAATCAAAACGCAACTAAAAGAATTTAATAATAGCCCAAACACAACAAATATCGTGTGTGAGTGTGTGTGTCAAAGTGCAGTGTGACGCCGCATTATAGTGTAATTAGCAATAAATCATTGCGAGCGCAAAATCAAAAAGAAAGTGCCAAATAAAAAAAAAGAAAAGTAAACGCACAGCGCGATTTGTTATTGCTAGAAATTTGTTGTGCGTTCAGCCGTCGTTGTGTGTGTGTGTGTGTTTGTGTTCTGTTGTGTTGTGTTGTTGCTGTATCGGCGCGCGAGGCGCTGCTTATGCAAATGTGGTATGATTATGAATTTACCTAGCAACTAGTATCCGATCTATAGATTTATATGCCTATATAGTAAGATTTATATGCACACACACATATGCAAACATGTGTGCCATGGGACCCATGCTAATTGGCCAGCAACACGTAACTGTTATTTTAGAATTTTTATTAAGTTGGCTGTTTTCGAATTTGTATTTTGTATGTGTGTGTGTGTGTGTGCATCGATTCCTTTGCTGCGCTGCCGGCGTCGACAATTCTAGCATGCGATAAATTTATAGCCCAGCTGCAACGTTGCCCTTGGCATGTTGTTGTTTTATGTGCGTTTTCGTTAGCTAAACAAATTTTTCAGCTACCAGCTATAACAATTGAAGTGCGAAAAGCAAACAAACAAGCAACAACAAGCAACAACAATAGCAAACAACAGCAGACAACAAAGCCGACATTTGATTTTCTATTCAAATGCGGCATTCCATGTCATTTCCCATTCCCCACTCAGTGCCTTCTTCCTTCCTGCCTTTCCGCCTGGGTCTCGCTTTTGTTTTTCTTTATTTACTGTTGTTGTTGTTGTTGTTGTTTTTTTTTTGGTAGATCTAATCGAAAGCTGAAGCGAATGTTAGTGTAAAGCGACTCGTTCATTATATTTAGCTTAAACAAATGTTTTTTTCTCCCTCTCTCTCTCTCTCGCACTCTGTCTCAGATTTTCATAAAGATTGAAAGCGATTTTTGGTTTTTAATAGCAAAATATAAATTTTACGTTTTTCCATTTGCTATAGAAATGTGTTGGGAAAACATTTCGCTTGAATTGCATTTGGTCATAATGGATTTTTTTTAATTTTAGAATTTTATAACTTTGTGTGTGGTGTTTTTTTTTTTCAATTAACTTTTTGACTTTGAAATATTAGAAAACTAGAATTTTTTTAAGAGGAAACTAAATGTAAATGATTTTGTGGAATGATGATTTATGTAGAAGAAGAAGGAGAAAATGAAGTAGCAGGTAAAGATAATGAAGAATAAGAATTGGAGCAGGAAAGGTAATGGAAAAGCAAAAGGAAAATGAAGAGGCGAAAGAAAAAGAAAAGGAAAAGGACGAGAAAAAAGAAAAAAGAGAACGAGGAAGAGGAAGATTAAGAAAAGATGAAGAAAGAGAAGCAGAAGAACAAGGAGAACTAGAGGAAGAAGAGCAGTAACAAGTAGATGAAGACAATGAGGAAGAAGAAAAAGTTGAGAAATAGGAGAAAAGGGTTATATGACCAAGGCTAAGAGAAAGAAGCACTTGCTGAAGAAGAAGAAGAAGTGTAAGCAGAAGAAGCATAATAGGAATAAGAAGTAGAAAAGAGGATTAAAAAGAAGAACGATTAAGAAGAAGGGTTGTTTTAAGAATATGACGATAACGAAGAAAATGAGAGTGAAGAAAAGAAGATAATGATGAGGAATAAAGAGAAAGTGAAAACGATTAGTCAAAGTAGAAATACTAGAAGAGAAGAGATGTACGAATAAGAATTAATGTAAACAGAAAAATATAATAAATGGAAAAAGAAGGAACAAACAGGATGTGCAGATGAATATGATAATAAAGAAAAGTAAAAGACAAGAAAAAAGTGAGAGTAAGAGACATAATGAAAGAGATAAGCATAACTGAAAGTGTCATCATGAAGATAGAAAGGGAGAGAGATAAGAAGAGGGAGAGAGAGAGAGAGAGAGAGAGAGAGAGACAGACGCAGAGAGATAGGGAGGGAGAGAAAGATAGAGAGAGAAAGCGAGAGATAGAAAGATAGAGATAGAAAGAGGAAAAGATCAGTTTTAGGTACTTCCATATGTCAGCTCTGTCTTCCACTCTCTCTCTATCTTTCTCCTTTTCTCTCTCTCTCTCTCTTGTTTTTCTTTCTAGTCCTCCCCCTCTATCTCTCTTCTTTTCTCTCTCACTCTATGTTGTTCTCCTTCTCTATCTACATCTTTCTTTCTCTCTCTCCCCGTCTCTCTCTTTCCCTCTCATGTTTCTCACTTTCCTTCTCAGTTGATTTGTTTATGCAGCTGTTGCTCTATTTATAATTTCATTAACGCAATTCAAGAGCAGCGAACAATTCACTTGACTTTTAACAATTTATTATGGCACTTAAATAATCGCAATTTGTTTTGACAGACTTTCATTTTCCTTTTATTTTTATTTTTATTTTTTATACATATATTTGCAATGACACTTAACGAGCCCTTATAACGAACTTTATCTTGCTGATATTGATAAGCTGAAGTCCATTGACATTCTCATTCACATTTTAGTTTCAATGAGCAGCGATTCATGTTGACCCACTCGGAGTTGTTGCTGTTGTTGTTGCCACTTCTGATCAATAGAGGGGTAGGGGTGAGGCAGGGCTAGGGGCAGACTAACTCTTATCAGCTGCAACTGCCACTTGCGTTGCACTTGGCAGTTGACAATGAGCCCACGGTTAAGTGTTGAATATACAATACGAAGTGGACTTTGTTCGACTGAATGGTTCATTAAAATGAACTAGTGAACTTGTTGAGTGATTGAAGTTGAAGCTATCATGAACTATGCTTTCTGCTTAGTTATTGAATCTTTCGTTGTGTTCAGTAAAAATACGAATTTCAGAGTTTTTTCATCTTTTGGGAACTGAATGTTTTATTACAATAAAATGCACTACTGAACTTGTTCACTGAGTAATGAGTAACATATACAGATATATAGGAAATATTCAAGATGTATATTAATTATCTAACAATCTTACTAAAATATAAACCAATCAATTCTATATAGTTCTGTTCACAGGGTATTTAACAGTCGTGCACATTAGCAAACTCTTGTGTTATTGACTGTGATTCGAGACTTTTCAACCGATGCTATTTTTTGATAATATCTAAACTTTATGGCAAATGGCACTCCCACGGATTATATCTAATCAATTTCTATATCTTTTAAGCAGATTTCCCATGAATTTCAATTGCACAAAAATTCCATTTGAAGTCTACGAAATTGAATGTGTTTTGCTTGTTTCATTTTTCTTTGCTCTCTGATGATTCACTTTCTCAGTTTACTTTATTTTTCTTTTTTTACAATTTGTATTTCTTGCATGTTTTTGTAATTTGCTATTTTCATTAGGTTATTAGCAATAGCATATTAGAATTGGAAGCTAATGAGTGTGTGAGTCACCTCCTTGACCTCATAATGCTCTATTTGAGTTAGGTCGGGCTGTAGGAATATTATTAATCTATAATTTCTATTTATACTTGTGATACGAGTACTCTGTATTTTGAGATTGGGGAAACATGTAAAAATAAAATATATGTTTATACAAATTAAAGATTATATTTATAAATTAGTAATATTTATTTATATATTAGTACAAACAATATACATATAGTAATATATGTACAAATATATAAATATATAAAAAAATATATATAATTGTTTATTATGATTTTTAAATATAATCTAGAATTTATATATAAGTCTAGACATATTTATTTTTATATTATGTGTTAAAATATTTTTTTTTTATATTAATAATCATCTAGATTTTCCATATATAATTATTATTTACCTATATTTTTTATAATTACTATATTATATTTTACTATTATTATTTAATTTATTATTTATTTTTTAAAATATAAAATTAGTTAATTATTAATTTGTTATTATTTTTACTTCTTTTGTTATTATTATTTTGTTATTTATTTTAAATATATTTGTTGTATATTTAATTTATTATAATTATTTTTTAAATTAAAATTTTTTTTTAAACTTCTTTTGTTATTAATATTTTATTATTTATTTATTTACTTTAAATATATTTTTTGTTTTTTTAATTTGTTATAATTTTTTTTAAATTTTAAAATATTTTATTATACTATTTTTTATAATTAATTTGTTATTGTTTTTAATATTTATTTATTTTTTATATCTATTTTATTATTATTATATGTTTTCTGCTCGTTTTCGTGTTTGAGGTAGGTGATAATGCTAGATGCATCGTCAGTCAGGTCGTCACTTTGAGCGGAGTGCCGATCTCCAGTTGCCAAAAACCCTCCTTTTAATGGTATTTCTTCCACCATGCCATCGGCCGTTATTCTACATTAACTCAGCATCTTTCTCTTTGCCCATTGCTCCATTAGGGTCTCCACTTTGACCCTTCACCTATGTTTTCTGCCAGGTTAGCTCTGTCTTCTATCCAGCTTTCGCAGCAGTAGAAAGTTGGCGCTAAGTTGGCTTCTAGTGAACTTTGTGCTGCCAGGTAGGCCAGGAGAGAAATGAATATTCGATAACACTTTCAATCGAGATCATTGAGAACATTGTTAAAATCAAAACTAGGCAAATCAATAAAAATTGTGAGAAATGTCTGTAAGCAATGGAGGCGAAGGCTTAAAGGCGCCAACTTCAACTGTTGAAGGAACATTCGCAGCTCTGGCTGCGGAAGCTAGCACCATCAACACCAACACCACCTACACCACCAACACCACTAGCAACACCGACACCAATGCACCTCCACCATTCGAGCTGGATATTGTGATCAATAATGTCGTCTGCTCGTTCAGTGTGCGCTGTCACCTGAAGCTGCGCGAGATCGCGCTGCACGGCGCCAATGTGGAGTATCGTCGTGAGAATGGCATGGTGACGATGCGCTTGCGTCGTCCTTATACGACGGCATCGATATGGTCGTCCGGCCGCATTACTTGCACGGGCGCCATTTCGGAGCCGCAGGCCAAGGTAGCGGCGCGTCGTTATGCACGCAGTTTGGCTAAATTGGGATTTCCGGTGCGCTTCCAACACTTTCGGATTGTCAATGTACTGGGCACGTGCAGCATGCCCTGGCCAATACGCATCGTAAACTTCTCGGAGCGACACCGTAAGAGGGCCTGCTATGAGCCGGAATTGCATCCGGGCGTCACCTTCAAAATGCACGATCCGAAGGCCACGCTCAAGATCTTCTCCACGGGCAGCATCACGGTGACGGCGGCCAGCGTGAGTGCCGTTGAGTCGGCCATACAGCGTCTGTATCCGTTGGTTCATGAATTCCGCACTCGCCCCCTGGTCGACAACGTGGACGATGGCAAAGCCAAGCCGAAGCTACCAAGTCTGATTAAACGTCCAATGCCAGTGACGCCCAATGCCATGTCCATGGCCATGCCCATGACCATGCCCATGCCCATGCCCATGACTATGCCCATGTCCATGCCTGTGTCCATGCCCATGCTGAATGTGAAGTCCGGACTGAGGCGTGAGCAGCCAACGGCGCCGCCGAAAACTGCGCCCAGGGAGAATATATGTGGCAATGCGCGTCGTCGCGCCGCCGAGTGCTGGGCCAGCAAGTTGAAGAAGAAGCGTCCGCGCTTCAACGATCCCGGCTCCATGGCCATAATCAATGCCGGCAACCTGGCCCGCTCTGTGAAAATCCGCAGCAAGTTGGGCCGAAAGACAGCCAACGATCTGAGCTCGAAGTGTACAATACAAAATAAAGAAACCGATCAATTGGGCACCAACACAGTGGAAGATGAGGAGGACGATAAGCATTGGTAGATCCGGATAGTTCGAATAGAGCTACAAGCTACAAGTCTGGGCTACTATTATAATTTAAAAATAGTTCTATGTTTGCATTCCAAAAATTTCAATTTCATATTATTCTTAAGATGTTCGGTATTAGATGTTCTTTACGAAAAAGAATTGATTATTCCTCAAGTTGAGATGAGTTCAATGTTATTCATTTACCCTTGTATATGGGAATTATTATTATTATAAATTTAATTTGATTTATGAGCATTGCAAAGAGCGGTAGCTGACTAACTATGAAGTCTTATTTGAATTAAATAAAATCTGTTTTGTTTCTTATGTCTCATGTTTTTCTCTATGTTGTATTGCTCTAGTTCTTATTACTTATTTTATGCATTCTCTGTCATTCATATCTAAATTCTATTGTATTTACTCCCTCTATATAATTCACCTTATAATACTTCAGTTGTCCTGCTCATGTTCTGATGAGAGTTCAGTTGTCCTGCTCAAGTTCTCATTAGAATTAATTGCATGAAAATATACTTTACTTTTCTCCCTATAATCTTTCGGTCTCTCATGTGTGTATTCGTGAGAATCGCAAAGAAAGGCAGCTCGTTTTCCCCTAAATAATTCTCCTTTTGATGCCGAAGTTTTTCTGCTAATTGTTCTCCTTTAGCTCTGATTGGAACTCATTGCACGGCAATATACTTGACTAACCTCTGTATTATCTTGCTATGTCTCATTCGATCACTTGAGCATTGCAAAGGGAGACATCTTAATTCTCCTAACCTCTCTCTCTTTCTCCTTTTAGGTAGCAGATATAAATTCATAGTTATCACAAGAAATGTTAAGTTGTTATCTTCTCTATCTCAATAAATGAGAATTGCATAGAGAGGCAGCTTAGTGCTCTCTATTTTTATTGCTCTTCTTGGTACTAGATGTAAATTCATGAGCCTCCCAAGAAGTGTTAATTTTGTATGTCCTTTACTCTGTTTCTTCATCTGTCTTCGACTAATGAGAATCGCAAAGAGAGGCAGCTCTTTTGTTATCTTGAATATATTTAATGAGGTGTTAGATATGAGTACATGAGCATCGCAAGTAAGGTTGACTTATTCTGATCTACTCTGCTTTTTCTTCTTTAGCAACTTAATGTATGAAAATTGCATAGAGAGGCAGATCACTTTGGTCTATATTTAATGAGCTACTAGATGTGAGTATACGAGAATCGGAAAGAAATTCAACTTTTTATCTTCTCTACTCTGCTTTTTCATCTTTGTTAACTTAATTTATGAGAATTGCATAGAGAGGCAGCTCATTTTTGTCTATATTTAAGGAGTTACTAGATGTAAATACATGAGAATCACAAGGAAATTTAACTTAATATCTTCTCTACTCTATTTTAACATCTTCTTTAATTCATAAGTATCGCAAAGAGAGGCAGCAGCTCAGCTTTTCCTCAGTGTTACTGTCCTGCAGCACTTTGTTTAATTTATAAGAATCGCAAATGAATATGAATTAAACTGATATTTGTTTGAGGTAAACTGTGATTTACTATGCCATGAACCTATATAAACATTCTCCTATCAAGTTCATTCACATTCACAATTTGCCTGTTTGTTGTCATTTCCATTTGCATTTCCATTTTCATAAACATTGCGAGGGATCAAAGCTTGCCAATTTGGTTAGCCATTAATTGGCTATTTAAACAATGATTTGTTTTAATTAGCGAGTATTTACCTTGGCTCGAAATGCTTCTCATTCGATTGCGTTTCACGGCCAGTCAATCAATATGGACACAGAGTGTGATTTATGGCCATCGTTAGGCATTTAAATATGATATGATAAACTCATTCATATCTATATCTATATAAGTATATATATATCTATCATAATGCCAGCTGAGCCCCGCTGGGCCTTATCATTTAGCTGACTTTTCACATTTTGTTTCATTTATCAAAGTTTTTTTTTTTTGTTTTGTTCGTTTCCGTTTCGCGTTTTCAAACAACAACAAAAATTGTTGTTGCAATTAGTTTTGGTTCCAGCTCAGCTGCCGCCATTTTTGGCCCAAAACTGTTTTCACTGTCAGCGTTAAAAGTCATTTACCATGCGCCCGCTCCCGCCTACGGCTGCCCCAACTATTGAGCACCTCTGAACCCGTCTCTGTCCATCCAAAACTTGGCAAGCCGAAAAATTTGCGGCTTTTATTGGCCAGCCCCGAAACCTCACACTCATATTCTCATCCTCCTTCTCATTGATTCTCAAAAATGCGCCCTCAACATTACGAGGCTTTTCATATATATATATATAGTATATAGTACAGCTATATAGTGTTTGTTGGGTAGGTTAGGCATGGGTGGGCAACCACATTTATAAAACTGCAACAGCTGCAGTTATTTTTGAGCTTGTTTGTTGTCATTGATGTGGCTGCAATGGCGCTGCTCTTACTATGAGGGGTATTATGAAGTGAACAAAGAAAGATATACTATGAATTTGTGAGAATCACAGAGAAAGACAGCTTAATTTATAAATATTATCTGCCTACCACAAGTCATATTTGCATTAATGAGAATCACAAAGAAAGGCAGTTCAGTGCCAAATTGAATTATTATTATTATAATATAATATTTGCCTGCTGTTATATTTAAATTTATGAGAATCACAAAGAAAGTCTGTGCAGTCTAATATATTGAAAATAAATTAAGATATTATGAGAATCACAAAGAAAGGCTGTTCAAATTAGCATGTTCTTAATCATTTATCAATTTATGAGTATCATAAGTCTATCTACATTCATGAGAATCACTAAGAAAGGCAGCGCAAGTTAGTATATTATTTGCCTCATGTTGCTCGTATTTACAATGAGAATCACTAAGAACGGCAGCGCAATTATCAGTATAGTTGCCTGCTCTTAATCATATTTAAATTTATGAGAATCACAGAGAAAAGCAGAGCAGCTGACAAAATAATATACTATTGTTATAAGTGAAAATACTATTAAGCCTATAAGATTTTATATTTGATTAAATTTGGCATAGTAAAGCTCTTAGTAAAGTTCGTATGAAGCTTGAAGAGCAAAAAAAAAAAATCTAAAAATATATTTTTAAAATTGTTGAATGTTATTTAGTTAAAGCACTAAAAATAGTTTTGAATATTGCAAGTGGTGAGATCGAAAGAATATGTTTTAATTTGCTAAAGATAGAATAGGTAAGTTTGGGTAAGATGGAAGAGGCATGCATATGTTAGGGATATATAGGGAAAACTATCTCAACTATGACTTGTCGAATGTCAAGATCAAAGTAACTTACGAACGAATTCTGAAGAAAATATGGGAGAGAATAGGGTTGGATAGTATGGGCATATATAAAATAGATATCTAGAGATTCTTATTTTTTATTTTTAACATTTTATAAGACAGAGAATCATAGAAAAGTTGATTTCATCTTTGACTTTATTTAAGAAAGAAATAAATATAATAGTTTAATTCATATAGAGTTTTTTCAATTTCCAACTACAAATTCCGATTTGCTGATGCCAGAGTTAGAATAGAGCATTGCAACAGCGACTTCTACACACTTGGCTGTGGCTATTCTCTGTCTGTGCTTTGGCCTAGCGCCCCCTCGATGTTTGTGCATCAGTGCCACATTTTCAATCGAATGCAACATAGCTGATTGTTCGATGTTGTGCATAGACACAAACGGCTGTTGCCAACCGAATGTGAAATATTTGAAAACAAATTCGCATTTCTGCTGCCTGTGTCAAATGTTTTCAATTTCAGTTTGAACTTGGCTAAGTTGAGCTAGTTTTACAACGAGCTAGAGGTTAGCTGTATATCTATATATATGACATGATATGCGACTTAATATGTGTACGAGGAGCGTTCAAAAAGTAAGGTGACTTGTATATCCTTATTTAAAAGAATGTGAAAAAATATATATAAAGTTTTTTGATTTCATTGATTTAGTTTGATTTTGTTTTACTATTTACTTTGGTATACTAAAAACAGCTGGATTAAAATTTGGTTTTTTTTTGTTTAGGAAAATAAAACAAATAAATTTGTTTTCTTCAGCTAAAAATTGTTTTTTTTATTTATTTATTTGTTTATTTTTTAATATTTTCTTGTTAATTTAATAATATTACTAATAGAGAATAATTAGTGAAAAATGCATTTTTAAATGAAAATGTTTTTTTAGCACTTAAAATTTGTATTTTTATATTAATTTTTTTTATTCTTAAAATACTTGATTTTTCTTATTTTTCAAATAATTAATTTTTCTTATTTTTTTAATCAACAATTTTTCTTTATTTTAATTCTTATTTTTTTTTTTTTTTTAACAAAATTAATCTTTTTTTATTTTTCAAATATTTAATAATCTTCTTTTTAAAATAAATAAGCTTTCTTATTTTTTAAATCAACAATTTTTCTTATTTAAAAAAAAAACATAATTTTTCTTATTTTTAAAATAATAATTTTTTTAAATGTTTTAAAATTTTATTTATACTTTTACTAAAGAGCCATTTGTAAAGTATAACAAATGATTATTTAATTAATTATTATCATTTTTTTTATTTTAAAAAATTCAATTAAGAAATTAGACTATTTTTATTCTATTTAGTTTAATATTTATTGTATTTAATTTTATTTTTATTTCAAAAACTTTGACTTTTTATGTTTATTTAAAATAAAATACATAAATGTATGTATTTTCTTATCTATTTAGACTACTTTTCAAATTAGCTTTTATCTCAAATGCGCTAATTACAAATTGCCTTTGTTTAGTTCCGCTTTGACTTGCTCTTGAACTAGTTCCGTTTAGGCTGAGACAATGCCGTGAAAAAAAGGTGAGACGCGCCTGCAAAATTAGCTTCGTTTCTGTTTACATGTTTTTAGCAAAAAGTTTGTGAGATTTTGTTAAACTTAATGATTCTAGATTTCTGATGATATTTTGGTAAAAATAAAGTTTTTAAAACATATAAAAAATTTGTGAAAATATTTTCTTTTGTGATAAAAGTTTTTTTAAATATTTAAAAAATTTGAGAAAATTTGTTCCTTTATGATAAAGCTTTTTTGAAGTAATAACAATATAAATCTAATAAATAAAGCTTTACTTACTTAACTTTATCAGTTAATGTATGAGATATATGAATGGTTGTGACTTCCTATGTGGACTACAGATTTACATATATCTTCCATGTAGTAACATGTGGATTATATATGCATATTTTTCTAATATATACAAAAGTTAAAAAAAGTTATTATTAAAGCTTTCAGTTTTAATTAAAAAGTTCATAACTTTTACTTTTACTTTGACTTGTCTTATCACAATGCTTAGCCAGTTGCCTTTGCTTTTAGCCTTGAGCTAGTTTCGCTTGGGCTAAGACAGGGAAGATTCTAGAAAGTATTAAGTACATATTTCTTTTTCATTCCGTCTTATCTAGTTTACAGACAGCTGCATCTTCGAGCGGCAACAGCCGCTGTTTGACAAGCTGCCCTCCGTCTTGGCTCGCTACCTGGCCAAAATGCAGCCAGCAGCTGCTGCTGCTATTGGCCTTCTTTTGTTACCTGCTCTACGTGTGCACTGCTATGTAGAGGAGCTGCACGAGAACTATTTGATGAAATAAAATTCTACACATGCTGCTCGGGGGTTAAGAGCTCAACGAAATTCCTCAACAATTTTTAGCGTTTGTTTTATGTTTGCGTCATCACTGGCGGAAATGTTTATGTGTATAGGTATATGTATGTATGTATATATATGTATATACTATATATGTATACTCTATATATGTGTGCTATGTCCAAAATATTTAAGTCTGGTTTCCTAAAGGTTTTTTATTCGTTTTGTTTATGCTTTTTAGTTCGTTTTTTGCCGGCTCGCAAAACTTGTTTTCGAAAATGTTTTATTGCATTAGTTCTTTAGCTGTATATACGTAATATATATATACATATATATGTGAATATATGTACATTTTTTTATTAATTTTATTTTGTTGCTAGATTTTTAATTTAATTAGCAGGCAAATTTATCGTTTGCCTTTTTTTTTATTTATATTGCAATTATTTCTTTGCTGCTGACTATTTTTTAATATGCTAGACGTCTTATCGTCTAGTTTTTGATTGTGCTATATAGGTATGTATATAATACATATGCGAGGGGTGTTCAAAAAGAATCGCAAATTTCAAGTTTATTCAAAAATGATTTATTTAGTAAATAATCTTGACTCCTTCGATGCTGTCTTTATCTGCTCTATCGTAGCGTCGTCCTCTAATGATCTTCTTCAATTCGATACTTTGTGAACACACCTCGCATATGCATATATCTATGTAAATGTCAAAAGCTCATGTATTCTACGCTGTTAGCATTTAAATTAGTTAACATTAGCATATCATGTTAAATAACATTTTTACATGATGTTGAATACAAAGTTGTGGTAAGTTTGTATGTGTGTCTTGAGTTTTATTTTGGCTCTCATGATGTGCATAAATGCTCTGTTAACCTGTCAGCCTTTGCATATAATGTTAAATAACATTTGCGCCGCATGTTAACTAAGTTTTTGTTGAATTATTTAACATGATCAACATTGGTATGTCAAAAATCTTGATGTTAATTTACATTATACATGTATATGTAGGTATGCATGTATGTATGTATGTATGTATGTATGTATGTGTGTATGTATTGTATGTATTGTATGTATGCTTGTATGTTCGTCTACTCATGCGTTTATCTTATTGGAATAGCCGTGAGAGAATTCTAAATGTTAAGTTTGTTTGTTATTTTGCTCATGACGCCTCGGTGCGCTTGCTCTGTGCAAATATTGAGATATGTGCTTGATTATGTGCATATTGTTCGCTGTATAATCGGCATATATATAATATATATGTATATATATATTTTTTTTTTATGCCAGCTATATATGAGAAGTAGGACCAAGTGTTCAATGACGCGTTGGTTGCCTTTTGCCACGCTTCGACGCCGTGAAACAATTTACAAATACAAAAACATTTTGAAAAATTGCGAATTATATATGCACATATTTATATACCTATGTAGAGAGAATTCTAGATAAGCGTGGGCGGCAATGTATGCGTCTTGTATATAGTAGATATTTGTGTATATTTTCACCGAATTTTTATTTGGGTTTTTTGTTTTGATTGTGTTTTTCTTGCATGCATTGAAACTAGTTTCTTTTTGGCACAGGCTAGAAATGCAATTCTCTTTATTAAAATAAAGAAGAAGCCAAGCTAAATTGTTGAGGTAGATCAAAAAAATATAGAAATACTTCTATATTATATAATATATATAAATATATATATTATATTATATAGTATAAATAATTATATATAATAAATACATACAAAAATGTAAAGTTACAAAAATAAAAAAATAGCAAAAGCAATCAAAATTATAAAAAAAATGTTTTTATTTTAAATAATAAAAATTTTGAAATTGAATTTAATATATATTTAAAATTAAAAATTACAAATTACTTAAATATATATACAAACAAGTAAGAAAACTCTAGTCGGGGGTACCCGACTAGGAGATCCCCTGAACCCCGTCCGATATGCGTTTTTAAATATATTCCGTATCTTGTATACATTACAAACTTATACAAAATTTAATTAAATTGCTAATCTTGCACTTTCACAATCAAATAGCATGTTTTTATTTTTAAAGAATTTAATATAATTTTTAAAGAGTAATAATAATTTAATAAAAGAAAAAAAATAAAAAATTAAGAAAATACGACATACAAATATTTGACATCGGCTGGATTTGAACCCAGACCTGCAAGGCACGACGTGCCCCGCTTCTATCAACACCGCCACTGCACTGCTTAGACAAGCAGTAGCAAATTTGAACTAACGGCAGTTTAGAATTATAGCAAAATTCACGCAGTCAGCTGTTATTGTTGTGATTCTTAGAACAGACAAGAATGCTCACATTCGAATGTCTCAATGTATGTGTGCACATGTATAGAAAAAATGAAAACAGGGGTGGGTTTCTGGTCACATGTCGCAATTGACAAAACGTTTTGTTTAATTACTTCTCTGATACTTAATGGATTTCAATGAAATTTTCAGCATATGATCTGCATATTATATTGAATATTTTGCAGTTGTATAAAATCGCAAACTCATTCACATATTGGCTATATTTGCAATTAACCTTCAATTTGAAAATTTTTGAAAAATTTTGAGCCAATATCCAAAATCTAACAAAAACCGAAATTGTATAATATATAAATGAAACTAAATGCAAAATTTGGAGACTCTAGCTTCAAACATGTACGAGATATAATTTATTAACTTCATTTCGATAAGGTTTTTAATCGATAACAAAAGAACGGGAAAAGTTATCGATTTTTTAAAACAAACTCGATATGCGCGTGATATACAGGGACTTTAAAAAAAAATTTCAAGTCTCTAGCTCTTATAGGTTCTGAAATTGACGCGTTCACACATACGGACGGACGGACAGACGGACAGACGGACAGACGGACAGACGGACAGACGGACATGGCTATATCGACTCAGCTCGTCGTCCTGATCAAGAATATATATACTTTATGGGGTCTGCCACGCCTCCTTCTGCCTGTTACATACATTTGACATTTTAACAAAACCATTATACCCTGATTTCCCATTTTCAATGGGTTCAGGGTATAAAAAATATTAAATATAAATTTAATATAACGATTAATATTTTTAAGCTAATGAAGCTTAGTTTTTACACATTTTATTCAATAAATATTAAATAATATTGTTTATAGTTGAAATATAAATATTTATAAATATTTCTTTTTAATATCAATTTACATTTTTTAATATTTAAAATATGCATTAATTTCTTAAGCACATATAAAAATCTTAACTTATTACTCACATGCTCCAAGCATATTTAACGTAAATCAATTGGAATTTATTATCCAACACTTAAGTCAATTGCAATTCACCACGAAACGCTATCAGCGCTGTTGCAGCCATGCAGACTATTAGCGCTCGCCCTTCTCTATCATCTCTCTCTCTCTCTCTCTCTCTCTCTGCCTCATTAGCATCTTAATTTCTCATGTCTGGCGGCCACTTGAACTTTGTCTGGGCGTTGCCAGCTCATAATAATATTTGCAATTGGAATTTAATGCACTTGCAGTGCGCGCCCTTTAAGGTGTCCTATAAAAATCAAGTGAAGCGTGCACACGCCCCACCCCGAACAGCCAGTAGGGCAGGTGGCGCCATCTAGTGGCATGTCCGCGTGTCTAGTCGCCATTAATTTCACATTAATTACGAACGCCACAGAGTAGCGCACTTTGGTTTCTTTTTTCTATATCCTTTGAGTATGTGTGTTGAGGGTATATTGGGCTGGAAGTGAGCTATGAAATGCTAAATGTGTGTAAATATGTGAAAATTTATAAGATACAAGATACAAGATTTGCAATTTTAACAATAAACAAATATTGCATTGGCTAACTTTAGCACATTATGTTAAGTTACATATGAATGTAATGTTAAACTATGCGTGCTGTTAACTAACAGTTTAGATGTTAATAAACTTGAGACTGAAGTCAAATGTTAATTTACATGTTGTTGCTATGTTAAACTTATTTAAGGATCAATTCAAATGTTAACTTACATGTTGTTGCTATGTTAAACTGATTCAAATAAGATTTAAATTTAAATAACGGCTTACATTATGTTGTTATTTAAAGTGAACATTTCTTTTCTGTGTGAAAATGTTAAATTATGACTAACAAAAAAGATTTACAGCCTTTTTCCTTAACATTTTGCAGCTATGTTAACTCTTGTCTAACAGTTATAGCTGTGCTTAAGCCAATGTTACAATAACAGTTTAATGTTTTAAAATAATTCAAATCAATTCTTAATTTCGCTGAGCTCTTCTTTACAGGGTATTTTGTAGTTTAGCATTTGCTAGAAAAAAATATATATTTTTTCAGTTTTACGACTGAACATCCGCTGTAATCTCTGGCTTATTGACCAGCTGATGTTACAGTTCGAGAGCTCTTTAAACTATTTATAGCGCCACTAAATTTGTGTCGCGTTCTCTTTTGAGTTTTTTCGCTTTTTTTTTTGTTGTTGTTCTTTTTGCAATTGTGGCCCGTTAACTGCGACTACATTGATGCAGGGTGGTTTAGGTGGGGTCATGTCACGCGTTTTGCTTTTTAATCTACTTTTGTGCTTATGCGGGGCGAAGACTGTGGGTTAGTGACGTCATCTCAGTCACAATGATTGTCAATGTCAATACAGAGCCATGGTTAACCCCTTGTTGCGTGGGCGGCTTTGCAATTGGCCAGCCGACTTAAAAGCCAAATAACTCGATAGCACGCAATGAGTAATTCTCTTTAAAATGAAACAAGTAAGAAAACCCTGGTGGGGAGTGCATGACTGAAAGATACTCTGCAAGTTGACTGATATTGCAGAGCTAGCATCGGATAGGCGGATAGACAGACAGAGAGAGAGAGAAAAAAATGGATGGATGGGCGGACGGACGGACGGATGGATGGATGGACGGATAGATAGACGGATAGACAGACGGATGAACGGACAGATGGACAGATAGACACACGGAAGGACAGATGAAGAGACGGACAGACGGACGGACGGACACATAGAATGACGGGCGGACAGACGGACGAACGGACTATCGATATACAGACAGACGGACGGACATATGAACAGACATACGATCAGACAAGCGAACACATCTGCATCGACTAACCTCGTGTCCTGCCCAAAAATATATATACTTTAAGAGCTTTGAGAATTCTCCTTTTGCCTATAACACATATTTTCACAAACCCATTATCCCCCAAGTTTCCATTTTCAATAGTTACAGGGCATCCAAAGCAACAAACTACGATTCACATTCTTCGCTGAGCAAGCAATTTTCAAAGCAATTAAAACTGAGTAGGGAAAAAAGTTCAGCTAAAAACAGAATTTTTATAGAGTTCAGACGCAGTTCAAAGTGTCACGAAATGCTGCACTTTGATATCGAGAAATACCAACATTATTATTTCTTTTTTTTTTTGGCTGCTTTAATTCAATTATATGAGGGTCTCTCTCTCTCTCTTTATATACACAGATCTGTCTGTGTGTGCGTGTGGTCTATAAATCTTGGTGTAGCCACTATTAATTGTCAGGCAAGTGCAGCTGGTGGGTCAAGAAGTGGGTCAACTGCAATGCATTTTCTGGCTTCTTTTATCAAATATGCTATATATATACATATTATATATATATATTACGTATACGTAAATTTCACTTGGGAAATTAATTTCATAGTGGTTACGCCCAGCTGCCCAGCTGGGCGTGTAGCTAATGGCTTGGCAAGCTGCAACTCTGTACGCCCTCGTCTTCATGTCAAATTGACAAACGGCTGCGACTGGGACAGACGCCTGACTGGACGTACGAAATGCATATCGGCTGCTGTTGCTGCTGCTGCTGCTCTTGGCCTAGATTGATATTTTTGGCCAACACCCGCAGTGTGCCACAGTGGTGCAAAGTGGTGCAAATATTGGATGATGAAGCGAAGAGATGAATGAGAATATTCAAAATGAAATATATACAGCTGTGTTCATAAGAATAGTAGTGTTCATAAAAATAGTAGTGTTCATAGAAATAGTAGTGCTTATAAAAATAATAGTGTTCATAGAAATAGTAGTGTTTATAAAATTAGTAACTTTGTAGCTAGAGCCGCAAAATTAGAAATTAGAATATGAAAATAATATATATGAAACACATAAATATTTTTGCCCATTTTAAACATATTTCAGACCACTGTAAGTGCATAAAAGCTCAGTGGAAGCACATAAATTTATAGTAGCTGCGCTGGCTGGGCGTGAGGTGAGCAGCTAGGCCAACTAGCAGAAGGGTAACAGAAGAGGAGAGGTGAGGTGGGTAGGGACTGTTAGTGGATATTACACATACGACATGTGTTGCGCTTGGGCTGTTGATGTTGCCATTGACAAACAATTTGGTTGATGCAAAAGGGACAAAACATTGAATACGATTTAAGGCAATATTGGCTGGTAACACCTGGCAGGTGGCAGTTGGGAGGTGGCAGGTGGGAGGTGGCAGCTGTGTGGTTGCAGGTGGTTGGCACGTGTTGAACTTTTTTAATTTATTTAAAAGGACACGTAAGCTAGCTCTTCGCCATTTCGCAATTACTCTACGCCCAGTTAAATGTCAGTTCACGCATTTAATGTGGCCTAATAGCTGCTCAACTACCCTGACAAATGTCACTTGACATAAATGGCTGACGTCATTTAATTGCATACCTTTCATTTACTTACCTCTCTTTATTTTTTATTTTTTGTAGCTGTCATAAAGCGTCGTCAGTTTTATGTGTAAATTTCTAAGCTCATTTGCATTCGAAATAAGAACAGCAGAAGTATTTGAATGTTATGCCATTTGGTCAGGCAACACACCTGGCACTATCTACCATACGCATTCATCTCCATTTATCATCGGGCTGGTCAGCCGAACTGTAATGCTTGCGGCTCGCACAATTCCTTATGACAGCGACACGCAACAGTTTTACTGCTCCTCGAGAGGTCGGTGTCACTGACAGCCTGACAGACTGTCAAATGAGTGTCAAACGTGCCTCTGGCCCAGGTATTATGACTTGACATTTACTCGTAACTAGTTCAATAGACAAATGGGCATGTCAACAGGTAACAACTAAGTGGGAGACTACGAGTTGCTTTTTTTTTTGGTTATCTTCAATATCTACAACTGCTAACATTAGTTAGTCATAAAGAAATGGCGTGGAAAATAAACACTCATTAAACAGAAATTATATATGGAATAAAGATAGAATAATTACATGAATAATTTGAAATGAAATTCTTAATAATAAACAATTATTAAGCTGAAATTATATATGGAATAAAGAAAGAATAATTGCATGAATAATTTGAAATGAAATTCTTAATAATAATTCTTCTAAATTAGCTTTAATTGTGGCTGAGGCAAGCCATGTGCAACAGCTGCTAAGCATTTGCATGCTTTACATGAATTTGTTATGTTAATTAGTAGATTTACATGTTATATTATGTTAGTCTGCTATGCAATGCTGTTATTAACAGAGCTTTAACATTTAAATATAAATAAGCTGCAAATACAATGCAAATATTATGAAAGAGCTTGTGAAAAGGAAAGTGAATGAAAGAATTAAGTGAAAAGAGGCAGAGAGAGAGAGAGAGAGATAGAGAGAGAAAGATAGAAAGAGAGACAGACAGACAGAGAGGCAAGTAATGAATACGAAACCAGTTGCTAAGTTTAGGCTGAAAGCAAATGCAAATGAGGCCAATACAGCGAGCACTCGCTAAGTAGAACAAGCTAAAAATGAAGAAAGAGGAGAGAATAGAAGACAGAAGATAAGAGTGAACATAGAAAAGAAAAGTGAAAAGAGAAAAACAAAAGAGATGAGAGATAAGAGATAAGAGATAATAGATAAGTTATAAGAGATAATAGATAAGTTATAAGATATAAGAGATAAGAGATAAGAGATAAGATAAGAGATAAGAGATAAGAGATAAGAGATAAGAGATAAGAGATAAGAGATAAGAGGTAAGAGGTAAGAGATAAGAGATAAGAGATAAGAGATAAGAGATAAGAGATAAGAGATAAGAGATAAGAGATAAGAGATAAGAGATAAGAGATAAGAGATAAGAGATAAGAGATAAGAGATAAGAGATAAGAGATAAGAGATAAGAGATAAGAGATAAGAGATAAGAGATAAGAGATAAGAGATAAGAGATAAGTGATAAGAGATAAGAGATAAGAAAAGAAAGAGCTGTCGACTTCTCTCTTCTGCTTCCATTTTCGACTGATGACTGTACCAGCACATTTCTCATATCTTAAAAAGCTTTTCAACACTTATCATAGTCAAACATTTCGTTGCTAATTGCCCCACAGAGACGTTAAGGTCTACATAGAATTTTGCTACTATTACACAGAATACTTAAAAGTATACTTGATGTGCATAGAGAATTCACAGAGAATGCACAGAGAATGCACATCAAGTATACGACGCATGGGGCGCACTGAGACAGAGCAAATGTTGCTGCTGCTGCTTGGCTTGGCATTTGCCTAAATAAATGTTAATGTTGATTGCTGGTGCTATAACAATAATATCATTGCAATTTATTGCATGCCACAAGAGACGAGAGAAGAGACATGCGACATGAGACATGAGACAGAGGCAAAGTTTGCCAATGAAATGTTCAATTCGAAATGTGTGCCAAGTAAACGAAACGAAAGACAATAACAAAACAAACAGGCAACAATGACTAAACAAAGACTTGCATGTGCTGACTATGAGGATACCCTGTAATTTGTTGAGTGTGGCAAAAAGATGCTTACAACTAAGATTTCAATTGAAGTTTTCTAGTTTCTTTTAAGTCTTGCAGTTGATACTACCCTTTCGCTGCTTACAGGGTATATACCAAGTCACGTCTAAGCAGCAAAAACGCAAACAAAATATACATTACAAATCCAAATTCAAATTGAAATAGCAACAGGCCAAGAGTCAGCCTCCAAATATATGTGCGATAGGCCACATCTGCCAGCTGCCAAAACAATAGAAATAAATATATATAGAATCTATATCTATATATATATAATTGTATATATATTTGCTTTTGTATTGCCAGCAAATATAGCACGCAGCAAATTTGACATTTCATATGCATAGCACAGAGGCGTGCATAGAGGGGGTGTCAGACATACCCACTCCTTCCACTCCCTCTCTCCCTCCACTCTCTTTGTTATGCTTCGACAATTTAACTTCCAATCTGAAGCTCAATGTCTGTGTCAACATCTGCCCGTTAGCTTTGATGGCGCAATCAAACGCAGCTCTCGCCCACCCCCACGCAGCCACGCCTCATCAGTGCGATATGCCCCACATATATACATACATATGTACATACATACATACATCCATTCACACGTTCAGCCAGCGTATTATTCAGCTGCGATGATGCCATAAACCGGTTGAGCACTTATTCATCTAATTTAGCACTAATTTGGCTGTTAACAATATGACATAATAAGTTAGCCAAGTTCTAATGCCAAAAAATGTATTACATGAATAATATATTATAATAATATATAATATATATAATATATAAATATTTATATATATTCAAAAAAATATATTTAATATATAAATATTATGTATATATAATACATAAATTTTTTTAATAATGTATTTTAATTAATATATTTATTTAATTTATTTTTAGTATTTTTCTTGTTTATGTAAAAAATCAAAAATCAAAATTCTTCCATGAAATTATTTGCATACTTTTAAAAAATTCCACAACAATCAACAGGTGCCAACATATTTATGTCTCTGCTTCTTTAAACAAACCTGGCGCTCATCAATTTTTTTTTATTTCCAAACTTTTTTCATGCTATTTGCTGCTACTTTTGTTGCCTGAGCTATTCGATTGCTTTATCATTGTGTAATTCCCATGTACTTCTTCTGTCTGACTGGCTGGCTGGCTGTGTGTGTGTGTGTGTGAGTGTGTTAAGTAAACATGCCGCACCCTCGCTCACATTATTGTGCCATTACACATCTGATTTGGCAGCAACTACTTTTTGCTCCATGGGTCTACTACCTTTTTTTAATAGTCTACTTTTTGCGTCTAGCCAACGTCTGTTCGCTTCAATGTGCGCCAACAATTATGCCGGTCTCTCTCTCTCTCTCTCACACACACACACACACACGCTCTTAGTCTATTTGCTTGTGTGTGCATGTGTGTGTGCTTCTTGCGCTCTCATTAGCTCATATTATGTTAATGTGTTTGAATGGCAGGCGTTGGCGTTGGCGTTGGCGTCGACTGAGGCAGCAGCAGCGGCGGCTGTGTCGGCATTTGGCATATAAAGCAGCGCACACACATACAGTCAAACAATTGAGCAGATTTTGTGGTTTTTGCTCTCTTTTGTTTTCTTTATTGTTTTTCTAAGCGTAAATTATGAAAAAATTCAAATATTTTGCACATGCTTAATTAAATGCTAACAATTATGCCGGTCTCTCTGTCACTCTCTCTCTCTCACGCTCTCAGTCTATTAGCTTGTGTGTGTGTGTGTGCATGTGTGCTTTTTGCTCTCTCATTAGCTCACATTATGTTAATGTGTTTGAATGGCAGGCGTTAGCGTTGACGTTGGCAGAGGTAGCGGCATCAGCAGCGTTGTTTGTGTGTCTGCATTTGGCATGCGAAGCAGCGCACAGACACACGCACTCACACACACACACACAGTCACACAATTGAGCAGCTTTTGTTGTTTTTGCTCTTTTTGGTTTCTTTGTTGTTTTTCTCCATGTAAATTATGAAAGATTCAAATATTTCGCACATGCTTAATTAATTTATTGTTTTTTTTTTGTTTTTTATTCTTGACTGTTCTGTTGAGTGTAAACCTTAGCCTTTGTCTTTGGCATGGCCTGAAATTTGAAAAATGTTGAAGTTTATGAAAAGCTTTTTTTTTTGTTTTTACTTAAGATCAAAGTTTTTTCTTCAAATTGAATTGGTCTTCAAATTTTACTGCTTGGTAAAAATATTGTGAAAAATATTTATAAAATTATTTTTTAAATATTTAAAACAATCTTGTAAAAATTACAATTTTTAAAATTTTGTAGACTAAATATTTGTTTTTTTTTTAGTTTTCTTTTTTCATTAGGTCTAAAATTATTTAATTTCAATTTCCTTTTTAAATTTTAATATCAGTTTTGTTGTTAAAAAATCTTTAAAAGTCTGTTTTCTCATATTTTCGAAAATAATGCAATTTTATTGAAATTTTCAAGTTCTTTTTCCACATTAAGTTGATTTTGTATTCAAATTTTATTGTCTATTGTTTAATTGTTATTGCTAGAACATTTGTTGAGTTCTGTTTTATTGTTTATTTATTTTTTATTTCTATATTGAAGGTTTTTGTTTGCTGCTTAATTCAAGTTTATTTAATTGTAAATAAATATTTAAAAAAAAAGTATTGAGTTTTCTTTTATTAAACTTTCATTGAGGTTTAACCAGTCACAAGCTCATTTATTATATATAATTATATCAGCTGTACTATTTATACTATATATGTATGTACATTCGTATATATGTTCATGAAAATAGTAGTGCAACTGAGCACTAAATTTTAAACATAAAGATTTAGGGATAAATACAATATTTCGAAAAAAGTTTGAAAGGAATATTAAGATTAATATATATTTTTATTAATTTAGAAATTTTTTGTTACAAATTTTGGAACTTGTTTACTTCGGGGCTTGAGAAAGAACAATTAACAAATTTTCATTGTTCATAAAAATAGTAGTGGCTACTAAAAAAGGACATATGTATATTTACATATATTTAACAACTCATAGAGACTATGATGAGCTCAAATGTGTGTTCGATTTAGCCTAAACGTTAGCGTAAGGCGCATGCATATAAATGCCACATAATGTGGCACATTCAATGTCAATTACATGTGGCAGGCAGTCAACCAGGCAGGCGACACGTTCTGTGGGTCCTTTGTGGAGGCCAAAGCTGCGCATAAAAGCCAGAAGCGGAAAAGTTAAATTGAAACTAACCCAACCCAAGTTGGAATAGCGTGCGCTATGTGCTACTGTCACAGACACGCCCACAAAAGTAGACACACGTATAGGTGTGTGTGTGTGTTGCTTATCGCTGCGGACGCGCCCAAAACTGTGCGACAGCCAAAAACAGTTTTGTTTGTTGCTTTTTAGCTGTAATTAAAACCAAGTTAATGTTTATAAGTCAAAAGATTAAAAAGTTGCTGGCAAACTACTTAAAGCTTTAAGAGGGGGCAGCAGGAGGGGGCAGCAGGAGGCAGCAGGCAGCAGGCAGGAGTAGGAAGGAAGCTTGACAAGCGCAACAGGGCGCAGTCACTTGGTTGGCTGCACTTTGGCCAAAACGCTTCCTCTTGCCAGTTGCCATTAGGCGTAACATGTTCTGACAGCCCCAGTTGTCTGCCACGCCCCACGCCCCTGCCCGCCCATCGCCCGTCGCTTATCTAATATAATTTCTAATTTATTTTCTCTATTCTCCTTTCTCATCTTTTTTTTCTTTTTTTCTTTTGCATTTCCAGCTGCGCTGCGCTGCGTCCTCACACAGCGGTGGCCCACAGAAATAGCAATTGCTGTTTGCGCCTGCAAGTTTTATGAATGAGTCAAGGCACGGGGCACAGCAACAGCAACAGCAGCTGAAGTAGGAGGAGGAGGAGGAGGAGGACGACGAGGAGGAGCGGCAGCAGCAGGCAAAACAGAAGCAGCACTCGTCCAACTTTAACCGCATCGCATCCACACTTGCTACAAAATGGCCTTCAGCTATGCTTGTCTGGTGCTGCAGCGAGTGGTCGTGCCGGCTGTCCTGGTATTGGGTAAGTGTCATCAACTACTGTCAGCTCTTGTTTTTAGCCTTTTAGAGGGCCTTTTGTGTAAGGTGGTAGTGTTAGCAGACCCTCTTAAATATGCTACTCTGCCCAGCAGCACTATCTGTCTGTCTCTTCCGAGATGAATTCTGATAGCTTGTTTAAGCTTTCACATTACATACAGCTGTGTTCATCAAAATAGTAGTGCGACTCAAATGATGGTCTCTCGTTTAATATGCATTTCATGTATTGTAGTATATTAAATATATTATATAATAATTATTAGTATGATATATACAGCTGTGTTCATCAAAATAGTAGTGCGACTGAAATGTTGAGCAACAAAATTGTGTGATAAACATGATATTTTGAAAACTATATTGAAAAAGCGTAATGTTTTCAAAATAATATGTTTGCTGTCTAACATTTCAGTCGCACTACTATTTTCATGAACACAGCTGCATATATCATACTAATTTTGCATTACTATTTATATGAACACAGCTGTATATTGTATTAAATCATAAATAAAAGAAATAAAACTTCTATCCATTGCACTTTATGTATAGATAAAAGAGTATCAAAAGTTCGTCAAGTCTTAAATCTAAACTTTAACTTTAACTTCAACTTTACTTTGATTTTGTTTTCCTTTTCCCATTTGCAGCATCGCTGATGCGACCAGTGGGCATCTCGTTCGTGTACCTGTTAATGTTCTTCATATCGCCCTTCATACCGCTGGCGACGCGGCGCAACTTTAAGGGCTCTGTGACAGCCTTCTTCATTATCCTGTTGGCACTGAGCGCCTTCGTGCTGCTGGGTCACATTGCGCTTCAGGTGGCTGCCGTCAGCGTCTCGCTGCCCATTTACCAATGCTCGTTCAGCGAGCGACTGCTGCGGCACATTGGCTTCATGAGCTTCGTGGACTTGAAGTGAGTTTTGGGTTTTAAGCTTTACTCTTTATACTCCATATAAATTTGATACATAATTTATGCTTCGCTCTTTGCTTAGACCCATGGCCATAATTGAATGGCTTGCACCTGAAGTCCTGGTCTTTGCCACGGCCTTGGCCTGTTTCCTCAGCGTCAAGCGCTTGGCCAACCAAACACTCAGCGCCGAGCAGCTGGAGAATGGCGAACTGCCGGAAGCACAGTCAGAGCCGCCTGCCATTGGCTCCGATTCGAATGGCGCTGATGTGCAACAGGCAACGGCCACAACGCCGCTGCAACAGCAGCAGCAGCAGCTGCGCAAACGCGTCTCCATGATCAGTCAGCACATACACTTCGAGGGCTTGATCAAGATATGTGAGTGCCGATGTTAAGTTAACATTGATATGTGTAAAATTCAGGCGGGGATGTTAGCATGTAATGGTAATGTAAGAGTACTGCTGATGTCATGTTATGCTGAAAATGTTATGTATGTTAAGTATTGCCTCTGTTAAGTGTGAAAAGTAGATTGTTCGAGTGGAGTATTAACACAAAGGTATTATAAAGCTAGTATTCTTATGGAGAACAATCAAGCGGGGCTGTTAGGAAGTAAATGTAAATGCTTATGCAATAATGCTGATGTCATGTTAAGCTCATAATGTTAGGTATATTAAGTTTCGCCTCTGTTAAGTGGGAAAAGTAGATTTTTCGAGTAAAGTATTAACATAAATGTATTCTAAAGTTAGAGCTGTTATGCGTAGCAATCAGGCGAGGCTGTTAGATAAAATGTTAAACGTATGTTAAGTTAAGACTGTTAAGCTTTTTATACCCTGAACCCATTGAAAATGGGAAATCAGGGTATAATGGTTTTGTTGAAATGTCAAATGTATGTAACAGGCAGAAGGAGGCGTGGCAGACCCCATAAATTCTATATATTCTTGATCAGGGAGACGAGCTGAGTCGATATAGCCATGTCCGTATGTCCGTCCGTCCGTTCGTATGTGTGAACGCGTCGATCTTAAAACCTATAAGAGCTAGAGACTTGAAATTTTTGTAGGTCCCTGTATAGCACGCGCAGGTCAAGTTTTTTTTAAAAAAATCGATAACTATTCCCCTTTTTAATGATATCGATAAAAAACATTATCAAAATGCAGTTTTTAAATTATATTTCGTACATATTTGAAGCTAGAGTCTCCAAATTGTGTATTTAATAAATTTATATTTTATACAATTTTGATTTTTGTTATATTTTGGATAAACAAATTTTTTTTTTATTTTTCATAATTT
Organism: Drosophila leonis; assembly: GCA_035045365.1. Classification (NCBI taxonomy): domain Eukaryota; kingdom Metazoa; phylum Arthropoda; class Insecta; order Diptera; family Drosophilidae; genus Drosophila; species Drosophila leonis. The sequence goes on from JAWNPC010000830.1 coordinate 6,231,008, forward strand.
AATTTTACAAACTAACATTTTTTCTGCTTTAATAAAAACATGATTGAGTAGATTTTAAACACAGATCGGACGGGGCTCAGGAGATCTGCTAGTTGGGCACCAGCGACTAGAGTTTTCTTACTTGTTTAAATTTGATTCAATATTTCTTGAATGTTAGGTCAAATTGTATGCAGCTTGTATAGTTCATGTTGCCCAAGCTGTTTACAAAAAAACATTAAAATAAACTCACTCTTAATATCTGTTTCTTCTTCTTCTTTTACAGCACCTCTGTTCTGTTTGGCTACATTGTTCTTTGCGGCCGCACTGCGTCCATCGGTGCCGGGTGGATTTTATTTTCTAATATTTCTGCTGGCGGGCACCTACTGGGCAACCTGCCAGACGCTGCAACGGTGCGTGATGTTACCCTCTATCTTTCCCCCTCTCTCTTTCTCTCTCTCTCTCTCGATGCAATCAAATCAATTTGGTTGCCTTTCGCACCTTCCATCTAATACGTTTTTTTGTATCTTTCTTTTGTTTGTGGTTTCAGTGGCTTTGCTTTGCTGCTGCGCTGCGTCATGGTCGTCCTTGTGCTGCATTCGCTGTGCATTGTCTCCTATCAGACGCCCTGGATGCAAAGCCATCTCAATCACACTAGCCTCACAGCACGGTAAGACAATAGGCAAACAAACCTCTTGCAATTGCTCCACTTAATCAATTTCCTTTTCAAATCTCAGTTTGATTGGCCTGGAGCCGCTTATCGAGTCGTATTGCTCGCCAGACATACGCGTTCTGCTCTACAATAACACTTTGACCTTGGACTCGTATCTGAATCCGTTTGCCTTGTTCTTTGCCTACTTTGCACTGGCGCTGACCACAAAACATCTCATCAAACCGAGGGTAAGTGACCTGGACACGATTGGCTTAGGCAGCATAATGATAATGATAAGTTTTTTTTGGAATACCCTGGCAGCAGAGCGCCTTTGGCTTATTGCGAGTTCGATTAGTTGTTCAGAATGAACAGACTTTGATCAGTTTAGAGTTGAGAGCTGTCCGTCCGCCTCAAAGTCAACTATGTTGATATAAATTGTGTGCTACGTAAGTTGTTTAGGCAGTAGGTCTGTCAGCATGTTTTAGATCTGTTCTAAATATCATATACAGCTGTGTTCATTAAAATAGTAGTGCGAATGCAATTTTGAAGAGCAAAATTTTGTGTTAAATAATAATATTTTGACAACAATTTGAATGTAAACTATTTCTATGTAACTTGTGTGTTACATAAGTTGTTTAGGCAGTAGATCTATCAGAATGTTTTAGATCTGTTCTAAATATCATATATAGCTGTGTTCATTAAAATAGTAGTGCGAATTAAATTATGAAGAGCTAATAATATTTTGACAATTTAAATATATATATGTTAAACTTAATACTCGAAGTGTATATATGTGTTCATTAAAGAAGTGTAGACTGATTGGCATAGCAGCTCTGCGCTGAGTTCCAGGTATCTCCTAGTCAGGCACTGCCGACTAAAGCATTCTAACTTGTTTATGCAGCCTATAAAAACTTATTTTGAGGAACTATATTAGGCATATATATAAGAATACTATATCAACAAAGATTGATCTCATATAGTCATATCTGGTATCATATAATATGTTGATATCATATAATTATATTATTTAGCTATATTATTTAGTCATACCTGAACTCTCAGCTACATTTGCCAACTGCCTGCTGGGGTATTCCAGCTTCGTTAGTTATCAATCAAATAAATATATATTATTTAAGATTTTTATACTTATTTTTGGAACTAACAATTTTGGTTATTTAACAACTTTTTGCTCCACTCTTTGCGCTCTTTTGCTCTTCTTCTTCTACTACTACTTACTGCTGCTGTCGCAATAATGCATTGGATGAACAACTCTATTTGATAAACGCTAACATATAACATATAAAATATAACTATTCAAACTTTAATGCACACATACAACAACAACAACAATTGACTGCTCACTAACCAAACAACAACAAAAACAACAACAACAACAACAACAACAACAACTTGCGCTCTGGCTTGTCGCTTTGCTTTGCTCACATTGCTGCTGTCACCTGCCAACCTGCCAACTTGCCACCTGCCACGCCCAGCTGGAGCCAAAGCCCGCCACCGCCTTTGGGCAGCAGCTCGAGTGCAACAGCAGCACCAGCGGCAGCAACAACGCCAACAACAAAATCAATCGTCAGCTTTCGCTGCTCGCAACACAAGCAACACGCAGTGGCAAGGAGAGTAGTGGAGGTGGAGGTGGAGGTGGTGCAGGAGGTGGAGGTGGAAGCGGAGGCGCCACAACCAGTCGTACACAACGTTTGAGTGTAAGCGTGTGTGTGTGTGTGTGTGTGTGTGTGGGTGTGTGTGTGTGTATTTGCCAAAGCCCATAGAGTTAATAGACATTGACTGTGCAGCAGTCACTGTCAAAGGCTGTTGCACTGACTATATATAAAGTCTATATAGTATATATCGTATATATATAGAATCCAATCAATTCAGATGAAAGCAGACAGCTCTGTGTTTGTGTGTGTGTGTGTGTCTAACTAAAAAGCTATCTATTGTAACTGTTTGCAACTAACGACAAACTTTTTGGTTGAGCTAACTAAGCAGCAACTGTCAAAGATTCCATTTAACTCTTTGAAAAAAAGAGAGAGATTTAAATCTAATAGAAAGTAAAAAACAAGTAAACTTCAAACTTTGAAGTTGCTCTTAACTTTGATTAAAATTATATATTTTTCAATTCATTTAGATAAGCTTCAATCACACAAAATTTAAAACAAAATTCTGATTTTTTTTTAAATTCAAATTTTTAGAGATTATACAAAAAAAAATAATCAACTTTCAATTTAATTTTATTTTTATTTTTTTTTGTGCGCTAAAAACTTAGGAATGCAAAAGCTTTATATAAATTTAGACAACTTAAATAAACAAAATTCTTTATTCAAAGATTTTGACAGCCTTCAAAGATATTAATATTTATCTATCAATCAAAAGTAATCAATGCGACTGAAACATTTTGAGTTTATTTTTTAACTGAGTCTAAATCATTTATAACGCTGAGACCAATTTCTAGTTAGTTAAACTTATATTGAAAACCAGAGTGAACTTTTGAAAACTCTTTTATTTATGAGTAAATTCTTTTTGTAAATTCATTTAAAAAAAAAATTTTATTTAAATTTTAATATATATATTTTTTCTTTAAATTATTAAATATTTTGTTTTCAATATTTTTGTGTCAATTATTTTCGTTAAATTAATACAAAACAAAAAAATTCTTTTTATATTAAACATCTAAAATTTTCACGAAAAAAAAAAATTCAGATTTCTTTCGAAAAATTTTAAATTTATTAATTTAACAATCTTTTTATAGAAAATTTTCTTTTTATAAAAAATTTTCTTTTATAAAAAGTTTTCTTTTATAAAAAATTTTATTTCAAAAATTGTATATTATTTTATTTATTTTTAGCAATTTTTAAACCAAAAATTTTGTTTTTAATTTTAAATCTTATAATTTTTTTTATAAAATTCTCACAAAACAAAACAAATATAGATTTCTTTAGAAAAATGTTAAATTTATTAATTTACCAATTTTTTTTAAAATTTTCTTTTTATAAAAAATGTTTTTATTTAAAATTGTATTTAACTTTATTCTTTTTTACAAAAATTTTTGTTTTTTATTTGAAATCTTTTATAAAATTTTCACAAAAAAAAAAAAACACATAGATATCTTCAGAAAAATGTTAAATTTATTCATTTGCCTTTTTTTTTTAATTTTCTTTTAAAAATTTAATTTTTAAAATTGTATTTTATTTTATTCATTTTTACAAATTTTTTGTTTAAATTTTGTTTTTAATTTTTAATCTTATCAATTTTATTTTAAAAGTGTTTAAACTTTTTATTTTGAAATTTAATTTAAAAAATTTAACGCTCCAAATTTCATGTTCCATACAAATTATTCATTAATACAAATTTTTTGTTGTCTTAAAAAATTAGAGAATATATGTACAATATAATTTTTTTGAATAATAATAAATGATGAAGATATAAATCTACATTTACATATATATAATAAACAATTTTAAATGTATTAAAAAAACTAACAAAACAATGCAAAAGCTAAAAAATGTTGCATAGTCCTTGAAAATTAAACTAACTTAATGAATATATATTTTTAAAAAACTTTACACTCAAAATGTTTAAACACAACCAAGGCATACATAAAATGTGACCCATGTATATGACTATAACTAATATTATTAATATTAATGCAGGCAATATTATTATTATATCTAATATGTTAAGCTCTAAGCTAAGCTTTCGCGATTTTCTTTTTTTTTGGGGAAATGTATCTCTACTTTTCTTTTGGCTATACTATTTCTTTATGTTCGTCTTTTCTTTTCATTTGTTTTTTTGATTTTCGTTTACGCTCTCTATTTTATTACTTCTTCTGCTTTAGGTGTCATTGCGCCGTGAACAGCGTGCTACGTTAAATGAACCGACAGAGACGACGCCTGTACGTAAACTAACTTCACTTTTCGCCACTAAGCAAACCCCTAACTCGTACCCCGCCCATCCAGAAACTAACCTCTTTAGCCTTAGCTAACTCTGTAAACAATTCAAATCTACATTTAACTCTAGCTACTCTGTATCTATCTATCAATCTATGCTGTCTATTTACTAACTTGTTCTACATTGTTATTTTTCGTTAAATGTATTTGTCTAACATTGTCCAATTATTCAGTTATGTAACTATATATATATATATCATATAAATCATAGTTATAGCTAACATATAAAATTGTAAGTGTGTGCGTGTGTGTGCTTTGGGTTTGTTTTGTATATAGCTCTTAAAATTCTCATCTAGTTCTAGTTTGGTTGACATTAACATCCACTAAGCCTACGATCCACTAGCTGAACCCAAAACTCTTCTCTGTATATATGTTAAAAGTCCCATATTTGCTATTATTATACGCTTAACTTATATAACTCTTATATATATGCTCTTTAGCTGGTTCGTCAGAGCACGCGCAAGACACGCCCCGCACAGGCTACGGATGCGAGTGGCGTCGCTGGCACAGCTTCGACTGCTACACGTGGCAATGACATACAGCTGGATCAGCTGGAACGTCGCTCGGAGCAGGAAAATGGCACCACCTCGATACTCGATCAGATTTCCTATGGCTTTGTCAGCGTGGGCGGCTTTATCTATCAGAATAGCTATATATTCACAAATATACTCATGATGGTAAGTCTTCTAAATCCCATATTCCATATCGATGCTCTCATCTCTTTCCTCTCCTCCAGGCCTGGTCCATTGTCTACCACAGCTGGCTGACCTTTGTGCTGTTGCTCTGGGCCAATGTGCTTTGGATGATACCGAATCAGCGCAAAGCCATGATGCGTTCGAGTCCTTTCATAGTGCTCTATGCGGAGCTGCTGCTGGTCGCCCAGTATATCTATGGCATGGATCTGAATAACGATGAGCTACCTACTAAGGTCTCAGTAAGTTCCCTACCCCTAACAATGCCACTTAAACGAGTCATTTAACTAAATCGTCTCCTCTTACGCTATGCATTTCCAGACGGCGGGCATTAATCTGCAGCAAATCGGCTTCGAGCGACCCATTGAGAATCATATGCGTCCCTGTGTGCCGCTGATCGTTAAAACTGCCTTTGTGCTCATGTTCTGGGTGACGTCGCGTCAGTTCTTCAAGGAGAAACGCGATCGGCGTCGTGATAGCACCTTGGCTGATATTATAGCGCCGCTGCAAATAACTGTGGGCTCAGCGGGCTCCACCTACCTCATCAACGATGGCAAGAAGACCTCAAAGTTCCTAAAGAAAGCCGGCGATGTGATTAAGAATTTACTTGTGCGTCTCTGGATCTGGCTGCTCGTCTTAGTCATCTTTCTGTGCGCCATCACGGGCGAGGATATGACGGGCTTTCGCATTTGCTATATGGCTTTGTTCCTATTCTTCTTGCTCGTCTTTCAGTCGTCGTCCAAGGCATGGGTTAAGATCATGTACGGCTTTTGGCTGTTCCTAATCTTCTATGCCATGTCCATATTGATATTGATCTATACATATCAATTTGATAAGTTCAACACCTACTGGATGGAGTATCTCAATGTGTCCGAAACGCTGTGAGTACTTGAAAATGTAAAATGTATATAACAGGCAGAAGAAGGCGTGGCAGACCCCAGAAAGTATATATATTCTTGATCAGGGAGACGAGCTGAGTTAATCTAGCTCTGTCCGTCTGTCTGTCCGTCTGTCCGTCCGTCCGTCCGTCCGTCCGTCCGTATGTATGAAAGCGTCGATCTCAGAACGTATAAGAGCTAGAGACTTGAAATTTTTTTTTGTAGGTCCCTGTAAAGCGCTCGCATATCGAGTTTGTTTTCAAAAATCGATAACTATTTCCGTTTTAATGTTATCGATTAAAAACCTTATCTTTTTTTTTTTTTTTTTTTTGTTATGGCAATCATTTATTGTATGTGGGTTTCATTTTTCTACGAAAAACTTTAAAACCTCTTTTTGGCAAAACATTGACAAATATTCAGTGTGTGTGTGGAATTGATACAAAATATGTGAGAGTAACTGGTGTGGACTATCTTAATAAATAAGGATCATATTGAGGTATGAGTTATGTGCGTGTGCGTGGATTAGGTAAAGGGAGTGTACGGTCTGGTAGATGTTCAAGCTGAGCTCTTTTAAGTCTGTATGTGGATGGATGTAAAGTATCGAAATCAAGTTATTAAATTATATCTCGTACATCTTTCGAGCTAGAGTCTCCAAATTTTGTATTTAGATTAATAAATATTTTATACAATTTCGATTTTTGTTATATTTTGGATACCACCCAAAAATCAGGGGATCTCCTAGTCGGGCCCACCGACTAGAATTTTCTTACTTGTTAATGTATCCATAACTCCCTCTCTCTCTCTCGCAGTCAAGCCGATATAGGCTTGAAACTCTATAAGACTAAGGATCTGTTCTTGCACCTCGTCTCGCCTACGATAATTGTCATTTTGACAGTCATCCAGGTGCATTACTTCCACAAGCGTTTCATTGCCTCGCTGCAACAGCAGCCCACCTCTGCCGGAGGACAGGGCGCCATACAGGCGCCCAAGCCTTCGGAGCCTGGTGCCGTGGAGGCAGCGCCATCGAAACGTCGTGGCAGCGCCAGTTCACTACGTCGCTCCGTTGGCCACACAGCCGAGGCTGCCACAACAGATTTCGAGACATCTGTGCGAGATTTAGTGCGCATCTCATTCCGCAAAATCAAAAACAAATCGGAATACATATTCAAACGCTTCAAGACTGTCTTCTGGCGCTTTCTGGAGCTGCACATCATGAAGGCCGTCTACATAGCCGCCTTCGTCTGCAGCGTGAGTGAGGTCTGCGTTCTGCACATACTCTTTGTGGGCTTCTGTGTGCTGGGCGCCACGTCGCGGAAGTCGGTGCAAGTGGTGGTCAGTCGACTGATTAGCTTTATAGTCACCATCATTGTGCTCTCCAAGATGATCTATCAAATTGAGTATTTGGACCATAAGCAATATAATGTTAGCTGCGTGAGTGACTTGCCTGAGTGTTGTCAATGCCTTTCCTTATCCATATCAAATTCGTATGCCCTTTCAGTCGGACAATCGCACTGCTAACAATGCCGAGTGGATCGGCCTCACCAAGGCCAGCAAGGTGGAGGGCGGCTTGATGAGTCTGCTGCGCACCTATATCATCTACATGGTGATTGTCACCATGCACGCGGTCATCTCGCTGCGTCAGCTGCAAATGCGCGTCAAGATTGGCGAGAATGTGGCCAATCAGCCGAAGCTTCTCTTCCAGCATATCACACGCGCCGATGCTGAACAGGATTTGGTTGGCCTCGTCAAGTATTTGCTGAACTTTGGCTTTTACAAATTTGGCATTGAGATCTCGCTGATCGCGCTGGTGTCCACCATTACCTATCGCCAGGACATTGTGGCTGTGGTCTATGCCCTGTGGCTAGTGGTGCTCCTGCTGCTAAAGCGCTCGCAATGTGCCAAAATGTGGGGCATATTCCAATCCTTCTTTGCCATCTCCATATTGCTGCAGTATATTGTGCTTGTGGGCTTGCCACCAGGCATGTGCATGGGTAGGTCCTTGCCTGACTTTGATTTGCTTTTGCAATTTATTATCATAATAATCTCTTGCAGTATATCCTTGGGACAAGGGCGCCTTTGGCGAGAGCATTCAGCGCTGGACCATGCTGCCCGGCGCCCTGCACTTCAATCATGTGCCCAAGCTCATTTTCGACTTCATTGTGCTCGTCATTTTGAACCGCCAGAAGAGCATCTTCTGCATCGAGCAGCGCTATGCCACGAACGATGATTATCCGGGCGGCAGCAATCGCAGCGTCATTGGCGACATCGCGCAGCTGGGCCGTGTGCCCTTCGATAATCCCACGCATGATTTCTGCTCGTATATACGCAACTATTCGGATATCCTGAAGAACGGCGTGCTGTGTGGCTTCTATTGGTTCACCTTGGCCGTCGTCTTCTTGGCCGGCACAAATATTGCGGATTTGTTGGCTCTTGGCTATTTGATTGGCGCCTTCATCTTCCTCTGGCAGGGCTCCGATTTCTATTTGCGGCCCATTAAGACAATCATCAGTCGCTGGAAATGGCTGTTGGCCTTCAATGTGACCAACATCGTCATCAAGACGAGTATTCAGATGGCGGGCTGCCTGTTCATGACGCCGTTGACCACTAACTGCTGCTGGCTGGTGCATATGCTGGGCATCACCTGTACGAGCAATGTGATCAATGCTCAGGAGCTGATGCCGGGCGAGGATGCAGACTTGTCTCTCGGACCCAATGAATGCCCCAAGATAACGCATCAGGTTGTCCTGCTGTGGGATGCCATTTGCTTTGCCTTCATCATATTTCAGCTGCGCATCTTTAAGTCGCATTACTTCTGTCACATCATCACGGATACCAAGGCCAACAATATACTCGCCTCCAGGTGGCTACCCCTTGATTAGCATTTATATCTGTATTGGTTTTATTCATTGCTGTGTTTGCCTTTTGCAGAGGTGCCGACATTATTGAGAGCTTGAGGCAAAAGCAAATTGCCCATCGTCACGATCATGAGAAGCAGGTGCTGCACAAGATCAAGCGGAAGATGGAGCGCATTCGAGCTACGCAGCAGAAGATGCTGCGTCCACTGGACAAGCAGACGCATTTTGATGGTAAGTCGGCTTTGGATTTGCTGGAATTGGAATTGTTTTTTCGACTCGGTCGCGTTGCAATTTTCCATTTGATTTTTTTGCATTTTGTACTATGGAAATTGTCGTCTCGTTTTTGTTTTTATCGCGCGTGTGTGTGCTTTGTGTGTAATTTGAATTCCGGCTTAAATCGAAGGGCGACGCACGCCTTTGGAGCAGAGTTTGGCTGAGGAAGCGCCTTTGGCGCATCAAAGCAGCTTTGTCTCCTGCCAAGGTTCGGGCTATCAGACGCCAGATGGCGCCAGCTCTAGCTCGGGCACATCGTCGCCAGCGCGCGCCTCGCTGATGTCAAGTCACAGCAGCAGCAGCAGCGCTGAGAGCGTGGACAGTGCTGATGCAGCTGTCATCATTGAGCCGGAGATTAATATAATGCCCTGCGAGGAGGAGCTCAACTATGTGGACGTGCAATCGTTGAGTGAGGAGAATTTGCCGGTGATCAAACGACCAACAGCTGTAAGTGCTGCCATTGGGTTTAGTTCTACCTTTTCAACTTGTATCTTGCCTTCCTCGAAGCCCAACACGCCCAGCACGGAGGCGCTGTCAGCGCTGCTGACCGAAGGCTTTCTGGAACCCAAGCGCATTTCGTTGGGTCTAGCGCCGTCGGAGCAAAGTGGACAGCTGAACATGCAAAGCTTGGCGCCACCTCTGGCCTCGTATGCCACTGCCTTGGCCTCTAGTGCGGGCAGCTCGGCGAATTTGACGCCCAATTTGCGACGCCAGCATCGTCGACAGTCGTCCACCAATGCAGCTGTGTCCTGGAACGAAACGGTATCCATCAAGCGTTCGCCTCTGAAGCAGAATGTGGTAAAGACTTGGCAGTTCGCTAACAGCCGGAATAACTCTTCAATTGTTGTCTCGCAGTCTGCGGAGCGCGAGGAGCTGGTTACGATGAGGGCGAAATCTCTGCATCGTCGTCATCAGAGCATGGGCAATGCCAACTACTCCTTGGATGAGGCGCAACGTGTGCAGCGTTCCAGCAATTTATCTGGCGCCCGGGATGAGGCGGCACTCGATGCTGCACAGCGGCCGCATAGCTGGGGACCCGTTGGTACGGCCTACTATATGGAGTCGCTGATGTGCGCCTTCTATGAGCCCGCTCTGCTGCATGGACCATGTATTGGATGAATCTTATTCCTATTTCTATTTATAAATTACTTTTTTCTATACTGACGAAAACCTTGTACAAAGACATTCTGTTCAATGTGCGTGATCTAATAAAAATTTATTGAGCTCCTGTGTAGCAGGGCTCAAGCAAGATGAAAAAAACCCCAACTACATATGTAAATAACACTTTTTCTAGAGGTTTTACTTTTATAATTCATATATATATACAGCTATATATACTGCATTGATTTGTCTAATCAGTGCTCGCAGCGTTATCAGAGCTATGCGCGCTTATACAAGTGTAAAATAAAACATTTCTATATCTTATTAAGTATCTTGAAAGACTCTTGAGACGCAAATTTCTTCTCTATATTTTTCTACTACTTCAAAACGCTTTTCAAAAGCTCTGTTTAAAATTCTTTATTAATGACATTTTATCTAAAAAAATATTATTTTTATGATTTTGCTACAGTGTGCTTAAAAACAAAATAAAATTAAAAAAAAAAAATTAAACTTGCAAAAAAATTTAATTCATAAATAAATTAAAAAATAAAACAAACTTGAATATAAAAAAAATATTGAATTGCAATTTCTTGTAAAATTAAAAAAAAAAATTTTTTTTCCACTTAAAAATAAAAAATTTGTTTTTTTTAAATTAAGAAATAATATATTTTTTGGAAATTAAACAAAAATTTTGTAGACTAAAAAAATAAATATGATTTTTTGTTTGTCTTTGATTTGAGAGAAAATTTAATTAAATTTTTTTTTCTGCATTGGCTTTCTACTTGCTTCTCATTGACAATGGCCTTCTATGTGATTCTCAGCTTAAAAAATGTTAAAAAATTTGATTAAAATATGATGTAAAATATATTATTATTTCTATTGAGCTATTGAGCTGATAACGAAAATAAAAAATATGCTATTTATGATAGTATGATAAATCAGATTTATTTTATATATGATATATCATACATATAAGAAGTAAATCTTCTATATAATATGAGTTTTATATACATAAATCAAACTAAAACAAAAAGTTTTTAAACTAAAAACCTTTAAAGCTTTCGGCTAGCCGAATTAAATATATATTTACTTACAATTATATTTTTATTAACAATTATCATTTATTTATATCATTTATTTTTAATTTTCCCATATGTATCTGTGTGCGTGTGATTTTATTATAGACCATGGTTATCCACTTCCTGCACCAACAGTACGCAGAAGGAAGGAAATTAAATTGCATCCACATGGTAAAGTTTATTTTTGATTTTGTTTGTTGTGCTTGATTTCCATCATCCAAAAAATAAAAGCCTCCATAATCCATATATTTAACAACTAGCTGAAGATTTTGTCTTGCCTTGTATATAATCTATTAGCATATCCAATATATATATATATGAATCTTTATATATGTGGTTCTATAAGCTGCATGAATGTTGCTCTAAACTTCTCTGTAAAATATAATTATATCTAATCTTATATAATCATACTTTAGTCAATCTATTTGCTAACCATCTATAAATGTTGTCATTAGAGCTAAGATTTGTTTAAGTCCTAAGTCTAATAATGTTTTCCTTCTTAAACAACACAAAAGCTACTCGTGCCGGCGACTATTATATGTTTGAGGAAATGGATGACAAGTTCGAGTTGGATCTGATACACGATGAAATCGACTTCTTGGAGGAGGAGAACATTACGGAGAGTGAGATGAAAATGCAACGACGCAAGACTCTTTATGATGTAAGTGAACTACTCGGAGAACTAGTTCTTTTTTTCAGCGTAAGATGGAGAAAACTAGTTATTTATATTGATAATAAATAGCATGATCTATGCATGTTTCTTATATAGAAATACATACATATATTATACCATGGCTGCAAACCAATGTCTCGCTCTTAGGTTTGATTTTGCGAATTAGAGCTCATCTTTATCATTATCATTATTGTAATTGATGTTATCATTGTTATCATATGTCTCATTGTTATGAAAACTAATATTATCATCATATTAATAATTTTTGACATTTTCCGTGGCATTTTCATTATCATTGTCATTGTCATTGTCAGTGTTATTGTCATCATTGTCCTTGTCATTAGCATTATCATTGCACTTATCATTAGGGTTAGAATTGTCATTGTACTTGTCATTGTCACTGTCATTAGCATTGGCATTATAATTAGGATTAGCATTATCATTGTACCTGTCATTGTCACTGCCATTGTCATTGTCATTGTCATATTCATATTCATATTCATTCATTGTCAATGTCATTGTCATTGTTATTGTCATTGTCATTGTCATATTCATTGTCATTGTCATTGCCATTGTCATTGTCATTGTCATTGTCATTGCCAATGTCATATTCATATTTATATTCATATTCATATTCATTGTCATTGTCATGTGATTAGTATTACCATTGTCATTAGCATTGTCATTATCACTAGGCCTACCATTATTATTATTAATTATCATGATCAATGAGAAACCTGATTCGCAGTAGTTCAACTTAAGTCTAGTTTGCAGCCTTGGATATACCGATTCCCCTAATCTGTTTGTAAATTCCCTTATAAATTCCGCCATCCTCCAATACTCTGACATTATTGCCATACAACACACACAATACATACGAAAAACAAAAGGTTTGGAAGGATCTGAACGATGCGGAGTATCGTCGTCATTTGTATATGCGTGAGAGATCCTATGCCTCCGAGCCGGGCTCTCGCATAGCGCTCAAGGATATGGCAGCCAATAGCCTGGATGAGCGTGATGAGCTGACTGAGCATGGCGGTGTTGCCGGCGATGATGAGGACGCTGATGATGATGATACCATTGAGTGCGATGTTGGTATACGCACATCGACGCTCTCCGAACCGCTTGACTTCGGGCGTCGCAGCCAGATGCTGCTCGATACGCAAACGCCGCCCCCATGTCCCCATGACCAAGAGGCCGTTGTGAGTGTGCAGCAAAAAGAAATTCCTTTAATTGGCGCACCTGTTCAACAAAGTGTTTTATCGTACAGCATTTGCTATATACTATATAAATATATATATATTCACGACTTTTTAAATGCGCTGCAAACAGCAACAGCAACAACAACAACAACAGCAGCAACTGCAACTGTTGGCGCACTCACTTTTATTATATAAACTATAATAACCTATATATACTGTACAAATACAACAACAATACTATATTTGTATATATAAATATTATTTTTATACTCGTTCACTAAATCAAAAGAGTATATTGGCTTTGTGCAATGTACTTTCCGTCCGTTCGTCTGTCCGTCCGTCCGTCCGTCTCTCTGTCCGCATGAACGTAAACCATTTCGTCGCTATTGAAGCTAGAAACTTGAAATTTCAAATATATATTCATTGGTAGTCTAGTCTTATAAAGTATTAATATTTATGCTATACGCCCACTAGAGGCGTGGCAAATACGGGACTCTAACAGAAAAGTTATTATTTAAGTTGCTAAAGACTTGAAATTTGGTATAGATACTCGTGTAGACAGGTCAAGACCAATACTATATAGTAGATATATCTACGCCCATTGGGGGCGTGGCACATTGTGACTGACTAGCCAGTGTTGGAAAACGTCAAATGATCATATCATTAATTCATATCGATTTTTGAGTACTTTGATCTGTTTTTAAACCGTGAACGAGTATTATGCAGTCGGTGGCGCTCGACTACAACCTTCTTAATTGTTTTTATGTATATTAGCTTAATTTCGTTTACTTGTCTCTATGTTGTTTTTTTTAATAAATATATAAAAAATAAATTTGATATATTTTAATTAACTATTCATTTCCGTCTGCTCTCACAGAAATCAAAGGATGCGCCCACAGACTTCTTCCCATCGACCAGCAAAGGCGTCTCGAAGGAGCGCGATGCAGCTGAAACGACGAGCACCTCGAAGCTGGCCAAGGATATGACCGATTTGCCAGCTGCGGCTGCTGTTGCTGCTGCTGTGGCAGCGCCCGTTGCCTCCAAGGAGACCTCGGATAGTAAATCGAAAATGGAACCGGATAGCGGCGATGTGACGGCCAAGGATTCAGATGAGGATTTCGATACGAATCCCATTATACGTTTGCTGGAGGGCTTCTTGGTTACTCTGACCATACGCCTGAATCGCTTCTCGCGCAATTATCGCTTTGTCAATCGGATTCTGGCGGGCGAGAAGAAAACTTTGAAAGTATGTAGAATATATGGAGTGCGCACTGTAGCAGCTTAACTAATCTGTCTCTCTCTCTCTCAGGAATCCAGCTCGCTGAATCGTTTGGGCCTATCCAGCGCCGCGGCCATGTTCCATTTTCTCAAATCGAATCTCGAGAGGTATTTAGTGGGCGTTTAGGCTTAAATGGGCGTGTGCGCCGCTTGCGTTTAACTATCCTAACTATAAATTGTATTTCTATTTGTACTTATTAATTTATTTATATTTTTTCATTTTTGTTTAATTGTTCCGTTTGAGCTTGTGTTGAATATTCTGACAAATTGATTTCATTTATTTATTTTTCTCTTTTTTTTTATTTATTTGCATATGTTACCTTTTGTGTTACGTGTGTTTGAAACTGTGTACCTGCTTCCACAAAACAATCAAACAAAACAAACAAACAACAACCGATTCATCTCACATCGCTCACATCAAATGTTTCGTGATCATTTTTGTTTTTTTTTTTTTGGTATTTTTTTTGAATATTTTGAATATTAGTGATGAGCCAGCTTCATCATCTACACCGCGTCGCTCACAGCTGGCTACGACAACAACAACAACAACAGATACAACAATAACACCTACAGACAACAATCACACCAGCACAACACTAGACACCACAACAGCAACACTCACACCGCTCACACCGCCAGAACAAGCACACGTTAAGCCACCGGCAACCAGTACGCCCCACCAACAGTCACACGCTGTCGAAGATATCATCGAATTGCCCGTAGATACCGTTGATGCAGCATTCTCTAGGTAAAAAGATAATGAAAAACCCAAAAATCAAATCCAACAATCAGAAAAGCTCCCCACAAAAACCTAACCACTAACATGCCCTATAAACCTACCAAGCTATCCCATAGTAAGAGCAGCTAAATCGGCTAAACTGTTATACAGATAGCTTGATATCTATTACTGTTAGATAACATAGAGCTGGGTTAGTAATACATGATGCTTATGCTTCTTATGTTAAACTAGTTTGCTGGTGCAGGAGTAGGAGCTTAAAATTCATTAGCCTCAAACATGTTATGCGGTTACACTGTAAATAACACTGTTGCGCTCAAGTATTATGTTAACTAGCTGTTAGTGAACCTGACTCAATTACATAATCTGTTAAAGTGTTATCAACAACAGATTGTTATGTTCAGAAGCTGTACGTAAACAGCCAAAGCTTACAGTAGCTATTTTAGGCAGCTGTTAATAAGTAAATTCTTCATATTATTTAAATGTTAACAGCAGAATACTATGTTAAGGAGTCTATATTCATGCTATTAGCATTTTCATGCTATTAGCATTTTCATGCTATGTTAAGTAGCTGCTAGACAACAACATTCACTTACACATGCTATTGTCATATTAATTGCTATGTTGATGCTATGTTAAGTAGCTGTTTATTAGCATACTTTACCAAAATGCATATTCTCTTCAAATGTTATCAGTATAATAATCTATAGCTAATATGTTAAGCTGCTGTTAATTAGCCTACTATCAATATATTATTGTTTAATAATCGTTGTCAATGTTATCAACAGCTGAGTGTCTTATAGCCATGTTATTCTCCATGTTAATGCTATGTTAAGCAGCTGTTAAGTAGCTAACTCTATCACAAGCTCAATTTGTAACTGCTTATCGTCAGGAAAACATATCTCTATATAAGTCGAGTAAATATCATAGATCTATATTGCTTAGTTAATGCGCTTTATATATCATATATCAGCTTTTATATGCTTCAAACCAAACTAGCCAAGCTTGCTCAAAATCCCATATTCCCAATTGCTTTCGTCAAACATGTGCTTCACTGTGGTCTGTTCTTAACATGTATGTCTAACATATATTAATATAAATTCTAAATTCTAAAAAAAAAACACAATAATTTAGCTATTCGCATATCGCTTTGATTTGATCAAGCAATTTATATTTTTTTATATTTTCATTTTTATTTCAAAAAGAATAAAAAATAAAAAAATATTAAAATTTAACAAAATTTTCAACTCAATTGTTATGAGACAAGAAAACTGATCCAAAAAAACAAAATCTTTACTAATTTCTTTATATATTTTTTTTTTATCTTACATTTTGACATTTGTTCTGCGCGCATTTTGATTCATCTGAAAAAAAAACTTTTGTGTTTATAGAAAACAATCAATCAGTTCATCGCCGCCGAACAAGGGGTAAGTAAATCTCTACATATATAACATCAATATCTTAAGTATAACATACACACACACACATACATACGATATACATACGATATACATACGATATATATCTATATTTCTCTTAAGGCTCTACTTCTATAACACCTCTAATACTCTATTATTGAGCAAAATATTTCGTTTCTACTTACTCGTATCTCATCTCTATTATAACTGTGCATTTTTGATACAAATACAAATATACACACACATACACACACACACACACACACACACACATACACACGCACACCTACATGCCATCCATTATTGCCTGCCTTTTGGGTGTTTTCTCTATAGCCGCAAATCGGACTGCGGCCTACCAGAAATACGCATTAAAGCGCCATCTATTGAGCGCAGCGTGCAGCAGCAGCTGCCGCCGCCGCCACCGCCTCAGCCGTCTCACACGCCCCTTCATCATCATCATCAACAGCATCATCATCATTATCCAGCGCATCATCAGCAGCAGGCGAGCATTGGTTCGGGTTCGCTCAGCAAACACTGGTCCTACGAGCACGTGGACAGGTATTGACCACGCCTACTTCGTTACACCCACCCACACACACCCACAGAGATATATATATACACAGCCTCCTCCCCTTCTTCATCAACCAGTTGCAAGTACTCGTAGCGCTGTTGCTGTTGTTGTTGCTGTTGCTGTTGCTGTTGTTACTGTGCCTAATTGTAACGTTTCTATATAACTCAGCCTGATCACATGGTGGAACACGCTCATCGTAACTCTTTTCATCTCTCTCTATATATATCTATCTCTACTTATAATACCTATCTAATTTCTGTAACTCTGAGAGTTGCCGAGGCAGTCGGAGCTGAATTTGCGATCTTGCTAGAATTATTGCTTGAAAAATTCATATTCTCTTCATCTTCTTCTAAAATGGTATAAATTCTATAGATTTCTGATCAGTTTGGGCAGAAGGAGACATGACAGATACCATAAAGGATGACGAGTTGAGTCGATTTAGTCCGTTTTAGGATTCAGGGTATCTGCTAGTCGAGCACTCCCGACTAGAGCACTTTTACTGGTTCATTCTGAACCTATTTTGCTTAAACTTGGTATTTTTGAGCTTCACTAAGTTTTTTATATAGTGACATAATCTGACCAATATCTACTATATGGTAAAGATCTGTAAGTAGAGTAAGTTTTAGTATGAAAAGTTTTTCCAAGCTATCTCAAAGGAACCCTGTATAGAGCAGCTTTATTATTCTCTGTATATACAGAAAATCTTATCAATATTTATTAAGTCTAAAATTAGTAGTGCGACTGTCCAACGTTACACTACTATTTTTATGAGCAGTCGCACTACTATTTTGATGAACAGTCGCACAACTATTTTTATGAACAGTCGCACTACTATTTTTATGAGCAGCCGCACTACTATTTTGATGAACAGTCGCACTACTATTTTTATGAACAGTCGCACTACTATTTTTATAAACAGTCGCACTACTATTTTTTGTGAACAGTCGCACTATTATTTTTATGAACAGAGCAGTATATATCACATATACTAGGTTTCCATGGGTATAGCTATACTAGGGGGGTATAACGACGCGTAATCAAGGTCAGCTGACATTAGGTCAGCATCAGACATTTCGTAAGCCCCAACTCACAAACTCTGCTCCGATTTCCCTCCATAACTCTCTAACTAATACACTCTATCTCTCTCTATACATATCTATACTCTATCTATACTCTATATTTATATATATATCTTTCTGGCGGTCTATAACTAATTGATCTGCATCTGCTTTAATTCAAGTCCATGCCACTCTCTGTGCGTTATTTGCTAGTATGTATGTATGTATTTGTTGTTGTTTGTGGCTTTATAATAATAATCCCCGATTTATAAGTTGTAAGAGCCTTTGAGGATCTCTCTTGAGATCCATCTGCACATCCACACCGCAACGTAGAGTGCGTCGCATGCAGCGCACAGGTTCCGCACCCAGCAGCCAGGCATGCGAATTGCTAATCCTGTAAAGAAATTCTTAGTTGAATCGAAATCTTGATCTTTCCCCGTCTAATTCGTGCTTTGGGCAATTGCAGCGCGGGTGACTTTAATCTGGAGGAGGAGAACTTTGCGCAGCGGGATCATCATATCATTGTTGAGGTGCTCATCTCCTCCTGGTATGCGCTGCTGGCCAACACGGATCTCATATGCTACATTGTGGTGTTCATCAATCAGGTGAGTTCGAGCTGGAATTCATGATTAAATTTAGATTAAATCTTAACTCTACTCTTGCCAGGTGGTTAATGCTAGTGTCATCTCGTTGCCTCTGCCCATTATGGTGTTCCTTTGGGGCACTTTGTCGCTGCCGCGTCCTACGAAAACCTTTTGGGTCACCTTGATTGCCTACACCCAGGCGATTGTGCTGATCAAGTGCATCTTTCAATTCAAGCTGATCTGGGCCAATTATAATGATTTTACCAATCAGCCCTTGGCTACAGCAAAGATCTTTGGCGTTGAGATGAAGACGCATTATGCGGTCTATGATTTGATATTGCTTTTGGTGCTGTTCCTGCATCGCTATCTTCTCAAGTCCCAGGGTCTGTGGAAGTCCGGCTACAAGGATACGGATCAACAGTTTGCCAAGCCCACAGCCAGCCTGTGAGTGAATGTCGCGAGGATGGTGCTCTGTCTTCCTTTATTAAATTCTGTTTTTTTTTTACGCTCTAGTGATGATCGCGAGGATAGCGATAATATGTCCCAACCGGACTCTCGCCAGCTTAATGAGGAGGCCGCCCAGAAGCTTAGCCTGCAGGTTAGCCAGGTCTCGCTGCCTGGTTCACCGGAATATAGCAAGTCGGCCATCAATCAATTGGAGTAAGTTGAGCTCTAAGTTGTTGGGATTCTTCAGTGTAAAGGGAAATGAACTAAAACATTTCAGTCGCACTACTATTTTACTGACCACAGATATACAATATATGGCTCTAGCTTAACTTTTCTAATATTTCCTCACAAGGAATTGTCAGTTTCTTCAAAAATGTTCAGGTTTCGAGCCCATAGGTCTATTGGAGTGAATAGCTCTAGTCTCACGTAGACTCATTTTCAGATCTAATAACTTGAATTTAAGTTCAGCTTGATTCACGCTCTCGATCTCGACTCTTTTTACACCTATAGCAATCCAGATTTCATTGCTACAACTCTAATTTCTTATTGTTTATTTCATTTATTAATTCATTTATATTATTATTATTTATTACTTAATTTATAAATCTCTTTCATTGCTCTCCTCCCTACAGACGCACCAAGTACACCTCATCGCTGCACAAGTTCTTCTTCAGCCTGGTGCACAAATCGCGACTGGCTACCGATGTCTATGCTCTAATGTTCCTCTGCGATTTTGTTAACTTCTTTGTGCTGCTCTTTGGCTTTACGGCATTTGGCGTAAGTTAAATTACTTTTCCTTTAAAAATCATTCAATACTCTCTCTTGTTCTTCCTGCCCTTCACAGACTCAACAAACGGAAAGCGATGGCGGCGTGCAAACCTATTTGGCTGAGAATAAAGTGCCTGTGCCCTTCCTGATCATGTTGCTGGTGCAATTCCTGTTGATTGTCATCGATCGTGCTCTGTATTTGCGCAAGGCTCTAGTCAACAAGATCATATTCCATTTCTTCTCGGTGATTGGTATACACATCTGGATGTTCTTTGTGGTGCCGGCGGTGACGGAGCGCACCTTCAACTCGCTCGCTCCACCGATCATATTCTATGTGATCAAATGTTTCTATATGCTGTTGAGCTCGTATCAGATCAAGTCGGGCTATCCGAAGCGCATTCTGGGCAACTTCTTTACCAAGGGCTTCTCGATGGTCAATATGATTGCGTTCAAGGTTTATATGCAAATACCATTCCTCTACGAGCTGCGCACCATACTCGACTGGGTGTGCATCGACAGCACCATGACCATCTTTGATTGGCTCAAAATGGAGGACATCTTCTCCAATATCTATCTCATACGCTGCACACGACAATCGGAAACGGATTTCCCGGCAATGCGCGCCCAGAA
Organism: Drosophila leonis; assembly: GCA_035045365.1. NCBI lineage: Eukaryota > Metazoa > Arthropoda > Insecta > Diptera > Drosophilidae > Drosophila > Drosophila leonis. The sequence goes on from JAWNPC010000830.1 coordinate 6,251,838, forward strand.
AAAGGCTTCACTATCAAAATTGATAATGGGTGGCACAATTGTCCTATTGATTGTCATCTGCATTTGGGGTCCACTGTGTCTGTTCGCTCTGGGCAATGCGGTGGGCACCTCGAATGTGCCGTATCAGGTGTCCGTGTCCATACGCATTGGTCCCTACGATCCCATCTATACGACCAATAACTACGATAGCATCTTTGAGATTGACTCGAAGATGTATGGCCAAATGACGAATGCGTTTATGAAGAACAAACAGGCCTTGACCTTTTTAGCGGGATATGATGCAACGGATGTCGCTGCGGTCAAGCTGGCGGGCAATTCGCCTTCGCTGTGGAACATAGCACCGCCGGACAGGGAACGCCTAACCAACGATTTACGGAACAGTAAGTTTAACATTTGTTAAACTGCCATTCTTCAATAATTTATATAAATATATTCTCTACAGATCACACTCTGATTGCCCGCTTTTCCTACTCGCTGACTCGAAAGGCGCCTGCCAAGGGTCTCAAGGAGAATGTGGGCGATGAGCACATCATCAAACTGGATGAAACGTTTGAGGGTCGTGCGGCGCTCATCAATATGCTAAATGAGACCTATGAGCAGTTGGAGGCCAATGGCATTAGCAATGCTAATGATACCAGCAATGCCAATGGCACTAGCAATGCCAATGACACCCTCAGTGCGAATGCCACCAATACGAGTGGCAATGCCAGCGAAGTCGTCGTGGTGCTACCGAATATGATACCCAAGTTCATAAAGGTGCTCAATTCGGGCGATGCGTTCGTCGTTACTGTGCTGAGTGGCAAGGAGCAGGAGTATCGACCGCTGGTCATTAAAATGCATCGCGATAAGGCCACCAATGGCTTGTGGTGGGAGATACGCGACTTTTGCTATGATAACTTTTACAACACAACTCTGAAGGATTTGGCCTACAGCAATTGCAGCTCGGGCATTGTCATGTACACGTTCAATGACAAGAAATTCCCATCGACTTTCAGTTTCCTAACAGCTGGCGGGTGAGTCGGAACTTTGTCTTTTTATCTATACATGACTAATGACTGATGAATAATGACTTTGTAACTGAGAAGTCATGCCTGATGACTGATGACTAATTTCTATATGCCTGTATCTATATATGTGTGTGTATTGACAGATAACAGCAGTGATGACTAATGAGTAATGACTGATGAATAATGACAAATGACTAATTTCTAATGAATGACCAATTATTAATGACTAATGACTGGTAACTGATAACTTATGATGACCAATGAATGACTAATAACATATGATAGATGACTGATGACCAATCTCTGATGTTCAATGACTGATGACTAAAGACTGATTGTCTGGTAACTAAGCAACTGATGACTGATTGACTAATGACTGATAACTGATGACCAATGACTAATGATCTACGACTGATGTTTGATGACCAATGATTCATGGCCAATGACTGATAATTGAGGACTAATGACTGATTGACTGATAGCTGGTTGTCTGATGACTAAGTGGCTGATAACTGATGACTGATTGACTAATAACTGATTGACTAATGGCTGATGACCAATGACTGATGATGTACGAATGATGTCCAATGACTGATGATCTTATACTGATCTTTGATGACCAATGATTGCTGACCCATGACTGATAACTGATTGACTAATGACTGATGTCAGATTGACTGATTCCCACTCTAATTAGAATATGCCCATATATTTGCCCACATCTAATATCTCTTCTCTCCACAGCATCATTGGTCTCTATACCACATTTGTGTTATTGGCCTCGCGCTTCATGAAATCCTTTATTGGTGGTCAAAATCGCAAAATCATGTTTGAGGATTTGCCCTATGTGGATCGAGTGTTACAGCTATGCCTGGATATATACCTAGTGAGTCACCGTTAACTATAAATTGTAAATCACAATTCTAAAACTCGTTTACCCCTTGCAGGTGCGTGAGGCTCTGGAATTTGCATTGGAGGAGGATCTATTTGCCAAATTGCTCTTCCTGTATCGCTCGCCCGAAACGTTAATCAAATGGACCCGTCCCAAGGAGGATTATATGGATGATGATGGTGATACCGATTCCATACCCAGTCGCATGAGTGTGCGACGACCTGAGCAACTACAACAGCAACAACAACAGCAACAGCAACAATAACATAGGTCTAATCTAAATGTTTGAGTTTAATTAGTATATTGTTTACGTATATTTAAGTACGTATATATATATATCTATATTTATAGAGAGATTGCGTTAACGTAGGTTTCATAGTCCTTTTTTAAATTTATACTGCAATTAGTTAGAGAGAAACCATATACAAAAGAGAAAAACCAACACACACAAACACACACATCAAATACACTTACAATTAATTACTCTGTGTATGTAGTTAAACTTTGTCAAGTACTGCCGTGTGTGAAAATGTTCCATAGGGCATACAATACAGATCTATGCATACTATATAGGAATTGTAACTGAAACAAAAAACTAATTCTAAGCAAAAAGTGTTGTTAATTAAACGAAAAAACGAGAAATGAATAGCTAAACGAATTGATAGAGGTTTTGCCTAAGTTAATTAACTAAGTCATTAATACGTATATGTGTATAAACTCTAATGAAAATATTTATTATAATAATATTAATAATAATAATAATAATAATAATAATAATAATGAGAACTCATATTCAGGGATTTTTAGCATTTTACAAAACGAAAAACAAATAATTAAACTATGCATGCAAAAGCATTCAACTTATTTGCATAAGTTCAAACATGAAACATAATGTTTTTTATATACATATATGTTTATATATTGTATATTTAATATAATGGAATGTCATTTATGTCATATGTAAATTCGTGTCGTGTGCGCAAGCTTCAAATTGAATTTGTATTTATGTTGCCTTAGATAAAATGATATTATGTATTTGTATGTTTGTTATAGACTAAAAACTATATATATGTATATATATAGATATCTGTGTATGTTTGCTTATATATATATATATAGAGGAGCGTTGAATTTATTTCTAGGCATATCATATATATCACATGTTTTTTCTTTGTAATATCGCAAAATATCATTTGCTTCATATCAAACTGAAAGGCTTCAAATCAAATCAAATCAAATCAAAATCAAATCAAATCAATGTGTATCTACTATGCCGACATACTACATACATATGCATATGTATCTCGAATGGGCAATCTCCACTTAGCTATAGTTTAAATACACACATACACACACACACACATAAACACACATTAACTAAAAAATTTACATGCTATTTTATATATATTTAAACAAAATTCATAAATGTAAAAAAAAACAAGAAAAATCAGAGAAGAAAAACTTAAACTAATTTTTGTACCAAGCAACGAACAAATTGAATGTAAAACTTAAATAAACTATTTAATAAATAAAACTTTAAATAAATGTAACCAGTTTAAGTTTATTAAAATTTAAAGAAATAACTAACTTGAATTAAAATTAAAATTTTTTTCGAAAAATTTAAGTTTTTGTTGTAGAAAAAATTTGAGTACTGCAACTCTTGTAGGCTGAGTTGAGAAAGATAAGATATAAACATCTAAACTACATAAAGAATTCTGAAATTATTTTTAGAAAAGTTAAGATCTATTAAAATTTCAAGACTTTAAACAGTTTTAAACATTTTATAGCACAATTAAGTAAAACGAAAATGTATTTAAAATTTAAATATTGCAGCTTTTGTAGATTGAATTGAGAGTTTTATATAAATAGTATTTATAAATATGCATCTAGTTTATATATATGTAGCTCTAACTACTTTAAATAGTTTGGTTTTATTTTCAAAAACTTCAAGAACTTTTAGTATTAAAAATTTTCTATTCTAAATTTCTTGAATAATTTCAAATGAGATTTGAAAATTTCATGCTAAACTATCTTTCAGTCAGAGTAGAGCTTTGTCTACCCTCTAATGGCTAACTCTCTGACTCTACAATATAAAATCTATATATTCGTGTAGGCTAAGTTGATCTAGACATGTTCAACTTACTGAGGTCTCATTTCTTCAGATCTAGATTTCAAATCTAAAGCTTATATTCTTGTTTAGTTAAAGTTTAACACTTGTCTTCTCAGATTTCCTTAATATTAATAGCAATATAGATTTGAATGGGTTTTTGGGTCTTATACGTGCATGCATAACTCAAAGACAATAAGAGCTAGAGCCAAGTCCTTTGCTATGTAGGTACTCATTGCATATGTAAAGTTTAAAAATATTTCTGTTTTTATATAACTGCTCACAGTGTCTATGTATGAATCTGTTTTATAGACCCAAAACTCAAGGCATTTTGTAGTTGGTCTCTTCGGAGCTCATTAAAATATCAGAATATCGTTTATTTAACAAACTAACATTTAATAACAATTTATAAATATCTTTCTTTTTTAGCACAAATTTATAAATAATATAAAATCCTTAGATAAATGTTCGCTCTACTTCATTCAGGTGATGCGCGTTGAGCAGTTGCGATAATGCGCAAATTTGCTGTCGCTGCTGTCCAGGCTGTTGGCACTCTCAGTGCTCTGCTGGCGATTGAACTTGATAGCTGGATAGACTTCCTCCCATTGGGACTCGCTGCGACTGAGCACACCACGTCGTCTGGGAGTCGTAAAGGAGTTCTCTTGCTGTGCACTTGACACCTTTGGATTGGCTTTGACTGTGTTGACGCGTGTCGTGGCGCTAGGCAAAGGATTGTTGAGCATCTGCGTTACACTCTTGGACAGGCGTATGGATTGTATGCGATTGTAGCCACTGCCTGTAGGCTTATAGCGTTCCAGCTTGGATGTGAGACGTGCCATTTCAGTGCTCATCCATTCGGGTGCTCGCATGCTGACTCGCCAAGCTTGGCAAACGTACTAAACAGAGTGAGCAACGAACGCGTTCGTTTTATAGACACCCACCTTGGCCTGAAGGTGATATAATTGGGGTGCATTGGCACATAATCGATACACCTTGGCCGGTGGCATTGCATAAAGCCGAACTGCAGGGCTTGACAAGTCAAACAGATTTGCCAGAGGCTTGCACAAAAAGAACCTTGCAACTGACCTATTAACTAAGCGTTGGCAAAGCAGTTGTAACAGTTTGTTGTGGTTTGTAACAAACTAGAATAAGGTAGGGTGCTAACCGGCGTTGTGCGGCTGTTTAGTATTTGGGTGACAATAAATCAGTGAGAACAAACAGCATTATTTATATAGATAACATTTAATTAGAAACTAACAGGACAAGAAGATGAATAAGTGGCACACATTAAAATCAAAACAGAATAGGCTATCAAATTCGAATTACTTTGGATAGGGGTACAAGTATTTTTGTTTCTTTTTTGCTTTTTGGTCAACAAAGATATGCAAAACATTGCTATGTACAAAAGCTAAGCGAAATATCTTAGGAGACTTTGCAATTGTCATCATGCAAATGATCGCCATCGAGCTGTACATCATCCTCGGATGTGGAAAAGATGCCGCCCTGTAGCACTTTATTAACAGCTGCGCGGGCCAAGTAGCCGGTGGTCTCTGAATAGGGCAGCGAATAGAAGGCGCTTAGATCTTCCTGCTTGTTGGGCTGGCCCTGCTGCTCCGACGACTTGGGCTGTTGCTGTATGTTGTTGTCCTTGCAGTACATGGCAAAGGCCTCGGCAATGATGCCATCCAAATCAAGCGCCTGCTTGAAGTGCAGCTCCGGATTGCTGAGAAGTGAGAATATTAGAGCTGTGTCTTTAGTTTTCATTTTTTAGGCTTTGTTTTTACCGATTCAGAATGGTGGCCACAATGCAAAGTAGCTCCACAGTTATCTGTCGCCGCTCGGGGCGGTCGATGCAGATTAGCGTCTCTTCCACTAGCAAATTGAACGTCAGTTCGCCGCGACTCATGCTCGTCAGTGTGGGCGTGGCAGGCAGATGATGTCCCTGCGTCAAGATGCCCTGCGGTGTGCGCTGCAAAATCTCCCAGATCTTGTTATAGAAGTGCTTGGGCACACGGCACAGGCAACCCTCCAGCTGGCGGCGCTGCAGCGGGGTGAGCCTATCGAGTAACATATAAAGTTTATATAATATGACAATATAACAATTTTATAGCCAATTTACATACTTTTCTTCTACAGCCCACTCGCTGACTGTCAGCACCTTCTGCAGCAGAATGCGCACTTGGAACGGCGACAAGTTGTCCACATCGATGCTTTGCTGCCCAGATATTTGCAAATAGATGCGCATGGCCTCTAGCACCCAGCCAATGCGTATTTTCAATATGCCACGAAACATGGACGGATTGGTGGCAATGAGACGACCGCAATATAGAACAACTTCCTGTTGCAGCACCGCCTGGATAACATCATAGGGCTGCACACTAGTGTACATCACATTCTGAATCTCTGCTGGAGTCATGGGCTTATCGAAGACCGTCTCCTTCTGACCGATAATGCCCACGGTTAGCTCCTTGCCATTCACCAGCACAGTGGTGATAAAGGGACTGATGGAGTCCACAATATGGTGCAGCAGCGAGGAACAGTAGCGCACAGCGCGCCAATAGCGCAGCGAGCCAGCACGATGATAGAGCTGCGTCAAGGCCGTGCTCACATTGAGGCCATTCACCTCGAAGTGGGAGCCCTCGCGGTTGAGCAGAATGCCCCACAGCTGGCACAGGCAATATATAGACTCGGTGCTGCGCAAAGCATTGATAATATCCGGTGTGGGTTTGCTGTCATAATGCTAACAAACAATCCAAAATTAGACTAAGCAGCAAAGAATTAGAGAAAAGTTCAACTCACGGCCACAGAGATCTTCTCCTCCACATAGGTCAGCGCCTTGGGCACATCTGTTAGCGACTGATAGCCTATATACTCGTGATTGATTTGCGAAAAGGCATTCTCATTGTCTGTCAGATCGTTTTGGTTCATGAAATCCAAATGCTCAATGCATGAGCTGCTGATGAGATTCTGTAGTCGGCCGATGCGCACCTTCATGCCATCGCAGTAGCCCTTCTTCAGCATGGCCAGCAGATCGAGCATCTCCTTGAATTGCGGATCACGCATATGCTCCTCACGTATCAACAGGCAAACAGTGGGCCTGCCCGACAGACGCCAGTATTTGCCCACAAATTGCAGCTCCGTTTTGATGTCATCAATCAACAAAGCCATGTCGCGATACAAATAGAAATCGGAGACCTCAAAGATGAGGGGATAACAGAGCACAGTCATGCCGCAGATGCGGTAGACTTTGCTGGTGCCCAGCGAACCAACGGGACGCGAGGGACGACCCGAGAGGCCCACCTTGTGATTGACGCCCAAATGCTGATAGACCTTGATTAGCTCCGTGGAGCTCCAGATTTGCACGGGTTCCACCTGTAAGAAAGGTAAATGAATTAGTTATATGTTTTACCTTTTATAACTGTGTGCACTTACCTCGTGAGGTGTTTGGGTTTGTATGCCATAGGTGGCCATCATGGCCTGTAGGCGCATCGACTCAGCGATGAGCACAATTTGCACCACCAAATCTGTGGCGGTGCCCTGTAAGCATCATAAACAGTTAGTAAATCTGCTAGAATCCATGATGATCCAATATTAAGAAGTTAGACAATGCATAGAGCCAATTCTTTACATGAAGGTGTAAAAAATTATGCTAGCCAAATGCCAAAATGCATCAAAACAATTAGCATAACAATCAGAAAAGAGACAGACAGAGAGGGAGGGAGAGAGCGGGGGAGTGGGAGGGTTGAGGAGCTGGGGAAGGCGTGGAGCATACAGGACAAAAGGTATTAAGGACTTTAAGCATGCTACAGACAAAAACACTCAAGGAGTAAAAAGTAAAAAAAAACTCATTACAAAATGTACAAAGAACATAAAAAATTACTTACAAAAAGTTTTAGGAATATTTTTATTGTACATTGTTTAGAATTATTTAGAATTAGTGCAGGCGTTTGTAATAAACAAATTATAGTTATAAAGTGAGAATAATGTTGGTAATTAATACAAGGCTGCAAAATAATTTTAAATTGAATCGGTTCATAACTGATTTTATTACATTTTTATATTTTTTATGTATTTATTCATTATTTAAAATTTTTTATATTTTTTTTTGAATTTTTTTTTAACTTATTTGATTTTTGTTTTATTAAATTGTAACATTAGGAATAATTTTGTTTTCGATTTTTGTGACATTTTTTAATTAATATTTATTTTCGTTATATTTTTTGAATATTTTAAATTTCTTTTTATTTATTTATTTTTTTAATTTTTTATGATTTTATTTTAATATTTGAAAGATTTTAACTTAATTTATTATTTTTCAGATTTTGCAGCCTTGTTTTATTATAGTAAATAAATAACAGAAATAATCAAAGATATTGAAACCGAAATTTTGGAAATTCTTTGCCGTTTAAACTGCCAATTTGTTGCCTAGACAACGCGCAATGAGCCAACTGAGAACCCGCTGATATTATTTGAACCACAAATTACCTGCTGGGCATCCAATATTAGCGGAACGCGTCGATTCTATTTAAATTTTGGTTTGGTTGGTTGTTTTTTATTTAGTAGAAAAATAAACAATTTAACAAGGGCTTTTAATTAGTAAAAACAATTTTTAAATTTAATAATTTTAATTTTTTCTATCTCATTGAAGCGAAACTAGCGCGAACTGTTTTTCTAGTCTTGTTTAAAGCGCCCCCCGCAAAACAACAAAAATTAGTTAAAAGAATTAAGAAAAAAAAAACAACTTCAATTGCTTGCTTTTAAGGGGTTAAGTACATAACGGTTAGGGAACAAGAAGCCAAACTGAATACTACGTAGATGGGTCGTTGCCCAAGATTAGGTGAACCATTACTTACAGTGCCCGGTTTAGCCTATGCATTTATGTAGTAGAAGAAGAGCGTGTGTAGGAACAAAATATGCAGTAGATTGTTTTTTTTTTGGTTTTTGGTTTTTTTGGTTTTTTTGATAGATAAGAACAGAGTACCGAAAAGAGTAAAGAAAAAAACTTGTTTGATTTAGATACAAATAAGCAGAGGAGGGTAAATAATGTCACTATATACAATTAACACAGCCACAAAATTAAATAATATTATTTCTTTTTTGGTTTTATTTATCTTTTTTTGCATTAAATAACTAATAGGCATAAGTGTGTTGTGTGGGTGTGTGTGTGTGTGTATGTATATGTGCATCCCAGTAGGAAATGCTGGGCTATGAACTATAGGGGATTTACTATACTAGACAAGTCTGGAGATATTTATAAAAATTTTATACATTTAAAAAAAAACAAAAAAAAGGGAAAATACCTGATTTTTTGTCTTACTTACGACTCACTGAAAAAGTGGTGAATAAAATTTTGCTCTATGTTTTAAATATTTTTGAGCTAGAATTTGAATAAATAAATTGATTAATTTAAACAAAATTTACCTCAGGTTAATTTCAAGATAAACACAGCCTAAAGGTCTGTAGTACTTCTATTTTTAGCTTAACTAACACTGAACAGAGAAGAAAATCATTGAACTAAGCTAAGAAAATTATTGAACTGCTTGCTTGATGAATTTCTGATCTAAGAAAATGATTGAACTGCTTGCTTAATGCATTCTTTATAAAGGAAATTATTGAACTGCTTGCTTAAGGCCTTTTTTAAAGGTGTGTAGTACTTCAACTAACACTGAACAGATAAGAAAATCATTGAACTGCTTGCTTAATGAATTTTTTATCTAAGCAATTATTGAACTGCTTGCTTGATGACTTTTTGATCCAAGTAAATTAGTGAACTGCTTGCTTAGTGACTTTTTGATCTAAGAAAATTATTCAGCTGCTTGCTTAATGAATTTTTAATCTAAGAAAATTATTGAGTTGCTTGCTTAATGCATTTTTAATCTAAGAATTCAAATAAATTATTTAAAATTTTTTTTTGGGAAATTTTAATTTTTGATTTTATACTAATTCCAAGAAAAATCATAGCTAAATGTTGTCCCTAATTTTATTCTTATTCAACATTGAAAAAGTAACAAAAAAATATATTGAATTGCTTGTTCGGAGAATTTTTAAGCTCAAAACTCAAATACATTTTGGATGCTTTTCAATAATATTTTTAAAACATTGAAATATTTGAAATAATTAAATTTTGAAAAGGTTTTGCTTTCATTACTTAAATTCGTTTCTATTCTAAAGATATGATATAAATTTGTTTTCTTTTCTTTTTTTTTTAGTTGTTTTAAGGAATTAAAAAAGTAGTATTTAAAGAGTCAACTGTGTTTTGGAAAAATAGAAAACTATTTTTGACTGTAAATTCTCTGAAATAATTTTATAAAAATAATCATATATTTCCATCTGCTAGAAAAACCGTAATGGAATTCCCCAAAAATCGAAATTCCTGCTGGGATGGATCGTTAAAATGTCATATATGCACTCTATATATAATGTATATATATATAGACATATATGCATTCTTTCGATCAGTGCTTAGTGTGTGTGTGTCGCAAAATATTAGAATTTGGATAAGAAATTTTATGCTAGTGTGCAAAAACAACTAATAAAGAAAAGCGCATAAATTTGGTATACATAAGATTTGGATAATATATGTATATATATAGATCGTTTATGACGTTCTACTGGAGTGCGAGTAATTTTGTAGTATGTGGAATTTGTGGGACTACTTACTTTGTGTTTATCATCGAAAGCTTTGCCCTGTTTATAATATTGTATGCCAACCAATAAAAATATGTTATGGATTGTGGATAAATACGATAAGGTTTTTTGATTTTGTTTGTTTGTTTGTTTGTTTTTCGATTGTAGCAGTAGTAGTAATTGTTCGATATATATGTGGTAGTAAAAGAATGGACAAAATATATATATGTATGTATATGGTATAAGTAGTATTAAATAGCCAATTCAATTACGTATAACCCATAGTAAAGAGATTAAAGTAACATTACAAATCAATTCGAATACCAATTAGACAGCGAACGCAGACACACACAGCAGACACACAGTAAACAGCAGCAGCGGCGGCGCTGGCAGTTAGCTGAGCCCCTAATCCCGGGTCAGTGATATATATAGTATATATTGATATACATATATGAGAAATACCCTCTACCCGCTCCGCCATTAACTTACCTGAAAAGCGGAATAACGACCCGCACGCCGTGGACGATTATAGCTGGGCAAATAGCGTCTGATGGGATCCAATTCGTTAATGTGCAGCAGTCCAGCTGTTAGCAGTTGGGCAATGATGAAGAACGATTGACCCCACAGGAACAGGGATTGCGAGGGCGCACGCATATAGGAGCCCTCGCCATCGGGCGCATAGTACATGGTCACAACGGGATCACCATTGGCATCGGTGTGCAGACAGCGACGCAAATCATTTTGAAACTCTTCAATCTGTTCATTGTTGTTCTTGAAGACACCATCGATGATCATGGTGATGAAGAACAGTGGCCATTCGCACTCAAGACCCTCGAACTCCTTCAGCTCACCAGCCTGATAATAGCGACGCGTTTTATCCTCTGCCTTGCTGAGGAAGCCATCGCGTGTAAAGCGCTTGAAGCCCATTTTGCTGCGCAGGCGATTGACCACATTCTGCTTGGTCTGCTCCACCAGGCGATCTTCGTGCGAAGCAAAGGCTGGGAAGGACAGGGTCAACAGCAGCGATGCATCCACGCCCTAGAAGAGAGACGGGGGTTTAGAAGAGCTGATGTGTTTACTAATTGGTTTATATATTGCCTTGGAGCTGGATTCACGCGGTAGCATGGTCTCGAAGATGCTGCGATTGCGATTGTGTGCATCGATGTCCACGTAGACGACGCTCCAGGAGGCGCCTTTCTCGCCAAACAAATTGCAGCCATTGATAGCCTCTAAAGCGGACTTGGCCATGCCTAAAAGAAAGTTGATTAGCATAGCCCAAATATTTGAGTCATATAGGTATATCACCTATGGAGGAGGCATGTATCTCGGGTGTGCCATTGTTGTACTTGGAGCCGCGCTCCCACATGCCAAAGTCGGGTGTACGATACGCGCGCTCCACATAGTAAACCAGATTCTGCACAAAGGCCACCTCGTCGTGCGTGTATATGATCTGCAGGCCCGATGTAATCATCTGCACCAGAAACAGCAAATACAAGGAGACCTAGAATGGACAGAAATCTCGGATTAAATAAGTCTGGATGAAGTGCTGCAGTTCTCCACTCACGCAATCAATTTGCAAATGATTGTAGAACTCATCGGGATAGATCTTTTCGCCCGTGTGCAATTGGAATTTGCTGTGCAGAGCATGTTGATTGGATTGACGCTGCTTGAAGAGCTCCACGCGCGCTGCCTGCTTCACCCAGCACTCCAGAATGCCGCGCATGCACTTGACTGTGCTCTGCCCCAACTCGTAGGACTTGCCGCGATCATCGTCAATGCGTCTGTAGGCCTGATACAAGCTCCAAACGGCCGATGCACAGTAGACACTGTCACGTACCGAGCCGACGACTTGATCGGTACTCATCACCGGAAACAGGCCAGTGATGGGGCTCTGGTAGCGCAGCAGTTGGCGTTTAACTGAAGAAGGATGAATTGGAGAAATATTGAAATTAGAATAAATAAGGAATAAGCTATATATAAACATATATAAATAATTAGATTTATATTTATTTTTTTAGATTTATATTTATATATATATTTTTTTTATATTTATATTAATTTTTTTATATTTATATTTATTTTTTTTAGATTTATATTTTTATTTATATTTTTATTTTTATATTTATATTTATATTTATATTTATATTTATATTTATATTTATATTTATATTTATATTTATATTTATATTTATATTTGTATTTGTATTTATATTTATATTTGTATTTGTATTTATATTTATAAATCCCTCATCAATCTACGTATAATCATTAGCAAGGCTTAAAAATTAGCCGAGAGAAATTCCAACAACTTTGATAGACATCAAAACAAACGCACACAAATAAAGAATTCTAATACATGTATGAGGTTGTGTAAGTGTGTGTGCTCGCTTCGAACAAATTTAGTTTGAAGCACACTCACACTTGCATGCCCTTTTCCAAAACACTCATATGAACGCAGCAAAGCCTCTGACTATTTTGCAATACTTCTACTAGTGCTAGTGCTCACGTATGTCGAGAGAGTAAGCAAACTTATGTTGTAGGAGCATATAGGAGTACACCTATCTCCCTCTATCCAATAGAGAGTAAGCAAAACCAAACTAATGTTGTGGGGCCATATAGCAGTGTGGACATCTCCCTCTATCGCATTAGACTTATGGTGCACTGATGCCGTTGCTCGTTGAGAGTGAGTAATTAGGATTGCAGTACAACACATATTTTATGTTGAACAAATTTCGTTTCGATAGTTAGCTATGTTCATCAATATACCCGCTTTCATATACAGGGAATACTGTTTAGAGTTTAGTCAAGTGTCAATGGCTTTAGCACGCGTGCCGCAGCAGCATGTTTTGAGACTTTGTTTACAAATGCAAATAAACAAACCGCTAATTTGCCATGGAGATCAAGAGAGCGAGAGAGAGAGTGAGAGAAACGATACACAGTGGGAGAGCAACAAATCGCAGACGCTAGCTAAACAGCTGCCGTTATTTAGTGGCAAACATTGCGAACTGTTTATAAATAGAATCGCATCGTGGCAACAAATTGATGCTAAATTGGCTGCCCTACACAGACGCCGCCAAGGTTATATAAAACGAATGCAGCTCAATAGAGAATTGTGCTTCCGCTTGACTTTTTTTTTTGTTTTTCTAATTACCGATGCCATAGTAAATGTCCAGCTGCTTGACTGTGTCCTCATAGTTGATAGTCTTCAAAAATTGATCCAGATTGATGTCCTCTAAGCTATTCTGCCTTCCACTTGCTGCTATGCCACCGTCTGTGGCGCCTCCTCCAACTGTGCTACCACCAGGTGTTGTAACTAATAGGCCGAGTCTGTAGGGCAAGTGCGATGCAACATGTTACCATATTAATTACAAAAATTGTATTTCATTCGAATACTTACGATTTCGGCACATTACGCATTGTAGTTGGCTGCAATTAAACGCGTTTTCTGGCTTTAATTGCCAGCTTTAATTGAAAAATGTATACGCAGAAGAAAAAAATATACCCTTCAAGAAGTCAAATGTGATTTGCAATGAGACCAGCTGCTCGCACAGACACATGTTAGGCGTATTTCACAAGGTGGCCGCATGGGCGCGCAAGCTTTATATGCCTGTGTGACGTCAGAGAGAGGGCAGAGTAGAACTGTTGTAATAATTTGTATAGTACTTTAATAATTGCAAATTCAAAAGCTGTGCATTGGCATAATAATTAATGATATATAAATAATATAGTAAAGTTTATATCATACAATTTGTTCAATGCTTTTGAATGTTACAAGTATTGCGAATTTGCGCGAGCAACCTTGTGCTTGCTTACCATCATGCATGCATGATATGGCCACCCTGTTTAGCGAACAGCTGTTGCGAACAGCTGCTCGTCCCAAGCAGGTTTTCTTGTACCTCTCTTTTTTCGTCTTGGCATGTCTCATCTTTGCCTTCTTGATGGACGGGCGCAGGCGGCTGCTGTCGCTGGAATTAACTAAATCATAATCATCATCTATCAGCCAAACAAGTGAGATCATCTGCCCATTGTTGGCCATGAAATCCAGCCACTGAAAATGTGAAAAGCCGCAACTAGAAAGCTTAGCCAACGAAACGAATGTACTTAAAATAGTCTTGTAAGGATGTGGCCACTGTTAATACTCTGCAATGTGCTCCAGCTGAGCCAGCTGCTTGCCCAAGGCCACACGGATGTGGTGAAGTTGCCCAATTTGCCAACCGATCATCTCATACGCTACCTCAACACCTTTCCCAAGCTGAAACGACAATTGGATGAGATTCGAGTGGAGTCGCCCGCCTGCTGGGGCCACGAGCGCAATTGCAGCGCCGAGGCGCGCTTTCAGACGCCCCACTGTCCCGGCGATCACACCGGCTGGGTGCAGAGCAAGGAGGCACAGGTGCAAACCTTCTACTACCAGGCGGACTTCGGCTTTATCCAGCAGCAGCTCTCGGAGCTAACGCCTCAATGCATGCCCAAATATCTGTCGGACTCCTCGCTGGAGTGCACGCGTTATCTGCGCTTCTGTCGTGGTCGCAACTTACTCATCGATCTCCGCGATCTGCCGCAGCGCAAGGAACGCATACGCTACCACATGGATGTACTAAAGCCTGGCCAGATTCTGGGCCATTGCGAGCTGAATCGCACGCGTCTCCAAGGCGAAATGGATCACATTGGCTCGGCGCTGCAATCGTGGGCACCGGAGCTGCGCTACTTCGATGTGCTGCCCCAACCGCTGCTGGAGAGCGGCGCCTGTGACCTGGTCGTCCAGGCGCCCACCTTCATCATGAAGATCGATGCCACCTACAATATGTATCATCATTTCTGTGACTTCTTCAATCTGTATGCCTCGCTCTTCGTCAATCAATCTCATCCGGCTGCATTCAATACAGATGTGCAGATTCTCATCTGGGAAACGTATCCGTATGATTCACCTTTCCGGGACACCTTCAAGGCCTTCACCCAGCGCCCCATTTGGACGCTCAGCGAGGTGCAGGGCAAACGGATTTGCTTTCGAAATGTCGTTTTGCCGCTGCTGCCGCGTATGATCTTTGGCCTGTTCTACAATACGCCCATTGTGAGTAATCGCTGCTGTTGACTCATTGCATCTTAAGCCTTATCCTCATCTCTTTACAGATTCAGGGCTGCTCCAATAGCGGACTCTTTCGCGCCTTCTCCGAGTTCATTTTGCATCGACTGCAGATACCCTACAGGCCGCCAGTAAGGAAGCTGCGCATCACATATCTCTCGCGCCGCACAAAGTACAGGCAGGTGCTCAATGAGCAGGAGCTGCTCGCCCGATTAGAAGCCAATGAGGATTACGTAGTGCAACGCGTCTCCTATGAACGGCATGTTAATTTATATATACTCTAAATGCTCTATGGCTAGTATAAACTTATCCACACAGCCTCTCCTTTGTTGACCAGCTGGAGATCACAAGAAATTCGGACATCCTCATTGGCATGCATGGCGCTGGACTGACGCACTTGCTCTTTTTGCCCAATTGGGCTTGCCTGTTTGAGCTGTACAATTGTGAGGATCCCAATTGTTATAAGGATCTGGCACGCTTGCGTGGCGTACACTATGTCACCTGGGAGCATCGCGATCTGGTTTATCCACAGGATGAGGGTCATCATCCGGAAGGAGGCGCTCATGCCAAATTCACGAATTATCGCTTTGATGCACAGGAATTTGAGCGCCTGGTGGCTCAAGCGGCTACGGAGGTGCGTGCCCATAAGGATTTCCAGCAGGCAACAGCAGCACTAGCACAGCACGATGAGCTTTAGTTTAATCTTAACGCTTTGTGATTTGTTTGACCAATGCATTTATTTGTTTTTAAAAGTAAACTGACTATCGATATGACAGTTTTAAAAATCGATAAAATTTAGATTTTGGCGGCAGTTATTGTGTTGCAGCACCAGATGTTTAATAAGAGTGGCAACGTCTGCAAATGAGTTTTCATTTGTGCGGTAAATGTGTTAGATGAGCTCAGTGTGTAACGAACAGTTCAATAAATATGCTTATTTATGTCAAATCAAAATACGTAATTGATTTAATATGAATGATTGCTAATAATAATTTAATATATTTTAATATAGTCGAGTTCGAACTAAGTGCTTTAAATTCGAATTCTCGCCACTGTGGCAACGCCTGTAAATCAGCTGTTTTTTGTTTATATGCGTTTGCCGAAAACAATTGAAAGTTGATGTGAAGTTTAACTAAAAGACCGATAATTAAACAATACTTCTTTACTATGGGTCACTCGGGAGCCACTGATACTAAAGTCTACCACTACGATGCATGTGTTACAGCTGACAAATGTCTACTATCAGCGCCGCTGCACGTCTTCCAAAGCTACATGGAGCAAGCTGTTTGCAATTCTCTGGGTATTAAAACTGTGCAAAAGAGCCCCAATTACTGTGCCTGGGCTATCTTACGAGCCAGCTTAAGTGTGCTGCCTATAATACTGCCCACATTGTTGGGTGTCACGTTGTCGCAGCTGCTCTGCCAACATTTGCCACTGCGTTCCATGCGTCGTTTCCTCCTGGAATTCCTGCTGATTGCCCTGCCCACTGTCTGCAGCAACACAGTGGCCAGTGACTATAATGAACTCTACTGCATAGTGGTTGGAACATTGATTGCCCTGCTGCTCTTGCGCTGTGGCAAGTGGCGCGGAGCTGCAGCCAAGCACTGCTACGCGGTGGGCAAGAAGCCCGCAGCGATTACCTTGCTAAGAGCCACGTCGTACATCTGCACTGGCTGTGCCATCTTGGCCGTAGACTTTAAGGCCTTTCCCATTGAGTGGCGCAAGAGTCGTGAATATGGTGCCTCTCTAATGGACGTGGGCATTGGCATGTTTGTCATGTCAATGGGCGTGGTATCGCAGCGTGCCCAGAACCTGACTGAGATGAGGCGGGTGCTTAAGGTTGTGCTGCCTCTGTTGGTGCTCGGCTTGGTGCGCACTGTGGTCATCACGCTGATCAACTACCACCAGGACGAGCATGAGTATGGCACACATCTGAATGCCTTCTTTACGCTGGGCTTTACCAAGCTACTCGCCAGCCTTTGCAGCCTGCTCGCACGCTCCGATAAGCAGCTGTTGCCGCTGTCCTTGGGTGAGTAGTTGAGTCTGGAGTGGATTTAGCCCAACTAATCTATATCTTTTGCAGTTATACTTGTGCTGCATGAGCTGCTCTTGCAGCTGGGACTCTCAGCGTATGTCATGTCGTCGGCCAGTCGCAATAATTTCCTAAGCGCAAATCGCGAAGGTCTGAGCGCATTGCCTGGCTGCATTTCGCTCTACCTGCTCAGCGTGTGGGGCGGCAGGTGGTACAAGGCCATGGATAAGCTTAACTATGGGCAGTTTTTAATAAAGCTGCGCAACATGCTGCTGGTAACAATTGCAGCCTGGCTGTTAGCCTTCTCGTGCGTCTTTCTCTTTGGCATAGCACGCGTCACCTTCAATGCCGGCTATGTCTTTTGGCTCTTTGGCATTGGCACTTTGCTGCTGCTGCTCTGCACGTTTCTGTTCGAGTTCTGCTTGATGGCGCCTACGGAGAAGCTAACGCCTTTGCCTGTCTTTGTGGAGACCATCAATATGAATGGCCTAACACATTTTATGATCTGCAACTTCTTGACGGGCCTGGTCAACTTGACGCTGAGCCCAGCCAAGCGCAGCAGCGTCGAATGTGTGGCCATCTTAATGCTCTACATGCTGGCCAGTACGGGCGTGGTCTATGCACTGTTTCGTAAGGGCATACGCATTGCCTAAGCAGCAGCTGTGATAATTATGCATATGATGTATATGAGAATAATTCAATATATTTATTTTTTAAGGAGTAATGCTGACTTTAAGGAAGTATTATGCATATACACATATATACATATATATATATATATATATATATATATATATTCACATGGCTGTGGTCATAAAAATAGTAGTGCGACTGAAATAATGATAAACATAAACATAAACATTAACCCAATATTTTAAAAAATTTAGTAATAACTGAGTATTAAAATGAATATAATTTTTATATATAATTAATATTATATATAATTATTTTTATATATAATTAATTAATATTTAATAATTATTAAATTTGTTTTTAAATTTTGTTGTACATCATTTCAGTCGCACTACTATTTTTATGATCACTGCTGTTTATCAGTTACAGTTACAATTATATATAAATATATAATTTGATTTTTCTACATTTCAAATTTGTTCTATAATCATCTATAATAAGTGAAAGTACACCAGTTGGCAATGCCTGACTAGGAGATATCCGGACCGCAGCACAGAGCTGTTGCCCCAATCGTTCTAAGCATTTTACTTTCTTTTTCACTTAACTTTTGGACATTTAATTTTAAATATGTTGAATAAATATCTTTGTTATGTCTTATTTCAAGTAAAATTCAATATTATACATATATATTTTTATTATATTGCGCACATATAATAAATAAATAAATTGAAATTTTCATAATTTATTTTACAAAATATTTTTAAAAATTGTTTGTGCTTAAAGTTATTGTTAAAGTTAAAGTATTGATATTGCTACATTCCAAATTTGTTGTTAATTTACAATTAAAAAATAAAAATTTAAACTTTCATAATTTAATTCACAAAATATTTTCAAAATGTTTTCGAATTTGAAGTAAAATTTTTATAAAGTTATATATTTTTATAAGTTATATATTTAAATACAATATTTTTAATAAATATATTTTTGATGTCCTTTTTTCCGTCATATTAAATATTATATCTTTATTTTTATATATTATTTACATATAATAAAAAATAAATTTAAACTTTGTTAATTTATTTCACTAAATATTTTTTAAATATTTTCGAATTTCAAGTAAAATATTTAAAAATATATATTTTAAAATATGCTGTCTATTTACATACAGAAATTTTGAATATCCAATACAAAAATATATATATATGTACTTATATATCTAAGACGCCGACAGGGACTCGAAGGGCATGACCTGGCCGTTGGGCATGACCAGAAAGAGTATGACCGGTTCCTTGTCGCCCGCCATATTGCATGACTCACGCTCCTTGGCCGAGTTCTTGTACACCTCATAGATGTGACAGCCGTTCTCGGAGCGCACCAGACGCGTCCACAGCCACTTCTTGCCCAGCTGCTGCAAATTGGCCGAGAGCTTCGACTTGAGGCGCTGATAGGCGATCGAGGCTTGCGACAGCGATACCTTCATGCGTTCCGACATGCTGCCGGAGTCGCCAGTCCACTTCCGCTTATCGCAAACGGGATGGGCAAAGTCAACGTGCGGCGTGCGTGGAGCGCTACAACAAGAGGGTTGACTAAAGGAGCACTTCGACTTCATGCTGGACGACCTGGTGGCCCTGCAGGTGCCCATCGACTTGGCACTGGCAAATTTGCCTAAGCTGCTGGTGCTGGTGCTGAACTTGGACATTTGGCCCGAGTTGCAGGTGACCGAGGTGCAGCTGCTCTTGCCGCAGACAGACGAGGCGGATTTACATGGTGAGCTGCCTGTGGGAGGATGAGTGTAAAACTGTATAGAGCGAGAACTAAAACTGAGTGGATAGTCAGAAGAGTAAGAGTAAAGTCGTTTGTTAAGAGAGACTTCACTGTAGTATATATATGCGAGGTGTGTTCAAAAAGTATTGTCAAGGTGGAAATTCCATTCCATGAAAGCACAAAGCTACGATTGAGGAGGAGGATTGAGGAATCAAAGGAGGAGTTGAACGGAATCACAAAAAAAGATTTCCTGAAGTGCTTCAAAGATGGTCCCAAAAATCTAATAAATCTAGATGGGGATTACTTTCTAGGGCACACTGAAAAAGGCAAAAAAATCCCCGCTACTTTTTGAACACACCTTGCATGGCACTCATACCCAGCTGATGGCAGATTTTGGTAGCGCCAAAAAAGTAGAGTATACGATCCAGTATCATCATGATGATCTCATCCGGATATGGACCGAGTGTATGGCTGAGCGGACACAGATTTGCGGCCCGGCGGCTGCAGCAGCTGACCACGGGCGACGCAGATCTGCACTTGTTGCATGGGTCCTTCTGGACCTGGCAGCAGCAGCAGCTCATGTCTTGCTTATTACGTTTGCAGCTCAGTTCTATAAAATGGAATTTTATTCAAACTTGTCTGAAGTGTGTGTTTGAGTGTCACTGCTCGGGCTATTATATACACATATATAAATATATATAGTAAATATTTATCGGTCTGCCTTAATGTCCACTTTGCCACACTACGGCCGCCACTCGCTCTGGCAGATGTCAAAGGTGCGATATCCGGCTTAGCGCTGCAGCCTCTTGCCTGGGCGTCACAAAAGATAAGATTTCTATTAAGGAAATGACAGAAATTGCGCGCATTGTGTCCATAGGCGATGGTGATGATGATGATGATGCTGAAGAAGCAGAAGAAGAAGGTCCTTTTTTTTGCCTGTTGGAGCACGGCAGGATATTTAATTTAATGACGCAAACAAAGCAACAGTCAAGCATAGGCAGGTTAAAGGCGAACGAAGTTGAATGGGACTGGGCAAATGGGGCGCAAATGACCAGCGAATGGACTGCTTAGAGGGTATATGCTGGGCATATTGACTGGGTTAACGAGTTGAAGGCAAAGTGGTAGCGGTTCAGTAGTTGTCTAAACTTTAATTTTCGCGAGCAGAAGAGATGAGAGAAATTATATACAAAAATGCTAAGAAAATATAGTTTAATAATAAATAATAAATATATATGCAGCTGTGTTCATGAAAATAGTAGTGCGAAATGTTGAATAGCCAAATTTAGTGTAAGGCCATTTACTTCAAAAGAAAATGTAAATATTTATTCTTGCCTAATAGGTACAGCCAGTTAGATCTAATATATAAATCTATATCTAATATTGAATTAGTGGACGACAGGATAGATCGATAAAAAGAAAATTTTAGAAGCAGATGTCTATTTTCAACATATTCGCACATTACTTCTATAACGCATACTATGTATATATTGTAGTCTGTTTGTATAATCTTCTTAAGCTTTTTTTCAGTAACATTTGCCCTCATTACATACTTATTCGAAACTCCAGTATATATAGTAAAAAACAATTTATCAAAATAGAATCTTTTCTAAATAAATTAATAAACTCTGAACTCTAAAATTGTAAATTTTATTAATTTTTTAATATTTTATTATTGGTAATTAATATCATATCGAAGCTTTTCCTTCGACTTCTCGTTTATTTTATACATATTTAAAAAAAATGTTTTTAAATAAAATATTTAATTATTAAATTAATTATTTAAAAATAAATTTATAGTTATTTTTAAATTTTATTTCCTAATTTATGTTTTTATAGAAATAGTTCCCTTATCATCAGCCATATGCGAAAGAGCATACAAAAGTCGTTGTTTTTCTTAATCTATCCAATTGATGATTTCTTTTTCCACTTCTCGATTGTTCTCACAATCTAATTACAGCAACAGTTTCCGCTGCTTGGATGCGCCTTTGGCTGCCCGCTTGGGCTCAACTTGATGCGCTTTTAATGTGATATCCTTAGCACAGGACGCAGGACATGAAGCATTTGCTAGCTGAGTCTTATCTGATTTTGGCCACACAAATGCAATTTCCTGCAATCGCAACCCTTTTAGATTTCATAGTTGGGAGTCAACAAAATCCATCAAGGCGGCAGTGAGGCAGGGGGCGGGGCACGCGCTGTGTAATTGATGTTGCATGTGACTGACTGAAGGTGTGGGGCCAGCTACACCTGTGCCCATTGCGGCTGTTCGGGCGCTGTTGGCTTTGTCATACGCTTTTTGATGACAGATTATTTTCATTAGCTGAAAAAAAGAGAATTGACGTTGTCCATTTGCCGCGCACGTGGCGCTTGATAAAAAATATATGAATATGGGAAATATGCACGTAAAAATTATGTGAAACGTTAATTATTACGTATTTTCATGTTTTGTTAAACATGCCAGGCAAATCATGTTGACAACAAGTCAGAATTTGGCTGGCTATCGGGTGTGACTGACTACAAAATACTTGTTCCAGGTGCAAAAAGTGTTGAATTATTTTGGGTAAGTTACGGTTGGGAGTCTGCAGTCAGTTAACTGTCAAATTTTGGAGCTTTAACTTTAATACCTTTGAAGATATAGTTTCACTCGATTCGCCATGCCGCCAAGAGGCATAACTGTATATAGTTTTAGGTAAATCAATAGAGGAGCTCAAGAGTTGCTGAATTTTCCAATTGTTTCTAGCTTTAAAGCTGAAGAAAATGTTTTGTTTGATTTGCCATGACCCAAATGGGTGCAAGGACAGACAGAAGGAAGGACTAATAGTAAGAAATGCAAGCCAATATACACTTCTTTTCACTTCATGAGCGAGCATAAAAAGAAGAGCATTTCCTTTCTCCTCTACCAACTGTCAATTTGCCGACTTTGTAGTACATAACATACCATATATAGACTGCAAATCGGATTTCATTCAGATTGCTTTTACAACAACAACAAAAAGTAGAAGAAAAACTCGGCAAATAAATAGAAATCTGTGTATGCATATGCATAAATAAAGCCCATATGTGGGTGTGCGTGTGCGTGTGTGTGTGGTTGGGCATCTCAATCACTGTGAAGAGGCTTAGTGCAGACCCTGGGGAAATCGCTTAAGCCGTTCATAATGAGTATTATGACTGGCTGCCTGCCTGGCATGGCCTCTTTTTTTTCTGCTCTCTCATGCGGCTTGGCCAGCCAACCAAACGGCATTGAAATTTGCAAAAATAACAAACAGCGCGTGGACCCAGGCAGTAAATGGCAGAGAATACTCTAAAGATTTGTCATTTCGAATAATAAGGAATTGTTTTCAAAAGCATTTTAATTATTTTTTATTTTTACTTTTTGGCTGTTGTATATTTTAATGAACTGCAAATGGTAGAGTGTTTGTTTTATAGAAGAACTTTTTTGATATTTGAGCATTGTCTAGAGATATGTAGATAGGCTAAGCTATACTCCTCTGTATTTTGCAAGACTCTTTACAGTCTTACTTTGTCACTCTCACTCTTCATTAAACTTTGCTTAGGTCCATCTTTCACAGAAAGACGAAAGAAGGCAATATATATGAATGAGTCTATATTTACAAACCATATCACATAAATGCAATCAAGGAAATGTCTAAAAAGTAAAATTCTTGTATTTTTTATTAAAAAATATTTAGTTTTTCCAGATTTCTTGACTTCAGTCATGTTTTTTTACATCTAAACTAAAATTTTTGTTTGTTTTTTCTTAAAAATTTAATAAATAAATCAGTTTTATTTTCTTTCTGCATATTTTTTATAGATATTTTAAACATGTTTCTATATATTTTTAAAGTATTTAAAATATTGCTCAAAATAGATGTTTAGATATTAAAACTTTTCAAATATCTAAAAAAAATATTTTTTTAAAAAATTCTTTAAACTTACAAATGTTTTAAAAAATATTTAAAAAAATTAAAAACAATATGCAAAAAAAAAATCTGTTTTCCAAGATATTTGAAATATTAAACAATTTTTTTTTCAGATTTTTAAAAATATTTTTCCAAGACATATAACACATTGGCTAAAAGCTTTGACTACGCGAACAAACAATTCTAGTTTTACATCTTATCATCCAAATACTCTAGCTCATATCGCTATATAGCAACAGCAAACTAAAGAAGCATTTACAAAAGCAAATTATACAAAAAGTTTAATTTTATAAAAAAAAGATTTTTTAAATATTTTAAAATTTATTTAAAGATAAATTTACTGCTTTGTAAGGAATAATTTGTTGGCTTTTGTATGCAGCTCAATTTAGAGTTTTTTTTTTAAATTTATTTTTGGAATAATTTGTGGCTTTTGTATGAAGCTCAATTTTTTTTTTTATTATTTTTAGTTTTTCTTTGAAATTTTATCGGATTGATTTTCGTTTTTCTATTGATCAATTTACTGTCACATTCCTCTACAATTGTTTGTGAAAAGTTTAAATTTGCTTTGTTAATTTAGTATATTTTTTAGTTTTTCTTTTCTTTTGCAGTTCATTTTGATGTATAGGGCTTCAGAAGCACCTCAGAGATGCATGAAAAATGGTTTTCTTTTTCTGCTCCAGCCCTGCCCATGCTCTGCTTTAACAACGATTATAAAATTGAATTTGTTTGCTGGCAACAGCTTATATCAAACCGAGCCAAACTCATGCCACGATGCAAAACAAAATGCTTATCGAGTGGAATTTTTATCGCAGCTTAAGTGTCATGGCAGCAAAAAGGAAGCAACGCAGGACAATTGAATAGAATATATAAAAGAGAGACAGAGAGAGAGAGAGAGAGAGAAGGAAGGTAACAATAGTTGTTGAATGCTTTTGCAATGCTTTTAGCCAGAAATTGCGCAATTTGTGGAGCAATCAATGCGAAGCCAAAAAAGTGTTGCAGACGCCGTTGCCGTTGCCGTTGCAATGGGGCATTCAGCCAGGACATAAAGGAGCTGTTGCCATGCGAACGCAACTCAATTGCGTTGCTGTTAAATCGTGTGGAAGCTGATATGATTATGCGTGTAGCCATAGCAATATGCAGCAATTAGCAAGAGATGTGTATAGACTAAAGAGCATTAAAGCTAGTCCAGAATCAACAATCAACAATCAACAATCGCATTATGTGATTGAGAGTCGTCTGCAGACCCCGCCCCCAAAACTTCAGCCAAAGTCACAAACATTAGCAAGATTAATTCCTTCTTTTTCTGCTCTCAAAATCTCAGATAACGTTATGCATCATTGTGTCAAGGCATTGACAAATCTGGGTTGGTATAAAAAAAAAGAGAAAGTAAAGGAAAATAAACTGAATTGAAACAATTTCGATATGTCTTGTAGCTGAAATGTGATAGCCTAGCCCGAGCTAACCCACTTGCTACGCCTAAAGCCGACACTCAAAAGCGAATCATTAAATCGCAAAGTTTGCCGTTCGCATTTTACAACAAAACAAATGTAAGAAGTTTGATAAACGTTGAAAAAAAAAAAAAATTGAGAGAGAAAACAAGTAGGTATGTTGTAGTCGAGTGTTGTCGACTGCAGAATACTCGTGCAAGGTAAGAAAAAAATATAATTTTGGGTACATATCAACCCCAAAAGGCGCATACAGCTGTGTTCATAAAAATAGTAGTGCACTAAAATAGTAGTGCACTACTATTTTTGTGAATGTATTGAAAACTATTTGAATATATATATAGATTTTAATTTTAATACTCTTTTTGAATTAGTTTTCAAAATATTATGTTTATCACTAGTTTTAGTTCCACTACTATTTTCATGAACACAGCTGCATTGGTAATTTTTTGTTAAATTAAGAGAGATCATCAGTAACTCAATTAAAATTATTAAATTTCTAGCTAAAAAATTGTAGAATATATAGTTTTTTCAGATTTGCCAAGCCTCGCTGGGGTTTAGATATATATACTATATATTTTTAGTCTTGGCTTATCTACTCAAGTTTATGTATATTCCAAATTTGAAGTTACGAAAGTTACTCATTTGCCGATTTGCCATGCCTACTACAGGCCTGGCATTTCATAGGACGAGGATGCCAATGAGTTTATGTTAAAAATTTCAGATGGAAGCCAATATACTTTTTTCCCTTCCTGAACGAGTATAAAAACAGAGTGAGAAATAAAAAATGAAATTCGCAATAAAAAGCTTGGGAGACAGGACGAACGTTGCCCTGCCAAACATACACTCACACAGTTACAAACACACACAGTCATACACACACACACACACACACACACACACACACACACACACATATGCACACTCGCACACAACCTCCTTGTGTGTGTGTGCCCCGTTCCGCTGGCGCATTTAATAAAGCCCAAATGAAATGACTTTTTTTTTCACTTCTTTTATCTCGCTCTCGCTCCCTCTCCCGCCCTCTCCCTCTCTCTCTCCCTTTCGGCTTGCCACAGCAAAGTCAGCAGCGTAACCGCAACACGTTAACGGTTTCGGTTACGGTTTCAGTTCGTGATTTACAACAACAGCTGAAGGGAACACCCCTCATGGGGCTTTTTGGGCTACTGGGATATGCCAGCGTGTGCGCTCATGTGTGAAAAGGTACTTTGTGCGAGTGTGTGTATTGGTGTGAGTGTGTGTGTGAATGCCTTGAAGTCTGCTTGTAAAGCGAGGACATATTCTTGTAGCTGTTGCATTTGCCGTCGCCTGAATGTATGCAACGAAAAGTTGCTTGAAAATTATGTAAAATATTGTGTGAATTTTCATGAGATACCCTGGAGATACCCAGTAAAGATTATTGATTGAGAGAGTATTGACTGATTTAAATTTAAATTACTACAATTAAGAATCAGCGAATCATGATTTGAGGTATGCTCAAAAAGTATTGCGAATGTTGAATTTCTGTGGATTATGTACAGCGTTGTTCATGAAAATAGTAGTGAGACTGAGCGCTAAATGTTGAATAACATAATTTCGCGACAAACATAATATTTTAAAAACAATTTGTAATATATATTAAGATGCACATGTTTTTGATAAACTTACATATTTTTTGGAACACATTTAGGAATATATGAACTTCAGGGCTTGAGAAAGAAAAAATAGCAAAATTTTGTTGTTCATGAAAATAGTAGTTGCTATTAGGAAAAGAAAAAAAAACTACAATAGTTAGCATTAGTCTAACTTCATATGTTATGTTTCACCTACATACATTTTTGTATATATATATATTATATATTTTATATATAGTCGATTTTCGATTTTTTGTGGTTTTCATTTTGACTTATGCCAACTTGATTTATAGGCAAAATTTTCACTCAAATATTGAAACATAATTCCTGAGTTGGTATTAGACTCAATTTCTGCGCTGGATCGCGAGGTAGAGTTATGAGATTTACCCATTGAGCAATATGAATACAGAGCAAATGCAGTGATAACTCAAAGATAGAGACAGACAGACGGATTTGGCTGGATTGCCTGCATCAGGCATATACGAGGTGTGTTCAATAAGTATTGCTAATTTTTATCTGATTTGAGATTTGACAGTTGTGAGTTTTTCTTAATGCCGAAACTAGAGGCCCAGTGAAAGTATGACGCTACTTTATGATTGCGTAAATGAAGACGGCATCGAAGTAGGAGAAGCTGAATAAGATCACAAAGAATGATCCTCATATATAATGTAATATATTGACTCGATGAAGTTGTTCAGACAAGTCTTAATAAAATAAATAAAATAAAAGTTACTTTAAAATTTATTAAAAATATATTTAATTTATGTTAAGTATAAATTATAAAAGTAAAGATTTTTTAAGCAATTTTAAAACAATAATAAATATATATAAATTAAATATAATTTTTTTTTAAATTTCAGTCAAGATTCTTGAAGACATATTTAGCTGCAGCAGGTACAGTCAGCTACAGTGAACGCCCTAGACTCATGACTGCACATTTCCATTTCATTAAATTCATTTAGACAAAGGCGCAAAAGCGTTGCCCACGTGCCAAGATAAGAGAGACGGAGAGAGAAATATATAGGCAGAGACAGAGACAGAGAGAGAGAGTGAGAGAGACACATAGAGGGGGGACGGCAACATTGTTGGTTGTCGCAGCAACGTGAGCCCCGTCTCAAGCTCCGCCCCTGTGGCATATTTGAAGTGTTATCAAGCGGATAGCATCGTGCATATATTAAGAGTAGATTGGCTCTGGCATTCATGAGCAGCTAATAGAAATGTCTGGCAGTTAATTTAGCGTCATGAAGTTCTGCCCAACAAACAAAAAAATAAAAAAGAAGAAATCAAATATGAAAGTAACTTTGGTTGCCATAGAGTAGGGACTTGTGGCGTGGGCGGACGCGCTTCACCTCTTGCCAAGTGAAAAAAGATTGGAATTTGTAGTTTTTTTTGTGATATTTCGCTTATTTCTAGGTATAAACTGTAAAAGTGTATAAAATTGTGCTAGCGTTTTATCTTGAATGGAATTTTTCGGAATTTTTTCAGTGACGACACTGAGCGAGAAGATTGATTACTATCCTCAAACATGGCAATGCGTGATTCCAAATCCTGTACAATATCGCGTAATTTCGAGACATATATTCGTTTTTTCTCAACCAGCTCGACGGTCTTATCGAAATCGTCCAAGAGTGCCATCCTATAGAGCAGTCCACTTTTCTCCTGCACTTGCGCCTTCTGATCCTTGAGGCGCGCGTGCTCGATCTTCAGTTCGAGCAACTGATCACGTAGATCACTCTGTATCTCCATTTTTTCTTCCAAATCTTCTTTGTGATTCAATAGCGTGGCCGAAATCATGCTCGTCTTCTCACGAATGAAGGCCAACTGATGAACGTGCTTGGTGCAACGATCGCGCATACGATTCAAATCGTGATTGCGTTCTATTATGGAATTGAACATAAATATAAAGTTAGATAGATAGATAGAGAGGGAGAATGAGAGAGAGAGAGACAGAGAGAGAGAGAGAGAGAGAGAGAGAGAGACAGCTTTGAAATACCTTCAACCTTTGTGCCCAGCGCTGTGACATCACGTTGAGCATTCAAGAACTGATCCATGGTTAATTCTGGCGTGATTTCATCAAATTGACGTTTACGCTGAGAGAAAAGAAAGATCAGATAGAAAATCAGATATAAGATCAGATAGAAGATGAGATTGAAGATATGATATGAGATCAGATAGAAGATCAGTAAGAAGAGCAGATAGAAGATGAGATTGAAGATGAGATTGAAGATGAGATAGAAGATCAAATAGAAGATCAGATAAAAGGTGATATGGAAGATCAGTTAGAAGATCAGTTAGAACACCAGTTAGAAGATCAGATAGAAGATGAGATTGAAGATGATATAGAAGAAGATATGAAAGATCAAATAGAAGAGCAGATAGAAGATCAGATAGAAGATGAGATTGAAGATGAGATTGAAGATGAGATTGAAGATATGATATAAGATCAGATAGAAGATCAGATAGAAGATCAGATAAAAAGTGATATGGAAGATCAGTTAGAATATCCAATAGAAGATCAAATAGAAGATCAGTGAATAAGTTAGATAAAAGATGAGATAAAAGATCAGTTAGATCAGTTAGAAGACCATTTAAAAGATCAGATAGAATATGAGATAGAAGATCAGATAGGTCAGCTACAATATCAGACAAAAGATTGTATGGAAAATCAGAAAGAAGATGAGATAGAAGATGGGATAGAAGATCAGATATAAGATCCGATAGAAGATCAGATAGAAGATCAAATAGAAGATGAGATTGAAGATGATATAGAAGATGATATGAAAGATCAAATAGAAGATCAGACAGAAGACCAGTTAGAAGATCAGATAGAAGATCAGTTAGAAGATCAGTTGGAAGATCAGACAGAGGATCAGGTAGCCAAACACTTCAATTCAGTTATATAAAGGTATATCAGTATAAGTATATCATATTCAAGCTAATGACATATCTGTAATGTAATAATCGGCAATATCAATCAGACTCACCTCGATCAGCCTGCCCAGTGTATGCTGCCTGGTGATCAGCCAGAGGCGACTGTCGCTGACCTCATTGCGTAGGTTTTGCATGCGTCGCAGCTCCTGCTCGACGATGCGCGGCATCACATCGAAGTCCTTGCGTAACAGCGTCGCACGAAAGCAGTTCTCCAGTGAATCGACTGTTGTCAGCGCGATCTTGCGCACATAATTCAGATCCATTACAACGCTGGCCATGTGGAAGACGTATTTCTTTTTCGTGTCGGCAGCCTTCTTCTTCAAGTGATCCAGCACAGTCAATGCTTCTCGGTGTCGCTTGAATTCCTTTTGATCTTGATGAGCCGGCAAGGGATCGAAGCACCTGAGCTGTCCGACGCGTCGATAGTAATCGAACATCTTGTTGGTGAGATCGCTATTGAATTGCTTGGCGGCAAAGCATTCGGATAGCAAGCGATGCAGCTCCGTGATGAGCTTTTGCTTATCGAGTCTGTTCTGGAGTATCTTGCGGGGATCTACGTACTCGGCCGCCTCGACAACATCATCGATAATCCGATATAGCACATCGACGCACACTTGCCGATTGGCGCGCTCGATGCGCAAGTGTTCGAGTTCGGTGTTCGATGCGGCCGGAACGACTTTGAATGTTGAATCCATTTCTATAAGCATATCCATGGCATAGTCCGTAGCGTCTATCACCGGAGCGGGCGGTGCTTCATCCTCTAGGGGAAAGGGCCAATCGAACGAGATGCTTGACGAGGAGGACTCTTCGGACTCCTCATCAGACTGCGGCTGCTGCTGCTGCTGCTCTTCAGCTGCAGGTTCTTCCTCTTTTTCACTCAAACGTTGGTCCCCACCTGCGGCATCCACAACTTTACCTGTGTCCGCCACAGATGCCGGTGTTTCCATTTCTGCCTCTTTGGCTTCCACAGTCGCTCGTGTAGCTTCATCAGCTTCTTCTTCTTCGGACTCGGTCGTTATATCCGATAGACTGGGGAAAAAGAAATTTTGAAAGAAATCACCCTTAAAGGAGCCCGGACAGGTGCGTCGGGTGTAATCATCTTCGTCCGAAGACGATAGCACTGGCGACTTATCATCCTTATCATCGCCGTCAAGCTCGTCAACTTCACCAACATCGCCAACATCGCCAGCATTGCCAGCATCGCCAGCATCGCCAACATCGTCTGCATCACCAACATCGTCTGCATAGTCTGTGCCGCCTTCTGGTATCACTGAAGTTCTCGTCTCGCCCGTTCCGTCCAATTCGGTCGAGATTCGTGGCGGTCTAGATGCCTCACTCGTCAGTCTCTTCTCCTCTTCCATTTCCTGGAAGTGACCCCTCAATTTCTGATGCGCTCGACGCTTCTCTTCGCGCTTCTTCTCCCTCTTTCTCTTCTCGAGTTTGGCGCGTGCTTCGTCATCCAGTTCGCCTTCCTCGCCCTCCACCTCCATGGACTGTTCTCCATCATACGTTGCCTCACCATCTGCAGCCTGATTGGTTTCCTCCGATGCATTGGTCATGACATTCTCATTGATTGTAATGCGCATCTGTTCAGTATCCGCTTCGGCGGTTGCTTCGACCGGAGCTGCTGTATTTTCCTCCATTTTTGCTAAAAATTACGATTTTGCTTCACAAATACTAGAAATCTTTCTTTTTTTTTTTGGTTAATAAAAATATGCGTTATTTTATGTTTCTGACTGTATTGTGCAATGATGTCTGTGTGATATACTCATATATTACATTTGCTCTAGGACCTCAACTTGACAAGCACAGTAAAGTCAAAGCAAAGCTTGATTCAAAGATTTTGGAGTTAACAAATAGATCTAGCACATAATACTCTAGGGGAGTCTACAGAGTTTCCGATTGATAGAAATATAATATTTAATATATTTCTGTATATAAGAAATCAGGCAATGCTTGACTAGGAAATACCCGCGCCGTACCTCTTTAAGCAGTCGATTGTTGGGACATCGAGAAAGGTATCGCATAAGTGGTTCTACACCATTTAAAGCTCTTACGACGTTCGAAATATATGGCAAATACTGAACTTTGATATCGATTTTAATTGATTAATGAAAAAGCTATCGATGATTTGAAACCAGTTTGAGCTCAGCGTACTATATTTATACCCTGAACCCATTGAAAATGGGAAATCAGGGTATAATGTTTTTGTGAAAATGTATGTAACAGGCAGAAGGAGACATGGCAGACCCCATAAAGTATATATATTCTTGATCAGCTCGACAAACTGAGTCGATATAGCCATGTCCGTCTGTCCGTCCGTCCGTCCGTCCGTCCGTCCGTCCGTCCGTCCGTCCGTCCGTCCGTGTGAACGCAGTGATCTCGCAAACCACAAAAGCTAGAGATCTGAAATTTGAAATGTATACTCGTGTATATCCTACGCAGTACGAGTTTATCATTTTTTTTCGATAACTCATCCCATTTCCTTATTATCGATAAAAATCGATAACTTTTCTTCGTTTTTGAATACCGTTATAGCTATAGGTTTCAGATTTACTGTGTGTATCCGTGTAATGGGTACAAACATTTTGCAATTTTTGGATTTTGGATACCACGCCCCCTTCCCCCCAAATTTGAAAAAAACGTATTTCAAATACTAGAGACTTGTGCTTTGGCAAATACATACATATGAGTGTCATTATTACGCTGTAAAAGTTTGATTACGAAAGTCCATCTAGAAGCAAACCTATTCAACAAATAAGTTTCCAAAATACAGCCCATACTGCAGCCCAAGCGCTGCCCGCGCGCAGTCGCTGCGTAAACTGCGCAGTAGCAGAGAAAGTGCTTGTGCGTGCGTGTGCATGTGTGTGTGTGTGTATGTGTTGTTTGTGTATATGTATATATAAAAGAAGCGTAAAATGATTTGAATATCGCATTTTCGCAGGGTTCAGGGTATCTCTTAGTCGAGCAGTCTCGACTAGAGCACTCTTACTTGTTTATTATTAAATCAATCATTTTTTACAAATAAGTTTTTCCTCCCAGTTATATTTAACAAGATATTAACAGGATATTTACTTGAAGGGCTGCTTGAATACTTTGTAAATATTTGACATGCAGATAAAATAGCGTTGCTGATAGAATAGTTACTTTTTAGCTGGTAAAAGTTTGACATGAAGCTTAACTTAATATATTGAAATTTAATACCAATAACAAGTATGCAAGTAATAACTTAATACCAACGTAGCTTAAGTGCCTTGTAAATATTTGACATGACGTTAAAAATAGAGAAATACCAACTAAATATTAAATATTGTTCTGGCCGTCAATTTGTTACTTTTTAACTAGTAAAAGTTTGACATGAAGATTTACTAATTATTTTGCAAGCTTAACATCAACAGAGCTTATCTGCCTTGTAAATATTTGACATGAGAAAATGTTTTTTTTTTGCCAACTTGGAGCAAAATAGATTTTTGTATTTTCAACCAAAATAAATAGAGAATAATGAAGTTTTCCTAATGCTAAATGCTTGTAGGTAAGTGACATGAGCTTTGACATGAACTTTGCTATATGCTTTATACACTGATAAATGATTTCAGTTAACGTCATTTACTCTTGGCATTTTTATCAATTTTCTCAGACTTTGAGCTTATCGTGTGGGACAGTTCACTAAACGAAATTCGGTCTCATTTCTCACAATAAAAGTGGACAGCCAGGCACAAACTACTCTGAATTGTCGTCAGCTAGAGAAAATTTGGCATTGAGACAAAAAAAAAACGAAAAGATTGCTAATGAGCCGGGGCAACCCTTGAAGAGGCAAGAAGTTGCCCTCACCTCGATACAATCTTAGCTCTGCGCTGTCTAATGCATTTCATTGTGTTAGCAACTATACGGTTTTTTAGCGCAGAGTGCGGGGTCGGGGACGGGGTTGGGGTTGGGGTAGGTTGCTGAGCAACCCCTTTTCGCTGGCTATGACGACGTCGACACTCCATTAATTGAAGCTCCTGGATTACGGTAAATTGCATTGTCTCTGCTGCGCAGTGGGCGTCGGCTGAAAAGGGTGCAAAGGGTGAGAGGGGGAGGGGAGTGTGAGGGTGTGGGCTGTGGGCTGCGTAGTCAACGTGGCAGCGCATCAAATTGTGTACAAATCTTTATAATCCCTGATAATTTCGTTAATGGCTTTAATCACTTACGGCGCAGGCAAAGGATTTTAGAGAGATTTTCCAAGCAAATTCTGCACAAATTTTCAGTTTTCGTATTTAAAATTCATTTGTGAGCAAAGCGAGGCGTTCGGGCAGCCATTGCAAAATTAAATTGTAGCTCCTCCTATAGCGTATACACTGATAAGGTCACACACGTACAAACACACAAATACGCCTGTGCATGTGTGTGTGTGTGTGCGCGTGGATAACTGTTTACCTAACCTCTGGTATCAGCTATATACTCGCGCACACCCAATTAGGCAGCTACAATTGTTGCCACCTAGAAACTCAACACAGAGCGAGCGAAACTCAACACACGCTGGTGTGGGGAGTTGGGGAAAGCTCAGCGTCAGACTGAAAGCTATAGCAGCCGTGTGTGGCGGCAGCTATAAAAGCGCAGGCAGCGCCATTGGCGCCACACACAAACCACAACCACCACGAGGGGGAGTCGCAGAACGCAGAACGCAGGACGCAGCGATGGCTTGGAACGGGCGCGCATTCTGGCAACAGCTTTGCCGTCGGAGCAGCAGAAGATGTTCAGTCAAGCAGTTTGCCAGGCCACTGCAGCTGCCAGAGGCTTGGAGCGTCGAGTTGGCCTGCTATCGCAGATATCAGCGGATCTCCTGAACTGCCTCAGTTTGGATTTGCTAGTAAAAAACAACAAAGAACAAAAATATTGAACCTAAAGAATATCATAGCAACATCATATCAATTCATATCGATCTAATAACTATGATCAGCTGATTATATAATATCTATGGAGGGAGATATCATATATTAAGCAGAGGAAAGTGATTTTAATACAATAAATAATATATTTGATTATTAATTATATGAAAATAAATATAAATAAAATTTCAATTATTAAAAGTGTTATTTTTAGTTTTTTTTTTGGAGAGAGGAAGAGAGAGAGAGAGAGAGAGAGCAAGAGTTACAATTTATTTTGGTGTGTGTTGTTAATATTAAAATGTTTTTTAAATTTTTTAGTAAACACTATTTGCTGTATTTAGAAATATGTATCTGATATATACAGATATATAATAATAGTGTTGGGTGCAGATCAGCCCTGGTAGCATTCGCCATAGAAGATATGTCAGCCCTGAGTCCTCGGAAGTCCATTATTGAACTTACGCATCAAATAGCTGGGAACAAATGTGAGCTTTTGTGACTGTAGAAAAGTATCTTGCCGAGAAAAGAAATATATTTTTACTGTCATTATTTGATTGAGATACAACAGCTTATGCAAATCTGATGCCTTTTATTTAAAATTGTTATCTAATAGAATCATTCTTCTTATCATCTAACAATCCCTTCTCTGTTGCCAAGTCATTACCATCAGCAGCTTCCACTATGAGCACCACTGGGTAGCGCTAGGGCCACCCATTCGATTGGGAACAAAAGTGTGCAGCCATATTTCAGAAGGAAATGTTAGTTTCTTCTATATAGTCATATCTTTGACCGATCATGGACTACGAAAAAACGAATGATTTGGAATTGATTGCATCTGACCAGGCAGTTGTACAAGTGATATCGCCTGATAAAGACTTCTCGGACAATGCTGCGACTGCATTTGTTCTATTTAAGCCCTGGCAGCTTTCCAAGTACATTTGAAGCTCGTTGCCACTTTTATTTTTGGCGTTACAAAATGTAGTTGAGATAAGATGTGTAAGATTCTGACTCAATCTTAACCAGATTCCTTGCATAGGCTCCCCTCTATGGGTAGACAACCATGAGCGACTGTACTTCGAAGTTAAGATAGCATCTTGGAAGCGGCAACCTTTTCACATGGAATTCAAGGGAAACATTTGGAGCATTGATAGTATTCGTTGCAAAAATCACGTATGGTTAAGAAGTGGTGTAGCGGTCCACATAACAATAAAATCTTTAAAAGAGTAAATTAATAACAACGTGAACAAGTCATTCCCATCAGAAAAGGTCGATCCTTCATTGACCATAGGCTAGGTTACGGCAAGAGCTTAATTCTTCAAAGAAACACTGGAGGAAACATCACGAATGACTATGGCCCGAAGCTGATGCACACAGGCAAGAGCATATCCGAGAATAAAGACGCTATGCTGAAATGTCGCCAAGCGTTGCTATGATAGCAATGATAACAGCAATTATAATAAAGATAATAACAATAATATAAATAATAATATAAGTGGTAATGATGACAATACAATATTGTTGATGATGTTTAAAAGATTTCATAGATCTAAGGTTATGTTTTTAATAGTATTAATAAGAAAACTCTTAGATCCATGAAATCTTTTAAACTTTATCATATTTATCTGGTAAGTTCTACGTACGAGTATAGCCAACGAGTAAAGCGGAAGATTAACATTGAGTTGATCAGAAATGATATATATACATATCTATATATTTAATATGACACACTGATTTTACATAAGTATA
The DNA here is from genome assembly GCA_035045365.1 of Drosophila leonis. NCBI lineage: Eukaryota > Metazoa > Arthropoda > Insecta > Diptera > Drosophilidae > Drosophila > Drosophila leonis. The sequence goes on from JAWNPC010000830.1 coordinate 6,288,518, forward strand.
GATGCAATCTCTATAAGATCTCTCTCCCTCTCTCTCTCTTTTTCTCTCTCTCTCTCCCTAATAACACATTTATTAAATCAAAACTTGCACCAAATCTAACTTAATTCACATGTTATTTAGATCTTGCTCCCCACTAATTTACATAAATGCTATACAGCAGCTTCCATCAGGTACTCCAAGGGACAAACAAGTAATAAAACCAGCAAAGAGCAAACAATCAGAGTTTATTGAACAACCTTCAAGTCTGGCAAATAGCCTGGGTCTCTGGTCTCTGGTCTCTGGTCCACCCTAGCACCGAGATAGAGTGCATATAGCATATAGCGCTTAAAAGCAATCAAAAAACTTTGTTGTACGCGTGCAGGCAGCAAAAATTTGCATATGTCAACAAAAACAGGAGCTGGAAAACAATTTATTTATTGCCGAGGCATTTTACAGTGAAAAAAAGAAGGAGATGATGAGGCAGCTGAAGCAGAAGAGATACATTTGCCTGATGATGTGGTGCGGCTCGTTGGAACTGGGGTATGCGATAGGTAAATAGCATAGAATTGAAATGTTAATTACATAGCTAAGAGAGAGAGAGAAAGGGGGAGTGAAAGAGAGAAAGAGAGAGACAGAGAGAGGGGGATGCGAGCTGGCAAACAGTTTAAAATACAGTTCGAGCGAGCTGCTTAGACACTGGCTAAGCAAACAGTAAACTGGATTTGTGTGCTCAGCTCTTAATCAGCAGGCCGCTTTTATTGTTAGCCGCTGGCTAAGTTTAGCTAGCTGCAGGCTAAGTCAAACAAATGTGATCTTTATTAACAATTGAGCTGTAGCTAAGGGTTTGTGGCCATAGAAGTCAGTCTCCCGCCCTTTCCACTTGACGCTGATGAGGTGTGAATGCCGAATGCCACCGCATTTTGTTTTATGCCACACAATGCGGCAGCCAAGGCACTCGAGGTTAATTGAATTTCTTCTGTGTGACGCTACGTTGGTCCTGTTCGTCCTGGCACTAAATTGGAAAACGTTTTTATGCCTGCCTCGCTTTTAAGCTGGCTAAACAAACTCATAAAAGACCCAAAATGCAGTCATCATCATTTAGCGCGTAATTAATTGAATCTGACTTTAATTGAAATGTTTTCAGCATATTCAATTTGATTTTCGGGGTATGTGTAAAGAAAAGGTGGAAGTGGTCTAAGTGTCGTGTACTACAGACTTCTTTCTATGTTTTATGCAATTGTAAATTTGCTTTTGCTATTTTGTTTGGTTTTAGAAAGTGTTTTTAGATTAAATCTTTATTATATTTATATATGTGAAAATTTTGCATTTTAAATGGGTTCAGGGTTCTACCCTTTTATACAATATTATATTAATATGATTATTTATTTATATCATAGTTTTTATATATTCACAATATTATATTATATTGAAAAATGATTTATAATAATATTTGTGTAAATATTATAAAGCCAAATATTTAAAAAATAATTGTTATTATAATTGTTTGTGCTTAGACTGAAAAAAGACTCTGCATTTTTGTTGGGCTATAGCGATTTTTGACGTAGCTGTCAGTTGAGTGAGCACATTTTCAACACACTTTTTGTTGCTTGGCTTTTGTCTATTTAGCTAATGAATGTTGATATTATACCAGCGACAATGGTTGTCCTGCTGACCGCCACTAAATGACCTCTTCACTACTTCATATATTTGCTCTTTCAACTTTTTAAGTTTGAAATTCGGCATTAATGTAATTAGCTTAAAAATTCAGTTTAATATTTTTGAATGCGCATTTGCTCACGTTTATTCATTTACAAAATCCTAAATTTGCATCTATTAATTTTTATTGCTTAATGAAACAGTTGAAGGATGCCAAGTTATTAATGCTTAGCTTAGCTCTTTGTATTAAACAGTTTTTTTTGTTGCTAAATTGTAACTATTTTTAAAATAAAATATATAAAAATATATATAAAAAATGTATGAAAAAATAAATAAAAAACTATAAAAAAATATATATAAATACAGATAAATTTATAGTTAATTTATGCTATTATTCTGTTTTATTTATTTATTTCTTCTGTAAACTCCGTTAAAAACAATTTTTTCCTTCAAAAATTTAGTTCATAAAGACAATTTATGGTTTAATTGATTTTTTTTAGATATGGAATTTATTCTTATTTAAGTTGAATATATAAAAATGTGTCCTAATTGAACAAAAATTGTTTTCAATTTTCGTAAGGTACTGAAAAAAATCTATAAGATTCACAACTCTTTAGTCTAAAAAAAATGATTTAGTTGTAAAACAAAATAAAACAAAAATTCTGAAAAATTCCAAAAAATTCTGGTGTAGTCTAACAAAAAATTTGTTATTATTTTTAACTTTTATTTGTAAAAAAAATATTCCAAAATATTGTATTTTTTTTAAATAAAAATTCCAAACAATTCTGGCTTCCATTGTATTTTTGTTTTTACATAAATCATATTCAATTGATGTAAATCATATTGTATTAAAGGCTTATTATTATTATTGAATATATAAATTACACAGTTACCCACATAAGAAAACAATAGCAGAATTTCTACCCCAATTGCGATTGTCTTGGCAATTTCAGCGACTTAGCGCTAGAGAAATTTGAATACGCCAACATTTTGTAGTGTCACGTTTTCTTTTCTTTTTGATTATTTTTTTTCCTCTTTTCGTTTTGGTAATTTAATACAATTTTTCTTTTCTTTTTATTTTTTACCATTGCTTCTGAATTCAATTAAATGTAATCGCATCTATTTGCTGCTCAGGCATGACTGATTGCCAGTCAAGAGAACGAGAAGGAGGGAGAGAGAGAGAGAAAAAATTGAAATTAAAATTGAATAAATAGCTAAATAAACACGCACTTTGAAAATAAATGCTAATTTCTTTTGCTCTCGTTTCAATTGGCACTTCAAGGATATGCGAAAGGATCAGTTACGCAATTTTTTGCTTGCCTTCTTGAAAGTGCTTTAAGTAAGCGAGCACGTGCCATGGCAAAGCCTTTTAATGTGTCGCCCAACTTGTGAATTCGATAAAAAAAATCAACCAATTTTTGAGTGAGATTTTTCTGGAGGGATTCATGTAAAAGTTTTACAATAAATTTATAAGTTTTATGGAAAAAGATGTTATGTGATTGCAAAAAATTGTGTTTTATGTTTGAGTTTATGGGGTACAAAATTTAACAAAAATTTGTTTCCGACTAGATTTTGAGTATTACATTTAACAAGTAAGAGTGCTCTAGTCGAGACTGCTCGACTAAGAGATACCCTGAACCCTGCGAGGATGCGATATTCAAATCATTTTACGCTTCTTTTATATATACATATACACAAACAACACATACACACATGCACACGCACGCACAAGCACTTTCTCTGCTACTGCGCAGTTTACGCAGCGACTGCGCGCGGGCATCGCTTGGGCTGCAGTATGGGCTATATTTTGGAAACTTATTTGTTGAATAAGTTTGCTTCTAGATGGACTTTCATAATCAAACTTTTACAACGTAATAATGATATTCATATGTATGTATTTGCCAAAGCACAAGTCTCTAGTATTTGAAATACGTTTTCTTCAAATTTGGGGGGAAGGGGGCGTGGTATCCAAAATCCAAAAATTGCAAAATGTTTGTATTCATTACACGGATACACACAGTAAATCTGAAATCTATAGCTATAACGGTATTCAAAAACGAAGAAAAGTTATCGATTTTTATCGATAATAAGGAAATGGGATGAGTTATCGAAAAAAAATGATAAACTCGTACTGCGAAGGATATACACGAGTATACATTTCAAATTTCAGATGTCTAGCTTTTGTGGTTTGCGAGATCACTGCGTTCACACGGACGGACGGACGGACGGACGGACAGACGGACATGGCTATATCAACTCAGTTTGTCGAGCTGATCAAGAATATATATACCTTATGGGGTCTGCCATGTCTCCTTCTGCCTGTTACATACATTTTCACAAAAACATTATACCCTGATTTCCCATTTTCAATGGGTTCAGGGTATAATAATTTAGCAAGTAAGAGTGCTCTAGTTAGGGAACTGTTCCAAGTATAAAATATACTAAGCCTGTGTTCTCATCATAGTCTATATGAAGCCTTCAGCTGTTGTAATATTCAAGTTATGCTTCAAATTCAAAATCAATATAAATACATTTATACCATTGTCATTTATACCATTGTCTTTTATACCATTGCCATTTATACCATTATTCCAACTGCTTGCTTTAAGCCAAAACTCTTTCAGATCTAGTTATAATAAAGAGTCATACAACTTTGCTGCTGATTGAGGCGACTTTGTCGCAGTAGATTGCTTAAGGTTGCAAAGTTAAGGAAGAGAAAAAGATAGCGAGAGAATGAGAGAGAGAGAGAGAGACAGAGTGTAGACAGTTATAGCTCATGAATTATGCGGCGCTAACAAGCCACAAGTTGTCATAAAAATCGCAATCTGAACGGCAATTACCTGTTGATGGGCATACGCTAGTTTAACCCTCAATTACGGGCTGCTGCCAGGGCTCAGTCTCAGGGGTGAAATCGAGACGACCGCAGACCCTTGCCTGTGTGTGTGTGAGAGCTGTGTGCTCCCTGGAGAACGCATAAAAATTTGATTAAGTGAACTTCTTGGTGGCCAAATTAAAAAACACTTGCACGTTGAATCAATTTGCGAATTTTATAAATCTTCATTTGCACCTGAGACGTGAGGTAGAGCGTGCGGCGCCACAGGTGGTCGCAGCTTAAGCGTCTAAGCCCAACAGCGAGGCGTGACTGCGGCACGCTGACAAGGATTTTCGTTCTGCTGCCGCTGGCTTTAGTTTCTATTTGCATTTGCGCCTTGTTTCAATTAACTAAAATGTCCTTAAATGTCCTTTGGCCGAGTGTTATTTTTTGTGTGTGTGTTTGGCCAAATGGGGTTCATTGTCCATTTGGCAATGTTTTTAATTTCTCTAATGCCTTTTGTGATCTCTGCCGGAGTGCACTCAAAGGACCTGCGACCGGCTGGTCGTCCACTGTCCTTCGGCTTTTAAGAAAATTATACAATTGCATTATGACGCCGCATTGACCAGCCAAGTGCTATACAATATAAATTGATGCGCATTGTCCTCGCTGCCAGCGAAAATGCTGAAAAGTTTTAAATTTCAACCATATATCAAACGCATCAAACGGGGCGGCAGCAAAAAACGCCCACTGTGCGAACCTCCTGCCAAAAAGCGCAATCTAGAGAGAAAGAGAGAGTGAGAGAGAGAGAGAGAGAGGGAGAGTGAGAGAGAGGGAGAGTGAGAGATCATCAGGTTTGAGGCGCTGCCAGTTGTGTATTACAAATCGCTCGACGGGCGGCCAGGACGCAGGATACGAAGGACCGTCGACCGTCGACTGTCAATGTTTGAGCCGGTGGGTGGCATAATTTATGGCACTCGTTTCTACATCCAATTCTGCGCTTCGCTGCGGTTATTAAAATGCTCAATGCTCTTACCCACACACAGCATCTAAAACTCCAGTTTCAGTCAGCTCTCCACTTGCTGTTAGACAACGCAAAAAGTGTAGCATGCTTGCCGGCGCCGCGTAATGGCAACTCAAGTAGCAACAACAGCGACTCAGCGTAGGCACAGTGGGACAAAATTGATGCCGATAAAAGAGAAAATGAAGTGAAATAAAGTTTTCTTATATTATGTATATATGTAAAATAGCACCTTTGTATATAATATGGTATATATTGTATATATACACCTAGCACTTATGTGTATAATCTCTATATTGTTCATAAAAATAGTAGTGCGATTTTGGTAAGTTTTGTGATAAACATAATATTTTGAAACAATTTGAAACGAGCATTAAGATTAATATACGTATATAAAAATATATTTTAAGTCGCACTACTATTTTCATGAACTCAGCTGCATAAGATATAGCCCCTAGTACCTAATACGCAGTACTACTAATACTTAGTATTTATTAATTATTGTAACCATATATAGTACCTAGTACCTAGTACAATACATAATAAATATATATTAAGTATAGTACTTAATACAGGGCGTGGCAAAAGTAATCACCCTATTGGATAATGCTATTGTATAACTTTTGCAACTGGCGCCAAATCTCAAAGGATTTGACAGTTGGTGAAGTAAACAAACACAAAAAACAAATATCTGTCCGATTATTTCAATCTCAGTTTTTCTTTATATCATTTCATATCAATCATTTTGTTCATGCCCTGCAAATTACTATTGACCCACTGTGCCTGGTTGTCAGCGTCTCGGCTTACGCTCTGCCTGATAATCAATAAAATGTTGTGGCATTTACTTTCATTGTTTGCTGCTGCAACGCCCATCGGGCCACGCCCACGCCGGCAAGCTCGAGAGCTATTTGCATATTTGAGAGAATCGCCTCTTTTTCTTTTTAGAGGTTTTAGAGTGCCCAGGCATATTGCAGGCTTTAGATATGCTGCTGTCGTCGTCGTGCTCAAGTCCTTTTGCACCGGGCGTGCCTGGTGAATTGTCTTTACTGTCGACGTTCATTTGGGTTTGCAAGCGGAGAAGGACAACGAGCCAGTGCCAGTCGCTTAATCTACTTAAATGTCTTTGAAGGAATAAATGTCGCCAGCCTCAGCAGAAAACAAGTGAGAACGCCGTGGACGGGTGTCTAAGGCGGCAACATATTCGTTCACTGTTGGAGAACTGTTAAACTGGGGAGAAAGTCCATTGGCGGATCATGTAATTTATGGGTATATCTATATATAGTAGTAGTATATAGTAGTAGAAGTAGTATATAGTAGCAGAAGTAGTATATAGTAGTAGAAGTAGTATATAGTAGTAGAAGTAGTATATAGTAGTAGAAGTAGTATATAGTAGTAGAAGTAGTATATAGTAGTAGAAGTAGTATATAGTAGTATATAGTAGTAGCAGAAGAATATACTAAAAGTAGTAGTAGAATAGAGTAGTAGTAGTAGTATGTAGTACATACTGTCCTGTACATACTATGTACAATATTTGTAGTAAAATATAGTAGTATTTAGTATTAGTAGTAGAAGTATAAAGTAGTAGCAGTAGTAGAAGTATATAGTAGTAGTATATATTAGTAGTAGAATATAGTAGTAGAAGTATTTAGTATTCGTAGTAGTATATATTATAGTAGTAGCAGTATATAGTAGTACTAGTCGGATTTGCTAATATCCAACAAAAATTTGAATACCATATGAGATGAAGAATATCAAAATATACTACAAAATTTTGCAACGAACCAATATACTCTTTTCAGCTCAAGAACGAGCATTATAAAGGGGGGAACGCGTGTTATTAACATGGATTTATGGCATATCCTTGGCTGACTTAAGGCATGCTATTAGCGTACAAAAGTTGTAAACAAGTCAGATAGACATACATACATAAAATATTTACATATACAAGCATATATATCTATATACATATATATATTTATATCTATCAATCAGATTTGGAATCAGTTTCAAGTTTGGCGGCGCAACAGAGCTGAAAAACGTAAAATTTTTGACTCAAGGCTCAAAAGGTAGCATCAGATAATTTCAATTAAAAATGCCTTTGAATAGGCATTTCGCTTGTTGGCTGGCAACCCCTCTGACAAAGAACTTGCCATTGATGTCCTTGTTGCTGTTGCTGTTGCTGTTGCTGCCGTATCAGCACTTTTAAATCAAAATGGGGAAGCTGTCGCTTAATTGAGTTTCGCTTTGACGGCAAACCGCATAAAAGGCGACTTTTAAGTCTTCACATGCTCCGCTCCGCAATTAAAGGCGCTTCGTCGCAGGACGCAGGCCTTGGAAATTTAATATACCCATAATGAGCGCAAAACTTTCATGCATAAGCTGCAAAACAACTTTTGTGGTTGCTGACCAGGGGGAAGCTGGGTTGGGCGCCCTTAGCTGGGAAGCATTTAAAATAGATTTTGAAATGAATAAGTTTGGAAGTAGAATGAATGAATGTGGACAATATGTCAATCATGTGGAACATATAATTATATATATATAAATTATATGTAAATTTACTAAATATATTTTTTATTTAATATATTAAATGTTCTACAATATAATAGTTTCAGTAGATTTTAAAATGCGTAAAAGATTAAAGTAAATTTGCTAAAAAACAATGGTTAGAGTGAAAGACTGTAGCTGATGATATAAACTATCTATGTAAACATGTATGCATATGGGACTATAAAGTATATTAAATAATACGTTTAAACATTTAAGCGTTTAGACAAATATTAATGAACTACTTCTCAACAGATTCCACTCTGAGACATAGACGAATTTCCTTACCAAAAATAATCTAGACTCACTCTAAGAATTAAACAACCCTACCTAACAGAGATGTTGCCATTTGCTTTGGGCAGTTTGCTGGTATAACTTTACATACATACATACATACATACTTACATACACACACATATATATATATCTATATACATCATAAAGTTATCAACTTGATGTTGATGAGCTTGTCGTTGTTGCTGTTGTTGATGACGCTGCAAACAAATTTGCGCTGTTAACAAAGGACGCGTCGCTTCTGTTGGCTTTTTGTTGTCGGTCGTCGCATTTGCCACGCTTGTCATAGGCCAGTCGAGGGGAGTTGAGTCGTGCTGGAGTCATTTTGGCTGCCTGTCTGTAGGCCTGCCAGCCGTGATGCTTGATGGCAGCATAATTGATGCACTCGAGCGTAAGTGATTAGATTCATTATGCTGCCAGTCTGGCAACGCCAATGGCAACACCCAAAATCATAGTAGGGGGGTAGCAGGGTGCATCAGGTGTCCATTTAAAATGTTTAAAAAATATATTTGAAATTACAGATTTTTCTTTGTTCGCGTCGGCCAAATGATGTGTGACAGCAGTTTTATTGCCATGTCCCATGGACAGGCCAGGCCAGAATGGAGCTGGAACTTCGATTGGGTGCAGGGGTAAAAGCCAACGCATGCCAACATTAATCAAGACATTCTAAGGACCAAGCTATATATACAAAGTATTTATGCATTTTGAGGGTAAACGACTAAAAAAAAGAAAAACAGAAGCAAAAACTCATAAAAGGCTCAAAACACACGCCGAGGGCGCAAAAGCAACGTTTCCGGTGTGTCGCTCGCCATGCCAGCCAGGAGGGGGTTGAGGGCTGGCTGGGAGGGGGATGGGGGATGGGGGATGGGGTTTCCATAAAACGTGTGTGCATTCTAGCTTAAAATAAAGTTGCAGCTTTTGCAGCCGACTTTTTGTTGTTGGCACTTTGGCTTTTGTGTCGTTATTCATTGTATTCACATTTGGTAAAATATGAATGTGAAATGCGAGTGTATATTGTGAGCTAGTCCTAATGGATGCTCGCCCATTCGGGGTTGGCACTATTCATAGAAATTGTCATATGCTAATTAAGCATAAAAATACTTCTAAAGATATTTAGAGGATTTTATATTGTAAGGAAACTGGAGAGTTTATTATAACATAATATATTCTATGAATTTGGACTACAACAGAAATATGTATGGTTTGTTTAAAAAACAAACAAAAAGTCTTTGCTCTAAAACAAAATAACAAAATATGTCTTAACACATTGTCAGAGGTTTCCTTTCATATTAATTCACGAAATGTAGATTTTGTTAGTTCTGTGCAATGTCCGTTCGTCCGTTCGTCCGTTCGTCCGTCCGTCCGTCCGTCCGTCCGTCCGTCCATCCGTCCTTCTGTCCTCTCCTGTTTGGATGCTACAGAAGCTTGAGACTTTGGAATGTAAACTCATTGGCTTCCATGTCTTATAAAGTATTAGGACTTTTTCATTCAATTTAATTATTAATTATTATAAAAAAAATAATTATTATTAAAATAGTTGTGTGATTTTTAATAGAAATATTAATTTATACTTCTCTTATTTCTAACATTTCTGCAATTTAATATTCATTTAAAAATTCATTTCCATGTTTCAAGGCTAACAAAGACCTTTGGTAATGCTCAGTCTTTGCTAAGCCTTTCTTTTCACACAGCAATCGCAGCAATCAATACAACAAATAAATTTTATATGGAGTTTCTTTTTTCACACCAAATCAAACATCGAATCCACATTCATTGAGGCCATGTCTCGATTACACACAGTTGAATGGAAAGACACGAGACAAGCGCTTCTATCAGAGTCTTAAAACTAATAACAGGCAAAACAACTTGAATCCCCTTCGTGCCGTGTGCGTGTGTCTCATATCTGTGTCGCTTCCAGCTATTTGCACACAAACAAAAATAAATATTAAATCTCTGGCTGACGAAAGCGAAATCGTTTTGTGGCACAGAGGCAGAGACAGAGAGAGATCTCCCACTCCAGACAGTTGGAAAAAAACACCCTCAGGTTTCGATTTACGGTTTACGGTTTACGGTGGCACGCGCTTATCGAGCTGAGAGCAGCGTTTAGTTTGTGATTGAGTGGGTGGACGTGTGGATTGACAGCATGAATCGGCTAAATCAACAAGCAGACCACCATATCCATGCCCATTTGCTGATGACCAGGCTACAATTTCAACTCTGCTCGAGTCGCAACATTTGTGGGCTTCAAAACTTCGTCTAACGATAATTTTAAAGCCGCTTCACCAGCTGGTAATTAAAACCGAAAGCCTTTTCCTGTCCGCTATCCATAAGCGGATAAACCAAAGTGTAACCCATTCCAATTAAGGATGTCGCAACGAAAAGCCATACATCATTGAAGCCACGGGGAATCCCAAACAAAGATGACAACGCGCTACCAGAGCGAGAAAAAGTCTACAAAAGTTATTTTGTAATTAGTGCAAGAGTTACAACAACAACAGCAGCAACAACAACAACAGCAACAGCAACAAATTGTTGCTGACTGAAATTGAAGTCGACTTCTGGGCGCCGCTGCACTAATTACCGCTGACGTGGCTCGGCCTCGCACCGCCGCCTGTCGCGCCTGTCAACTCAAGTTTGACACTTTTTTCGCACAATTTATGAGACAGGGCAGACAGCCACGCCTACACATTAGAGAGGGCTGGCACAGTGGGTATCATAAATCAAAAATTCAAATCGAGCTCAAAAATATGAGAATCACATGGGGATATAGCTCAGTGGTAGAGCATTCGACTGCAGATCGAGAGGTCCCTGGTTCAAGTCCGGGTGTCCCCTAAAATCTCCTTTTTTTTGTTGTTTAATATTTGGAGCTGAGCAGCAGCCACGCCTTTAATTATTAGAGATCTCTTTGAAGCTTAAGTTTAAGAAAAGCTCCAGAAATTGGGTTGAATGTGGGTGTATAGCTTAGTGGAAGAGCTTTCGACTGAAAATTGAGAAATCGCCGGTTCGAATCCGGGTGTCTCATCGATATAAAATCTACACTAAGCCCACACACATAGTTTATCGATGAATCGATATCGTTTCATAAATTAAAATGGGCCCAAATCTAAATATTTTTTTTTAATCTTTACATTGATATACTTACATTAAGCATTTTAAAGAATGAATTGATTTTGTGCTTGAATAAATAAGAAATGGGAAATTCTAAAAAAGGATATTTGCCTTTGGGTTATTTGCGCCTTTGGGGATATAGCTCAGTGGTAGAGCATTCGACTGCAGATCGAGAGGTCCCTGGTTCAAGTCCGGGTGTCCCCTAAATTCTCCTTTTTTTTTTGTTTAATATTTGGAGCTGAGCAGCAGCCACGCCTTTAATTATTAGAGATCTCTTTGAAGCTTAAGTTTAAGATAAGCTCAAGAAATTGGGTTGAATGTGGGTGTATAGCTTAGTGGAAGAGCTTTCGACTGAAAATTGAGATGTCCGCGGTTCGAATCCGTGTTTGCTCTACACTAAGCCCACACACATAGTTTATCGATGAATCGATATCGTTTCATAAATTAAAATGGGCCCAAATCTAAATATTTTTTTTAATCTTTACATTGATATACTTACATTAAACATTTTAAAGAATGAATTGATTTTGTGCTGGAATAAATAAGAAAAGGAAAATTCTAAAAAAGGATATTTGGCTTTGGGTAATTTTCGCCTTTGGGGATATAGCTCAGTGGTAGAGCATTCGACTGCAGATCGAGAGGTCCCCGGTTCAAACCCGGGTGTTGTCCCCTATCTACAGTTATAATAGTTTTTTAAATCTAATTTATACTACAATACTAAAAATAGATTTCTTTTAGAGTTTGACTTATTATAATTTAAATTAAAGGTAAAGGTAGGGCCCACTGTGCTTTTTGTTACTTGATACTTGAGCTGCAGCAGAGCTCCATGGTTGGGCACTTAGTTTAGAGTTTTATGAGCGCAATTCGATTATTCTTCGTTTATGTCAATCAATGTGATTTTTGTTGCGTGCTCTTAGGCCCAGGACGCGCACCCTTAAGCGTTCTGTTTAAATAGTAAAACGGAAGTATACGCACGGCACACACACAGAGAACAGCAGACTGCCAAAAAATCTGGAAATTTAATATCATATCAGAATATTGTTATTGTTATTGTAGTTGGTGCCTTGGAGTCTCTGCCTTTGTCGACTACTGTCTGGGCGGCTCTCACTTCCTGTTGGACTGAATATGTATCCTTTTTTGCCAATGTGATGGAAAAAATGTTGTGAAAATCCTTTGCGGCTATGGACTGCCCCATTTCTGTTGATTTTCATTTCATTTCCCAGCTATTCGCCGTAGTTGTTTACATCCGCAACTTTATTATAGCTTTTGGCTGAGTTGCAACTGTTTGTCTGTTTTGTCTGTTTGTCTGTTTGCTCTATGCTTATGAGGGTTAGGCCAATGCGTCGTATTAGCAATGTCGGCAGGGCAGCTGCCCAGGGACAGAGCAGCAGGTTGGAGGGTAAAATATGGAAGTACTTAGAGATGAGAATTCTAAGAGCCATAGGTTTCTATGGATTATGAATTGGTTTGCTTGCCCGTGCTATGGGAAACGAGGCAGTTGCCGAGAGTGTTTGCTTAGATTAGTAGCTACTTTTAATGGAACTGCACGATGCTCTATGTACATATATATAATGGCTATGATGGCTATGATGGCTATGTAAAATGGAGTTGTAAAGAGATATATTACTAAAGATATTATATAGATATACATATTATAGACTTTTCTTTGGCTGAGAAGTTGAATGAAGCTTGAGAGAATTGCTTTATAAGCCTTAAATTTCTCTAAGACTTATAAAATAAAAAGAACAACTTTTCAAAACAATAAAAAATAATTGAAATTAAAATACTTTTTATATTTAAAATAAAGTAATAGACCAATAAATGAAATAATAAAATAAAATAAAGATAGGCCACATGTCAGAAGACTTAATATATATATAAAAAAATGTTAAAGCAATTTTGTGTTACTTTGTATATTTTTCAATTGTTACAAAATCAATAAATAAAATTTAATTAAAAGAATAAAACACTAAAATTTATAAAAAAAAAATCTTTTCATATTTATAAATTAGTTACTAGTCAATATTATTTAACAAAATTTAATAGATCAAATAGTGAAAGTAAAAACAATATTTTAGAAATTAAACAGTGAAAGTAAAATGAATTTTTTTTAAGTACATTTAAGATTATTTTAAATTCATCATTAAATGTAAATAAAATTTCTTATATTTGTTTAACAACACTTTAAAACTAAAAAATATTTTAAAAATTAAATACATTTTTGTTTATGCAAGATTATATTTTTATTATTATTTTTTTTTTTACTGTATTCTGTTTAATCAACAATATTGAATAAATATTTAAATTATATAATTGTAAAAATTAAAATTAAATCTTTAAAAATAAAAATATTTTTTTTTAAATAATTTTTATATTAAAAAAGTCTTTTTTTGTGTTTTAGTTTTTAACAAATTTATAGATGTATTATATATTTAAAAAAAAATGGAATTGAGGTTTGAATTAAAGAGAAATTATAAATTATGCCGCATAAAGAGAGAGAGAGAGAGAGAGAGAGAGAGAGAGAGAGAGAGAGAGAGATAGAGAGATAGAGAAAGAGAGAAAGTGAGGGAGCAGAATAAGTCACTAAATACAAATTATTATTCTTAAATGTATCCATAATTATAATTTAATTATTTTAAATACTAATACTTTGCTTAAATGCTAATTTTATATATTTCCGTTTGTTTTTATATACATAATTTGATATTGTACAATTTTATATTGATAAATGTCTTCAAGTCTAAAGACTTAAAGAGTAAGAAACCAATTTTAAATTTTTATTTATTTTATATTTCATTTTTTATGTATTTTTTTTCTTATTTATTCTTATACAAATTAAACGACAATAAATTTAAATACCTCATTAAACTCGTTTATCAATTTATGTTAAATAAATAAAATAAATTGAGCTGAGTTAATCAAAGAAAATCCAATGTTTTGTTATCTCGTTAAATACAAACGAATTTATTCAGCTAATAAATTGCCACAATTTATTTACAGTATAATTCAGAAAGCTAACCATAAATAATGTGAAAACTTGATATTAATTTGTGAGCAAACACGCAGCATTCAAATAATTCAAATGGCTGATAGATCGTTGATTTCCACTGAAACTGGACGCTGACTGGCATTACGCTTGGCCAATCAATAACAAATGCTGGGGATATATAGAGAGGTATATATAAATATATATATGTATATGTAGCTGTTGCAGCATAAATCGTGGCAACACGCAAGCAAAGCTATAGAAAAGCAATTGAAGCCAAACAAAGTAAATATTCAAAATGGCTGACACTTGCGCTATATAACAGACAGTCAAAAGAGATATATATACTATATGCTATATACTATATATATGCATATATATGTATAGCTAGCGAAACAATGCCGCATGTGCTTGGCAACATGTTAACGCCGAGATTCACATTGCTCGCATGCCACATACCACACATAGCTACAGCTAGATATATATATATTCACATATATCTATATATTTATATGTATGTGTGTGGAGGTGCACGCTGATTGGTGCTTTGGTAGCCCAGGTGGCATAGCCCCCACCACTGGCCAAAGTCGACCTGCTACACTGTTGCCAAAAGCAACCCTCGACCAATGCTGACTGCCAAAAAATTCCTGCACATCCACAGTCAAGGCTGAGCCTGCGCAGCTGCTCCACTCGAGCTTTTCACCACAGCACGCTGTGTGTGCTGTGTGGAAGCGAGAGGGCCGATATATTTGATTATGCTCGCTGAGCATAAGCTGGACCAGAGCATCCTGGACTGGCTGGCCAGACAAGAAGGGCAAATGCTGGCGTTGGCGTTAGTTTCACTTCGTGCGTTGTCCTGCTGAGGCCAAAGCCAAGCGCCGCAGCGTTAGTGCCCAGTGAGTGTGTATACAGATATATTAGCTATATCCTATATATATTCATATATATATGTATATAGCTGTCTATAATTATAAATAAATACTATAAGTAATAGAAAGTGTTTTTGTGATAATCAAAAATTGTGATTAAAATCGGGTTCTTTGCAAAGAAAAACCCACGCGTGCGACTTCCATTCAGTTGCCCTTCCAGTTCCAGTAGTCGAAAATTTCCAGTGTATATACTAAGGCAGCAACCCCAGCCAGACTCTCTATATACATGTATATAGCTTTTAGATAGAGACAGCTGCTTATGTACTTGCCACATTATGTTGCAACTGTCGCATGCGCTGGCAGCGCCAACCTGAGCTACGCTCATTGTCTGATCCTCGCCAGGTCGCCTGCTCAGCCGAGCTGCTGCACAGTCTTCAGACAGAGTTGAACGCGGATCGTCTACAAAAATCGAGTCTCGTCGTCGTCCACGTCGTCGTCGTAGTCGTCGTAGTCGAGCCAGCCGCCGGGCTCGTCTTCAACTCTGTCTGAATGTTGTCGCGCCTAGCATTAGCTTAGCTTCACTTTTTTGTTTAATTAAGTTTTAATTTCAAATTTAATATTTTTCTTAGTATTTTCTGCATAGTTTAACGGGGCGTGTGTTGCTTAGAAAACGTATGAAACTCAAAGTAAATTTAAATGAAACTAAAAATATTATTCAACAAATGAAAATCTAGACTAAATTCATTTCAAACTCTGTAAAACCTAAACATAATCTCAACTAATCTAAAAAAAAATTTAATTCTATAAATCAAAACTTTTGTATCTAATTGAAAATCTTTATAAAATTTCTTATTCTTTTTAACTTAACTCAAATAATAATTTTTATAAGTCTTAAAACTCTATAAAAAACTAAAAAACCCTATATTAAACAAACTTAGCTTCAGCTTATCTAAAAATAATTATTTTGTGTGTCTAAAGTGAAAAATAGTGAAAAATAGGAAATAAATTTTCATATAGTTAAATAAAAATTATTGTAAAAAAAACTCTTTAAAACTAACCTAACCTGAAATTTCACTTAAATAACCAAAAAAAATCTTTATAAAACTTGGATTCTCTTCTTCTTCCTTTTTTGCAGCGTAACGTGTTATGTTGTAAACGATTTGAGCTACGTCTATATATATATATATAAATATATATAAATATATATCTATAATCTGTGTACCTTATTTGTGATATCATAACCAAAAAAAAAAAAAAAGAATATAAAAATAATTTTAAAATATTATAAATTTTGTTGTATAATTTTAAAATTAAATATATAAATAAATATTAAAACGAAAATAATATTAAAACGAGAACTGGCTTGGGAATTACGTGAGGCGCTTACATAATCGAGCAGAGAAATGGATTACGCAATACTCGCGAGCAATGTAAGTGAGGAAAGGACTAAAGGTCAAGTGCTATAAGTGCTGATTGAATATATAGATAGTTATTGATTTTTTGTTTGTTCACTTATCTAGACTGATATGATGTGGTATATGAATGAATATATATAAGATAAAAGATATTATTGATTGCATTGATAATCAATAATATTTTAATTTTATATATTGCATTGATCAATAATATAATATTTTATATTTTAATATAAACTTTTGCTCTAGTAAATGGTAGTTGAGTGGAGTTGGATATCTGCCTGACATAGAAATATATATATATATATATAATGTATATATTTATCAAAAGTTCTATAAGCTTAACTCTTCAGTTTAATTATTATTTACTGTGATTTGAAAAATGAAAAAAAATATTGTTTCTTTCGTAAAAAATTTATATTTCGTTTTAAGACATATAAACATTTCTCTAAAATGATTTTTATTACAAGTTTAAACTTTTTTTAAAGTTTTAAATAAATAAATTTTAATAATAATAATAAAAATAAATCTCCAAACTCTTAATGTCAATCCCTTAACTCTGAACTCTTTAGATTACTCTCTTTTTACGTAAATTTCGATTAGAATACATAAAATTAACATTAAAAATGTTTTTTTTTTACTAATTTTTCAAATATGATTTATATTCATTATTTTTCACACTTAAAATAAGTTTTATGTCCAATAGAAAAAACCAACTGAAGCAAATGTACCTAAGTTCCGCAGTCAAATTTGACCTAAATTCCTGCCAAACACTTTGACAGTAACAAACTTTCTCCCCCAAAGAAAAACCCAATTCCAAGTGCCACAAAAATTCGACTCGACTATCAAATAGCAGCAAAATTTATGGGCGTAAGCCGCTTAAGCAACATTTGCAGCCACAAACGAATGAACGACAAATGTGGCAAATTATGAGACTTTGAGCTCTGTAGGCTTTGCTTATCAGCAGCAAAACACGAGGCAGACAATAATAATGAGTGCTGCAACTCGCTCTCTTTTCGATTTCTTTTGCCAGGCACTGTGAAAATGCAACATCAACACCTTTTCAACAACAACAACAACAACGAATAACAACAGCCACATTTCGGAACGAACGAACCAACCAAAATTGAGTTATAAAATTAGCCCCGCTGCGATTCGACACGCCCAGAGAGTAGCTAAAAGCTAAGCCGCCGTGAAGTAGGCAACAAAATATTTATGCGCACAAACGATAACAACAACAACAACAGCAACAACAGTAGTAACAACAACAACATCCAGTGAACAAAAACAAAAAAGTCGCATCATGAAGGGCTTGACGGCGTTTAAGGAGAAGGCGACAGGCGTTTTCAGCGGGTGAGTAGACCAGCGGAACGAAACGAAAATATCATGAATAAAACTACACTGTGCAACATAGCTGTGGTCGTAATAAGAGAGATAAAGATAAAAGAGAGAAAATTAAGGAAATAAATTTTGAGTTTTTATGGGAGTTACTCAAAGACTAAGTAGTCTTTTCTAGAGAGTATTTTATTTTATTTATTTTCTTTTATAATACATTTTTATAGATAAGTGTTCTGCGGTCTTTTAGGCAACTTAATCTGAGCAGAAATTATTTAAATATGTTTTTTGAGGCTATAAAAGATGACAAACATAGAATACCTAGGTTAGGGGTAAAAAGAGTTAAAGGATAAATTTCAAGGATATATTTGATAGACTTTAAGACAAGATCTTGTCTAGTAGCTCTGAGTCTTCTTCTATTTCTAGGGCCGAAGCTAGCAGATCTTTTTGCTACATTGCCTAGACACACTAACTAAGCTGAGACACCTGACCTGGGTGAGAATGTAGTTTAGTAGTCAATTCTATCTCCAATTTATGGCAGCTTGAGCTCTCTCTTTTGACGTACCTGTTAGTCATATTCCATGGTGCAATACTGATCTTCCTCAGAGCTTTGGCCTGAATACAGCTTGCTCTGTTTGACTGCAATTCCATACACCTGGATGGCAAAGAAGAAACCAAAAGCTAAGACTCTTACCTTATTATCCATAGATAGCTTGATTCGTGCTGCAAGCAACTCACACATTCAACCTTGTTTATACCCAAAATATATTTGAATAAGCTTCAACTTTTTGTAGCACAGTGTCGAAAAAGATGAGTGTGCAATATGCCGAGACTGAAATATGATTGCAATCAAATGGCTATAGCCAAAAAAAGACAAATAATAAAAAATAAAACTGAATGAAAAATAGGAAAAAAATTTAATTTAACGCAACGTTAATCAGCAACGAGACGAGAGCACGATGCGTGGTTGGTTGAACTTGACCATGCAAAAAGGATGCTGTGGGGAAGTACTTCGAGAAGGCTATGAAGACTTAGCCGGCGTCGCGAAAGTTGGGCACGTGTCGCCGTCTCGCGCTGTGGCGCGTTGCAAACTTGTAAAAATTATTGGCATGCTTAACAAGTGCTTAAAGAGGCCACAAGAAGTTGCAGTCAGTCTGTCAATCAGTCAATCAGTCAGCTAGTCAGTGAGTCAATCAGTCAATCAGTCTGCCCGCCAGTTATGAAAGGCAACGGCATGCCGAGACGTTCACCGCTGGCTCAGGAATTCCGTGCACGTTGCCAGCTGTGGCACGTGCTGCCAGCGGAAGCTAAGCGAGGCAAACAGCTGCCCTCAGTGTGGCAAGCTTATGGCTCATGGTAAACAATACAATAAGTAAGCGTGTTCAGTGGGGCGTAACTGACTGCATAACACTTGTTTAGGGTGCAGTAAAAAAACTGAAATATTTGGCTGTTTGCCAAGCTCCCTTGGCCAAACTGTGGAGAAGCTCAACAGACAGACAAATTACAAAAATTGATTATTCTCTCAGACTCTAAGACTGTATAGGATATATAGGTAATAATCATGTGGTAGTTAGTTTACAGTCTTAAGTGATTAGCCAAGCAAAACTCTAATCTAAGACTGTGTTGAATAGTATGGGATAGATGTAGCATATATAGTTATATCGATACTTTTTATTTTTTACCAATTAAATATCTCATTTGTAGAGGAAGTCAACAGTCGTTGCGACTCTTTAGTTGTCCTGTAGCTCAATGTAGAGAAGTTCAACAGTAATCCAATTGGTAATTATTAAGCATCTAGTTGAAGCATATATAAGCATATATATATTCCAAGTTTCAGGCAGATAAATACTCATAATATAGCACAAAGATGTAGTAATATTTGTTTTGCCGAAACCCTAATGGGTTGATGCTTTCATATGCTTAAAAGCTCATAGGGACAGCCAGATAGAGAGATGAACAAGTCTCATACACTAGAAAACCAATATACTCCTATCACAAAGTGAGCGAGTATGAACAGTATAAAGAGTCATGAGCATATTGACTCACAGCACAAATAGTGTTTGAATGCGAATGCGAATGTGAATGTGAATGTTTGGTATGCAATTTTTATGGGCACGCTCCTGGCAACAGCAGGACTCGATTACGAGTGAACAACTGATTTGCTCAAGGACTTTGGCGGGCGGTGGGCGGAAAGGGGCGTAGCGTAAATTAGAAATTGGAACAATAGGTGATGGCTCGTTTTCATTAAGGAATGTGTGTGAAGCATGGAGTGCAAAGGAAAAAAGTGTTGCATACCAACAGGCAGTCGAGCAGATAGGAAGTCTCCTTGAAATTCAAAAGGCTGCACGCAAATGAAATTGATTTCGACGAGCTCATTGAAAACGGTTGCCAGGATCTGTGCCTGCGCCTGATGTCGAGTGGCACTCGAAAGGCGCGCGCGAGAAGAAATTGAAATGCGTACAGCTTCAAGGACAAGTCGAGCATTGTGTCGTCAGCGAAATTAGAATTGTTGGAGTCGCCGCGGCGTGTCTCTGACAAGCCAAGTCAAACATTTTGCCCCATTGCTCGACTAATGGGCGCGCCCATTGTGGCCCCAGTTGAAGCCAAGCCACAATAACCTTCAGCTAACTCCAACTCAGACACTGCTTTCGTGACTGCCAAGACAGCGGCGCCAGTTAGCCATAATCTATGCGGCGCCAAAAAGTCTCCAACATTTTTACTGACTATCAAAGCCCGCCAAACAAGTGCCTGCAAAAAAAAAGCAAAAACTTGAGCAATAGTTTATCAACAAAGCGGGAAAAAAGCAAGAGAAACTGTAGACAGTCAAAGAAAAGTGAAGTTCTTGGCACGAATTTGAGATACGCTTGCCAAACTAGAGATGATGTTGGTCTAGAACAGTTTGGTATTTGAATGTATATAGTTATGCTGTAGAGCTTCAATAGTAGATATTCTCTTTACATAGTTTAGCATACAGTTTTCTTGCTTGAACGGCTTCCATCAGCTCAGTTCAATCAGTCAATCAAGCAGTTAGTTAGTCAGTCTATCAATCAGTCAGCTAACGGAGTCGGTCAGCTCGTTATTAGGCTAGACAATTAGTCAATTGTATTTGATTGAGCAGTTTGCCTAACCTGTCTATCAATCAGTCAGCTATTAAATTCATCAATCAATTAGTCAATCAATCAATAAATTTATAAAGATATCTTTAAGGCTTCTATCAGCTCAGTTCAAGCAGTCAATCAAGCAGTTAGTTAGGCAATCTATCAATCAAACAGTCAACGGAGTCAGCTGGTTATTAAGCTATGCAAATTGGAGAATTGTTTTTAATTGAGCATCTTTCTATCAATCAGTCAATTATTAAATTCATCAACCAATCAATCAATCAATCGATAGATTTATAAAGATATCTTGAAGTTAATGAAGCACCTAAGATATTTGCTACAGAAGTAGACGATAGATGTTAAAAAATACTTGGTCAATCAATTTCAATCAGTTGATTGATCAATCAGATAGTTAAAGAATCAGTCAGTTTTATATGAAAATATATTTAACCTAACAATTAATGAGTTCCTTTGACTTCAGTTAGTCAATCAATGCATTGATTGATGCTTGACTGACCAACTCTGTCAATCAATTAATTAGTCAGGAAGAAATATCATATATATAATGAGAAAACATCAATTGACTACAAATCATAATCAGTTCAAGCTGCACACATTATATATGCCTATATAGTTAGGGCTATCTCTGTCCGCTCCCTCACAAGCGATGTGATGCAGCTCTAACTGCTCGCAACAAAGTTATATAAATGTGAGTTTCAGCGTATGTGTGGTTCCATAAATAGCGGGTATAAAATTGGCGTCAGACAAGCCGGCATTAAAGTCGGTCAAGGCACAAGGACTACGCGGACTACAAGGAAGCTGCGTGACCAGACGAGGGTAGCTTTGGCGTCAGACATTTGAGTTATGTGACAAACGGCGACGACAACGACTAGCAGAGATATTGAAGTTGGCACAGTAGTGGATTTTTATTCTGTATCGAAGGAGGTGGGGCCAGGCGTTTGTCTGCAAATTTATGAGAAGGAATGCCAGAGAGACTCAGTCAGAGAGAGAGAGAGAGAGAGAAAGAGAGAGAGAGAGAGAGTTGTTAATGCCACCAACTGATGAGGTTATCAATGTTGATGTGTCACTTAGGCTGGGTTAATGTTTGAGCTACCCTCGATTATGCATTAAGCCAAATGTCCACAGTCTGTCATCAATCAGTCTTTGTCAGCGTTAAATGCTAGCTTTAAGCCACAATCTGATATCGGAATCTGAATCGAGCGCGGTCTACCTGGCTGGAAAAATCAGTTCTCGGTCTCAGCACTTAATAAAATTGAATTCAATTTCAATTGAAGGAATCACCCCCCACAGAAAACAAACTCCCTCAGGGCAGTAAAATTTCTTGCCCTAACAAGCTGAAAATATTTGTGTTTTTACGCCTCCCCTGAGCCAAGTGCCAGACTCTCTCGCTCTCTCTATGTCTCCCTCACCTGTTGCTCGACATTGTCATGTAATTGGCATGAGTTATGTGCCCTCTCACCTTCTCACCTTTTTGTTTTTGCAGCATGAAGCCGAATATGGAAAAGTTCGAGATATCGCAGAGCTATCATGGCGGTCATGGTGGCTACGAGGAGATGGAGGGCGGCGACCGTGAGGGGCGTGGACCTGGCGGCGGCCATGCCTACGACGACGACGACGATCGACCCGACTCGCCCGCCTCCTTCGAGGAGATCGAGCGGCCGCCTCTGCGCAAAATCGACAAGTACTGCAAAGCGGAATGCCCCTGCATGCCGGCACGCTACACAATCGCTACAATGGCCTGCGTCGGCTTCATGATTGCCTTCGGCATGCGCTGCAACATGTCAGCGGCGAAGCTCAAAGGAGAGCACAACGGGGTAAGTTGAAGCATGGAACAAGGAAAATGAACTGAAAATTGTATTGGAATTGAAATGAATTTTGTTTTATTCTTAAATAAATAATTTATCAATTTTCAACAATTTTGTGGTTTTTCTTTTAAATTTATTTTTGATTTTTCTATTTTTTAAATATGTAAGATGATAATAGATGATTCTTCATAAAATATAAAATATATTTAAAATATATGTAGAATGCAGCAGGTCGAACATCGTCAAAAGCGATTTGCATACGCGTGTGCAGAGGAAAAAATCTGAGAAGCAAGAAAGTTAAAAGATAGAAAAAAAATATTGAGGCATTAACATTATTTTATATATATTGTTAGCTAATATATATATCTATTTCATTCAGATATATATATATATATATATATACATATATGTATATATATCTACGAGTATAAATTAAATGTTTAAACCACATTCAAATTTTTGCCTATTGAAAGTTTTACATTGACTATTTCGGTCAATTGTATAACTTGCTTAAGGATATGTCTGTTGCTCGTTCTTTGAGTGATGTATACATAAATTCATTAGGAGTATAACATAAACTGCGCGTCATCAGGATAGCGCATTCTTCATTTTCTTTATGAATGTTGAATATTTTGTATATTATTCAAGCTAAAGTCATAAAATTTGTTTCTTATTGTCTCTGTTTTACTCCTCTTTAAAAAAAATTCTGTATCATTTCAGCAAGTATTTAAAAAACATATATACTGAATATATATGCTGAATACATATATATGCTGATTTAAAAGAGCTTAGATTCTGAAACAATATCATAAATATACAATTTTCTACCATATTAACTGCACAGGTTATATGTGAATATAATAAAGCATAAATAAGATAATTTTAAAAAGTTATTTATTTATCAATTATTATTTATTAAATAATGTTATTTTATTATAATATGTAAATATAATTTTTTTTTTGAGATAACTATTAGTTGTAAGTTAGTGAGGGAGGATTCAGTTTCAGGTTTTCAGACTACCGTCTTATATTAGAGAACCTTTTTATACCCTGAACCCATTGAAAATGGGAAATCAGGGTATAATGGTTTTGTTAAGCTGTTTTATTGTATGTTTTATTTAATTTGAAAATAGACTGTGAAATTTGACATCAAATATCTTTGATTAAAATAAATATAAAAGCATTAAGCTTAACATATTTATTAGGGGTTTTAGATTTAAGCAGCTCTAATCACTTTTAATCAGTTCTTGAGAATTAAATTTTTTCTAAAAATATTGTATATATTTTTTATGCTGATACTAATAAACGGAATCAATTCTGACAAATAAAATTACAGTAAAAAAACTTTTATGAGAATAACTAATATATAATTTATAAACCTTAAATTTTCAAGAACTGAAAAAAAAGTGAAAAATGTGAAAGTGAAAGTGAAAAGTGATCAAATCCCAAAACCTTAATAAATATGCTAAGATAAAAGATTTTATATTCATTATAATTGAAGACATTTTATGTCAAATTTCACAGTCTATTTTCAAATTAAAGAAAGCATAAAAAAGGTTCTCTAATACTCCTCTGAAGACTTTAAAAACATGAATGGTATGGAATGGAATTCGAGCATGGGAATTCAATTCAATTTGCTTCATTTGATGGCAAAGCTGTTGTCAATTAGAGTGTGTGTGTGTGGCAGTATATATATGTGTGTGTTTGCGTGTTCACATCACTCAAAAGTCACACACAAAGCCACGCCCACACATTTCCGTTTGGCGCTCGTTAATAAAGGCCCGCGGCACAAAATTTTAATGATTGCAACTTTTACTCTCTCACTCACTTCCTCTCTTCCCCTCTCTCTCTCTCTCTCTCTCTCTTTCTCTCTCTAGACCGTCTTTATGAACTGGACGGTGGCAGTGGAAAGCCACGTGGACTCATCCTTCTTCTGGGGCTATCTAATAACACAAATACCCGGCGGCTTCATTGCATCCAAGTTTCCAGCGAACAAGATTTTCGGCCTCTCGATTGTCAGCTCCGCCTCGCTGCACTTGTTTGTGCCGTTTGCCATGACGCTGATGCACGGGCATGTGGTGATAGGCGTGCGTGTGCTGCAAGGACTCTTCGAGGTGAGTCAGACAATTTATCCATATATATTTATCTACCATATACTACATATCAAATACCAAATCGAATTCGTTTTTGAGCAGATCAAAGCTAAGGATTACGCATGTATAAGTGGACGGGGTAGCAGAGCTAGGGGGGTTGCTTTGTTCAAGGGGGTTGGTAAGTGGTAGGATTTTTGCTATATGATAAAGCAAATATGTGAAATGAAAACATGTTCCGGATTTGGGGCACACAGACACACAGAAGGCAAAATAACAAAAGCATTTATTTTAATGCGATTTCTTTTGTGTCTGTTTGGCAATCATTTTTTGCCTCACTCACTCACTCTCTCTCTTTCTCTTTCCCACTTAGGGCGTAACATATCCGGCTTGTCATGGCATTTGGCGCTTTTGGGCGCCGCCTATGGAACGCTCTCGCCTAGCCACCTTAGCCTTCTCCGGCTCATATGCGGGCGTCGTTGTGGGCCTGCCACTGTCTGGGCTGCTGGCGGATGCTGTGGGCTATCAGGCGCCATTCTATGCCTACGGCGCATTCGGGCTCATTTGGTATATGTTCTGGATCTGGTTGTGCTTCGAGAATCCGCGCAAACATCCTGCAATTAGCATACCCGAGCTGAAGTATATTGAGAAGTCGCTGGGAGAATCGGCGCATCCAACGATGCCGTCTTTCAAGACAACTCCATGGCGCCAGATGATGCGCTCGATGCCCGTCTATGCCATCATTGTGGCCAATTTCTGTCGCTCCTGGAACTTCTATCTGCTGGTGCTCTTCCAATCATCCTTTCTCAAGCACAAGTTCGGCTTCAAGGTGGAGGAGGCGGGCTTTGTGGGCTCGCTGCCCCACTTGATCATGACCACGATTGTGCCCTTTGGCGGCATGCTTGCGGATCATCTGCGCAAGAACGGCATCCTCTCCACCACAAATGTGCGCAAACTCTTCAACTGCGGCGGCTTCGGCATGGAGGGTCTCTTCTTTCTCTTTGTGGCGCACTCCCAAACGGCGGTGAGTTTTGCATGCTGGCCTCTTGGCAATTTGTATCTAATTATTTATAGCAATTTATGATTTTTCTAGAGTTTTTTAATTGTATAAAAAAATATTTAGGAATTTCATATTTATTTAGTAATATTTTTATATAGCTTAATATATAATTTTGAATTATATATATATTTAATTTTATTTTTATTTTGAGCGAAATTAAATTTGTTTATATTTGTGTATAAATTATTCAATAATTTAAGACTTAAAAAATGTATATAATTATAAATATATAATATATATAATAATAATATAATAATAATAATGTTTTTACTTTTAAAATAAATTTCTGTTTATTTTTTATATATTTATCTAATTATTTATTTTATATATTTTCTTTATAAATTTATATATTTTCTTAGACGGGCGCCATGTTTGCCTTGACCTGTGGCGTTGCATTCAGCGGTTTTGCTATCTCTGGCTACAATGTGAATCATTTGGATATAGCGCCTCGCTATGCGAGTATTTTGATGGGCCTGTCGAATGGCATTGGCACCTTGGCTGGCATTATAGTGCCCTATGCGCTGGATGGACTCATTCAGGCGAATGTAAGTGGAGGAGTTGATTGATGGACCCGAGCGCTGCTTACACAAACTTTATTTATATTTGAATTATAGCCAACTGGCTGCTGGACCACGGTGTTTACTTTGGCCGCTTGTGTTCACTTGATTGGCTGCACTTTCTATGGCATTTTTGCCTCCGGTGAGCTGCAGCCCTGGGCCGAGCCGCCGGCTGAGGAGCAACAGGTGTGGGCACCGCCAGCGGGCGCCATTACCCAGGGCGACGATCCCAGCCAGGCGGGCATAATGGGCAACTACATGAAGGAGACCTCATTTGTAAGCCAAGCACGCTAAGTATTGGACACACTTAATACCTTTTTACTTGTCTCCCCCCACCTAGGGTGCACCGGAGTACACGGAGCAGAGCCAAATGCAGCAATCGAATGCCATTAGCTATGGCGCCACCGGGCACGTGGCCAACAATCCATTTGCTTTGGCAGCGAGCGCGCCCATTGTCGAAGAGCCGCCACAGCCGAGCGAAGGCTATGGGTACACGGACTACACGCAAGGACAAGTGAATCCTTCGACGAATCCCTACGAACAGCAGGCCTACCAGCAGCAGTAAGCAACAACAAATGGCAAATCAACTGATATACAATTAGCTTTTAGTTATAGTCCGTTTATTGTTTGTTCCTGATGGGGTTGATTTGTATATAAGATATAATACCAACACACACATATATAGATATATCTGAAACTGAAAACGAAAATGAACTTCAGGCCGAGTCTAACGAATTTCTATAATGAAGAAACCTCTCTCACACACACACACACACACACACACACACTTACACAGCACACTAACACAATGAAACTATGTACCTAACAGAGCAACTACATATTGTACGCGTATACAGGACACAAAGGATAACGTTAAACTTGGCCCCAAGAGCAAAGCACAAAATCTATAGCCTACTTTTAAGCGTCGCTTGCGCAAAACTCTATTTACAAGCTACAGCAGAATGACAAAATAAATATATATGAGAACAAATAAAAATTATTCGAAATATTTGACATTTGTGTATATCATTAAAACAGACATAATCCAGGCACACGCAGCACGTCTCAAATCGTTACGAAATATTATTATAAATAATTTCAAACTAACTATATAGAAACTATATAAATATATATTATATAATAATAGCAAATTAATTGTTGTTAGCAGTTAATAAATTATAAATAAAAAACTGGAAGTTTTATTACCGTTAATGATATTCAATGTATATGATAAAGACACGACTCTCAATGTCATTAGTGTCTAAGCATTAGTAAATTTTAATCATAAACTTATCTAACTAAAAACTAAGCAATTGTTGATGTTCGGCACGAATGATAAACATTAAAATTCATAAGATAAAACCATAAACAGTATACTTCTACCATATTTAAACACATAATTATTAATTATATAATACATACATATATATATATAAATACACATATGCTTTTGGTTTATGGCACGACTCGAGCAATGGCATGATATAGGTACTAAAAACGTATATATAGCAGCATAGGCTCATAAGTAGCTAGCATTAGGCCAATAACCTCAGAATTGGTCTTCATATGCTCTTCAATCTTCATCATACAATTTTTTCTCATATATATATTATATATATATATATATATATATAAGCAAAAACATCTGCTGATAAAAAAATGTATAATTTTTTAAAATTTTCTTTAACATATTAATATAAATAATTTAACATTTTAATGGCACTTTATTCAATTTAAGGCACGTTTTTATTACGTTTATATTTTTAAATAATTCTTTGAACAATTATTTATGTGATAATAAATTCTTTAAATATTTTTTACATATTTCTTCATCATTTATGTAAAAGAATACAATTTCATAAGAATTCTTCAATTATTATCAATAAGAAAATAATTAATACACATTTTTTAATCGTTAGGTACACTAAAAAGAGTTTATGTTCTTTATACAACTATTTTCTTAATGATTTTAAGCTCAGCAGCTGTTTTTGCTTATACAAATTTAACTTAAATATTTAACAATATTTTTAACTATTTATTATAATATTTATGCATGTTTAATAAGAAGACGCAACGGGAAGATTTTTGATGTATATAGAAATAGTTAAAGCACAAGATAATGTATTTCAAGTAAATGAATGAAATTTGTTTGTTTTTCCATACTTTGATTTTTTTGTTCTTTTTTCAAGCACTTTAACATTTAAATGCAGCTTCTTTGATTTTTCTTATTTAATAATTTAGAGCACATTAGAAGTTTAATATAATATTTATTTTTTTATGTACTTTTTAGTATAAATATTTGTATAATAAAAATATATTATATTAAAAATGTGTTGTTTATTTTAACTTACTTTTAATTTTAAAAAAGTTAAAATAAATAATTCATTTTTAATATAATTATTTATAATTATTATAAAATTATTTCTACTAAAAATATGAATATGTTTTAAAGTTTTTTTCAATTTTTAAAAAAGGGTTAAGGAACTTTTTGTTATGCACAAAATTATTTATTTTTTATTTATTTATAATAATTCTACATATGTTTATAATTTATTGGAGCACTTTAGATTTTGATTTGAAAAATATGGCAATTTTTATAAATTATATTTTTAGCACTAACTTTTCTAAACATTTTTGCTTTTTAATATTTAAACACTTTAGATTTTTACAAATTTTATTTTATATATTTTATATTTAATTTGAAAAAATAAAATTATATTCTTAGCACTAACTTTTCTAAATATTTTTCTTTTTTAATATTTAAACACTTTGGATTTTTATAAATTTTATTTTATATATTTTATATTTATTTTGAGCACAACTTTTCAAATTTGTTATGTTTCCAATATTATTTTCATTCTCTGTGGACGCACTTACTTTCTCTGGCAACTGTAGAACTTATATATACAACGCATATATTAAATGTATTATATTATTGAATAATCAAACCATATATACAATACTGATTAGCAAGTATTAAATATACAAATTATATATAAAATGTAATCTTAAACAAATTATTCACAATTAAACCACTATGTATTAATAAAATGTGAAAATTTTCTAACTAAAGAGTCAATTCTTATACCGTAATTTGTACAGAGCAGCGAATATTATATAAATATATTAATTAAATACATATTAACATTACTTAGAGCATAAATAAAAATATAAATTTTAATTGTTATATGTGTTGTTGGACAATGACTATAAACTAGTAGAGTAAACAACAAATAACAAAGCAACTGCTTGTGGAAGCGACAATAAATAGTTAAATAAGCTTTGTTAATATATACATAAATATATTTATGTATTTAAACAAATAATCATATATGATTTAAATATCGAAAATATTCATTGATTTTAAATTTAGACAACAATTTTGATGCTTTTACTCAGAAATTGGCAGCAAAAGAAAAAACCAAAATAAACTTTTGGCCATTGGGGCGTATGTGTAATATTAGCATTAATCAATCCAAAGTCTGTATATATAAAGGCATACATAAAGATGCGCTCAGAACTATTGTAGTTATTATCAAATACATATTTATATATATATGATTAAAATATATATATGTGTGTCTCTAAAAGTTAAAGCAGTTCTTGACAGGAGAGATGAATATAAACGAGGCTCTCAATTGTCATTAGCTCATTTAACTACATATACATATAAACTGGAATGATATAATTTCCAACTATATAGTTTAATTTCCATTTATGTTGAGAGACAACAAAGCTCTCAAGGCTGTGTGGACAATAATAACAAATGTGTTAACAAAAACGCCACAGTGTTTTTTGTTTTACCAAATATGTCTATAAATATATGAAACTTTAGCTAAAAACCTCTTACGAAATACTTGTTGAACATTTGACCGAACAGTCTGTATATGTATGTTTATATATATATGTGCAGTATAACTAGCTAAATGCCATCATTAAATGCTTTTGTGAGTAATTTAAGTGTACATAAAACATAAAATTCATATTTAAATAGTAACAAAATATAATAAAACGAAATCATAAACTGGCAAATCGGAGCACAAAACTGCAATGAATATCATTTAAAGCCCATTAACCGGTTATAACTAGGGTACTACAACTATGACTATATATATATATATATATATTATAATAAACTCATCTATTTGTCAGACATATATACATATAGACGCACAATTAAAAACAACTTAACTAAGAGCTAAGCTGCGGCAAGTCGTGCTTCAAGTATTCTTTTCAAAAAATCAAATATTTGAAAAGTCTATTTCAATATTTATATTCGTGCTATGTATATATATATTTTAAAAGTAAAAATATTATTTATGTGTTTTGTTCAAGAACTAGTAAATGTATAATATATATATATACTTACATATATATATATATAAAGATAAAAGTAACTCAAGCTCCCTTTTCTGGCAACACCCGCCCAATGTTGTATAATTTTATGAACTAGTCTAAAAAAGGTATTCATTCAATATATTTCATAATATGAATGCCGATATCATTCAAACTAATTACAAATAATATTTAACAAAAAATAAATACAAATTACATTTGATTTAAATGCCACAAATTTATTTTATAGGCCCCATCAAGCAACCCGACTATACGAACCACATATAAAGGCTTAACAAATTATACCTAAACAAAAAATTGTATTTGGAATTCAATAAACGAAACACGTTAACAAATTATGCCAAAAAACAAAAAACAGCAGAGAAAATGCAATTGATTATTTTGAATATATTTTTATTCATTTTTAGCTAAATTTAATGATTAGATTTCGATTTGTACGAGGCGCGGACAACGACGATGGCGGCAAATGGTAAAAACTAAGATGAAACGAGTGGTAAATAAATACAAATACACGTAATTAGGAGACAACGAACTAAAATCACATGAGTGCTACATCAAATATATATATAGATATATATCTATATAAAGTAAACTCGCGTCGAACGAGCCATCATCGTCTTACGCCCTGGTACTCCCCATTGGCTCGCCCCTTGCCCGGAAAGCCGCGTGCAAAGGGCGCCTTCGCATTCGTCGTCACATAGTAGTTGCCACGTGCTCTGTTTTTGTAAATACAAATTATAAAATATATATAAGTTCATAATTTAATATTTAGCATGCGACTTACTTGTGCGAACAGTGCTCGCCCATGAGCACATAGTCCGAGTCCTTGGGCTCGCACCAGCCTATCAGGTAGGTGAACAGATTGGGGCAGGGCCCCGCATAGAAGCCGCGCTTCGTTGTTATCGACTCGATGAAGTACGGCGTGACCTTGGTGTGATCGCAGGCCAGAGTCTCTGAAGTATGCCAAAATTTTCAATTAGCAACAAATCATAAAAGCTTTCAAAATATAATCTCAATTGAATAAAGCTCTCAACTTATACTAATATATATCGACTCTACCTGATCATATTAATAAATTGCTATCCATAAATAAAAATCGATTTTCAATCTCATTATGAGCTCCATTTCTAACAACTCAGATCTTAGATTAATTGATCGGTTAATTGTGATTTTGAAAAGCAGTAAACTACTCCCAAAGGCTACTACTCTTAATAATTCTACTTAATAATTCTTTAATTTATAAATATTTGATATGAATTCTGAGTTTATCAAATCGATAATTATCGATTTTTTACAACTGAATGAAAAATGAGATTGTTCGATTATATATTACTGCCAAAAAAGGTCTAAAAACAGGCGAATACCAATAATATATCTTATTTCTCTAAAAATCGAATATCGATATTGTTATCGATAACATTTATTAACATTAGATCAACGTATTCCAAGGCAGTATGATTTTTTGATATCTATCGCTATTCGATATTTTCTTATCGATAACAGATATGCCATTTATCGATATTAAATAACTTTTAATCGATAACAATATGAAATCTATTTCAATTTAGCTGCTTATTTTCAAAGTTTGCCTGATTCAAATCCCCATTTGAAGAATATGATTTATGATAAATGAATCAATACTCGATAACTTCTCATACTTAAGCTTAATCAGCCCCCCTCAACTTACGAAACAACGTGGCAGAGCCGACACACGCTGGCTGCCTGGTGCCACCATTGACATAGAAGTCGGCATGCCCGCTCGAGTGCCACTGGCCCAGTATGCCGGCGCCCGTGTGCATCACATCGACAAAGTGCGCATCACTCGTGTCCAGATCGCGTGAGTTATTCGCACCCGCATAGAAGAATATGGTGGGATCCAGCGCTGTGATGCGACCGATCTTGCCCTCCTCGGGCTTCAAATAGTTGGCAACGAGGCCCGCAATGTGCGCGCCCACGCTGTAGCCAATGAAGTGGAGGTCGTCCGGCTGGACGCCACGCGGATGTCGCGCCAGATACTTGACCAGCTGCGAGATGCACAGACTGCCGAAACGTGGCGACCATTCCATTTGACTCAGGCACGGCTCCTTCACCGCATTGCTGTAGTCCACGATGATGATGTTGTACTCGCCGATGCTGAAGTACGCCTCGCGCAGATCCGGACTGGGACTGAACATGCGCCCGCCGCCAAAGCCATGGATGATGATCTTGGTGGGATGTCGTGGATTGAAGTGCGTATAGTACAAGGCATTTGGATCGAGTACATCCAAGTATTCGGGCTCCTCCTGAGTGCGCCGCGTATACAGATAGAATTGTATCTTTGGATGCGGACAGCGAAACGGCTTCTCGAGGCAAGAGTCTGTGACATAGACTTGCGATTGATTTTGGCCCGCAGCCACAGCGGCGGCAACATCAACAGCGTTTTGTGCAGCTAAGAGAGAGAGAGAGAGAGAGGGAGAGTGAGTGAGAGAGTGGGTGAGAGAGGGAGGGAGATACAGAGTGAGAGACAGAGTGAGTTAGTTGTCGGAACACCTTCACCTCCGGCTGTTGCTAAACGGGTTTTTGCTTTTTTGTCAGGCTAAATTACATAAGAGACATTGAATGTTGGCGATTTTGTGGCAAATGTCGATGCGACTGCAATTGCCACATTTGCGAGCAGTTGCTGCCACATTTCTGCAATTGTGGCAAAAGTAAAAGTCAGCCGAAAGCGAACGAGAAAAAAAACGGAAGTTTGCAACAAGCACTCGCATCTGCTATTATTTCCAGTTGTTATTGTTGTTGCAAACTTGTTGTCAGTTTGCTGCTATTTATAACACAAACACCGTGACGTGACATAACTGGACGCCGTATCTCTGTCTCTGTGTGTGTGCGTGAATGATTCATGGCTAGCGCCATAAGGAAAACCCATATTCAATGAGCTCATCTGCACAGCTGCAACACTCGTAAAGCCAAGCTCTGTTCATTTCCGTTCACATAAAGAACCAGTTCATGATCGGTTGACATATCAAATTTATATGACAGATAAGAAAATTGCATTTAAGCTTATTCATTTCCTTTTTTTTAGACTTGACTCATATGCGGAACTAGTTCATAATTGATAAGGCATATTCGAAATTTCTAATTTCTTATAATATATTGCTTTACTTTCTGGTAGTTGAAACTTATATTTGTTATCTTATATTTTGGTTCATCTGCGGAACTAGTTCGTAATTGATAATAATATAAATAATTATAAATACATATAAAATTTATATGTCAAATAAGATCTGTCGAAGTCTTTTCAAATTTATACATATCCTTTTTTTATACCCTGAACCCATTGAAAATGGGAAATCAGGGTATAATGTTTTTGTGAAAATGTATGTAACAGGCAGAAGGAGACATGGCAGACCCCATAAAGTATATATATTCTTGATCAGCTCGACAAACTGAGTCGATATAGCCATGTCCGTCTGTCCGTCCGTCCGTCCGTCTGTCCGTCCGTCCGTCCGTCCGTCCGTCCGTCCGTCCGTCCGTCCGTCCGTCCGTCCGTCCGTCCGTCCGTCCGTCCGTCCGTGTGAACGCAGTGATCTCGCAAACCACAAAAGCTAGAGATCTGAAATTTGAAATGTATACTCGTGTATATCCTACGCAGTACGAGTTTATCATTTTTTTTCGATAACTCATCCCATTTCCTTATTATCGATAAAAATCGATAACTTTTCTTCGTTTTTGAATACCGTTATAGCTATAGATTTCAAATTTACTGTGTGTATCCGTGTAATGAATACAAACATTTTGCAATTTTTGGATTTTGGATACCACGCCCCCCTCCCCCCAAATTTGAAAAAAACGTATTTCAAATACTAGAGACTTGTGCTTTGGCAAATACATACATATGAATGTCATTATTACGCTGTAAAAGTTTGATTACGAAAGTCCATCTAGAAGCAAACCTATTCAACAAATAAGTTTCCAAAATATAGCCCATACTGCAGCCCAAGCGCTGCCCGCGCGCAGTCGCTGCGTAAACTGCGCAGTAGCAGAGAAAGTGCTTGTGCGTGCGTGTGCATGTGTGTGTGTATATGTGTTGTTTGTGTATATGTACATATATATAAAAGAAGCGTAAAATGATTTCAATATCGCATCTTCGCAGGGTTCAGGGTATCTCTTAGTCGAGCAGTCTCGACTAGAGCACTCTTACTTGTTATTTGACTCATCTGCAGAACTAGTTCTTAAATGATAAATTGTATTCGAAATTTAAATTGCTTCATATGCGGAACTAGTTCGCAATTGATAATATAAATTTAAATTATACTCAATCAATCATTTTATAATTATCTCAGTTATTGAATCAATGTTGCATGTTTGTTTATTATATCAATCAATTTATAAATAAATTCCTAAAAACCAGCTCCAAAATAATTAAATTGCAAATCCTCGTTCAACGTGCTTTGGGCTAGGTTCATAAGCCTCTCCAACCACTTTCATAAGCCAATTATTTTTCTTAGTTTCAACTTTAGAATATTGTAATACACATTTTAACTAAATAGTTAAATTATATAAAATATTATTCATATTTTTATATACAAATTGTACTCTTTATTTGGAACTAGTTGGGAATAGTTGAGAAGTCATCAGTTTGTATCTATTTTATATTTTTTTAAGTAAATATCTTAGAAGAAACAATTCGTTCCTCATCAAGATTTCATTATTCAAACATACAACTCAGCTGAGGAACTAAATCTAGAAATAAATTTACACGGAACCAATTCAAGTCGAGTCACAGTCAGCACTAACTGGAGACCAAAATGTGAGACTCACGCGTACGCAAATTTCGTTGCGCTTTGCATTTTTATGGCCTTATTAAAAAATTAAAAAT
This sequence comes from Drosophila leonis, assembly GCA_035045365.1. Classification (NCBI taxonomy): domain Eukaryota; kingdom Metazoa; phylum Arthropoda; class Insecta; order Diptera; family Drosophilidae; genus Drosophila; species Drosophila leonis. The sequence continues at coordinate 6,324,382 of JAWNPC010000830.1, forward strand.
ATTATGTATATCTCTCTATATATTGTATAAAGATATATATACATAGGTAGAATCGGCCTTCAGTTAATCACAGTCGTTGGCCAATTGGCCCACTTTGCTGTGCTAAACCAACTGCTCGATGTTGTAATGCAACCGGTCTGCGGCTCCGGCAGTAGCAGTTTCAGTTGCAGTTGCAGTTCAGTTCACACTAATCACTGTTCATTTCAGTGATGTGATCTCCGATCACAGTGAGTGAAATGCGCCTTTTAGGGCAGCCGGCATTTGATACTCGTATCAGCTCACCTCATGGCATAGTAAGTGAGCGGCAACTTGTTGAATAAGCCAGCCTCGCTTTGGGACTGGCTAACATCTCGTCATATGAAATGTTGTCATAATGATTTTTTGAATACCCTGTAATCATTGGGCGATGGGAGAAAGGGTATATTGACTATATATGAATATATGATAGATATTTGTGTACAAAATATATAATATTTTAAATATGAAATTGTAGTCTAGTTGTTTGACAACGATAATTAGTCTATAAATCGATATCGATAAATGTATATCGATAAATGTATGTCTATAAATGTATATCGATATTATGTAAGTCGTTTCTTTAGCACATCTAATGGATAGTAAGAGTGGGTAAGTGAGCTTATAATATATTTGGTAATCGTATATAGCTTATGGAGATATAATAGAGATATTTTATAGAAATCGATAAATATCGACATCAAACTTAAGTTTCATGAGCTAAGAGAAATGTCTGGCAGTTTGATTTGGAATCACATTAGGTATACAACGATACAATATATTACTAGATAGATAACTCCACCTATTCTAAATGGATAATATTTTAATTCTTGAAATCGATAAATATCGACATCAATGTAAAGTTTCTTAAGCATGTTTTATTGTGTATAACAGTTTAGTCACTCTAAATTGTACTTTGAAATGGCTTTAAATATACACAGATACAAAATATTTAATTGATCGATAACTGCAGCTTGTACTGATCGATAAACTTTCAATATTTTAGTCTACTTTTACAATAATCACAAATGGAAAGAGGTATAGCAAACCTTCTACTGCTGCATCCATAGATAATCTATTAATATTGATCAATCTCAGTAAAAAACTACCAGGTATCTGCTAGTCGTGCACACCCCACTGAACTCACTTTTACAAGCTTTACCTCTTTCAGCTTGTCAACTTAAGCATGCGACATGCGATTGTTTTGCACAATCGCTAGCAGAGGCCAGCATAATTCAGTTTAGTAAATGCGTTTATGTTTTGACCAGCTGTCCGAGAGGGGGAGGCAGTGCGAATGGGGGCGTGGCGCTGCAGCTCCCCCGCATTGCAATTAGCAATGGGCCGAGACATGTTTCTGCCTCAATTGCCACGAGTTTTCAGTTTCAGTTTTCAGCTTTGAGTTTTCAGTTTTCTGGCCGCTTTCATTGCTTGAGCAGCGAACCGTTTGGCGAACGTCTTGACTCTGGCTTATGTAAGTTGCTTTTCGGACGTGTACTTCGAGTCCGTTGCCAGCATTACGAATGCCAATTAAATGTCTATTTCAGTGCCTGTGTTTTTTCGGCAATGTTGAAATCGTGAAATACACAAAATGGTCAGCCGGAAAAATGCAGCTCCAGAAACCTCAAAAGCCATAAAAACGGAAGCGACAAATGCGGAAGACACAAGCAATGGGCAATGGCATACTAACAACAACAACAACAGCAGTGGAAACAGTAACAACAACAACAACAACAACAACAACAACAACAACTGCAGCAGCAACGAATACCGAGACTTGGCTCATCTTTCGGCTACGTCTTTTTGTGTTCAAGTGAAAGACGTTTTTGTTTTTGTTTTGGTTTTTGCCTTTCTTACTTTTAATTTTTTTATTATTATTTTTTAATTATTGTTGTTAATTTGTTATCTCTTTCTAATATTTACAGTCTCTGTCTCTTTTTAAATTGTTTGTTTTTTTTTTAGTATTTTTTATAGGTTTTTATGTTGCGGCTCGAATTGTTTGGCCTGCATCATTTGACGTGTTTCTTGTGGTTTTTCTTTGTTTTCCATTTCTGCTCGCCAGCAATTGGTTTGGGTTTTGAGACACCAAAGAAAACTATATGTATTTAATAATATAGTGTTGTTTTCAAATTGCAGTATATCAGAAGTTGTACTTAGAGCTGTAGTTAAAAGCAAACAATTGAAATAATTTGTGCCTTGGCAGTTCGGAGTATGATAAATTAGCTAAGCTATTAAAAAACCTGAACAAATCAGAATATTTTAAGTATTGTCTGTGTTGACTTAACTCTGTATCGACTTATCTCTGTGTCTTATACGAGGTATGTTCAAAAAGTTGCCTGAACATTGAATTTCCACGGGTTATGTCTATTTGATTTTATATATTAGATTTATTTTGTGGCGTTATTCTGATACTTTTCTGCTTCAGTCATGACGATTAGTTTGGTCAGTCAGTGAATATTCAATTTATTTTTAATAAATGCTCTCTTTAGCTTGTCTTCGAGCTTTGGCCATTCCAAAAAATTGAGCAAAGAAACTGTGTAAAATTTTTGGCTTGAGAAAAATACACTAAGGATGCCCAAACCTAGCTCCTGTGACTTTTTCTTGTTCCCGAAACAGAAAAGGCCCAGTGAAATGACGACGCTAAGCTATGATTGGGAACATTTATCAGCATCGAAGACTGAGCTGAACAAGAACACAAAAAAAAATTACTGTTTGAAATTAAATTTAAAATAATTTTTTTAAATTTACAGTTTGTGCTTCGACGATTGAAAAAAATGATATATTATATGGATAAGGAATTTATTTAAATACACAAAATTCAGATATTGTAGAAAATACAAAAGTCATAAATTTGTAACCACATAAAACTTGAGTGTTGATTGAGAATATATTTAATATATATATATTTATTTATATATTATTATTATAAATATATATTTTTATTTTTCAATAAACATGAATATATATAATAATATTCTATAAATAAATATATTTAATATTTTAAATAATTTAATCTTAAATATATTCTCAATCAATATTCAAATCTTATATGCTTAAAAATTTGTGACTTTTGTATTTTCTACTTGCAGCACAGTGTAACTAGAAGGCTCTTCGCCTTAGCAACATTTCCTGCCATACCAATTTTTTGGTTTTCAAGTCTTCATAGAAGGTCAACAAGCAATTAAGTGTAATTTAAGACAATTCAACAAATAAATGTTGTTGGTTAATTAAAAACTAGCCAAGGCCAGCTGTGACTTAAGATTATAGAATAACAAAAAAGAGAATTGCAGTTTGGCTAAAATTTATGTCTCCATAGAGTTGAATAATACTCGAAATTCAGTTGAGGTAATATATACTTCTTACAACAGTTTCCCATAGCTCATCTAATGTTGTGGGACTGGGGCAAGCTACAGTGCACTCTAATTAAAGAGAAATAATAAACATTCAGCACTTGACTTTGCCATTCAGTTGGCTGCCTGCGCCTGGCTTCGTGACACGCACTTTTGCAATGCGCATACGCCCCATTAGCCGGTCGCAGGGCCAGAACAGCGATTTCATGTCACCTTTGACTGTGGAATTGCCCTAACAACAACAATAATTTAAATACAAAATACTAATTAAATGGCACGCTTAATAAACTTGAACACAAACTATTGCGAAATACAGCAGCGATGGGTGTCAAGGTGCAGCCAGGCAGCCAGGCAGGCAGCGAGCCAGCATTTAGAGCCAAATACCAATAAAAATATGAATATATATGCTATTATAAAGATGTGTGTGTGTGTGTGTGTGTGTGTGAGTGCAGTTGGCAGATAACACAATGAGTTAACTAGGCCAAAAAACAACAGCTGATGCAGGGGCAAGGCAACTGCCCAATGATGAGGCACATTTTGCACTCTTTTTTTTGCTTTAGATGAGCTCAAAATATGCGTAACAAAAATTTGTTAAACTGATTCACAGCAGTGAAAAGAAGCAGCAGAAGATGAAGAAGACGAAATGTAATAACAACAAAATAGTGAGTGGTAAAAGAGACATTTGGCCAACTGACCGCAGACACAGTGGTTCAAGCTGTTTGAGTTGAAGTTTAAATATATTTTATGTATATGGAAAAAGATTATTTTGTGGAATTATCTTTTTTGTACTGATTATTATTTATATACACAATAATATAAATTTTTGTTTTGTTTTCCGTTTTGTTCAATTTTCTTATTACAGTCGAGTCTCGATAATTTGTACCCCGCTAAATCGATAATCGCGATAAATCGAAACAAAATCTATCCCCTTGAAAAAAATTCGGTACAGTCGAGTCTCGATAATTTGAATTTCCGTCTAATTCGTAAAAAACCTGATCCCCTTGCCATTTCGAATTATCGAGACTCGACTGTATTTCAGTCTGGCGCTAACGACAGCATAATACTCATTCAAAATCTCAATTCTCAGTGAACGCGTATGAATGAGCCCAGAGTTCCGAGCTCAGTAGTAAAAAATGTAACATTCTGCTTAAAAATGAATTGATTTTAAAGCTGACAAAAGATTTTATATTTTATATAGACTCTACTTTAGTCTGACATAACTTAGCCAAGACTAAAACAAGTTCAGCATTTCTAGCTTGATTCTATGCTGTAAATAAAATAATTATATATATTATTTGATCTTTTTTAAATTAAGTTAAAAACTAATTTTGAGTTGTATCAAATTTTGGTTAAATTGGCTAAGCATAAAACAATTTCAGCATTTTTAACTTGGAATAAAAAACCAAAATATATCTATATTATTTTTTCTTAATATTTATATTTAATATATATTTATATTTAATATATATTTATATTTATAATAGATATTTCTATTTGATATATATTTATATTTAATTGATCAAAGCTTTCTTTTCTACAATGGCTTTCAAGACCATTGGACAGTGTGTCGAATTTGTAGCAGCAACACGTTCGACCTGGTCACAGACAAAAGCCTTTGGCTAAACAAATAAGTTGTTATAAATAGTTATAAGTAGTTATTTGTTGTTAATGTTGTTGCTGCTGTTTGAGTACGTGCTGCGGAGAGCATCAACCTTAAAGTTGTTCAATAAAAATCAATTTCAAAATATTGTTGCTGAATAATATGAAGCAAGGTCGACAATGGAAACTTTTGATGGCCTAATGTCATAAAACCGAAAAATATTAAAAACTAATATTGTGCAATTTACGTGCCTTAAAATTGAAACTGCAAACAAACAAAAAAACAATCAGAAGACAGCCTCAACAGATGCCAGCAGCTGCCCAGCAGCCGGAGCGAAAGTAAAAGTTTAACTTAAACACAAGATTTCTTTTTAGCACAGTGCCAACACATAAGCATATATATGTATGTATGTATATGTATGTGTATGTAGCTGGGTGTATATACATATGTAAACAAACCGGCGAAATCCACAATGAAGACGCTGAAGCCGAGCCACAAACACAGAAGCCGCCAAAACATATTTATTTTGTTTCTTTCAGTGTAAGGCGCACTTCACTTTGATATGTGTCAATTGCTGTTATATAAGTTGGAATTTATGAACATATAAACGACTACATACAATACATATATTAATATATGTATATATATGTACATATATCTCTTGATAACTATTTGCTGTGTGGGTCAAGGTTTTGGTGCCTTTGACATTTATCAACAAAATGCAATTCGCGTCGCTTTTGTTTACTTCAGCTCTTTTTTTCTGTTGCCACGGATGCTGCAGCTGGTCATTGGACTCGGCTAACACTCTCGATTTCAATTTCAATGCACAACCAGCTGTCGCGGCATACTGCCGGATGCCACGAATATGTTAAAATTAGCGGGGCACGCGCGAAACGCCCAAAAAAAAACAAACGAAAACCGAACAGCAACAGCAACAACAACAACAACTACAACTTTGTGTACAACACTTGATCTTGGCTTTCGCGTCGGAGCAAACACGCTTGTTGTTAAAAGTTGTTTGTTTCCCGAATTGTAGCTGCAGACGTGCGTTACGTTTGCGCGCTGGCGAGCAACTGTTGCTCGCGTTCGTGTCTTAAGTCTTTCGTTTTTGTTTGCGCTCAGCCCACAAATGTTTTATGGAGCGCAGCACCAAAAAAAAAATAACACAAAAAGCTCGCTCCGTGATCTGAAAAGCTTTTTGTTTCGTTTTTGGGCTGTTCCCGATTTGGGAATTGCTTTTTTCGGCTATCGAATTTCGAAATTAAAAATAAAAAGTTTCCAAATTTAAAAAAATAATAACAGAATATATAATAGTATATAATATAATAATATAAAATATAATAATATATAATATAATAATATTTAATATAATAATAAATAATATATATATTTTCGATACGTATTAGTCATTCGATCTAGAAAGTTTTGCCTCTTTTGCCAAAAATGTGATGTAACCTAACCTCTTATCATTTTGCCCAAAATCTGGTTGAATCGGAAAATCAAGCATGTTTTCGACTTTGACTTTTTGACTTTAACTTGAGCATTTTGTATCCCATTTTGAAGCGACACACCTTTTCGGAGTATGCGAATTTGCATTCAAAAACATTCCATGACTTATCAAGTCTTGAAAAAATACTCAAGATTACGTGCCACTTCATGTGTCTTGTTTCGTTTTCAGAAATATTTCTTCAATTGCTGGGAAATTCGATATTGTTTCTGATACAAAAACTCACTAACATCTCCAGGTGTTTGGGCGTCAGCGACTGCGCATCGTGCTTTTAGTTGTTTAAGCTGGCTTTGCCAATCGCCACAGATTTGATTTAATTGTCTCATGGATTTTGATTCAACTGTCAGCTGGACTTGAAAATACATCGACAAATTTTATTAGGCGCTCACTGAGTATAGACCTTGCATAATTTACAAATTGATTACGTACTTCTAAATTCTTATTTTGTTGATTGTTTGGTTTTGTCCATTTGTCGTTTTGTCGTCCGCAAATATGTTTGATTGGCTATATTCGTCAGCATTATTTGGTGTTTTGATTGCCCTCTTTCCAATCATCTATGCTGTCGGCCAGGCTATACGTCAGCTGCAGCGGGCTCGTGCGCTGGACATCAACAATCGATTAGGGGACTCGATTGTGGCCAAAATGACGGAAGTCGTTGAGCCCGAAAAGTCCGAAGAGCAACTTGTAGAGTCTGCCGATGCTCCAATCGATGATGAGGAACTGCTGCTTATGAAGAGCGCCGTCGAGTTAATTACGTATCGTATATCCCTCATCGAGTCCAGCATCTACGAAGACTTCAATCCGACGCCCCATCTCACGCCCGAGGAGTACATAGCCGCAGGCCTGCAAATGAGAGAAGTCGTCCGTCGCTTTAAGCGTATGCCAAGCAGACTAATTCCAGTTGGACCCAATGATACATCTTAAGCACAGCTTTGAGTAGACCAACTCATATCTTGCAACTGTCACTTACCTCAATATGCAATCAAATAGAATTTAGCTGATTTTACTTGACAAACTACAAATAAAATACGAAAAGTATTAAATATATAATTTTTTTATTTATTTATTTTTTATTTTTATGAAGTATTTAATGGTTAACGTTCTGCTACCTAAGCAGAAATCAATTACATTTATAGTATATATCTACTTATAGCTATAGAATAAACTAACTTAAGCTACAAATCTAGAGGAAGCAAGAGACTTTAGGTTGCAGTTGACAAGGAAAAGTTTACGAGATCATTGGTACATTATTAGATGAAGACTCGATCTAGCAGGTCTTGATCGTGGTGACGTCTGAGTCTTCTTCTGATACATCTTCGAGGGCTAGCAGTCGTAGCCGCCTGGTCAATCTGTTTGGATAAGAGTTTAAGCTATCGAGGTATTTTTTAGCCACCTCCTGGATTTTGTCTCCCATTTTTGGAACCTTGAGGTTTCGCTCTATATCCATGACTTATACAATATATTAAATGATGTTTACTTATGCAATGTCTAAATGCAAAACTCAACAATATTCAAGTCCACGACAGATATATTATATTCATATGTATGCGAAAAGGTAAGATAAATCTAGTTCAGTTGGTTGATGGCTTAAGGAAGTGTATTCATACGTCGACTGTTTGTAGCTTTGCTGCGTGAGTGGGTTATTTTCGTCGAAGTTTGAGTTAGAGTTGGAGTTGAAGTTGGAAAAGGCGCAGATTGCCTGAGGGAAAGGCTAAGGAATTGCTATCAAAGCGTTTTGTTTTTCTTCTCTGTCTACTCTCTCTCACTCTCTCTCTCTCTCTCTCTCTCTCTCTCTTTCTCTTTCTCTCTCTTTCTCTCTCTTTCTCACTCTCTCTCTTTGTCTCTCTCTCTCTCTCTCTCTCTCTCTCTCTCTCTCTCTCTCTCTCTCTCTCTTTCCGTTGTTGTTATAACTTAAGTATTTTTCATCCGATGTTGAAGCGACACACGTTCGGAGTATCAAATCAAACAAATTCCTGTTGAATTCCAGCGCTGATCACAAAAATAGTAGTGCGACTGAAATGTTGGACAGCAAAATTTTGTGATAAATATACTAAGTATTAGAAAAGAATTTAAATTTTTATATATACATATATATTAATATATTAAAATATTAAAATTAAAATATTATGTTTATCACAAAATGTTTTGTCCAACATTTCATTCGCACTACTATTTTTGTGACCATAGCTGTTTTACTAAATAAATAAATAAATATTAATATATTTTTTATATATCTTTTATATATATTTTATATATAAATTATATATAAATAGGTCCTCAAAGCTCCGACAATTCAGTGCCGATTATTGTTGTTGGTCCTTTGGCAAAAGGATGTTTTTCATTGGTGCTCAGGAAAAAGGATCCAGATGAGCTGCAAAGAAGGAAAGAGAGAGTCAAAGAGACAGAGAATGAAAAATTAAAAGAGACATAGAATGAAATAACAAGAGAGAGAGAGAGAGAGAGAGAGAGAGAAAGAGAGAGAGTGAGAGAGATATACACAGATAGATATATATAAACATATATATACATATATATAGAGAGAAAGAGAGAGAGAGATAGAGACAGAGATAGATAGGTAGCTCTGTGTAACTTACTTCTGCGAAACAAAGTAGCCCATTTGAGTGTTGGGATGGTGCGCGTAGAGGCCACAGCGTTGAGTGACGAACTGCAGCCAGTCACTGCATTGTTGAGCCCAGAAGCCATGCTCGCTGTTGATGGACTCGGCGTAGTAGATGGCGGCGCGGAAGTGATTGCAGTTGTAGGGGCGCCAATGATTAATGTATGTGCAGCCGGGTTGACTGATGTGATCGAGATTGGGATAGAAGTCCGCATGGCCCATGGCCGGCAGCAGGGAGAAGAAGAAGGGATCAGTGTGGATGACATCCACAAAGTCTGCATCACTCGGGTCGAGCTTATCGGTGGGCCAAGTGGTCATGAAACCAGGTCCAGCTGGATCCAGACCTGTTATGCGCGACAAAGGCTCCCTCACAAAGTTGGCCGTCAAGCCCGCCACCTGGCCGCCCAGACTGAAGCCAATGAGATGCAGTTGCTCACGGCGATAGATGCCGTTGGCTAAGAGATTGTCGATTAACTGCGCCAGGCACTTGGCCACCACCGGAGCATTGCGCACTGCCCACGGATAATAGCAGGGAAAGCGAGCGAGACTGCCATAGTCCACGGAGATCACATGAACTGGCTGCGTCTGGAGCAGCACATCGCGCACCTCCACATTGGGCGTCAGGCTGCGATTGCCAGTGAAGCCATGGATGAGAATCTTCAAAGGCAATCGAGGCTCAAAGAAGCCAGCCTGAAGATGAAGTGGATGCAGCAGTCGAGGAGCATCACGGCTGGCGCTGTGTGGAGATAAAGTGCATAAAGTGGAGCATCCGATGCAACCGACTCCCACTCACTTGGTATAGAGCCAAAAGTTGATGCGAGTATTGGGACACTCATCCGTGACATAGACACAAGGGTCGGGCTGGAGTCGTTCCCAATCGTTGTCCAGCCTCGCTGAGCTGCTCCTCAGCCATAGCAGCCAGCAGATCAATCGAATTATTACATTCATCGCGAGCAGCTGGAGCGTTTTGCCAGCCTTCTCTAATGCTAATTCTATTAAATTCACTTGGGCTGACCTTGAGCACGGCTCGGCCGATGAGTTACCCCCTATGCGTTGGCTCCGATAAGCAGTCATGGCTTCAATTGTAGGTCAAGCCAGCTGCGGGCTCAACTCCATTTTCGCAAGCTGATAAGGCAGCTAGGCCCATAACATGGAACTCAAGTGCCACTAACCCTAGTCAGGCCAATAACTTGTCGATTATAGACTTAACTTGAGCTGTAAATCGATTTTGCATTCAATTTAATATTAATTAAATAATAATAAATGTATATACCCATTGAAAATGGGAATTCTGGGTATATTGATTTTGTGAAAATTGTTTAGCTACTCAAAGCAATTTTTGTTGTTTTTTAGGACATATTTTATATGAAGTATTAAAGGTTTTAAAAAGTTTAATTTATTATTTTTTTTTAACGACTGATTTCATATGAAATATACTATAATTAAAACTATTAAAAAATAATACTTAATCCATTCTTTTTATGACATTGTTTTTTTCGGTTTTTTTTATGAAATATATTATAGTTAAAATTATTAAAAAATTAAATTACTCTATTTTTTTTAAGATATACGTGAAATATATTACAATTAAAGTTATATAAAAAATATTTATTTTATGACAGATTTTATATGAAATATATTTTAAAAAAAATTATTAAACAATTCTATTTATTTTTCTATAGAATAATAAAATAAATTTTCTATTAGTTTTAATTTTAATATATTTCATATAAAAATTGTCAAAAAAAGAATAATAAATTTAATTTTTAAATAATTTTAATTTTTACATATTTTTATATTAAATCCATCATTTAATTTAAAAATATGTACAAATTAAATTTATTATTCTTTTTTTGACAATTTTTATATGAAATATATTAAAATTAAAACTAATAGAAAATTAAATTTATTATTCTACTTTTTATTCTTGACAGATCTTATATAAAATATATTAAAACAAGTAAGAGTGCTCTAGTCGAGACTGCTCGACTAAGAGATACTCTGAACCCTGCGAAGATGCGATATTCAAATCATTTTACGCTTCTTTTATATATACATATACACAAACAACACATACACACACACACACATGCACACGCATGCACAAGCACTTTCTCTGCTACTGCGCAGTTTACGCAGCGAGTGCGCGCGGGCAGCGCTTGGGCTGCAGTATGGGCTACATTTTGGAAACTTATTTGTTGAATAGGTTTGCTTCTAGATGAACTTTCGTAATCAAACTTTTACAGCGTAATAATAACATTCATATGTATGTATTTGCCAAAGCACAAGTCTCTAGTATTTGAAATACGTTTTTTTCAAATTTGGGGGGAAGGGGGCGTGGTATCCAAAATCCAAAAATTGCAAAATGTTTGTATTCATTACACGGATACACACAGTAAATCTGAAATCTATAGCTATAACGGTATTCAAAAACGAAGAAAAGTTATCGATTTTTATCGATAATAAGGAAATGGGATGAGTTATCGAAAAAAAATGATAAACTCGTACTGCGTAGGATATACACGAGTATACATTTCAAGTTTCAGATCTCTAGCTTCTGTGGTTTGCGAGATCACTGCGTTCACACGGACGGACGGACGGACGGACGGACGGACGGACAGACGGACATGGCTATATCGACTCAGTTTGTCGAGCTGATCAAGAATATATATACTTTATGGGGTCTGCCATGTCTCCTTCTGCCTGTTACATACATTTTCACAAAAACATTATACCCTGATTTCCCATTTTCAATGGGTTCAGGGTATAATAAAACTATTCAAAAATTAAATAAAATTTTGCATATTTTTTCTATTTTTTTTTTACAGATTTTATATGAAATATATTGTAATAAAATAATTAAAAAATGATACTTATTATTCCATTATATTTATTAAGACAGATTTTATATGAAATATATTTTAAATAAAATTATTAAACATTTTAATTTATTATTCTATTTTTTTTTGCCGGATTTTATATAAAATATTGTATATTAAAAATAAAATTATTAAAAAATTCAATTTATTATCTTCCTTTTTTTTACAGATATAAGAAATATATTAAATATAAAATTATTAAAAATTTCAATTTATCATTTTTGTTGTGACAAATTTTATATGAAAATATATTAAAATTTAAAAAAAATGTAAATTATTATCCTTTTCTTTATGACAATTTTTATATGAAATATATTACAATAAAAATGATTAAAAAATTAAATTTATTATTCAGATTTAAATAAAATATTTGCATAGATTAGTTGGTAGTTGATCGCATAGCAGATAAGTCTTATCAAAGTTAATGTGGCTAAAAGAGCGGCTCATCGAGCACCTCCTGCCAGATCAATTGCTTCTCTAGCTCATTGGTGTCCACATCGTTGTCCTCCAGCTCGGGAATGGATTCGCCCAGTTCCGGCTCGAAATCATTTTCGATTTCATTGTGCTTCGAGCTTAGATGGAACTTGGCCACATATTTGCTGTTGTCCTCCTCGACTGGCTTGCCCATGGCATAGGGCGGCTGGCTGCGTGTCTTGAGGAAGAAGGAGCCGCTCAGCTGCAGCGACACGTGATAGCCCATCAGGGCGAGCGTGGAGCGTGTGGAGCAGAGGCCAAAGACGTGAAGCAACCAGCTGGAGCACTGGCGACCCCAGAAACCCAAGCTGGAATTGATGGACTTGGCATAGAAGCGCGGTGCACGCTCGTGATTGCAGCTGCCCGGATCATTGGGATTCTCTTCCAGGCAGCCCGGCTGAAGTGGCCCAAAATTGGGATAGAAGTCCACATGGCCCATGGGCCGCATCATGCCACGCCCCAAGGTGTCCGTGTGTATGACATCCACGAACTCCGCATCGCCCGCATCCAGACGCCGCTTGTCGCTGCTCAGTATGAAGAGTGGCTTGGCTGGATCCAGGCCCGTGATGCGCTTCGGCTTGCGATTCAGGTAGTTGGACGTTTGCCCGGACACCTGGGCACCGAGGCTGAAGCCAATGATGTGTATCAGCTCGTGCGGCACAATGCCCCGCTCAATGAGATTGTTAATGAGCTGCGCCAGGCATCTGCTGACCAGCGGAAGGTTCCGCACAGCCTGCACGTAGCAGGGTTCACGCACCAGCGGACCGTAGTCCACGGATATCACGTAGACATCCTCGTTGTCCAGCAGAGCGGGCCGTATGTGATTGTTGGGCGCGAAGTCGCGATGCCCCGTATAGCCGTGCAGCAGTATTTTGAGTGGGCGTGGCGGCTGAAAGTCCCAGGGATTCAGATCGCTGGGACTCAACCGGATGGGCGCATCGCGTGTGGCGCTGCGAGGAGAGAAGCAAGTGAATGAATGAATGGAGCAGGAGGAGCTGGATGCACAGACAACCTACTTGGAGTACAGCCAAAAGGTGACATTCTCATTGGGACAGGCACCGCCAGTGGCCACAAAGCAGCTGGGATCCACCAGGCCCAGGAGAGGATTGCCCCAGCAAAGGCAAGCGCCAGCTGCAAGAGATTGGCCACAATTGAAATTTGGGGCTAAGTGAAGCATGAGCAAAATGCTTACCGAGCAGCAACAGCAGCGGCGGCGGCCTCATTGAACTTCTAGCGGGAACTGTGCGTCGAGCAGCGAAAGTGCGCGCCTTTTAAACTGGCGCCTAATCAGAGACTGCGATCTGTCGAGACGCTGACATTAATATGTAAGCACCCACACACACCTGCGCCAGCACCTACCAATTCGCAACATTGTGTGCGCCTGTTAATTAGGTCATTTTTGAATGAAATCCAAATTCCGTTTTCCAAATGTCTCTCTTTTTGAATGTTTTTTTTATCAGCTGGCGCTGGAGGCGACATCTATGTTTCAGTTGAGTAGACACGCTAGTTAATTGTCATAGCTATTAGCTATTGTTCACGCAAACATCCATGAGTTGCAGTTCTAAGCCATTGCATAAATATGATATATGTATATGTTTTTATTTTTTTTTTTAGGGTATTAACTTATTTAGCAACCTTGCAGCGAAATACACTTGTGGCCTCAACAAACATGTAGATCAACTAATTCGTTCACTATGGAACACAATTACCGTTTTAAATAAATTGTATGTTTTAAATGCTTTTATCAGCAGACGCTGATGTCGACATCTATGTTTCGCTTGAGTAAACAGTGCTTGCTAATGATTGTCATAGCTATTAGCTTTTGTATGTAGTATTATGCATGCCGATGTGCACTGCAAACGATATATTTGTATACAATGCGATAGTTGAGAGCACGCAAGCTGTTTGCACTGCTTATCTCTCTGTTAACTATCGCATTGTGAAATTGAAATATATCGTCAACTTAATTAATAAATTTTGTTAGTTTGTTCATTTAATTTAGTTATTTAACAAATATGCTGTATTTGTATGTACATTTTCGTCTGCAACGACAATTTTACATTTTAGCTCTCATTCCAGTCCAGCTGCATTGCTCCTCGATAGTTTCGTGTATTTGTGTCTCATTCACGCATCGCCAGCACATCTCTAATGCAGTTTCTTAGTAAACAACAACAGTTGTTTTCACCTACAAATTTGACCCGGCGGCTGATTGCCGATATGATAAGTTAACAAAAAGATTTTCTACTCGCAGCGTATAGAAGTGCCGTTTCATTTGCTAATTTCCTCAAAGCCACAAGGTATGTATGCAAAATAGTGCTACATAAGCGCATTCATTATGCAAAATAAATGAATGTAAACAAAGTTCTACTCCTAGCGTGGAGCATATCCTGCCTGACTATCGTTATCGACACTGCAGTAATCGGCGGGCTGATTTGAAAATTGCAGCTCGAGTTGTAAAATTTAATGTATGTTTGATATAAAATGTACTAAAATTGTTTATCTTTACAGCGTCTCATTATGGCCAAACGTCGAACGTGGGAGCACATGCGTCACGTTTTCCAATGTGCCGTGAAAGCCGTGCATCCGGAAAGGATATTCGACGACTTTAAGATTCACGACCTGCGACCCTCAGCACAGCATCAGAGTGTTTATATCAAGCTCAATGGAGAGCAACACGATATAACGGGCAAGACATGTCACATTGTGGGCTTTGGCAAGGCTGTGCTGGGCATGGCCAACAAGGTGCAGCAGGATCTGGGCGATGACTGCTGCGCTGGCGGCGTGCTCAGCGTGCCCCTCAACAGCGTGCAGCAGTACAAGCAGCCCATCAGCCAGAAACTGATCACATACGAGGGCGCGCCCAACAATTTGCCCGACGAGATGGCACTGAATGCAGCCAAGGCCATCAAGAAGCTAGCCCAGAGCATGACCAGCAAGGACATACTCTTTGTATTCATTTCGGGAGGCGGCTCGGCATTGTTGCCGCTGCCCAAGCCGCCGTTGACGCTGCTGGACAAGCGCAGCATAGCGGACAAACTGATGAAACACGGCGCCAGCATTCAGGAGCTGAACACAGTGCGCATTGCCTGCTCGGATATCAAGGGCGGCGGAGTGGCGCGGGCGGCGCAGCATGCTCATCTGCTGGTCACCTTTGTGCTCAGCGACATTGTGGGTGATCCACTGGAGCTGATTGCCTCCGGACCAACCATACCAGCCAGCGGCAGGGATCAATCTGCCAAGGACATATTGATGAAGCATGAAGTGTGGAACGAATTGTCAACGGAGCTGCAGCAGCTCTTCGAGCAGCAGCCAACTGAACAACAGCAGCAGCTTGGCAATGGCAAAGTCTTTGTAGTGGGCAGCAATTTGATAGCCACCACAGCAGCTGCCAATGAAGCCACCAAACTAGGCTACATACCCTGCGTACTGAGCTGCTCCATACAGGGCGATGTCAACAGCGTCGCTGGGGACTATCAGCGTTTGCTGCACGGCATCCAGGAGTACAAGCAGCAGAGCATCAATCGAGAGCAGCTGCGCGAAAGATTCGCCTTTGACGAACAGAGTTGGTCAGAGTTTCTGAAAGCGCTCGAGCAGCATATGACGAGCAATACGCCGCTGTTTCTTATCTGTGGCGGCGAGCCGGTCATCCAAGTGAGTGCCATCAATAGCTGAGAGTATAGAGCTGAGAGTAATAATGATATTTGTAGGTCACGGGTCAGGGCTTGGGCGGTCGCAGTCAGCACTTGGCGCTGCTCATGTCGCAGATGCTGCATCGGAATGAGCTGCTGAACGATTGCAGTTTCCTGAGCGCCGGCACGGATGGCATTGATGGACCCACGCCTGCAGCTGGCGCCCTAGGCGATAGCTGTGTCATCGACGCCTATCTGGCTAGCCACACGCTGGACGAGCTGGCCAATTGCCTGCGCAATTGTGATAGCTACAACTTCTATAGCCAGCTGGAAGATGGGGGCTATCACATGGTCACTGGACACACGGGCACCAATGTCATGGATTTGCATTTCCTCGTTGTGCCGTAAGAGTTCTGTTGAGCTGGAAGCTGTTGAGCTGGAAGCTGCTCTTGAAACCCGGCCCGAGGCATAGTTTCAATTTGTTTAATAAGTGTACAGACAGTTTTTTACGATTTTCCTGTTTAATTTGAACTTATGAATTTTTACGACTCGTTTCATTAACGTTTTTATTTTCTTTTTGTTTAATGTGCATTTCAAGTCGAGCGTCCACATATTTCTGCTATGCTGTGCCGCATCTATGCTCAAGTGAGCAAACATAAAACTTGGCAATTAGCTCTTTCCTCTCTCAATGAAAACTAATAATATAATAAAACATTTTGTTCTCTGCCCTATGAAATCAGCAATCAGCAATATTTTTAATTTTTTTTGGCCATCAGTTGAATTGTGTTGATTTTTTATGGCTGTTCTCATATATGTGTGATAAATCAAACAGATATATCTATCTATCGGTATGTAGATATATATATATATATATATGTATTTATGATTATTTTAAAGCATAAATATTTGAGTTTTTGTTAAGTTTGTTTGCCTCATAAAAATGCGCTGCTAATAAATCATCTTAATTGTTTAAGACCCCAAAGGCAAACAGTAGCAGCCGCCGCCGCCGCCGCAGCAGCAACAACAATAGCCAGCGATAATTGCAATTAAAAATGTAAATTTATTTGTTTAGTTTTATTTTTAGCAACAACAATAAAATATTTTTAAAAAAATATCAACAACAGAAACTAAAACTCGACGCGCGCCCAGTTGCAATTTACAATTTTACAACTGACACTTGGCTGCATTTTTTTCTAATTGCGATTTGTTTCCTTCCTTCGCCTCGCTTTTGAATACCCTGGTCAAGAGTATGCGGTGTGTGTCATGGCGTATGCTCTAGTAGAGGGTTTAATTCTAGATTTGATTTAGCTGCACTGATTCCCATAAATAAAATATAAAATAAATTAATTTATCTGTAAAAAGTCTTTGAAACTTTAATAAATAAACATATAATAATAAAATAAACAAATAAATAAAAATAAAAAATAAAGTACATATATTATCATTTTAAAAACAATTTAAAAGAAAAATAAAAAATAAACAAAAATATATATACATATATGTTTTTTTTAATATAATAAAAAATAACAAATATATATATTTTATTTTAATATAATAAAAAAAAAATCCAATAATATTTTTTACTTTAATATAAAAATAAAAAATAATAAAATATTTTATTTTAATAAAATAAAAAAAACCAATAAAATATTTTTCGGGATAGCTCCTGGTTCCAAGGTGGGAGGCAGCCCGAGAAGAGGAGGTTTTTTAGTCGGTAAGCAGTATTGCAGTCCGACACACCAGCCAGAGTGACGACCTGACTGACGGTGCATAAAGCATTTTTACCTACCTCAGCCACACAAAAAAAAAAAAATATTTTACTTTAATATAATAATAATATATATATTTTATTTTAATATAATAAAAAATAACAATAATATATTTAATTTTAAAATATTAAAAAATAACAATAATATATTTTAAATATTTTAATGTCATAAAAAATAACAACAATAAATTTTATCTGAATATAATAAAAAAATATATATTTTATTTTTATACAATAAAAAATAAAATACTTGTTTTTACTTTACTATTTCTATATTATTATTATTATATTTGTTGCCTAAAAAAATGAATAGAAAGGTATAAATATATTCACCATGAAGCTTAAAAAATAAAGAATTGATCTTGACTTTTTATTAAAAATGTGTTCTCAGTTTTTCTGACATCTCCAATAGCTACTAATATCCATAAATAATATTACAGAGTTTTTTTCAATTCAAAAAGTACTTCATTAATTATAATAACAAAAATATGTCAATTAGCCCCTTTTGGCTTGCGCAACTATTTCTCGTATCTGTCGCATGCCGCTAGTTAATCACTTAAGATTTGCTGCCCTATGGCTCATGTGGAATACAATCAATACATATTATTAGTCGGCGCTCAAAAGCTGTCTTTATGCTCCACATGCCGCAGGCAACATTCTTTCGCTGGACAGTAAGAGTATTCACGCTTCGTTAGCCACAAGACAAGCAGCTCGCTCTGTTGTTTTCTATTTTCTTTCCATTTCATTGTTTTATGCACAATAGACACTATTTGTTGCTATTGTTATGGTTGTTGTTATTGTTATTGTTATTGTTGTTGCACTTTACAATAATTATTGTGCCGCGCATTTGGCACAATTATTAAATAATCACATTCGCCTTTAGTATCTCAGTTTTGTGCTATTTTTTTTTGCATTTGATTAACTTTGTTATTAACTATATAAATGCTTATACAAAAATAAACAACAACAACAACAACAATGAATGCAGCTGCTAAGTGATGACTAAGTCTGCAGTTCTTTAGAATAAAATATGACTTGATAAATCGGACTATCTAATTACAGTTCATTAAGGCACATTTTTCATTCAAGCAAAACTATTTTTACTTTTCTCTCGTTTTTTTTTTTTTATATTTGTAATATTTTATTTAAGGAATGTGATTTTGTTGATAAAGCTTAGAATCAAATTAAATAGAATAAATATAGTTTTGTTTATATATCTTTTACTTTAGAATATAAAATCAATCTTTAAGTAAGAGACTGCAAGCTAGAGGAACAACTAAAAATAATATATTTTTTTAAAGGATTGCATAAAGAGGCATATACAGAGAGATATTATATAGTAATACGTCTATACTCTTCATATACAATACAATTTATATATATACAAGGTGCAATTCAAAAGTTCCAGGACTTTATAAAAAAAATAAAAAATAGATTTTCTTTGGCAAAAATTTTATTGGTCGCCTTCGAAATAGTCCCCTTCGGACTGAATACAACGATTTGCACGATCAAGAAGATTATCAAATGACTTTTTTTAGGTCATCCTTCGGTATGGCGTTGAGTATGGCGGTCGAAGCCTTTTGAATAGCATCAATGTCAGCATACCGTTTTCCTTTCATTGCCAAATGAAGTTTTCCGAACAAGTAGAAGTCGCGAAAACGTTTAAACCACTCGTGAATGCGGCTACGGGATAGACAATCGTCGCCATAAACTTTTTTCATCATTTGATGAGTTTCGGTAAATGTTTTACCAAGTTTAAAACAAAACTTGATGTTCGCTCTTTGTTCGACGGACACAACAAAAGTACTGTCACTTTTAGCGCGATATCTCGGCTTCTATACGTCCGAATGTCATGAAAATTTGACACAACATGACAGAGAAATAGACAATCAAAATTTTCAGACAGATGGCGCCACTAGAAAGCGCGAAATTTAAAAAGTCCTGGAACTTTTGAATTGCACCTTGTATATATATATATATATAACTAAGCTTAACTTCTACTCATTTTGTTTTATTTTTCAACTAAGCGCATAGTCACAATTCCAACAAAATCATGAAAATAATAAATTCATAATAAATTTATAGTCATATTATATTTTTCATTCCATTTAAATTTGTTTAGAAATTTATCAAATTTTTGTTATTGAATAAAATAATTGATCAATTAATTTTTAATTTTAATTTTAATTTTTAATTAATAAATAAATCATTTACTCGATTTTATTTATTTTTTTAAGTTACTTGAATTTTTAAACTGATTTAAATATCTTTGCACTTCCTCTAATATAATTTAATAATAAACATAAAATTTGTAATTTATTAAATTTAGTAATTTTTCAGCAGATCTCAAGGCAGCTAAAAATTCAGTAAAAATATATAACCAAACAAACCAAAATATTTAACAGCCCGTAAAAATATATGTAACAATTTATGTTGATATAAATTTTCAATAATTTTGTTCATTAAATGTTCTTAATGTGCGTGTTTATGTGAATACTCATTAGGCTCATTGCTTCGAAAGAAACTCAATTGAAGCTAATATTTGTTTAAGTGAACGAACGTGAATTAAATTAAAAGCCTGCCCACAGCTTAGGGCCAGAGCCCACGCGCAGATCTATGGGCTGCGATTAGAAACGTTTCCGTTTCCGTCTTAGCTGTGTGTCTGCTGGTCAGCTGCTATATTTAACACTAGAAGGGGTAGGGGTAGGAAATGGGGCTTGGTCTGTCAAACCCTCTCGAAGTGAAGGCAAACTTTGACAGCGGCTGCTGTGGAATGTCGCGTCAATTTGTCTGCCTTGTTGGCAACAATCTCAGAGCGAGTTGAACATCTGCTCTGATGATGATCATGATGATCATGATGATGATGATGACTATGAAGATCATGTTGAAGTGATTGTTGTTGTTGTTGTTGTTGTTGTTGTTGAGTGCAAGTGTCGCGTTGATTTATTAATTAAGCATTGGAGAGCTGCGCGTGGCAACTGCGTGGCTAATGAAGTACTCGGACTTGGTACTCGCATACGCTGGCAATTTTAATTAACGATCCGATCCGATCAGATCAGATCTTTGTATACACACACACACACACGCACACACATGCACACGCACGCACACTCTTATATTTATATATCAAATAGACTTTTGGGGCAGCTGAGTTGTTGACTTATGACATCACATCCATTTGGACAGCAGCTGTGCCCAGACAAGCTGACGACGCCACACACACACACTCACACTCACACACACTCGCACACACACGCATTGCGTACACACACATTGCGCATACGCCACGTGGCCGAGCTTGAGACAAAATTCTGTGTAAATTGTGCTCGCTGCGCATCTCCACAAATTGTGAGACTGTGCTTAATTTGTCTAGACAATGGCAAAGTTCATGCCGAGTGCCAAATGGAATCATATTCGTATCTATGAGCACATTGCCTAAGCAATCGCATCGCATCGCATCGCACTCGCACTCGCACTCGCACTCTCACTCACAAGTTCAATTAATGCTTTTTGTCACATGTCGCTTCTTTGCAATTTGCATACAATTATTGCTGTGGCTTGGCCATGATTCATGCCCATTCCATTATGTGCCAATGGAATGTCTTAATTTGAAGCATCTGTCGGGGGTTGGCAGCCCTTGTTTCCAAAAAAATAAATGATACAAATACATACCCCCATCGAATTAAGTGCACTGAACTGCTATCCAATTCCAGTGAAAACTCAGCCCAAATCGATGTGACATTAGGTCAGAGTCACAGTGGGAAGGAGCTGTAGCATATCAGCAGTGAGAAATCTGTGTTTAATCAAGTTTGCTATAAATTTGCTTAAAGAGTGCTGAGCGGCTTTGCATGGCCAACACTTTTAGCTCTGCTTTCGCTTTATGGGAAATTTAAAATTCTAGAAAATATTCAAATTCTATTTTCCACTTATATTTTCTAATGTGAACTCAAAGTGAATTAAACTTTTCTTAATTTTTTAATTATTTAAATTATTATTTTTAATCTTTACAATTTTCACATTGTAATAAAGTAAGTGTTACTGATTTGTAATGTAACTAATTTTGATGTATTATTTGAATTAAATACCTTTAAAGGTAGAGAATTCTGGTTGGCAGATTCACAGGGAAAATACAAATTTTTTCTTCTAAGACTTTGAGAAAACATGAATATCATCAAGAGTCAACATTCATACAAGAATAAGGTTGGAGATGCCAATATTCATAGAGCAAGGGTATCAAAAAACAAAAAGGACAACAATATAGTATAGAAGAAGAAGTATATATGAAGAAGAAGAAGAATAATAATCTTATCAAGAGCTAGTATCATTTGAATTATATTTTTATATATTTATAATTATAATATATTTAAATTGAGAAATTAAATTAAATTGAAAATAATAATAGTTTTTAAATTTGTACAAACATTTTCTATGATTAAATGTTTTAAAATTAAATTGAATGAAGAGAATGAAGAATGAAGAGAGATATTTATATAAATATATATTTTTTTGCGTAAATAAATAAATTTAGTTTAATTTGAGAACTTTAAAGTATATGAAAAAGTTTATACAAAAATATGAAAAATTGTTGTTCTTAAAAAAAAGTAAATAAAAATAAAAATCTAGAGTCTATTAGAAATATTACCAAAGATAAAAAGATGGAAATTAAAAATATAAAAAATAAAAATAATAGTATTAATCAATAATCAAAAATAAAATGAAATTATTTATATATAACTAATTCTAATTTATATTTATTTATGTTTTTTTGTTAGTTTATCAATGAAAAAGTAATAATAATATAAAACTAAAACTAATTGATATATATATAAGTAATTTTAATTTATATTTATTTATATTCATTAAATTTATTTAAATGTCAGTTTATATGGTTCAAAAATAAAAAATAAAAATAATAGTAAGAGTAAATAAGAAAAACTAAAATTAATTAATTTGTAGAAAAATAATTTTTATTTATATTAATTTATGTTTTTTGCTAGTTTATGAATTTTGAGACAATTTCCCTTGTCTTCATGTAAATCAAAAGTTCAATTTCATTTGCAACAGATATTATCTGCTGTTAAGCATATCCGAGTAGTTTACAAATTTTCTGAAATTTGAAAAAAGTAGGGAAATTGAAATTCTTAGTAGCTAATCAAATTTTTAGAGTACCATAATTTATGAACTATTCTACTTCCTTTTGCTAAAAATCATTTACGATATCAGCAGTATTTTTCGTCGTTGCGTAACTTTATCCATAAATTTAAGTCCACTTTTGGCGCTAAGTACAAAGGGTTTGAGCTTTCGTAATAAAAGTTAAGAAATTGAAAAACAAAGAAAAATAATTTAAATACATTTTCAGAAATCACATGCTCTCATACCCTGCATGTGTACTCAATTAAAGAGCTTTTTCTCTGATTAGCGCAGCTTAGCTTGAGGCTTAGATAATAAATGAAGAGCAAATGGACAAAGAATGGGAGATGAGAAATAAATCATATGCATTTGATGTAACGCCATTTGGCAACGCACCAATTAACAACTTATGGATTATTAGCGTGGCACAGCTGTGGCAGTGTTAATGTGCAGCTTGCCATTTATCAAATGCATCAGCTTCATGGCCAGAGACAGAGCCAGAAGGCAGCTTAATGTCAATCTGTTGGCTTGAGCTGAGCTGCAATTGCTGCTGCTGCTGCTGCTGCTGCTGCCTCTTGGCTATTAATGCATTACAAATAGGTGCGCCACAACAACAACAACAGCAACTCGGAGAAGAAGATGCAACCACAACTGGCAACATGGCCATAGACGCGTCGGTGCCGTTGACCAATGTGACTGAAGCTGTGGCAGCAACTCAGACATAGACTCTGTGTACCTGTGTGTGTGTGTGTGTGTGTGTGTGCCTAGCAGACGACCTCAAGTGTTGGCAACAATCGCGTTTGCCTGCTGCACGCTTGGCCGCAATACCCGCACTTAAGTGCAGCAGCAACAGCCAGCAGCAGCAGAAGCAGTTCAAGTTTGCGTCGAGGAATTCCTTGCCGCTGAAATAATTAAGCATTGCAACATTGTTTATTGTTGTTGTTGTTGCTGTTGTTGTTGGGGTGTTGCAGGCTCGTTTAACAAGGCAGTCATCTTAACAAGTGCCTCGCCGAGCTGTTCTACAACTTTTTTGCGCGCCTGCCTGCATTTTGTTTGCAATCTGCTCTTTGCCAAGGAATTTCCATTTTATTTACATTAAAAAAAATCTACAGCCTCAACAACAACAACAACAACAGCAACAACAGCAACAACAACGCGAAAAAATGTGACGAACGAAGCGGCTTTCGATTTGGCCCATTTGCATGCCTAGCGCTAGCAACAATGTTGTTAGCAACAATGTTGCCAGCAACATTTGATCATTTTTTGTTCAACTTGTGCTGTTTATCAAATTGGTTAACACACTCAAAAAACAGCTGAAGAAGAAGAAGAAGAAGAAGAAGTCTTGCTGCTGATTATGAAAACGCACAGGTTATAAGCCAGGCATAAAAACTTATAATGCCAGCATAATAATTTAATTAAAGCAAAAAGTTGTTTTTCCGCTTTGTTTGTTTGTCTCTGCGCGTTGGAAGGCAAAGCAGCTCATAAAAAATTAATAAAAAAAATAAATATATATATACAAAATATGTGTATAGAAAAAGCAACAAAAACTCAAAATCGTTTTTGCCTTCATTTGCCAGATAAATATATATATATAAATCTTTTTATATATAGAAAATTGCATAATTATAGGCAATGAGCTCTAGTTGCTCGAGCTGGCAATATTACTTCCTCGGAAGCATTGGCTGTCCGGAAATGCAATGCGTGAAAGTGTTGCAACTACTTGTTGCTGTTGCTGTTGCAGCTGCAATTACGTTTGCCTGTTGTTGCTGCTGCTGCTGCTGCTGCTGTTGCTGTCAACAACAAAACTTTTCCATAATCTCAAAGTTGGCTTAAAACAGAGTCTCGACTATTTCTTTCTTTGCTGGCTGGCAGCTATGTGCCACCTGCCGCCCCTTTTGAGAGCATCTTCCCCCTCCGCTTCCTCTCTCTCTCTCTCTCTCTGTCTCTTGCTTAGTGAAACACCAACAACACAATGTGTTGTCCGCGTTTATTGATTTATTAGAAAATTCCAATGAACAAGTTTTAATACAAGACACAACGTTGAGTTTGGATGTTTTTGTGCTGTGGTAAAAAAACAAAAACAAAAACAATGCATCGGAAAGAGCATGGCAAGACTACAGCAGCATGCAACAGCAACAGCTGCAGTAACAGAAGCAGCAGCAACAGCAACGGCAACAAGCGCAACACGCAGCACTGAGCTCGGCAACTGGCAGAAGTAACAAGTGCAATATTTTAATTATGTTGCCAGCAGCAACAGCAACAGCAACAACAACAGCAGCCACTATTTTGGCTATTGCGTATGCGCAATGTTTAAGAGAAAATTGAATAGAAAATTATAATTTCAATTATTAAATTTCTTCTTTTACAACTGAAGCTAAGACTTGTTTTAATGGAATTGATATGAACTATGCAATTGAAAAAAAAAAACAGGCAATATATATAACTAAAGACAAATTAGTTGAAGTATTGTAATAATTATTATAAAATATTTAAGGCTTTTTAATATTTTTTACAATAATAAATTTTTTTTTATTTATGAAATATATAACGCTTAGAAAGTATTGCCTCTTAAAAATATGAACTGCTTAAATATATGTTTTTGTTATGAAAATAAATATTTCTTTTATATACAAAATAAATATAAAATCTTAAAAAATTGCATTTTAAAAAAATTAAGTAATTATTTATAAAGTATAAATATATTTTTAATATTTTTTATTATTTAAAATCCAAATTTCTTAAATATAAAATGAATAAAGTTTCTAAGTTTCTAATATAATATTTATTAAAAATATTAAATGTTAGATATTAAATGCTATTTGAACACTTATTAATTATTTATTAAATAATTTTGACATAGGTATATATATATTTTTTAAATTTTTATATTATTTTTTTTCAATTTATTATAAATATAAAATATTAAACACTTTTCATTTCAGTTTTATTTTCATCCCCTTTCATCAACTTTTTAAATTCATTTTTGACATTTTTCCCTACACTTTTTACAAATTTCCTACAAATTTTCAAATACTATACAGTAAAAAAGAAACCAGTCTGGCAACGCCGAGCATGTCAATTCACATGGCGTATAATGAATACGCTCAGTCTTAAGCATTTTGCAATCAATTTAGATTTACATTTGCTGCACTGCGCTGTGTATGCGGAGACACTCAACCAGTTGAGCTGCCGATTTCGGTAACCAAATCAACAACAACAACAACAACAACAACAACAGCAGCAGCAGCAGCAGCAGCAGCAGCTAGCAACAGCAAGAAGAAGAAGAAGAGCTCGGGCAAAGAAAGTCGCGCAGCTGAGCTCAGCCATGCTGAGAGAGTTGAATATTTGTAATTGTCGTATAGCTGGACAGTCGGACTTGTTTGTTTGTTTATTGTTGTTGTCGTTGTTGTTGTTGCTTTTTGGGCTTTATTAATAATTAATCGCACACGCACACACAGCTACAGCCTATACAGAGGCAGCGCACACACATGCAAATCGCTGCTTGGTTTTAATTACTCAACTTAAATGGCGCTTGAGCTTGAGCGACTTAAACAAGTTGTGTGTGTGTGTGTGTGTGTGTGTGTGTGTGTGTGTGTGTGTGTCGATCGACTCTCACTACTACGCGCTCAAACTAAGTAACTAACTAGCTCGACACAGCTGCTGTTGCTGTTGCTGGCGCTGTCGCCAGCCGCTGCTGCTGCGGCTGCTGCTGCTGCTGTCTCTGTGACTCTGTGGCTCTGTGCCGCCTGTTTGCGTTGCCCGGCCGCTTTGGACGCTCATTCAGTTTTTTGCGCTCAGCAAACGTTGTACGGAACCGAAAGATTCGTCGTTGTCGCCAACTCGAAAGCTCGATCAAAAAATAAAATATATATATATACATCTATATATATATATATATATAAACAACATAAAAAAATTTACAATTTACAACGAGCCGCGACAGCGGCAGCAGCTTGTCATAACTTGATCTAACTCGTTAAGGCAGACCCAGCACATAAATCTGCATATCTGGCCAACGTCTATATATACACATACATTTATATGTATATATATATATATATATATGTGTGTGTGTGTATATAAATTTATAGCTCTTTTTTTTGGCTGTAATATTTCGCGTGCTGTAAATAAAGTTAAAGCTGTGCAGCAACAACAACGACAACAGCAGCAGCAACAGCAACAGCCGCAGCCGCAGCCGCAGCCGCAGCAGCAGCTATTGTAGATAGCAGCTGAGCTCAAGAACTGTAAACAACTTCCAAGACTCGAAAGCTCCCTCGACCCCGACCACGCCCCATTCCGCGCGCCTCGTCGCGTCACTCGCGTCGCGTTAGTTCCGCGATTGTGAGCGTCGCTCAATGCCGATACCGATAACGATAACGCAATCGATTACTCTACGCGAGCGCGCGTGAGTGTGTGTGTGTGTGTGTGTGTGTGTTTGTGTGCAGCCATCAGTCATCAGTCATTAGCCATCAGTCATTAGCCATTTGAGCCAAAAGCCTTGCTTGTAGGCAACATGTGAAGTGCAAGTGTTACAGAAATATTGATAGCAGATATATAAATATAAATATATCACATATATCTGCAGCAGTTTCGGAGCAGTTATCGATAACAGCAATATATGCGCATGTGTGTGTCCAGCTAAATATAATGTATGCAACGTTCGTGAATTGCCAGAATTGGTTGTTGTTGCATTTGCAGCCAAAGGATTTGTGGATTTTGAAACGTTTCTAAGACGTGCAGCAGGTGCACAAGGTAAGAATGAATTATATATATACATATATATATATATATACAGTTATATCTATATCTATATTATATGGCTGTTTGCATGCTCAAATAATGCGCATACGACATGGTGTCTGCGTATCTAATTTGCATTTCCATCTGACGTTAAGCGAAACACTTGACTTTTAGTTTCTTGTACAAAGAAACAGCTGTGGCAATGTTGAGAAAATCTCTTAATCTTTAAAGGCTTACATTTGATTAGGAAAACATAAACAGCTGAAGAAACAGCTTCATTTGAAGCATTCCAATCGACAATTTGACAATTGGTCTATTGGAAAAGCGGTTGGTATTGGAAGATTTATTGTGATTGTGCTTAAAGCTGTTTGCTTTTCACTTTCTAAACACAATTATAAAAATATATATACAAAAATGTTATATATATATAAATTTATATAGTAAACAGTTTATATATATTTAAATTTGATTTCTTTTTTTGAAATTTGTTTTTCATATTTATGATTCAGCTTAGCTATATTTAATTAATTTCTAAGTATTTTTTTTGCTGTCTTTCATAAGTTTTTAGCTACGAGCTTTATCTGTAATTAACATGTATCAGTAATTTGTTTGTTTTTCTGCTACAATAAATATAATATATAGTTTCTATATAACTAATGCTGAAATAGGAAAAATCATAGTAGAATTTTTTCTTATATGTTACAAGACTCTGTTCCAATTTTCAATTCGTGCGCCTTGCCTTTTCCATATTTTTTGCCCAATAAAAAGTTTTGAAAACTTTTTATTCTGTTAATATTATATTTATATTTTAATTATTGAATGCTCACTCAAATATAAATATAATATATACTATAAAAATTTATATTTTATATATATGATATATTACATACTTATATTTACATATTTTATTTATTTTAAGGTATGTGAAAATATATAAATTTTAATAACAATTTTAAGAAATTCTCGAAATACTTTTTTTTTGCATTTTTTAATTTCTTTTTATTTTTTAAAGCTGTTGTTTTAAACCAAAACTTGTTTTTTTGTATACTTATTTGTACACAAAAAGTTTAAAAATATTTTGGTGAAAAACAAAAGCTTTAAAAAATAAAAAGAGGTAACAAATACATAAATACATATACATACATGTTTCTAAAATTTCTGAAATTTTGTATATAAATTGAATTGAATTTAATAAAAAAAAAACTTCAAATATATTCAATTATTTTCTATTAATTTTGTATACAATTTTTTAAAATCTTTACTTAAAAAGAATATTTATGTTATTTATTTTTAAATTCCAAATATTGTCAAATCTAACTTGATATTTGAAATCTTACAAAAATGTAAAAAATACAAAAAAAAGTATTTCTAAAATTAATAAAGTTTTGTATATAAATTTAAGTAAATTTAACCAAAAAAAAAAAAAAAATATTGTATATTAATTTAGTTTCTATTAATTTTTTTTTAATTCAAATTTATTTATATATTTCATATTTAAGTCTTTACTCAAAAAGAGTATTTATTATATTTGTAAATACAATTTATTTTTTTAAAATTCCAATTATTGTCAAATTTAACTTGATATTAGAAATCGGAAAAAAACTAGAATTGCCCTTAGAAGAATACTTTATATATATATTTATTATCTAACTATATTGTACTACAAAGGCAGAAATTCTTCTTTTCTGTATTGTTATCAATTTTGACTGTTGTTGTAAGGGAATGTCAATAATACATTATTCAGAGAAAGAGAAAAACTAAAATAAGAAATGTATAGAGATGGAAACTTATAAATTCTGCAATTATAGAAATATCTCATATCTAATAGCAGCAGTTATGCGAAATGTTAATTTGTTTTTAGAATTCAGCTAAAAGGGTTTTTTTGTATTGCTGTTTTGTGGTTTTTGAATCAAGTGTCATAAACGGACTGCATATTCATAAAGTTAAATGACGAATTGCAGCGAAACGGCATTCCGCAATTGGCAATGGGCAATTGGCAATTGGCAGTTGAGAGTGCTTGATTGTTAACTGGGCTGGGTCTATGTAGAGCTCTTACATTCGGACTGGGCACGTAGGTAACGATCAGCCCTAGCCAGATAATGTCAGACGAGATATAGTGGTCGCTAGACATGATAATTTATGACGCCATTTGGTTAATTGAATAATTGCATGTGACTGGTTGGCGTTTGGGCGTGTGTGTTTATTGGTTTATTGTAAATCGGTTTATTTATGGATTTGCCAACGCCTCGACAGAAAGAGAGAGAGAGAGAGAGAGAGATCAAAGCCCCAACTGTCTCTCGATTAGCATTGCATAAGCCAGCTGCCAGCCCAGTCAGTCAGCTCAGCCATCGGGCCATGGGCCATGCTCCACATTTTGTCGACTCACTGAATCGATGGCCCTATCGTATTACCCCGATATTTGCGATGCTAATCGTTGTACGCCTTTGACATTTATTAAGTGCTCTTCCATTTATAACTGTCATTAAGCAGCGAGACGGAGAGAGAGCAAGACAGAGAGAGAGAACAACTTTGTTTGCTGGCTTCGATTGTTTGGCCAACAGCCACAAAAAAAAACACATTTTTAGAAACTCGTTGGCTTAGGTGTGAAATTGATAGCCACAAATTCAAGCTGACGAGCAGATGGAAGAGGAGTAGTAGGAGGAGGAGGAGCAGGCGGAGTGAGTGCTGGGGGGTAGGAAACCCCGCAAACCTGATAACAAACTAAGCAGCAACAACAAGTGGCAAGCGGCAACAACGAAGGTCTTCCACTTTCTGAAATTCGACAAAAACAAAAACAACGAAAACTACAGAAAAAAAAATTGTGAAGCGGGTTTCTCGCTCTGAATTGTGGCTCGAATTGTTGATGTGGCTCAGGCAAATCACAAGGCGATGCGATGCTATGCGATGCGGCTACTGCTAGTTGCGCTGCTGCTGCTGCTGCTGCTGCTGCCTCTGATAACAACAAGCCAGCAATGCGGCAATAATTTGCTGCAGCTGTAAGTGGCTACTGGTCATCAGCAACAGCAGCAGCAGCAGCGGCAGCAACAGCAGCAGCAGCAACTGGCTTAGGCCAGTCCAACATTTTATCAAAAGTGGAGGCATTAGCTGCCCCACACGCAAACTGGTCACACTGCACACACACACACACATACAGAGATTCGCACCTGTGACTAGCTAGAGAGACAGGCGCACAGCGGCAACAGCTTCCAATAGTTTCACTTATTTTTACACACATTTTCTTAACGATAAAATAAATTCCACAAGCAGATGCGGCGCGGCTACTGCAGCAAGCCAAGCCGAAACTGGCCTGCACCAACACCAACAACAACAACAACAACAACTTTTGCTATCACGTTTCCATGCAATGCAAAAAAATATAAGTTTTTTGTAAGTTGCATGCCGCATGTACTTGAATTAAGCAAGCCTTTTGCTTGCCATAGGGCTGAGCAGGCGCGGGTGTTGCCACTGCGATTTCATTTATTGCTCCACAAATATATATATATATATATATATATATATATATATATATATATATATATATATATATATGATAGTTATGTGTCATACAACTGAACTGGCACTAGTTCCGGTTGAAAGTGTTGAGCAAAACTTTGAGTTCGGCTGGAAAATGTGTGGCAATGCATAAGGTGGCAACGCTAGGCAGCTACTCTTATGCTTTACATATTACATGCATAATGTGTTAGATATGTATGAAATGATTCTGCGACCTAAACAATTCAGAATATATTTAAGATATACATGCAATAATGCATAAGGTGGCAGCACTGCTCTCTCTTCTGTTTCATATATGTATATGATTATATAGATTGCAAAGAATTACAAATCAAACGTCAATATTTTGGCTTAAAAGCATTAAGCATATCTTTAAGCTATGCGGATAAGTGAAGCAGTAATATAAAATTGATAAGGTGGCAACGCTGAAACAACTTATTTTTACTTCTACCTACAAATATATGAAAAATATGCATATATGGGAGCCATTGTATATAGCTTCAGTTGAAAGTGTTGAGAAAATCTATAAAAGTTGCAATCTTAAAGACTCCATGCATAAGATGGCAACGCTACAGTAGTCAATTTTATACAGCAGAGAGCTATAGAGCAAATAGCCATATTTCTTCTTCCGGTTGAAAGCGGAAAGCTCTAGCAGAAAACAGTTCAATCCGAAAGTGGCAATGCATAAGGTGGCAACGCCAGGCAGAGCTCTTTTTTAAACTACATATACAAAAGATTTAGATATAGAGTCACAAACCAAATGCTGATATTGCTGATGGTAAAATGTTTCAATTATAAAAACAAATTGCAAAAGCTGGCAACGCTGCCGCACAATTGGGTCACAATTGATAGGGATATTAGTGCGTGCAGTATGATGAAAGTTCTGAAGCGCTGTGAGACGTATCTCTGACAAGTGATTCACTTGTTGATTCACTCAACTCACATAAGTCAAGCCCAAGTCATATCTTTAATATTTCAACGACCTTCTGCCTATAAGTAAAAAAACTCTGCTAATGAATGCAAAATTTACACGCACGACAAACTTGAGCTTAGATCAAATAATCGAACAGCATTTCGTTTGAGTGAAGGTCGCTTAGCTCTCTAAGATATTTAGTTCCTCAAAACATGGTCTCTTAACATCTTGCTGCAGAAATGTTTTTCAAAATGGAATTTGTGAACCATTTCATATCTATTGTAGTTTATTTATTTGTGCATATATATTATATGGAAAATATATGTAAATAGTATATGGGGTTTTCCATTTTCATTTCTTATTTACTTAGATTTATTTTTAGCAAATTATCCACATAAGTCGCCTTGGGTATTTATGTCATACTCTGATATAACTATTCAGATAGCATTTGTGGAACATTATTATAAATAGTTTTGTTTTTAGTATTAACTTTACAAAATGAACTTGGATTATACAAATATTTATAAGAATTTGTATTTGGAAATTCAAAGCTGCTTGCTTAAAATATCTCTAAGCTTTTAATAGCTATAAACTCAAACTGAGAATGTGGCTGAGAAACAGAAATTCAAAATTGTATTCGTTCATACAAAAAATGTCTATTAAAAAATATCTTTGGTTTAATTGTGACATTTTAAAAATGATCTGTGTATTATTGGTTAACAAATTACATACAAAAAAATTATATATAATAATTTTTTATTTTTTTTTTTAATTAATACTAATTTTATCTACAAATCAATGATGATGAACTCTCTCGATACATATTAAGATATCAGATTAACATATGTATCTCAAGTCCAGCTTGAGTTTTTCCAAGTTTTTTAGCTGCTTCTTCGACTTCAAGTAGAGCTGATTATTATATCAAGATCCAGCACAGCACTTTATCATTAGATCAAGATTCAGCTCAGCACTTTATCATTAGATAGAGCAGGTACTTAGATTCGATCTTCTTATCTTCTTTTCTTTGATATCTAAGCACTAGTTGGGGCTTTTTTTAATCTTTAACTTAATCGAATTCTTATGACTAAAACTCTACCTCTACCAACAGCCAGATCATATAATAGGTGATATACGACAATTTATAGATTAAATTATTACATTAATTTGAAAAATATTAAAAAATCTTTAAAAAATACTCAAATCTAATTTAAAGATCAAACAACACACGAAAATATAACAAAAGTAATTTCTTGAAATTACAATGAGTTTTTTAATTTGGAAATTTTTTTGAATTTTCTTACTTACTTTTTTCCTAGTCTAGTTCCTATAAGTTCCTATAGTTCACATAATAGGTGATATATGACAATTACTAGATAGAATTATTACATTTATTTGAAAAATATTAAAGAGTCTTTTAAAAACTCCTCAAATCTAATTTAAAGATAAACCAACACAGGAAAATATAAGAAAAAGTAGTTTCTTGAAATTATTCTATGACTTTCTTAGTTTGGAAATTTTCAGTTAAAACAGAATTTTCAATTAAACATTCTCGTCTTACTTTCTATACATATAGTTCCTTTCATATGCACATCTATATCAATATACCTTTCATCTAGCTTCGACTTAACCATATCTTAAACCCAATCAATATCCAACTTCCGTAGTTTTCAGCTCCATCACATAGACTATCGATGCTAGTTAGCAGGTCATATACAGTTACAGTGACTATCTAAAATTGTGGCTACACTAACGGTGCCAATGTTCTTATTCTTCTTCTTCTTCTTCATCATCATCATCATCTGCTAGTTAGCTAATACCAGCTCAGATTTCAAACCTCAACCTCAAGCCAATGTGGCTGTAGCAAGCGAGTGGCCTTCGAGTGTTTCACTCGCGCTGTTCGTTTTCCTGCCGCCTGTCGATTATCAGTTAACCATATACAAATATATAAACTATATATATAGATATAGTACATATATAAGTAGTACAAACTACGCTGAACTAAATTCAGCCACGAAGAAAGAAATGTAACTGGTGCAAGTGAGGGGCGGGCAGCGGCGCAGCTGGGTAGAGCAGACGGGGCATTGGAAACTTTGAGGGTCCATTGTGGAGGCTGTGCTGATTAAGTGTCGCCTGCTTTTAACTATGCAGAGAGGCAGCGAAAGAGAGGAGATGAAGAGAGAGACAGAGAGAGAGAGAGAGAGAGAGAGAGAGAGAAAGAGAGAGTTGTGTTTTTTTATCATTTTACTGCTGTTTTTCATAAAGCGAATTTCAAGTTCGTTATACGAAAACACAGCCAACAGCTGATTTTGATTGTTGTTTCTGCTGCCATAGCATATACACTGACTTTTAGCGTAGACTGTGTGTGTGTGTGCGTGTGTGTGTAGTATAACAGTAAATGTAAATTGTGTCTCCATTTGAAGCTTATCGAAATGAACGCGCGCAAAAAATAATGCATAAATAAATAATTAATAAGAAATATATACATAAATATATATAGACATTAATATATGTATACATATATATATATACATATATATATATAATATGTGCGTGTGTGCCAAGTGATTTGAACTTTGAAGGCAAGACAAGTTGAGTTTGAGTTATGAATTTATCTAAAAATCACAGCATGTAGTCGCTATCGATGCTGTTGTTGTTCCCATTGCCCTGGCTACATTTGACAAGTGGTTTGGCCCAAGTGTCAGACATGATAAATCATATTTGTATATATAATAGATGTATATATACACCAGTCTATCTGCATATCAATATGATTGCTCTGGCAAGGAGAAATGGCGCAAGCAAACGCAACGCCCAACTGACCCAAAACTATATCAAGTTCATATTAAGCATACGCAGCGTATAAGAATTTATATAAATGTGCATATATTTTATATATATATAGAAGAAAAAAAAAACTAGTCTGCTTGGCAACTGATATTTTATATATGTATATATTATTTTTAATTCATTTTTTATTGACTGTCAAACAATTTGTCACCTTGAGCTGAGTTCATTCAGCCGCAGTGACAAAGTTTTGAACACATCATTAAAGCTATTAAATGCGGTTGCAAAAAGAATTTGTTAATACTTTTTAAGCAGGTTTTATAGCTGTTATAATATTATATTGTATAAAAGCTTTTAAAATAAAAAGAAAATATTTTTTAAGTATTTTGGCTTTTTATTATAAATTAAAAATTACAAAAGTAAAAACAAAAATTGTTTAAAAATACGAAATTAAATATAAAAACTTATAAACAATTTTAAAAATTATATAAATAAATTTACGTTCAAGAAAACTAATTATAAACGTTAAATTATTGTATAAAAGTTTTTTGAAAATAAAAAGAAAATATTTTTAAAGTATTTTTGCTTTTTATTATATTTTATAATATTTTATAACATTTTTTTAAATTACAAAAGTAAAAACAAAAAATTATTAAAAATACGAAATTAAAAATAAAAATAATATTAACAATTTTAAATATTATATTAATAAATTTAATGGCAAGAAAATTAATTCTAGTAGAAATATATGTTAATTTCATCACCTGTTCAACTATTCAACTATTACAATTTTTTCTACCACTAGATTAACATGTATTAATAAATAATCAATAACATGCCTTAGGCAATTAGCACAAAAACTTAAAAAAAAAAACAAACTAAAAATAAATCAAAAATAGAAAAAAACAGAAACGAGCTCTTCATTTGCCTCATATATTGGATTACAAGAAATCGACTTTGAAAACACGTTTACAAGCAACTTGAGTTGTTGTTGTTGCTGTTGCTGTTATAGATGTTTGTTGTTCTTTTTGTTGTAAGTGACAGCGTCACAGTTTACAAAGCGTAACCCTCACAGTTAGTTAGATACGCCAGTTCGAACCACTTTCGGTTGGATTTAAAGAGTTGAAACTAGGTTTTCGAAAATGAGAAAATGCGAGTCGTATTCATTTTCAATGCGACCACAGAAATGGAAAACTAATAAACTGTAAAACTATTGATTAAATATTATATTTTTCAAGACTTTTCTAGAAAATTAAAGTAGAAATTGAAATTTGTATATATTTTTATAGCAACTATTAAGTGAAATATGCAGAAAGAACTGAAGTATAAAAGTTGCAGCATGAACTTCATTATTGTAATTATCATAATTACAAACTCTCGCTCACTCTCCCTCCACACAGTGTGTGTGTGTGTGTGTGCGTGACAAGTCAACATCCTTTGGTGCATTCACTCATCGAGAGGAGAGCAAAGCTCTAAAACGTTCCATTTTCGTTGATGCAAATCGCTTATCAAGACAAGAAAGTGCCACGCACAGCCTCCACTCACTGTGTGTGTGTGTGTGTGTGTGTGTGTGTGTGTGTGTGTGTGTGTGAGTGACTAAGTTAGTGACACACGTTGCAGCCGCAGAGAGCTATCACTGCAGTTGAGTTCAGCGCCAGCCTCACAGTCTCCCGCCGGCGACGAAGACGAAACTGCAACTTAGCCCCTGATAAGATGCCGATGCCGATGCCAGCGTCGCAGTCGACGTCAACGTTGTCGCTGCAAAAGGTCTTCTTTGTTGCCCAGTGAGATGAAAAAGCAGCACGAGGTTTGTTGAGGCGGCGCCGTTTGCAGCAGCAATTTACAAAAACAAAAACAACTGCGACCACTATGCATATAACAACAACAACAACAACAGCAACAACGAGCGTCATCGACAACGACAACGACTACTCCACAACAACAACAACAGCAACAACAACGACGTTGATTGCCCCGGAATGCCGTCAAACAGGTTAAAAATGTAGGTAGAAATTCAATTAAAAATTGGTTATTTATTTATTTAGCTTGCAACGAGTAGAGCGACCCGCTCCACAGCTCTCCCAACCCCCTCAACCCAGCCTTTAGCATAATCTAACTAATTTAATTAAATTTCATTTATGTGTCGCCTGTCAAAAACAAAACGCTAAACTCACGACTGTCAATCAACTGGCAAATTTGAAAGTGAAAACTTCGTACACCCAAAGTCAACCCTACCCCTACCCCTACTCCAGTCGCACAGCGTGTGCTAAACTGACTATGAATGTTAACTACGAATATGAATATTCATAGTATGTAGAGTGCAGTCGAGTTGGGCTGCAACTGCAACTCAACAGTTCGTTTTGCCAAAGAAATTGCAATAAAAACTAATGTGGCAGCAAATTTGCATGGAAATCAATCAAAGTGTGTGGCGGGGCGTATGCGAGAGCAGAGTCGACTGCTAAATACCCTGTAATTTGAACGGCTATTATATATCATTTTAAATCTGTGTCTGCTCTCAGCAACTCAGTAACTATTATCATGCTTTCTGGTGCAGCAAATGTTAGTTAACATTAGCTTAAATGTTAATAACAGCATCAAGCAGCTGAGCAAAGCATCTGTTAAGTAATATTTTAAATTTAATAATAATGTTTTTATCAAATTTTCTATCAAATTATATTAATATTCTTTTTTTAAATATATTATATATAAATTTAAAAATATATATAAATGAAAAAAAAATACATTTATGTAATTTTTGTAACTTTTATTTGTTTTTTGTATATTTTTGTACTATTCTTTAAAAGAATTTCAAAAAATATAACAATAAATATATTTATTATTATTAGTATATTTATTTTATTAAATTTTTTGTATATTTTGTTTCAATAATATCTT
The DNA here is from genome assembly GCA_035045365.1 of Drosophila leonis. Classification (NCBI taxonomy): domain Eukaryota; kingdom Metazoa; phylum Arthropoda; class Insecta; order Diptera; family Drosophilidae; genus Drosophila; species Drosophila leonis. Next base: position 6,362,193 of record JAWNPC010000830.1, read on the forward strand.
CATACATCAACAGTTTTGGAGCTTAAAATATAATTCAATTATTATCTTACTCCTTTTTATAATCTGATAAAAATTAACTATTTAAACTTAATAATAAAACAAAAAATTCTTAGAAAATGTAATAAAATATTTTCTGCATATAAAAGTAGTCAAAAATTTATATTGAAATAAAAAACTGATTTATTATTTATTTGCATATTATTATTTGTTTATTTATAAACATTTTAAAAATATATAAAAAAATTTTAAAAATATTTGATAGATTTTACCAGCTTAAATTTGTAGAAAATTTGGTTTTATCAGTTTAAATTTGTTGAAAAATAAATTAAAAATATTTAAAGAGTATTTTGCAAATTTCAGCATATATTAAAACGTTTAAAAATATGTTAAGAATTTTTATAGCTGCTTTTATTGCCCGACTTGACTGCAAAAGCTACAGCTTTGAAGAATGTCGTTTAAGAAGCTTGATGGATATAAACAAGTTGAGTGAACGCAGCTACCCCATAGACTGGATTGAAATAAAAATGTGAAAAATTTATAAGCACTTGCACCAGTTAAATCCGACTACATTTGCTTTTATATTAATGCACATTTTGCTGGTGAACCGCAAAAAGTTAATTTTAGCATTGCTATAAATAAAATACCTTAGCGTCCCACTAACAAATGATCAAGTGAACGGGCGAGCGAGCGAGCGAGCGAGCGAGCCTTATACGATACGATACGTAAGCCCAGATATAGTTACCACCCAGACCCGACTGGCTGGCTATAACTGGTTGCTATCTCCCTCTCTCTCATTCGCTGTCTCTCTCTGCCTGTCTCGCTTGCCAACTGATATTTATTTGATGGATCGTTGCAATTTGTGGCCGTGACATGCATGATAAAGATACTAATACGATCGATTTGAAGATCAGCTAAAGCGGCTGCCGTTCATCAGCCTGAAGGAAGCTGTCAGCCAACTTCTGTACAGAACCTTGTTCCAGAAACCGAAAAACGCAGCAGCAGCAGCAGAAGAAGAAGAAGAAGGAAAGAGTGTGTGCTCAATGAAAATGAAAATAAAAATCAAAATTCCTACTCAATTTCAGCTGAAAATTGTTGGATTTGTGTTTATCCATTTGCCAAATACAATATTGTATTATGGCCCAATTGCAAGAGAATTTCGCTTTCCAGGAAGTACCATCGACTATCCAGCTATACTATCTTGATGGAAAACTTTTTGAGTGTGTCTGGCTGGCCAATTTTACGAGTGTTTGTGCAATGTGGGGTTTTTCTGTCTATTTCCTAAAAAGAAAAGAAATTTGGATTAAATATGGAAAATCTGTGGAAAAGTCCATTTCAATGAACTACGATGACAAGCACTTTTCCATAGTTGCGAAAGTTGTGAAATCAAAAGTTGATTTCTTTCGTAGCTGGAAATGATTCTGATCATATTGATCACCTGCTGAAAATAACAAATAACCTATGGCACTTCGAAAACATTGCAATAAATATTTATTTATATTTATAGCAAATCTGTGAAGATTTAAGAGTAAATTGAAAATGAATAATGTTTTTTTCTCAGTTTGAAAAATAATATTTCTCAATATTTTTAGGCAAATTTAAATTTGAATAAAAATACAATTTTGACAATAAATATTCTTGAAAATATTAAAAATGTATCATATACTTAAGTTATGGCTAAACAAATAAGTTAACAACATAAATAAATGATGGAAAAGCCAACCAACTACATAATACATTTGATGGCTATTTCATCGGCACATTATCCAAATGTTTCAGTGAAGGTTTTTCGCCCAGGTAAATGAACTTTTGGCCAGCTGTGCCGTGTGCTCGAACCATGACCACCAAATAGAACTATATCGGGCAAACCGAAAGTTTACCTTGGAATTTTCATGCAACTTTCATGTGTAAATTAATTGAGTCATAAAAGTCAATTTCGAACCAAACAAAATAAAAGGCAAGAAGAAACTGTAGAAACTTAAATTTAATTCAAATTTAAATAAACTTAACAGCACGAAAATCTGAAAATAATTTTCTTAAATAAAAGAGAGGGAAATAAATATTAAATACATTTATATAATAAATTAAAACTTTTATATTATTATATAATATTTTTTAAAAATTAAAATCAATGAATGGAAATGGAATAATTTATATACGATTTTATATATATATTTTTTATTTAAAATACTTTTCTTAGTTTAAAAAAAGAGTAAAAAACCAAAAAAAAAAACAACATTTATTGCTAAATATTTATTAATTTTTTGTATTTATATATTTATGAATCTATCTATATATCTCCTAAGCAATGACGCTTAAATTAGCTTAAGAATTGCTAAATATTTATTGTAGTTTGTGTTTCGAGCAGTGTACTGGAAATATGGCAAGCCATTTATGACCTTATAGCTGGACGCTGACTCTCTCAGTTGGCTGGTCATTAAAAACTTATCGATGGCCAAATTCACGGATAAATTATAATAATTGAAATATGTACTTTGAAATGTTAATTGCGCTATGCGCGGTGCGCTTGTTAATGCTAATCGCCAAACATAAATTCAGGCCATAAAACACGCAGCTCCCCAAACCAGATACACATCGATCTATATAACTATATATATATATATTTATATACCTATATATATATATAAATATATATGTGTGGAAGCTTTTGCCGGCCGGCGAGGCGCGCATATGTATGCAATATGTTTTTTTGCTTTTTGGTCAAGGTTAGTGTCGGAGCCAACAGCTTTTAATTTCCATGAGCGCATTTTCGGTGGGGCCACAAATCAAAAAAAAAAAAATCAGAATACGAAAAAGTTTGCATTTAAAGAGCTAAATATTTAGACAGAGAACCGTTTACAGGTGGCCAAGTGGCCAAGTGGCCAAGTGGCAACTGGCAAGTGGCAAGTGGCTGGCAAACTTGCAACATCATCATTATATAGACAGACACATAAGTGTGTGCTGAGCCTGTTGCCGTCCAGCTGGGCAGTGGTCAAGGTTAAGCAAACGAGCTACAGCAGCTGTAGCTGTATCTCTGTATCTTTGTATCATTGTATCTGTATCTGCATCTGTATCTGTTGTGCGCCGCAGGACATCATCAACGAGCCGCCGTTCGACAGGCGTGCGCACTTTTAACGATTTCGACACAAAAATTATTTTGCTTTCTGCGCTGCTCATTAATTCGTTTCGATTAAAAATTGATTTTTTTCTCTCGCCTTTTTTTTTTGCATCATTCTGCAGCTTGTTGTGCATAAAAATCACAGCAAGAGCTCAGCGCTATATAGCTATATAAACACACATACATATACATATATTTAGATTGTTATAGATATATATGGTATATACATATGTCTGAGTTTGTGCCTGGCATTTTTGTCTAGCGGTAGAAAAACAAGTTGCTGTTGATGCGAGTAGCTCTGAAATTTTTATGGCTGCCCCTCCTCCCCTACTCATACACTGCCTGCCCTCCCCTGCCTACCCTGCCAGCCCCTTAGCTTTATTTTGTTTATGTTTTAAGTACGCTATGTGCAATTCTTTTGGCAGCTCAGTTTGTTTATTGGAAGACCGCCGCAGACTTCCCTGTTTGCCACTTGTTCGAACGATTTTCGACTTTATTACATATTTTTTTCAGTTTTTTTTTTCCTTTTCGCTCAGTCTGTTTCCACTTATGTTTTCCCTTTTGTTGTTTGCCGTTTGCTTGTAAATATATACACTCTTTTAAATAGATATATATTTATATATACTCTCATAATATGCTAACACATTTATCCATTGCTGCAGTTAATTGGTTTATAATTTGGACTATATATACTCATGTAGACAAACATCGACTAAAAATATATGGTATATACATATATATTGTATATATATATTGGGAGATGTGGCAAACCAAAAATTATAGCTGTGGTAGTACAGTTTTTAAGCCTTCACTACAATATTTAAGAGTTCAGTTTATGAATATCTCCTCTTTCGATTGGTAAATCGAAAAAAAATATAATTTTGAAACTAAAATTTTCCAACTTTAAATGTTGACTATCTTCTGCCTTGATTGACCTATACCTGATTATGATAATTTTGATCAAATATTCATTTTCAAATATACTTAACTCTTTTTGGTCGGTGAACAACTGCAACAATATTACAGAATTTGTATTAAATATCCACTAAATTAAAATAATTTTCTAAACTCTTTTTATAACTGCAAATAAAACAAATTTGAAATTGAACTAGCTAAATGTATAAACAAAATTGCATATGTTTTTCTACAAATGTTTGATTGAAAAATGCTTAAAAAAACTTACAAAAAAACAAAATTTCTGATAAAATAAATAAAATTATGCCTCATCGTAAACCAATAGTTACAGCATAAGTATGTCAACCTTGGCATGTACCAGATTCTTAATTTTATTGAAGTTGAGAAGAAGAACAAAATATGTTAAAAGCTAAAATCACTTTAGTTTATTCCAAGCTTATGCAAGTTATTAGTACGAGCTATAGACTTGGGAAGCTGTACAAGTCAAAGAACAGCATGAACAGATAAGAGTGTATGTTTTAGTCAGCTGCATATAAGTTATAGTTAGTAGATATTAATAGAATATTTAATTTATGATATTTTTAAAATTTTTTCATTTATAAATTTAATTTGTTATTTGATAATTATCCAAAAAATATTATATTTTTATTATAAATATCTCTTTTTCTCCAAACTTTATTTATTAAGCATAAATAGCTTTAAACACTTGAGGGGACTCAGAGTGAGAAATATTATAAATATTCCTTTAGCTGCCGTTTAACCGCTTGCCAAAATCTTCAACTTCTAGAAGATTTCAATTTTTTAGCAATTTTTTAAAATTTTTTTGTTTGTGTTTGCTTGTTTAGTTTTAGTTGTATCTTTCAGACTTTGGAATTCTTAAACAAGATTTGGCAATGTATGTAGCACACGCCTCTACTCAAGACTTTTGGGCGCTCTCTCACGTAGGCATTGCAAAAATTTAGCAATGATTTTTTTTTTCTGTTTGTATTTAGTTTTTCTTTTTTTTTTTGTTCTTTTTTTGATTCGAGGAAATTAATTTCACAAGTAGCTGCGAGTATGCAAAATTGAGTGCGATTTGTAGGTGGGTGTATCTGCTCCTCCTCTTTTTTTAAAAATATATTTTTGGGTATGCTTTGCGGAAAAGCTGGCAATGCGTTGATATAATTAATATTGCCTGTTCTAAGAACCCACAAAGTAAACAAACAGCGTTGTCTACGTGTCCCAGTCTCAGGAATTTTGAATTTTCAATTTTGAATGCTTCACATATTTTTGTGTTCTGTTTTCAAGCGAAGTTGTCGAGTGAATTGATGATGTTTTGTATTCGCTAGAAATCGATCATTCAGTTAAGTGGGTAGAAGGCGTGGGTTGAGTAGTTGAGCGTAATTTTCTTGATTGAAATGAGCTAAAATGACTTTTTCAACTATTTAACTATGCATAAATTGGGGTGAGAGTTTTGATAGGATAGTAAAACTATCAAATTTATGGGCTCGTCGAGGATTGTACACAAAGTTTTCTTTTTGCGTAATAAATAAATAAATGTTGTCAATGGTAGATCTCTTTATACATATAAAATTCGTCCAATTCCGACTATGAAGCTGTACAAACTATAATTATAAATGGCTAGCAAATAGACTTCAGATTTGTTAAGTACTCTGTTATCTTATCCCACTCCATATACTTTCATATACATATAGTTAAAGCTGACAACTATCATAGCTAACTCGACTTATACAAATTGATGGACAACAAAATCCACTTCAATACGAAAAGAAAGTCAAAAGCCAAAGTGTGGGCCACTTACTTAGAGCCATCGAGATCCGCACTCAAAGGCCGATCGAATGGCATAACAAATATCACGCATACGCCGCATACGTTCGACACACAGCTGTGAGCAACGCTTTCGACAAACACGCAGCCCAAATGCATTTAAAAGCTCATTACCAATGCTAATTGAGTGGAGGCTGCAGCCAAAACTGATGCATTTTTTACACACTTTTTCTCGAATTCATTTTTCTTTTTTTCTTTTTTTTTCGCCTTACTCGAACGGGCTGCGTTCAATGTTTGTTATTATCCAAGTGGCCACACGTTAGCCGGCCGCTTCTTACATAAATTATTAACAGCTAAAAGCAAATAAATAAACAAACATTGAGCAGCAGCAGCAGCAGCGGCAGTCGCACTTCTGGGCCATCGTTGATCATTGCCAACGCCAGCTAAAGCTGTCATCATTCATAAGCGAACGTGGCTAAAGTTCGAGAACTGGCCCTGGCATTGGCCAGGCCAGAACAGGCCAGAACACAAATTATTGTTGTGGCTGCCAATGCATTGGCTCCTCCACTACTTAACAGCAAATCACTAAACATCTTCAAATATTTTGCTGCGGCAAAACTACAAAACATATACAACTCCAGCACCAACACCAAAGCCTTGACAAAAGAAATGAACTGTTTTAAAGTGCTCCCATAGCAGCAGCAGCAGCAGCAGCAACAACAAACAGCCAAGCAGCAAGCAGAGCCAGCGGAAAACTACAAAACCCAAATTGAAAAATCATCAACCTCATCAGCTGCCCTCGGGCGCTACTGCCTTCTGGCTACTACCTTCTGGGCAGCAGCTTCTGGCCGGGTCAATATTTGGCTAAGAAATTTTTCACATTACCAGCAAGGCGAGAGGAGTTGAGCGTCTTGTTGAATATACTCTAACTGATGTGTGTGTGTGGCAGGGTATATTGGCTTGATGAATAGGCAGGCCACACGCTAAAAAGGAAAGGAGTAAAGAATGCTTTATGGTCATGATATTTTATAATAAACTGATTTAAATTAATACATACATTTTCAATATCAAGTCCTTAGGCTTATGACGTCTCTAGAGTTATTTTAACAGCTTTTGATTTTTTAAAAATAATTGTATTTGTCTATGAGAGCTTTAACATGTTTTATTTATTTTTGAAGCATTTTTTAATATTTAAAAAACTAAATAGAAAAAATCAAAAATATAATATATATGAGCTGAAAAAGTTTCAATTATAATTATAGAAAAAATATTTGAAACATTTTTATCAATATAATATTTATTATATTCTATATTATTTTATATTAAAGAGTTTAGATCTTTATACGAGTATATAAGAGCCATATATATTTCTACCTCATATATAATAGTATACTATAAGAGCTATAGCTCTTTGGTAAGGGTATTTGTTGAACAGTCTTGCTTGGGTTTCTTTTGCGCTCTTGTTAGGCTGCGCCTTGGTGTGTCTCGCATGTTGAGTGAAATGTTAGCAATACACACACACACATACAGACACACTACACACACACTACACACTCACTACGCACACACACACAGATGTCTACTTGCCTTGTAGCCTAGCATTGTTTGCATAGCATCGAGCTCGACTCCGTTGCCCCGATCTTGGACAGCCTCTGGTCAACGTTTTGTTTGATGTCGGCCTCGTTAAGAGCCAACGAAGCCAACGAGTTGTGGCCATGTTAAATGTTGTTGTTGTTGTTGTTGTTGTAGCTGTTGCCTGCGTTGTTTGCTCGATGAACAGTTGAACGCTGTTGTTGCTTGTTGTTGTTGTTATTGTTGTTGTTGCCTTTTCTGCCGCTTACTTTGCATTAAGTTATTTTCATTTTCAATAGGCCATGGCTAGAAGGCTGGAGGGCGGCACCTCCTACAGCACCTACAGCTCCTCTCTCGATCTGCTCCTCTTTTGTGCTATTCTACTCCTATCTCAGAAAAGAAATATGAAAAACAAAAACTAAAACTCCGTAAGCCTCCTGGCGTGGAGTGTTTTCTTTCGTTGGCGCATTCGAGTGCTCTCCAAACTGTTGAACTTCACTTGTTTTCTCCAGCTATTAAGCCACTTGAGCGTTCCATCTTTCTCACAAATAGTTGCCATAGCTATATGTAGAAGACAAATTTTTCTCTTTCCTTTTTTTTCCTCCTTTTTATCTGTTTTGGGCACGACCAACAGCGTTTTCACGGGAATTATGCAAATTTCATCTCGTCGCCGGGTCGATGAGCGTGTGATTTATGCCTATAAATCGCTCTATCTGCTACTTCTGATTGCATAATTAATGATTCAGGCTCTTCAGACTCTGTAGCAAACTGCTGTGTGTGGGAAAAGTCTCTCTCAAGTATCGAGCACTTCTTGTGCCCCTATGTGTGTGTGTGTGTGTGTGTGTGTTTGTGTGTCTAGAAGTTGCTCGCACTCAAATTTGTTTATTTATCTTTTTGCTACGCGCTCTCATCATGCAGCAAAGTTGCAAAAATTGATTTGGCCAAAAGCACACACACACACACACAACAAATCAGCGCAATTATCGACATTTTTCGCCTCGCCCCCCTCTTTTCTATCAGCTGCTGCTGGCTAAACCATAAATTACCAATTAAATGAGCTTGTGCGAAAAAACACAAAATTTTCTAACTAAATATTGAAACGCAAAAAGCCAAATTAACCAAAAGAATACAAATGCGTTTTTAGCCAGAGCAAACACACACACACACACGCACGCACAGTGGGTCAAAAAAATATACACAAGTCGCAATTGAGAAATGCGCATTTTATGTTTGATCGCATTTAAATTAGCTGGCATTTGCTTTCGCTCTGCTCGTTAAGAGAGATTATATAGGTTTAAGGCTGATAAAAATTGATTTATATTTTAATAATTTTTTTATGAAAATATCTGGAAAATATATATAAGCTATATAATGGATATAGTAGAAGTCAATAAAGTCTCTAATAATACAGAAGAAATTTGTTAGTTGGATATTAAAAGTTTAGCATGTTAGTTACTCTGTCCGACCTGGTTCCACTTATCTCTTTCACTTCCTCTATTATTCTATCTCTATCTCTCCTTTCTTTTTACTCATCTCATTCCATTCTATTCTATTCTATTCTCAATATCTGTTTTCCTCTCTTTTTTCTCTGTACTTTATCTCATTCTCCCTCACTCCCTTTATAATTCTCTGCCTCATTATCTCTCCTCTTCTCTTCTTATTCTCTCCTTTCTTTCCGTCTTCTTCTCTCACTATTTTATGTTCTTTTTTATTTTACTTACTCTTTGTCTTCCGCTATATTTTCTTGCATTTTTCGTATTTCACTCTAATATTTTTCTCGCTTCTTTCCCCTTCTATCTATCTTCTATCTCTATCTTCTCTTACAATTTGATCTCTCACAAGGACTTTCTTTCTCTCCATCTCTCTTTCTCTCTGTCTATATATCTCTCTCTCACTATCTCTATATCTATCTCTTTCTCTCTATCTTTCTCTGTCTATATCTCTCTCTCTATGTCTCTCTATCTCTCTCTACCTCCCTCTCTCTCTCTCTCTTTTTCTCCCGCTCTCTCTTTTTCTCTCTTCTCTCTTACTTTCTTGCTCTCTCCCTCTCTCTTATCTCAATTTCTCTCTCCATCTTTATCTCTATCACTATTATTCTCCTCCTTTACCTCACTGCCATTCTCTCTATTTCCTTATCAACCTAACTTGACTTCTTTCTCTCTCAATTTCACTCTCTCTCTGTCTCTCTCTCTTTACTTACTTTAAGCCTATTTATAGACTTAATTGATTTCTATATAATTAATATTTTTTCTAACCACATCTAAAACTCACCTAGCAACCACTATGCACCACTTTTGCCTTTGATATCTACACGAGAGCAAAGAAATGAATACCTTTTCCCCTCCATCTCTTCCTCATTAATAACACTCTCTCTCTCTCTTTCTCTCTCTCTCTCTTTCTCTCTATCTCGCTGATATTGATGAAAATCTTTGGCTAACAAGTGAGGGCTAGGGAAGTTAGCTAGGGGCAGATCTAGTTGCACGCGGATTGTTGAAAAGGTTGCTGGGCACTTGGATTGGGGGTTGGGGTTGGCTGTGGGGGTGGGAATGGGGACTATGATGGGGGCTACGTGGCTCATTGGCAATTGCGCGAATCTTTTTTGGCGCGTTTGCGCTTTGCGATTAATGCGCTCGTGTAAATAAACAATAAATATTAAGTGCGCGTATACGCCATGGCGTACAGATTCCCAGAAACGCAGGAGGGCTGCTCGGGGGGGCGTAGGGGTGGCTAGTAGTCGGGGGTGGCATGATGCCCGATGCCTACATTTTAGAGATTCGCGCAATTAAATGTAGCAATTTATGCTGGACTAAAACGCCAATGCCGCTCGCTCCTTAACACCTGCGTATGGCATTTGTGTTGTTGTCTCCATGAAGGCCCGCCGCTTGGCCTGTAGGAGGCTGCGCACGAGCGCCATTCGGCAAACGTTTGACTGCAAATGTTGCTGTAATGGCCAATCGAGCATGGCTACTGCGCTGTCTAAAGCTGTTGGAGGAGCTGCTGCTGCTGAGGTGCTGCGAGGTGGTGCTGTCTGGAGCGTTGAGCGTTCAGGCGTAACGCACAAATTGTATTGATAATGCCATCCAGGCAGACGCCGAGTCGAGCAGCCTCGAGTCTCTGTATCTTTTCGCTTGGCACGTAAATTGCATTGATTTGCGTGGCAATCTGTTTGCTCTGCAATAAATTAATGCACTTGGTTTGATTTCAACGCTCCACTGTTAACAGTCAGCCAGAACTGACAAACCAAACCAGACCCGTTCCGTTGCGGTCCGATTTGATCAGCGATTTTCAACTTTTGCCTTTCAACGAGCTAAATGTCAAGAATCAATGAGGCAAATTTGTTATACTTTTGATAATTTACAAATGTTATATATATTGTATATTATTTTCTATAAATTATGATGATATATAGTTGTTCGGCTGTTGAGCTGAAATATCAAATTTATTAGACTGAAAGCGGCTGAAATTTAAAGTAATGTTTTTATTATTATTAAATGCTGCGGTTCATTAATGAGCCTTCGCAAGAATTGATGTATGTCCAGCATACACTTTAAATGAGTTAGAGCAATAAGAGCTGTTTGCCTTTCTCTGTCAAACTTTTCACTCAGTTAGAATATGTTGTGCATAAAAAAGGGAAGTCTTCAATTTTAAATATTTTTAGTTTAAATCTTCAGTTGACAATCATCAATCTTTGGTCCTCAAAACATACATTGTGCTGGTATCAATCACCAATCTTCAATCTTCATTCTTAAGTTTTCAATGTTAAATCTTTAATCTTCAATCTTCAATCTTTGAGTTTAATTCTTTAATCTTCAATCTCTAAGCTTCCATTTTCTATCTGTTATTTTCAATATTTAAGCGTCAGTCCTCAACCCTCAAGACATCTATATTCTTACATTTTCAATCATTAATATTGAGCGTTTAATCTTCAATCTTTAATATATATTTTTCCCACTTTGTTTGGTTCAATCTTCAAATGTAATCCTTAATGTTTGAGCTCAAATCTTAAGTAATCTTAATTCTTAAGTCTACAATTCTCAATCAAAATCTTCAAGTTTTCAATTTTCAATCTTTAATCTTGAAGTTTTCAATTTTCTCTCTTAGGTATTTATAATACGCAGCTTTCAATCGAAAATTAATAATCTTCAGCTTTCAATCATCAAATTTTGATCATTAATTATCAAGCTTCAATCTGAAGATGATTCGAAATTTCACCTTCTGCCTTAAGTATTGAATCAGTTTTCAAAATAATTTTATATAATTTGAAAGAACGAAAAGCAGAGATTCTTGAAGAAAATAATATTAGACAGAACAGCAATCGAGCAGTAAGAGTTTTTTTTTCAATATTTATTATTATTATTATCAATATGATATTAGTCAAAAATTCTATTGTAAAATAATTTAATAAATGATTAAGCCTCATTCTTACCATTCACTCAACCCATACCAGTAACTTAACTCTTACATTTTTGTATAACATTTTACTATACACTTTTACACACATTTCTGTATCTCTCCGTCCATAAATCATGAAGAGGTTTTAATGTTCGGTTAGCATAAAACCCATTACAATAAAGTTAAAGGTCTTATCAAAAATAAATAAATAAAAAATGATTAAGCAATTCCCAAATTTATGCCCCGAAACATAGAGAAAACCAAACTTGAAGTTCATTTCGTTCGTTTCATTTAGTAATTGAGAGTTTCAGACTCTACATATCGTATATATGTTGGCAATATCATAAGTTCTAACATGAAACACTTCTTCTGGGTAACCTTCGCTGCTCGGAGCTGAGCAAACATAAATAATCTAAGTGAAAATAAACATGAGAAGCTCTCTGGCCATAATTCAGATCAGACTACATTGTGCTAGACAGAATCTCTGGCAAGCGGACAAGGTTGATTGAATACTCGTAAATTTTGTGAAAATCCATTCGCAAATGTATTCAGAAAATATTCGTTTGAATCGCGATTCCGATAATAATTTAAATGTACTTGAAAGCTACAGTCCATTGCTTATATAACAAAATAGACTGAGGCAATACCTGGAACAGGAATCGCAAGCAAAGCGAAAGAAATCAAAGGTCACAATCGAGCACTAACTACAAACGATTTTCCACGGAAAATGCCGAAAAATGAAAACGCGTGGCAGCAACTTGTTGGGCATATTTAATTGTTGTTGGTCTTAAGTTCTTGTTATGCGCGTGCATAAAGTTCAAATGGGCATATTGGTTTTTGTGCAATTTGTGTTTTGATGGTTGTGTGTGAGGCTGTGCGGCTCTCTATATGTTTGTGCGTTGATTGAAATTTTGAAGATATATAGTCCTCTGTAGCCTCGTCTTATCATAATTTTAGCTATATCCTTTAAGCTCTCTGGTTGCTGAGGGTATATATGGTATTAGCATATCTCTTGAGGCGCTGAGTGTAGAAATTTTGTAAACATAATCGGGTATATCTATGTTTGATCAAAACATAAAATGTGTTCATAAGAATAGTAGTGCAACTGAAATTTCAGTGTTCATTAAAATAGTAGTGAAAGTGAAGTTTCACTGTTGATAAAAATAGTAGTGGGAACATTGATATTTCAGTGTTCATAAAAATAGTGGTATGGGCACTGAAATTTCAGTCGCACTACTATTTTCATGAACACTGCTGTATATCTAGTTATAAACCTAAAATACGAAACAAATGAGTTAGTTTTGAGCTACTTCACAGATTGATCAAAGACTATAGATGAACGAGCGTGATAAACTGGAATATCTCCTTCACAACTTTAGAGCCAAGTTCTGTAAGTTGAAGAACTGTTGACCAACTCGGCAGCTGAATATATAACCCATGTGATTCACTCATTTGAGATAACGATCTTTGCATAAATTTACCTGTGAGCGAGTATTACACAGTCAATTACGATCGATGGCCCACTTTTTGGCAGGTTGCTATCCTCTATGGGTTCCGTAAGCGAGCATTGCGCCGTCAGTTACACCCCTTGCCCAATGTTTTCCCTGTTGCTAATTGTATCTGTGTATCTATCAGATACGAATTTAGCTCTAGATATAGCCATTAGCTACAGCTACTTATAACAAGATTTGGTGTGTGTCTGTGCGTGCGTGTATATATTTTGGGGTCTGCTGAACGCGTTGGGACCTGTTGCCGCCTTTTGATGTTGATTAATTGCAAATGCTGCTGATTGATTTTTATTGCAAATATTGATAAAAAGTTTTGTATTAATTAACGTGAAAAACACGCGTTTTGTGTTAATTGGAAAATGGTTATTGAAACTAAACAGAAACCAAAAAAACAAGAGGGAGAGAGAGAGAGAGAAAAGTAAGCCAACTGAGCGTAGGCCCAGCTACTACGTGAACAAACAAACAAAAACGCCAGCAGCTACTACAGCTATAGCTATAGCTATAGATACAGATACAGATACAAATACAGATACAAGAAACAAACAAACAAACAGACCGTGAGATACAAGATACAAGTTGCATTTTGTGGAGCGTACAAATTAACGCAGCCGAAAATGAAAAAGTTTAGAGAACAACAAATGCAAGAACAACAAGCTATAGCTATATCTACATATGGATACATATATATATATATATATATGTACCTGTAGCTATGCCGTATACCTGTGGCTGTATCTCTAGCTATAGCTGTATCTGGAATTTGATTTATGCTCAACTTTGATATTTACCGCCTAATAAACAAAAAATTAACGCAAACGCAGCAACAACAACAGCAACAACTACTACTGTACATAAGTATCTGCATCTGCTGCTGCTGTATCTTGTATCTTATATCTTGTATCTTGTATCTTGTATCTATTTGCGGGCCTAAGCCGACGCCGCCTGCAATATTCGCTTTGATTCTGTGGCACTCGCCTGACATGCGTGCGTCTGTCAGCCAGGCAATTAAACAACATCAGCAGCAGAGTGGATGCTCCGATCCTTCAGTTCACTCGGCTAGATCGATAGGTCGGCTAGCTCGCTTGGATCTATCGATCGGCGAGAACTTAGCGCCGGGCGACATGTGCGTTGAAATGCGCTGCGTTAATATTTGGTATTTGTTTGGGCGTCCAGCGCACAATAACTCATCGAGCGGCTTGCCACAGTGGCAGCCCACCGACGTTGCAGCTGCCACACACACGCACACACACACAAACAAACACACTCAGCGTCAGTCTTGAGTGTGTGATAAAAGTCACATGCTAATTACAAATTTATCGAGAACTTTGACGTAGACAACCATTCGTAACTAATCAATTGTTGCCGCTCATTTGTTGTCATTGAAGCTAAGACGTTGAGCTATCGATAAGTTATCGATAATATTTTATTTGAATATTTATAATAATTTAGTTAGTAGTTAAGAGAAGTACTAAAGTAATGTGTACTATTTCCATTAATACACAAAATAATGCTCAAGTTACTACGCCAGCTATGCTCATAGATATTTATCGATATATTGATTAATCGATATGTTAATTAGGCTGTTTTCTTGACAATTTATTGTAGTTACAATTTTTGTTTAATCGAAATGCATTTTTATTTTTTTGTGTTTATTTATCGATAATTAATTAATTATATTTTATTTTAATATTTATTGATGAATCGATATAAATAATTGAGCAATTAAATGAGTTTTTAAATCTTTTAATTGTATTGAATGAACTGAGTAATTCAATAACTACAATAGAACTTCAACTAGAAAATGAATCAAATTTTGAATTTGAAAATTCTTTAACCTATGTCTAGTCACAGTTACCGAGTGAGAACTGTGGAGTTCGTCTGACAGCTTAAGCTGACAGTTTTTTGTAACCACAAAAATAGATTTGCGCTTCGTTGTTTAGTCAAAGTAATTAGTCAACTGCTGTGGCCGAAGGGCGCATCACTCAGCAACAGTTGTCGGCGCAGCTTGAAGTGAGTGAGTGTGTGTGCGAGTGTGTGTAGCAGGACTTAGCCTTTAGCCTAGAGAGCGCGCACAGGCGACGCCTGCGCGTCTATGCAACTGAACTGTTGTGGCATGCCACAAGCAGCAACAAGTCATAAATCAAGGGCTGAGTGGCAGCTGGCAGCAGTTGGCAGCAGTTGTTGGCTAGTCAATTGGCATGGCTAATGCGATGGCAACTCATAAATTTATTAATTTTTAATTAAAACCAACAATGATTTGTAATTCCACAGGCAACAGGCAGCGCCTCAGAGCCTTTTATGGAGCTTGGGCTGCGGCGGCTGCTGCGGCTGCCGCTGGCAACTAGTCAATGAAGCTGCTGCGCGTCTGTTGCCTGATGTTGGCCCGGAAACAACTCATTATCCTAATTAAAACGTGCGCCATGCGCGCCCGTTTGCCATATATGTGCAATGCACGCGATCTGGCAATGAGGCGAAGCTGCGCGACTGCGCATGCGAAATTAGAGAAGCAGATGACGTTGACTCGACTCGACTCGACTCGTCCATTCATACGCACTGTGGGCACAGAGAATTGCAATTGGTATTGGTATTGGTATTGGAATTGGAGCCATGGGCCAGTCAGCTAGCCAGCTAGCCAGCCAGCCATTCACTGTAAAAGCCACGTTCATTGTGATGCGTTGCATTACAAGATGCCAGCTGGCAACATCTTGTAGCAGCAGCAGCAACAATTGCTTTGGCCACATTGTTGCGGCAACATTGCGGCTGCTCAAGCATGTTGCATACTGATCAATCAGGCGGCTTCTTTGGCCAACAACTCTTGTTGTCGTCGTCGTCGTCGTCGTCGTTGTCGTCAATGAATGGCTTTAACCATTTTTGGTCTACAGTTAAATGCTGTGCAACATCTGCTGCAACGCAATTGCATTCATAATGAGGCAATGTTTAAAGGGTGGCTGAGGCAGCAGAGGGGCCATGGAGCACTTCATAAATTGTGTTGTGGAAAAGTTTATAAATTATTTTCAATGTCAAACATGCGCTTATAAATAAACAGCCTGATAGCTGGCACAACATTTGCAGATTTTTCGTGCCCCCACTATAAATAGCAACAAAAAACAACAACAACAACTCTAGACCGCATAAGTATCTCAACCAACAGCAGCAGCAGCAGCAGCAACAGACGCAGCAGCAGCAGCGAGTTAAACAAACAAACAAAATTGCAAATTGAATTTCAGTTTTGCGGTTTGCACTTAATTTGGCAATCGCTGCAATAATTTTGTTTACAATTTACGACTACCGAGTTCTATGTAAACTATTTCTCAACATTTTCCCAAGATTTCTCTAGCGCAGAGTCTCCCCCTCACCCCCTCTCTCTCTCTCTCTCTCTCTGTATCTTTATCTGACTTCTGGTTTTTTGTGGCCGGGCGTGAATTTATGGCGACAAGTTGACAGATTCTCAAATGATTTTATCATCTTGGTAACAGGCAATTGGCAACAATGTTAGCATCTACCTGCCTACCTCCCCCTCTCTCTTTCTCCCTCACTCTCGATCTGTTCTTCTATTTAATGGATATGCTGCAAGATTTGTTTGGATTTTGCGCGAGTTTAGCTTTTTATGAGCTGGCTGCAGCATCTCTGCAATTTGCCACTAAAGTTGGGGGATCTATTGCATCTGTCTGATAGGCTTAAATCGATGCGTGCTGCATCGATAACTTACTTTATGGACTGCTAACTCAGTCTGAAGACACCTAATGGCAACTACTTCCTGTCTAATGAGGTCTGCAATGTGCTAATCATAAAGCAGAAGACAAAGAACAATTTGCTGAAAAAAATTAATCTAAATTGAAAAAATTTAAACTAAATACTAATAAATAAAATGTATAAAAAATATTTAAACCATTTTTAATATAAATTTTTTTGAATAAACTTTTGCAATCAATATTGCAAACATATAAATTTATTTACATTATATTTTGCATATTGAATGTAATTTATTGAAGTAAGCCTTTCCATTCAATAATTATTAGTATAAAACAAATTATCGATTTTGAACAAACAATCGAAAATATATTTCTAATAAAATAAATGAATTTTAATAAACTTTTGCATTTAATATTTAATTATTGTAAAATATTTTAAAGAAATAAACTTTAAATTTTATCTGTAAAATCAAAATTGAATAAAAAATTGTTTTTATATGAATTTGAATAATTGTTAGAAATATTTTTGTCACATTCACATTGAGCTTGCAAATATTTTATACACATAGACAGATAATACACATAGATAGAGGTTCTATTCAGTTTTTTAAAAGGCTTAAAAAACTTTTAAAAATTTTATAATATTTACTACTTGAAATTAAAATATAAATATAAAAAATATATATATATATATTTGTTACATGAGTCCTAAAGAGCTTTTA
Organism: Drosophila leonis; assembly: GCA_035045365.1. Taxonomy (NCBI): domain Eukaryota; kingdom Metazoa; phylum Arthropoda; class Insecta; order Diptera; family Drosophilidae; genus Drosophila; species Drosophila leonis. Next base: position 6,379,876 of record JAWNPC010000830.1, read on the forward strand.
GCGGTATTTGATATATTTATAAAAAAAAGAAAAAGAAGCTAAACGCATAAAAATATGAGAGAAGAAAAGATTAAATATAAAAATATATTTTTATATTTTTTTTTATTTTTTTATATGACAAATTTCCATTACAAAATTAAAGACCTTGAATGAACTATTTTAATTTGGTAAACTGTTAAGCAAAGATAGAACAGTTTAAACTAATTTACTGATAAAAAAATAATTATTTTAAATGTGTAAATAAATAAATGTAAAATTAATCTAGAATTTAAAATTTTAACTGAAATAGAAATAGAAATATTTAAAAATTTAAATATTTTTATTTTCAAATTATTTTGAATTAATAATTAATATGAAATGCTCACAAATATTAAAATATATTTATTTAAATGAATAAATATATTTGATTTACTTTAAAATGAATAAATATTTTTGATTACCTTTAAAATGGTTGCAATCAAAATTATAGACAGAGCAATAAAGGATTACAGACTTAGAAAAGCAAAATATTGGCATATGTGTTTTATATATGTTCAATGTTAACTCTGTTAACTGATTTGCATAATTTTTTCTATATTTATAATAAATTTATGTTGTGAATACCTTGACTCTTAATGAACTTTCCAACACTGCAAAAATACTTAACTGGCAGCATACTCAATAACATAATCGAAAACATACAATATAATTCATTTAGATTCTAAACCCCCACCTCTTTCAATCCAATAAACTCACGCACAATACTCTCAGCAAACATTGTTTGGCAATATTTAATCAACAAACTTACAACACTGAACAATTGTTGGCAACGCATTTGCAACACTGCGCAATGCATTTTCACACACAGTTGGCCAATATCTATGGATGCCCATTCAAATGAAAATTGAACTTAAAACGCACTTAAACAATTTGTACAACCAGATGGCTGAAATTGGCTTAAGGCGCACACGTGAACGAAACTATAGGAGCCTTATGAACTATATATATATACATATATATATATGTATATAGATGTATTCACACAATAATCGGGCAATTAAATTAATAAAGCAATGAAGAGAAATTAAAATATCTACAATAAATATTGAGCAACATTGATGTAAGTGGCGATAATTGCGCCAACGATTACAACGAGAATATGCCAGATATAGAGAGAGAGGCAGAGAGGGGCCAGAGGGTAGAGAGAGAGAGAGAGAGGGTTGGGGGTGTATTTACAGTGGCTGCAAGCATGTTTACGCTTGTGCGAAGACAATGTAAATTAATGTGCTGCGTGTTTCTTGGATAGTTTATATAAACAACATTGCAACATTCACTTGATGATGATGCTGATGCTGATGCTGATGTTGATGCTGATGTTGATGTTGATGATGATGTTAATGTTGCTGATGGCAGGCGCCAAATATTTATGAAATCATAAAATTTGATGTTTCCTCTGTGGCACTTGACATTCTGTGTTGCAGTTGCAGTTGCAGTTGCAGTTGCAGTGCTAATGATGATTTTGATGTGCAGCTAACAGCCCAACAAACAAATGAGATGGAAAAACAAGAGCTGAAACTATACTGAATGGGCGATTACATAAAGTGCTGTCTGTCTCTCTACGATTTGTTTGTTTTATGCTCCCGATTTTCAGTTGTTGTTGCTGTTGTTGTTGTTGTTGTTGGGCTAACAATTGCCGTAAATAAATAGTGAATAGTGAATAGTGAATAGCGAGTGAGCGTGAGCTGGCCTCAGATCAAAGGCCTATCAATTAGCACCCGTTTCGATTATGTTGCATGTTGCACTCACAGCCAACACCAGCAACAACAACCATTTGCCGCCAATTCGCACCCAATTAGTAATAAATTTGAATGTCTTACATGCGGCAATTGCCGAATCTCGAAGCCGAAACCGAAATCGAAATCACAAATCTGTATTTCAATCTGCATTCGAATCAGGTATGTGTGCACTGAGAGAAATGTGGGAGTGAAATTGAGCTTTTGTGAAAAAGTAAATAATAAAAATAATATAAATAATTCAATAATAATATTTGAAATATCTTTTAAAAATTAAGGAAAATTTTAATAAATTAATTTGCTTCTTGGTATATCGTTCAATGCTATTTTATTTATTTATTTATTTAAATACGTTGACATAAAAAGTAAGAATGAAAATACAGAGCCTAAATTAATCCATAGAAAAGGTAACTGAATCATCTGGCCAATGCTGACTGACCTGCTATGCCCCAGTAGCCAGCCTAATAAAGTCAGTGATGTTATTGCGCGATGTTCATGGAAATTTATAAAATTGTTCTAAAGAATCTGAAATGAAATAAAATAATTTAAAATATGAGAAAGTAGCAGAGATTAAAGAAAAAATGATATAAAAAAAGTGTAAAAAATGAAAAGATTTTGGGAAATCCCCAACACGATGGGGGAGCTTTGTTGCCTGCCCAGCAAGCGATGCCCCCGATCACAGCTATGCAGCTGAAAGCAAAATTTAATGTCTATTTTTTTGCTAAAATTAATTTGTTATAAATCCAAGTATATTTTGTATTTTTTAAATATTATTTTTATAAAATTTATAATGAAAAACTTGTAAGAAAATAAAAGTTCTACTTATCAAGTGTTTTACTTTATTTGTGAAAGATTTTAACAAATAACAAACAAATTTAATTATTAAGAATTTGCATTATCTTAAAACAAAAATCTAAAAATCTTTGATAAAATATTCTGCACATGAATTCAATGCTTAACTGAATATTATTTTTTATTGATATCATTTTGTTATTATTACTATTTTGTTGTTAGTCAATAAATGAAAAATATAGATATTAAATATTTCAAAAATTTGTATTTGATTATCAAATATTTTTCAATTATCAAATAGAGAAAATAATGTTCAGGAAATCATATTAAACATTAATTTTAATGTAATCATAACAAGAGAACAATCAAAATTCTTTAAAATATTCTTTAATCTCATCAAAAATATTCAAATTATATTTCACTCAAGCTTTTCTTTGCAAACTGTTTCAGTTTCTGGCTTTACTTGACTCCAATTTCTCTTCAATCTCATCAAAAATATTCAAATTATATTTCACTAAAGCTTTTCTTTGCAAACTGTTTCAGTTTCTGGCTTTACTTGACTCCAATTTCTCTTCAATCTCAGCAAAAATATTCAAATTATACTTCACTCAAGCTTTTCTTTGCAAACTGCTTCAGTTTCTGCCTTTACTTGACTCCAATTTCTCTCAGTGCACGGCCATGTAACTGCACTCCATTAGGACTAACAGTTATGGCGGCCATTAAGTTTTATCGATGGCGCTAGCCGAGCGAACACAATTTGATTTGTAACCACTTGAACTGTGGTGGCCGCAGCCAAGATCCACCTTTGATATTTTCACACATAAGCGAGGCTGCAGCTAGGATAGTGGAGGAGCAGCCGAACGAAATAAAACTTAATTGCAATTGACTTTTAATGCACATGCGGGCCGCTCCCGCTGTGTTAATTCGAATCCAAACTGTTTCCCATAAGTGAATTGCCCAGATGGCCAAAGACTTCAAACTTGGACTTGAACTGTGCAGTGGGTCGAGAGGGAGCCACCCGCTGGCCGGGCCGCCCTCTCTCTGTCTCTATAGAACAATTACCAAGTGGCGCTAATAAAAAAGGGCAAGACATATATTTTGGTAACATTTATATGGGTTATCTCTATTGATATTATATCGTTTGCTGTATTGGGTTACTCGCTCCGTTCGCTCTGTTCTCGAATGCATAAATCAACGCATTACACGCATTGTCCGGCTCTAATGGCTGGCTCTCTGGGCATAAACAAACAAAACCGTTTTCAGACACACAGACGGAACAATGACAACAAGATGCGGACGAAGAGGGTACATCAGCATCAAATTACATTGAAAGAACTGCGTTCGGGCTAACAAAACGTTTTTCCAGCCCAGGATCAGCTTTCACAAAACGCAGACTTAGACTTTGAGTCCCCAGTTGCCCGTTGCCAGTTGCCAGTTGCCAGTTGCCAGTTGCCAACGTCGTCAGGCAGTCAGTCAGTCAGTCAGTCAATCAGTCAATCAACACAATAATAACGTTTTAATTGAACAAAAGCCAAGCCACAATCGATCCAGTCGAACAACAATTGCCCTCGTCTTCATCTCAAACTCAAACTCGATCACCGCCGCCTCCTGCTCCTGGCTGCTGTCTTGCGGCTGCTTTTGTTTCTCTTCTGTTTTTTTTTTTTTTGTTCATTCCTTTGAGTCTCTGTCTCAGTCTCTGACTGTCACCTTTCCATCAACCAGTGGCAGCGGCAGTGGCAGTGAAAGGCGCTGTCGCTGTGTTGTCCACGTGCCAGTCGCATTGTTTGCCAACTTTTGTTCTTCAGCTCCTTCAGCGATAATTGATTAGCTGACGATTTTACAGTAAACCAGATGCAGATACATTTTGTCTGGCAAAAATCTATAGATACATTTTCTATGCTTGGGAAAAAGAAAGACTCTGTCACTTCTAAAAGATGCATATACTTTTCCTATAGCTATAGATACAGTTAAAAGATATAGATACATTATGTATGAGAACAAGATACAGATGAAATGTATCTTGTAAAAGATATAGATACATAATGTATGAGAACAAGATACAGATAAACTTTAGCTTGTAAAAGATATAGATACTTTATATATAGTCATAGATACGTATACTTTTTGCTTGACACAAAGATATAGCTATATTTTGTTTGATATAAAGATACAGATACATTTTCTTTTAGTAAGAGATTCATATACTTATATACTTCTTATTTAGTTTCATATACATTTTGTCTGACAAGAGAGAAAGATATGTTTTGTTTGGCATAAAGCTACATTTGTTATGCCCATCAGATACAGATATATATATATATTTAGTCTGTCAAAAAGATTCCTTTTCCTGGTCAAAAATATACAGATATAATTTATAAGTTAAAAGACACAGATACTTCATGCATAGCTACAGATACAAATATATTTTGTCTAACAAGAGAAATATAGATAAAATTTATTTGAGATTTAGATATTTGTCTAGATTCGGATACTTCTTTTATGATTGCAGATACAGATACATTTAGCCTGACAACAGATATAAATCCAATTTGTATATGGACTAGATACATATGGTATGCCCATCTGATACCGATTCAAGTTATGTGTGAATAAGATACAGATACATTTTGTCTAGTTACAGATACAGTGACATTTTATATAGAAAAAATTTCAAATACATACATATAAGTTTCGTATGTGCATAAGATACAGATAGATTTTGTATGGCAAATAGATACAGATACATTTCAGATACAATAAATTCTTATAAAGCAAATAGATACAGATACATTTCTCATCACGAAAATATACAATTAATTCTTATATAGCAAATAGATACAGATACATTTCATATAGTCACAGCTGCAACTTCATTTTGTACAGTGACAGATACAGATACTTAAAGATACAGATAGTTGTGCGAATGTAAAACCGTTTGAAGCTTAGACTTACAGCCTGGGAGTCCAGGAATGGGCTACAGTCGAACAGTTGCAATAATATTCAATACTAGAAATCAATTTCTACAGCTGCACAGCTGCAGGCGATAATTCTTAAAATTTTTATTGGATATACTACATATATTTATTGCTGAAAAATTTTACACTTAATGCAACATTTTGGTGGGAAGCAAAAGGTATTAAATTGTGAACTTTAACTGACTCACGATATGTGATTAATTAACTAAAATAAAAACTAATGAAAATGTATCGAAAACTAAATATGGTTTTATTATATCTGAATTATTTTGCCAATTCCAAGCTTATCCTTCTAATAAGAACAATAAGTTGAGGAAGCTGAGCAGTATTCCTCCTCGCTTCAGTGTGCTCAGTTTGTTCTATACAGCGATCTCTCCCTCTCTTAGTCTCTCCCTCTCTATCTCTCTCTCTTATACCCTCTCCTCTCCCTTTCTCTTTCTTTACTTAGTCAACTTTAGACTAATCTCATTGTCGACTGTCTTCTGACCAAACTATACTCCCTCTCTCTCTTTCTCTCTCTCTCTCTCTCTCTTTCTCTCTCTCTCACCCTCTATTTCTCTCCCTTATACCCTCTCCTCTCCCTTTCTCTTTCTTTACTTAGTCAACTTTAGACAAATCTCATTGTCGACTGTCTTCTGACCAAACTATACACTCTTTCCCTCTACTTCTCTCTCTCTCTCTCTCTCTCTCTCCCTGCTCTCGCCTGAGCAATTATCGCACGCCCCCGTTGCGTTGGCAAAAAAAAAGGATCACCAGCAGTCTGAAAGTCCTGCTGTGCCAAGCCAAACTGTGTCAAGTCCTTTTCCTAATTTTCCATTTTCGATTTTCCATTTGCCTGCCAAGGATACTTTATAAATGACACACGCGTCCGGGTCGGCACTTGATAAATGAAGCTGCGACTGTGCAGCCGAAGCCTGCAACCTGATAATGAATCCTTCAGTTGCTGTTGCCGCAGTTGCTGCAACAGTTGTTCCTTCTTTTTTTTTGGGAGTGAAAGTAGCGCCGGCGCTTCGATCCGTGTGGGCCAAGAGCCGGGCTGAAGCGAATTTCCGATGGTAACTGCAGATAGGCCAAGGGTACGAAATGTTTAATGAGAATTTTTCTGTTTTTTTTTTTTTTGGTACGGGCTGCGCTGTTGTGACTGGACCTCAGTTGTCAGGTGGTCCAATACCACGTAAGGGCGTGAGATAGGCAAAAAACAAAGCAAGCTAATGTGCAGCAGCAGAGGCTGACGTACGGAAAGATACCCTGTAGGCAGATGTGAGTTGTCAACAAGGATGGATATGATCAGAAATCAGTAAGCAGATATCGATAACTATCGATTTTTGTAAAAATTGATGTGTGTTTGAGATCGTTGCTACGACTTGAATATTATAGATGGGAAATATGCTACACCAGCTGTGGCTAGATATCGATAGTTATCGATGACTGAACAAATTGAGAACATCAAAATATCTAAACAGCGAAAATATGAAAATAATTTGAAATGTGCTTAGTATCTATAGTATTGTAGTTTATGCTCATATATACTAGCAGATATGCTGAAAAATAAAAGAATAAAAATCGATTATTATCGGTTTTCTAGCAATAGTTGTGTCATCGCTTAGCTGTAATAATTAGAGCTGTTGCTAGCTAAGTCAAGCAACCTTTAATGAGTCACTCGTTTAATAAATGAAATATGCTTAAATTACACAGATAAGATATCGATAATTATCGGTTTTTACTATATAAAATAAACAACAATAATTGCAAATTAAATATATTTGACTTGATTTGTTTTATATGTCATCTTTAGTATATTTTGCATATACAATATACACACAAAGCTCAAAGTAATGTATATAGCTATCGATATTTATCGATTTTCGAATAATTGAAGTTTTTTGATAGTATAAACTGAAAGTTATTATTACAATATATTTTAAACACAAGCAATTCAAGTCTATCTTATTTGCATAACCCATGAAATCTGTATAAATGAAACGAACTATTATAGTTATCGATTATTATCGATTTATAGCTCATATATGCTACTGATAAAATTTGAATTGTCTATATATATTTATCAGCCATCTGCAAAAAATCGCGCTCTACTTGAGTTTGCACAACTGCAAGTCTAGCCTACCCCTTTGAACATGTTCAATTAGTACAGGGTATCAAAGAACATACACCATGCAAAAGGTAATTAAATGCCATTAAAAGTTGAGCGCCGACAATGCGAGACAGAAGAACGAAGACAGAAGACGCAGTCGACAGGCAAAGTATCTGTTTATCTGCCGAATGCAGTGAGAGTGGAAGCATAACAAGTTGAAAAGAAGCAGCAACAAAAAAACGAGGAGGAGCAGACAAACACACACACACACACACACACACTATCGCACACACACTCACTCAGTTATGGCAAGGGCGTCTACGTGTTGGCTGCGATTAACATACAAAAGGATCTCGCGCGTTTTTGGAGCCGCCTTCTGCGCGTGCTTCTTCTTGCGCGCTCATCCACCAATCGGCATGAATCACACCAACAGCATCAGCATCAGCAGCAGCACCAACAACGGCACCACCAGCACCATTGGCACCACTCAGCGCTGCAGCCAACGCGTCGACATTTCAACTCAGCCAGCGTCGGCTTTTTTCTTTTTTCTTGTCTTTCTCTCATTTTTCTTTTCTTTGCGTTTCGTTCGGTGAGAGCTGCATTGTCATCTCTTCCGGCTTGGTCATAGATCTGTCTACGGAAATTTGATGCTCGCCAGGCTGACCACAGACAACGTCAAGTGCAGCCAGGACAATAGCTAGGACAATGGTCAACAGCTACTTAAGCAGCCTTTGGCGCCAGTTGCCCCGAGAGAAGCAACAGCAGCAGCAAAGCCACAATGTCTGGCAACGCTTAAGTTGCCAGACGTCGCGATCATTAGCGACGCCAGTGGACACTGGACACTGGGCACGTTGTCAGCTTTGCAGTTGCAGCATATGTACAAGAAAAGATTCAGCAAGAGATACAAAACAAGACACGAGGCTGAAACAGATTTACAACACACAAAGCGAATGCCACGCACACAGCACAAGAATTGTATGTGTGAGTGTGTGTGTGTGTGTGTATGTAAGTGATGTATTAAGCAGATCAATGCTGCTTCCCTAGATAGAGGAACTAATTTAAGGTAGTTAGCTTCAGAAATTGTACTCAGACTAAAACAGATTACGTTCTTTAGTAAGATAACGTCAATTTAAGTATAATTCAACTGACAATGACAATGACAATGACAATGACAATGACAATGACAATGACAATGACAATGACAAGGACAATGACAATGACAATGACAATGACAATGACAATGACAATTACAATGACAATGACAATGACAATGACAATGACAATGACAATGACAATGACAATGACAATGACAATGACAATGACAATGACAATGACAATGACAATGACAATGACAATGACAATGACAATGACAATGACAATGACAATGACAATGACAATGACAATGACAATGACAATGACAATGACAATGACAATGACAATGACAATGACAATGACAATGACAATGACAATGACAATGACAATGACAATGACAATGACAATGACAATGACAATGACAATGGCAATGACAATGACAATGGCAATGACAATGACAATGATAATGACAATGACAATGACAATGGCAATGACAATGACAATGACAATTACCATAATATTGCTAATCAAGCATTTCATGCGTAATACGTTTCAGTTGAACCTCTTAACTTGACTTCATTACTCAACAACAATTTAGATACGTCAAAGATAATGGGGTATATAAGCAACATAAATACATGTAGAACCAGTAAGATTACATGCACAGCAAATAGTAAATATTTTTTAGTTGTTCGTTTTCCAACTCTGAAATCCATTAAGAAACCGCATTTGCTGCGGCCAAAAGAGAGAAAAAGCAGCCAAGACAAAAAGTAGTCGAACGTTCAGTTCAAGGCAAGAGCAAAGGCAAAGGCACAGGCAAAGGCGGCTCCACCTACCCAGGGCCAAGTTGGCCAGCGTCGTTTTGGCTGGCTTGCAGCACCTGCTGGCCAACAGCAACAACAACGACAGCAAACGAGGTCTGCTGCAACCTTTTGTGGCAGTCACTTTGGCTGCCTCGAGTCGCGGGTGTGTCAAGTCATCTCCACAAACAGCGGGCGGAAGGCAAAGACAGAGGCAAAGGCAGAGGCAGAGGCAAAAAGGCAGTTGAAATGCATTTAACTGTTTGCATTTGTATTGGTAGCTAGTGCCATTCAGCTGTGCGCGTGCAAGCGAGATAGCATGTGTCATACCATTTCGGCCCTGCTGCTTTTTACCTCTTGCCAACCAATAAAATTATACTAATTCTTGACTTTTTGATTTCATTTTGTGTTTGTTGTTAAGGATTTCGTTACCTAAACACACACTCAACTGTCTCTCTCTCTCTCTCTCTCTGTGTGTGTGCACACTAAAAAGTGTGCATTGGCTCTCGCTCGCACCTGGTGCCGTGTCGTATCGAGCAACGATCACGATCTGGCATGGTCCCTCCCTGGCTGGCCCTGGCCCCAGGAATTTTGTGCGCCTCGCATTGCGAGACAGTTTGGTTTTATACTCGGCTCATTGCGCGCGTGCAACTCCCCGAGCGAAGAGTATTTCCAATTTCATTTTATTTTTTGTTGCTATTTCTTTACTACTTTATTCGATGTTCACCTGTGCAACACGGCATTGGGTGGCGAGACGCTTTGTTTATTGTTAAAGCTGCAAATTTACAGGCAAAGTAAGTAGCAAATAAAAGGAAAGCTTAAGCCCTAAGAAAAAAACTTACTAGGCTTAAGCTTAAAAGATAAATACAAATTTTATAAACAATTTTTGAATTTATTCCAAGCTGAATTAAAAAACTAGAAAATTATCAAATCATTTTTATGAATTAAAAATTATACAATAAAATAGTTTTCCAAGCTTTAAAAATTATGAAATAAAATACATTTCATAATTTTAAATTCTCTCTTTTAGCTTGAAATATCTTTGAAATTTGTATAAAATGTTTATAAAATATAATATAATGAAAATATGAATGACAAATATTTTATTAAAAATCTTATAACAATTTTTAAATGATTTTTATGCCATGGTGAAATATCTTGAGAAATATTTTATTTAAAATTATATATTTAAATATATAAAAACATAAAAAATTAAATTAAAATTAAAATTAAATTTTTATATTTAACTGAAATTAAAAAAAAAGCAAAACATTTCTAAAGCCTTTTTAAAGTAATTATAAAATATCTGGCAAAAGATTCCATAAAAAGAAATTGTTTGAAAAGGTTTCAATCTGTTTTATGCAGTGCTGATATAGCTTGACATAGAATACATATATATATATAATTTGTCTATATAATATTTTTTATAAAAATAAATTTATATAAACAAATTACCTAAAGCCCTAAATGACGTTTTTAAAGCTTAAAATAGGAAGCATTTAGTATATAAAAAATTTAAAAAATTATAACAAATATGAATATATTAATCAAATTATAAATAAATAAATAAAAATTAAAAAATATATTCAAGTTCCTATTCAAACTAAATCAAGCTGAATTTGGAGATGTTGTGAAATAGATAGCAAAACTTTTAAACAACTTATAAAACTATATATAATTTTAAATTTTGTTCAAGCTGTGGAATATTAAGCAAATTGTTATTGTTATTTATATAGTGCTAGAAATTGAATGTGAATTTTTTATAGTTTTGCCTATAAAATGAACACACTTTAAAGGCACTCAACTTAATGGGAATACTTTATTTAAATATAAACTTTTTATACATTTTTTTGATTTTCAATATTAGCTTTTAAGTAAATGTTTATTTCACTCATAGTCTTTACAGAGCTCAAATCTTTAGCTTAAGTTTCTCAAAATTTCACATAAATTCTTAAGGTGTCCTTCTTTTTTAAGTCACCCTTCGCGAAAAGCTCAAGCTCAAGCTCAAGCTCAAAGAGCTGAGCCAGCAATTGACTCAATTAGTGTGCGAGTGCGTGTGAGTGTGAGTGAGAGTGTGTCGCGCGCCGCTCAGTTTTTTAGCTCAATTGAAAAACGAATCAAAAGAAAAGAACTCGTTCGGCGCACGAGTGAGCGACTCAGTCGAAAGCAAAAACTGACGACGCGCTGGCTGCCAGTGGCAAAGGGAGCTTCAGACGAGATGGATGCGTGTATGATCATAATCAAGCCAAATAATGATCAATGCCAGCAACAGTAAAACTTGCAAAGCACACAAGTGAGAGCGAGTGAGCGAGAGAGAGAGAGGGAGAGCGCGCGCACAGAGAGCGAGTTGCTGTGCGAGCGAGCATGAGTGAGCGCGCGCCTCGTTTTCACTCAGCGACAAGACGAGGCGAAACGAGTCGACTGAGAGCCGAAGAATGCATTCGGCGCGAGTCGACGGGCGCGTCTTACCTGTAACTCGAATCAGGTAGAGGCAGACAGTAAGGCGTTAGTCGTTCCACAGCGCTGATCGAGTCGAAAACAATTTTGATACTTTGGTCCCGACGCCAACAACTCTAAGAAAATGAAGCAACAAAAAACTGTGAACTGAAAATTTGGCGTAAAAAATTTTAAAAAAATTTTAAAAATATATAAAAAATACAAATTTTGTTGTGCGTGTGTGTGCGAGTGTGTGTGTGTGTCATCTAAACAAAAGATACAGCTGCAGATAAAGATCAAGATAAAGCTAAAGCTAAAGCAAAAGTATCTCAAATGTGAAGTGCAACAACAAAATTTGCGTTTCTCACTTTGCATAATTTTGTTGTGTCTGTGTGTGTTTTTTTTGTCGGCCTTTTGTTGTTTTACTATTTGGAAAATATGTGCTTAACTGTGCCGTCAGCAGAAACGACAACAACAACAACGACAACAACAATGCGCTGTAAAGCCAAAGCGCAAATTGAATGTAAAAAAGTTTGAAACAATCACAAAAAAAAAACAAAAAACAAAAACCAAAAACAAACAACAACAAGAAAGTGGTAATGCTTAAAGTATCTCACAGATACTTAGCTGCTGTGTCATGTGTCCTGACAACAACAACTACAACAACAACAACAACAACAAACACACACAATCAGTGCACTCGGCGGCTGCGCCTGCGCCTCGAATGCGGCAATAAAATTTTCAACAAGAATTTCATCTATTTCATCTACAATTATCGCAAGCGAAAAGCGAACAACAAACACTGAGATTTACAAAGAGACAAACATACATACGTACATGTATGTATAAAGCTATATATATATATATTATATATATATTAATATTTATCAAAGATTTAACAAATATTGAAGCAAGCGTGATTTATTTGTTGCCTACGGTAGCCAAGCAGAAGAGCTAAAAAAAACAGCTGTAAATTGTGCAAATATCTAACAAAACATATAAAAAAAAGTAAAAAGAAAACCAAAGCAACAACAACAATAACAACAACAACAACAACAACAATTGCAGCTGCGATAAGACGTTGCGTTGTCATAAATCTATTAAGTGTCGCAGAAGGGGATTGAGTGTCGAGGCAATCCATCAAAATACGCGGCTTACTTAAATTAATATAGCTCAAGAAATCAAAGAAAAAGTAAATATATATATATATAAATTGATATACATATATATATGTATATATATCTAAGAGCATATATATATAGAGCGAGAGACCCAAACACTTCACACTAGATTTCGAGTTATCCGAAAACATAGGAAACTTTATAAGACTGAGGTGAGTTTTCATTTGGTGCACACACACACTCTCTCTGTCTCTCTCTCTCTCTCTCCCTCTCTCTCTCTCTCTCTTTCTCTCACCCACACACTGCCCTGCCAAGTGCCTGCCCTCGCGCTATTTACCTTTAAGCTTAGGTCAAACTTTACTCAACTTTGTTAACTGTGAGAACTGCACACACACACACACACACAGGCATATACCCTCTCTCTTTCACACACACACACTCTTTGATCCCTTGGCCAATATGCATAATCGCTGGGCTACAATTTCACATGATACCAAAATTCATTTGATATTGGAAAATAAGAAAAGAAGAAAAAGCAAAGAATTTGACTTTGGACAGGGCAAACATGTTTTACATAACTCTTGCAGGTGCTCAATTGTAGAGTGCATTACACTCTTATGCATAAGATATAGAGCATTTGTTAGTATTTACAAAATATTAACTAAATGGCTTGTGTATACCCTATAAACTGCTTTAGGCTAAGTTGGAGTCTATAAAATCTAAATAAAATTTAAAATAATTAAAATTCTTATGAGAACTATTTCAATTTTATTATTGATAACAGCTTTCTAACATGACAAACAAAATATTTCCTATACAAAATTGAATCTGGAATCACAAACCAAACACAATTTCTGCATTATTCTTTATCTACTTGTAACTAGTCTACACACTTGCCACGCCCTCGCACATAATCTTGATACATCTGATTTACCTTAGATATCAATTTTTGACTAATATCTGTTCGCTTATTCGAAGAGCACTAATATGCCATTTACAATTAGTTAGCGAGCATCATAATCTGTCTAGAAGTAGTTTCATTTGTTCCGAATATATCACGAAGATAACAATTTCTTTATGATATTTCTTTTGTTATTGTATTTATATTTTAGATTTTAATATTTCTTTTTTTTATTTTAATTTGAAAATCTTTTTCTTTTAATTATTTATAATTCATTTAATTTTTTAATTTATTTATCCATTTTATTTATATTTTTATAAATATATAGAATATAAATAATTTTGATAAATATTTTGTATATTTTTTATTTATTGTATTAATTATATTTATTTTTTTAAATCTTTTTTTATATATAAATAATTAATATATTTAAATTAATTTTTATTTTTATTTATAAATATTAGTAATTATTAAATTTATATTATTTTTTATTTAATTATTTGTAATTAATAAATTTATATTCATTTAAATTTTTATTCATATATTGATAATTAATAAATTTTTATAAATTTTTATTTTTATTTATATATTTATAGTTAGTAAATTTATATTTATTTTGATAATTAGTTTTATTTATTTATATTTTTATATTTATGTATATACTACATATATTATTTATATGCAACTATTTGCATTTATTATACAATATTTATGCATAAATTTTTATATAGTTTATATTAAATTAAAATCTTTTTCTTCTTCTTTTTGCTTTGCTGCTACTGAGCTCTGATAATGCATAGATTGCTAAGAAGTTATATTTATAAAAAAGCTTGCTCATTTAATTATAAATATATGATATTTTTATGCATTATAAAAAACTATTCCAACTAAGCACGTACTCTTAAGTTTTTTAAAGAATTTTTTATGGAGTTTATGCAGCTCACAACAAAAAAGTTTAACTCAACACATAAATTTTATTTATATATTTTTGTGCGTTATATTTAGCGAGTTTTTGTTATATGTAAATATGATATGACATATATAACTATTCTTAAATATATATAAAAATAATTCTATATATCATATCACTTCTCTATTCACTTAGGAGTACTAAAACTCCATTCTATAATCTTCCACCTAAAATTATCGAAAATATTTCTTATCTTCATTCTTCTTCAGTCATCAAGAGTTGAGTTTACTTAGCATAATACCAATCTTCAATCTCACTTCAATTCCCATATTTTTTATGATTCCCAGCTTCCTTTCATATAAAATAGTTTTACAACTTAGTGGAAATCCCATGGCCTTAGCCCGAGCTCGATCAAAATATTTTCACGCAAGCAACTCTCATAATATATCATAATCGTAATAGACGCCCAAGCCAGATTCCGGGAATTGGCCGACAACACAGTGCCGTAGAGTGTGTGGCTGTGTCGGCAAATGCCCACAAAGGACACGTCGAATGTCCTTTGGCACATAAATTATCAGCCAAAAGACATAATATGAATTGTATTTGGCTCTGGCCTCATTGTAGCCATGTCTGTTTGTATCTTTGTATCTTTGAGTGCACATTGTGCTGACTAGCTGCCTGTGTGTGTGTGTGACACACTTGGCTATATGGTCTACTATATCATCTATTGCCCAACCGGAAAGCAACAGAAAAAAATTTGTCATTTGGCAAAAATTATAAAAAAAATGTTTTTGAAATATACAAAAAAATAATAGTAATAAAATATATGAAGTAAGCTTAATGAAATTTGAGTCAAATGCTTAGCCGAGTTATTTTTTTTTTTGCGCTCTTGAATGACAGCTGGGAAAAGCCCAGTTTTGCGCTCAATAGCGGAAAACCCCCCGGAAATGCCAGCAGGTATGCGACTCCTGCTCTGAATCCTCCTGCCTCTGCTGCTGCTGCTCCCACTGCTCTTTCGTTTGTTCTGGGAACATATCAAAAACTGAGCATAGACAAAAACAAATTATGAAAATTTCATAATGCATTTCGATAAGTCAAAACGTCTAATGCATAATTATGAAAATTTTCATTCAGCCGCAGGCGCCTTTTTCTTATCGAAGATCTAGACGGAGTACAAAAAAACAAAAAATAAAAGACACCCCCCAGCGTGTGCCAACTAATTCGAATCGAAATGTTCTTCTAGGTTTTTTTTTTTTTTTTTGAAAATTCCTTTGCCGCCTCGTTTTAGATAAGATTTTAATCTTTATGTGAAAAACAACATGTAATTTGTTGTGCGTGTGTGCGTGTGTGTGTGTGTGTGTGTGTGAGGGGCACGTAGACCTGCTGAAGGTGCGCCTAGGCAACGGCTACGGGGCTCATCTTTGAGATAAAATCTCAACAAATTTATAGCCCATAAGAAAAAAAAAAGAAACTAGAAATCTATATAGAAAAATACTTTTTAATAAATAATTTTCATAAATTTTCCTCAACGAAAAAGATAGTGAAAATGCAGGAAATTCTTGATTGAACAAATGCCGCCAGTGTATAAATCAAAAAAGGGGCGATAAGTTCGTCTTACATGAAATATTGAAAAATGACGAAAAATTATGACGGGGCCCCGTTTGGCTTCTCTAATTTCCCCGCCAAACACCCCACTCTCTCGCACAGGTGTGTGTATGTGTGTGTGTGTGTGTGAGTGTCTGTGTGTGTGTGTGTTTGATTTGTATTAAATTTCTAAGCGTAGACACAAATCGCTGCTGCATACCGCAGATCGTGTGTCAGCACCGAAAAGGTGCAATGTCCGACGCGATTGCAACACCACAAAAAACCGCTCAAAAATGAGTCGCGCTCTCTCGCTCTCTCTCTCTCTCTCTCGCACTCACTCTCTCGCTCTCTCACTGTGTGTGCGTGCGTCAGCCAATGAGCCACAGTTCAGTTCAGTTCTTCGTATTGTTGCTGGCAGGACGCACGCACCTTTCGCTGGCCATAAAACTGCGCTTAAGGAAGCTGCTGGCTACCTGACCAACAACTAAAACAACAACAACAACAACCACAACCAGAAATTCACTCAATCTGCTCTCACACTCAAAGCGAGAGCGCGCAGCCGCAAACGCATTGTGTGTGTGTGTGTGTGTGCTCTCTGTATGCATGTATATATATAGTCATCTCGCTCTGGCGCATTGCGCACGCGCTACACAATTGAGTGAGTTGAGTTTTGAGTGGCTGGCGCTGCCGGCTGCCGGCTGCGCTGCCGGCGTCGTTTTTAACCCTATCGACAAATGCTTAACGAAATTTCCTATGTTTTTGTATCGTTTCAGAGTTGCAAGCGACCATGCGCGCATGGCTTCTACTCCTCGCAGTGCTGGCGACTTTTCAAACGATCGTTCAAGTTGCTAGCACCGAGGATATATCGACCAGATTTATCGCAGCGATAGCGCCAACAACAACAACAACAACAACGACAACTAAGGCCATAATCAATACTAAAACAACAACAACAACAACAACAGCATTAGCTAAAGCATTTAAGCCATTCAATGAGTTGCTACTCAACAACAACAACAACAACAGCAAGAGCAGTGATAGTGATATTAATATGAAGCAGCAGACAAAAGCCGTTGCCTTAAAACAATTTAACAAAGTGCATAAAACAAGAACAGACCAATTAGAATATTCCAAAAATTCCAAAAATAAGCATAAACAGCATAAGCATACTAAATCAACTAACAAAATGGCCAAAAACCAGCCACAACAACAACAACAACAAACACACACAACAACAACTACAACAACAACAACAACAGCAGCGCCGCCCACACAAGTGTTTGGACACGCCCCCCCATTTGAGAGCACGGACAGCGTTTTGGGGGAGTTCGAAGTGCCGGGCATTGCGGATGCAATCATCGTCGAGGACGAACCAGCCACCTACAGCAGCAAAGAGATCATCAAGGACAAGCTGAAGCCGGATCCATCCACTCTAGTCGAGATCGAGAACAGTCTGCTCTCGCTGTTCAACATGAAGAGGCCGCCGAAGATCGATCGATCCAAAATCATCATACCGGAGGCCATGAAGAATCTCTACGCCCAGATGATGGGCCACGAAATTGATTCCGTGAATATACCCAAGCCGGGACTATTGACCAAATCAGCGAACACTGTCCGGAGTTTTACACATAAAGGTGAGTGCGAGTTAGTAAAGCATTCAAGTCAATCAACTATAGATTAATTTTATATAGATTAAATATAATATATATACTAAATACCATATATTACTGGAGAAAGAGAGAGCGAGAGCGGGAGAGAGAGAGAGGCAGAAGAAAAAGCTTTGGATTTAGCTTGGTTAGAAATACTTAGGACTTAGGACTTTTGACTGCCCTATATAACTCTAATCAATAGTTAAACTGGTAGTTAGAGCTTGGTATATAGCTAGCCTAGATATCTCTTTTAAGATATATATATAAATTATTTCATACCGATCTTAGTTCAATTGAAGTTTAATGGAAATATTCCTAGATAAAACAACTTTATGAAATATAGAAAAAAACATTCTTACATTAAAAAATATAGCATAAAATATTTTATATATTTTTTGTATTGGCTTTTACAATTTAATATATAAATTATCTATTTCAGAATATTTCTTTCAACTAAACAAATTGCCATAAATTACAAAACTATAATAAAAGCTTCCATAAAGTCAAGCAGCTCTAAAAATGTCGAACAGAATTCAATATATAATTAATATATATTATAAAATAATTAATATATATTATAAACAGCTGAGTTCATAAAAATAGTAGTGCACCTGAAATGTTGGACAGCAACATTTTGTGATAAGCATAATATTTGGAAAACAATTTAAAACGAGTATTAGGATTTATAGGAGTTTATATATATTTGTTTCATTGTCTATTTCTATGAACACAGCTGTATATTAAGTAAATTAATTCAATTTTTTTATATACATTACTTTGAAATCTTTTGTTTAAAATTTTTTTTTAATATTCAAATTTTTTTAAAATTTTTTGATTATTTATTTTAAAATTTTTATTAATTGAAAATACAAAAATTACAAATTTTAAATAAATATTATTAATATTTAATCAATTAATTAATCATAAATTAATTTAAAAATCCTATGACAACTGCATTATAAAAGTTTTTTGAATATTTAAATAATTAAAATCTTGCTGAAAATCATATATAAAATATTTTTTAAAAATTCTTTTTTAATTTGATAACTTCAAGCAGAGACACATTAGGATTTCTAGGCACAAATTTTGTCTGGGTACTTAAAAATTGTTCAAAACATAATATTTAAAGCATTTCTTAACAAATCGCTACAAATTTTAAATTTCTGGAATTGAAATCTACTTCAAACTCAGAATTTTATAAATATATATAAATATAATATAAATATAAATATACAAATATAAATATATATATATATATATATATATATATATATAAAATTTCTATATTGGAGAAGAATAGCTTTATATACATATGTATATCTAAGAAATTACTGCAAACATCTTAAATTCTTACTACTTAGACAAATTAAAGGTGTTAAGACGAATTCAAAATTTCATTTTGTTGCTAGAGATCTTATATATACTTCAGATCTCTAGCAACAAAATGAAATTTTGGATAAAAACAAACACAATAGAAATAATTATTAATATTATTAATAATTAGAAATAATCTAGGAAGTCTATCAATGTATATGTAGAAAGTCTTAGCCACTTTGCAAACTTCCTTTAAAACTTCTGCAGCTAAATAGTGTTCAAATATGAGAAATCTCATATCTCTAAGAGAATTCTGTTAGCTGTCGCAAAACTCTATTGCGACCTGTTTTGCACCTGCTTGCCGTGTGCCGTGTGGCAGTTGGCTTGCACTGTCGCCCGCACTTCAAATGTGAATTTGAGCAACGCGTACTTTCCGCTAGCAAAACGCGAATGAAGCGACGGCCAGGATTTTCCCTCGAAATTGTAGTTCATCTAAGCGATTTGCATACCTGCCCAAAAGCAACCCCAAAGCGACACCTTCAATACCTATACAGGTATCTCTCATCATTCACGCAAGCGTTGAGAAATCACGCGGAAATTCCGCAGCTTCAAATGAAAGGACAACGCAGCCCAGGTAAACCTCTCTCTCTCTGTTTTTCGCTCTCCTGTGTCCTGGGTTACCTGTGCTGTTGGCCGCAAACTCTTAACCCAAATGTGACCTTGAAATTTTTCCTGAGAATTACACCCGGAACGTTTAGCGCATGCGCCAAATGGCTTTTATATTGTGTTTGTAAAAATAACAATTATTATTAAAGCGTATTTCGCATTATTTTCCACAGGATTAGAGGGGATGAACAATAAAGCAGTTAGGCTAGATAGCACACATATATACACACACACACATCCATATATAGACATACATACATATATCAGGTAGCACTGCCAAGTGTCTAAAGCCAAGTGTCTAAGCCGTGCTCGAGTCTCGTTTTGGTCCTTGGTTTGCGTTGCTCGTCCTGCGGCTCACAGCGTTTACGACTCCTTTTGCTTCGCCTCCTTTTGTTTCGTGGTACTTGAGAGTTCTCTCTCTCTCTATCTCTCTCACTCTTCGTCTTCTTCCTTCGTTTTCGATTCAAATTAAGATTTGCGCCTTGCACCTTGCGGCTCGCTCACGGTGGGTGGGTCAGGTCTTTTGCAGCAGGCGCCAGTCGTAAAAGTCGGCTACGACAAAGGTAAACGCTAGACGAAGGGAGACGTGTGGGAGAGAGTGGGATAGAGAATATGAGAGCGAGCGAGACAGACTGTGCGAGTGGCAGAGCCTTAGCAACATCGTCTTGTGCCATGGGAATGTGCAATTTTTCCTAGCTCACATTTGCTTAGTATTTATTTTAGTATATTTGGTATATTCTTTTAGTATATTTATATTTTATATTTTACTTTTAAGATTCCTATACTCAAATCTAATTTCTATATATTTCTTATATTTTTATTTATATTAAATTCATTTGTATTTGAACTTTCTATATTCTTTGGGTACAGCAGCAGCTAAACTTCTGTGATATTTTTTTTTCAATTCTATTTTCCTCCTTCTATGATTCAAATTTTTCAATGTTATCATTATATATTATATATGTATATATATTATATATTATATTTTGAAAGTAAAATTCCTGCCTTATCATTTCTTCTTCTTGATCATTTTTTATAACTTATCTGAGTATATTATTTTATATATAAATCCTGAAGTCTTGTTTTAAATATTTCATTTTTATAATTTATCTGAGTGTATTTTATATATAAATCAGACTACCTAAATATGTCTTAACTCTTCTTCTTTTTCATAACTTCATAACTTTTCTTTATCTTTCTTTTGCTATATCATTCTGAAATCCTTTTTCTACTTCTAATTTATTTTTTTCATATTCCATTTTATTTTCTATATAGTTTTTTTATACCCTGAACCCATTGAAAATGGGAAATCAGGGTATAATGTTTTTGTGAAAATGTATGTAACAGGCAGAAGGAGACATGGCAGACCCCATAAAGTATATATATTCTTGATCAGCTCGACAAACTGAGTCGATATAGCCATGTCCGTCTGTCCGTCCGTCCGTCCGTCCGTCCGTCCGTCCGTCCGTCCGTCCGTCCGTCCGTCCGTCCGTGTGAACGCAGTGATCTCGCAAACCACAAAAGCTAGAGATCTGAAATTTGAAATGTATACTCGTGTATATCCTACGCAGTACGAGTTTATCTTTTTTTTTCGATAACTCATCCCATTTCCTTATTATCGATAAAAATCGATAACTTTTCTTTGTTTTTGAATACCGTTATAGCTATAGATTTCAGATTTACTGTGTGTATCCGTGTAATGAATACACACATTTTGCAATTTTTGGATTTTGGATACCACGCTCCCTTCCCCCCAAATTTGAAAAAAACGTATTTCAAATACTAGAGACTTGTGCTTTGGCAAATACATACATATGAATGTCATTATTACGCTGTAAAAGTTTGATTACGAAAGTCCATCTAGAAGCAAACCTATTCAACAAATAAGTTTCCAAAATATAGCCCATACTGCAGCCCAAGCGCTGCCCGCGCGCAGTCGCTGCGTAAACTGCGCAGTAGCAGAGAAAGTGCTTGTGCGTGCGTGTGCATGTGCGTGTGTGTGTATGTGTTGTTATATGTGCATACATATATATAAAAGAAGCGTAAAATGATTTGAATATCGCATCTTCACAGGGTTCAGGGTATCTCTTAGTCGAGCAGTCTCGACTAGAGCACTCTTACTTGTTTATATATATATATTTTATTATATATATTATGTTAGTTATGGCAATTTTTAATTATTATAAATTATTGTATATTGTATACATACTTTGAAGACGCTCTTCTGCTTTTCTATATTAATTAATTGTTTTCATAATATTATGTTCATCATAAAATTTTGTTTTCCAACATTTCAGTCGCACTACTATTTTTATGAACACAGCTGTATATATTGTAAATATATTAAATAACATATATTATATACTACAATATATATAATATATGTTTTATAGGCAGTTCCAAAGATTTTCAAATGATTTTTGATCATATATAGATTTCTTTAAGGTGCAGTTCCTAAGCTCAGTTCCTTCTTCTTCTTCTTTAAAGTGCAGCTCCCAAGTTCCTCTTCCAACCTTTTATGTAATTTTGTTTACTATTGTATATAAAATGCCTATTCTATTCCTTTTCCTACTCCTATTCCTATCCTATTCCTATTTCTATTCCTAGTCCTATTCCTAATCCTATTCCTATCGTATTCCTATTCCATATTCAATTTCTATAATTTGCTTTTCTCTACTATATCTTTTAACTGTCATTCTGGAACACCTTTGCTGATTCCTTCCTCGGATTATATTTTCTATATTTGTGGTTCACTGTACTACAGTCGTTTCTTAAAGTTCTTCTTTCAATTCTTCTATTCAAATAGAATTTTTAAATGTTTTCTCTAATATTTATTTCTTAACTGCAATTCCTTAACTCTTAATCAGTTGACCTCTTCAGATTAGAATTTCTATAAATTTTGCTTTTACTACATCCAATTCTTAAGAGTCATCTTCAGACTCTTGTACTGAAATATTATTTCTATATATTTCTTTCTCTGCTAAATCTTTCAATTCTGATTCATAAACTTCTTTTCTGATTGTTTTTTCTAATTATTATATCTATTTCTAATTATTATATCTATATCTCTGATCTGAAATTCTCTAACTCTTCATCATCTTCCGCCTTCATTATTTGCAGATAGTAAAATCGACGATAGATTTCCACATCATCATCGGTTTCGGCTGCACTTCGATGTGAAGAGCATACCCGCCGAGGAGAAGCTGAAGGCCGCCGAGCTGCAGCTGACACGATCAGCGTTGAGCGTTAGCCAGGCGGTGAATCGGACGCGCTACCAGGTGCTCGTCTACGATATCACGCGCGTGGGTGTGCGGGGTCATCGGGAGCCGAGCTATTTGCTGTTGGACACGAAGACAGTGCGGCTGAATAGCACCGAGACGGTGAGTCTGGATGTCCAACCGGCCGTTGATCGGTGGCTGGCTACACCGCAAAAGAACTTCGGCCTGCTGGTGGAGGTGCGCACGATGCGCTCCCTGAAACCGGCGCCGCATCATCATGTGCGTCTACGCCGCAGTGCGGACGAGGCGCACGATGAGTGGCAGCACAAGCAGCCGTTGCTCTTCACCTACACAGACGACGGGCGGCACAAGTCCCGTTCGATTCGGGATGTGGGCGCCCGGGAGGGCGGCGGCGGCGGCAGCGGCGGCAACGGCGGCGGTCGCAATCGTCGCCATCAGCGACGCTCGCGTCGCAAGAACCACGAGGAGACCTGTCGACGGCATTCGCTCTACGTGGACTTCCAGGATGTGGGCTGGAGCGATTGGATTGTCGCGCCGCCCGGCTACGATGCGTACTACTGCCACGGCAAGTGTCCGTTTCCATTGGCCGATCATCTCAATTCCACAAATCATGCGGTCGTCCAGACCTTAGTCAATAATATCAATCCAGGGAAGGTACCAAAGGCGTGCTGTGTGCCCACGCAGCTGGAGGGCATCTCGATGCTCTATCTCAATGACCAAAGGACAGTTGTGCTCAAGAACTATCAGGATATGACAGTTGTTGGCTGTGGCTGTCGATAAGCCGCAGCAACAGAAAGAGAGAGAGAGAAAGAGAGAGAGAGAGAGAGCAACAGAGAGAGAGCATCAAATGCTGTTTGGTTCCAAGCCGTCAATGCTTTAAACACAACGCAAACAAAATGGACTGAATATTTGAATTTTAAGTGTAAATCGTAGACTTTAATTGTATGTAGAGCGAAATGCAGCCACCACAAGCGAGCGACCAGCCCCAGCCCCAGCCTCAGCATCCCCGCCTCCCAGCAGCCGCCGCCGCCGCCTCTGTCACTTTCCACAGCCAGGCTTTGGAAATGTTGCACAGAGCCAAACGCCGAGACGCAAGCAAAACAACTGTAAATAGCCGCACCCCACCACGCCCCCCACGACCCCTACGCCCCCACGCCCCACACCCCTAGCAGTCAACAAACAAAATGCCATAGACCGCACTTTGAGATACTTTTGTATCTTGCTGAATTGAACAAATTGTATAGAAAAGCTAATGCTAAGCTAAATATATATGTAAAAAAAACCGAATCAGGCTAACGAAAATGTCCTGAAATTATTATAAAATATATATATGTACTAAAAGCTAAATATATATATATTTATATATATATATTGAGCTTGCAGTGGTATTCAAGTTCGTTCCCCAAAACTAAGTGTAAAATGTATCATAAAACCAAGCTAAACACTTATTAACTAAATGAAAAGTTAAAACTAAAGTTAAACTACAACTAAAACCTAAATTAAATATAAACAAAAAACAAAAATTGAAAAAGAAAAAAATAACAAAAAAAACTATCGTTTATTGTTATGCGTTTTAAGCTAAACTCGAATATAATAATCGTATGTTAAATATACATAAATTAATCTAGCATTTAATTTATTACATTTAAGCAGCATGTTGGAAAAAATTATTAGTAAAAAGTAAAAAAAAACACAAAAAAAAAGAAAGTACTCGAAAAGCAAATATCGAAACGTAATTGCGCCTGGCATATAAGGAGCGCGCCATTTTATTTTGTAATTTTCTTATAAATTTTTATTATTTTATTTATTTAAAAAACAATGCTGATGATGATGATGATGATGGTGATCATGATGAAGAAAGTTGAAAAAATATAAATGAAAAAATCGTATTAAAAAAAACATACAAAAACAATTTAAACGCTCTGACTTTTTATTCACTATAAATAGATTATAGATTATGCTCGAAATTCGCTGTTGTGCGATATCGAAAAGTCTTCGTAGCATGCCGAGGTGAGTAGCTTAACAACAGCCAAAATTCCCCCCTCACTATGTACCTTCGATAGCTCAGTTGGTAGAGCGGTGGACTGTAGACAGCGAAACACAAGTGTTGTGTAGATATCCATAGGTCGCTGGTTCAAATCCGGCTCGAAGGATTTCAATTTTTTTATTTTTTTATTTTTAATATATATTTTTTATAAATATTACAAGCTTTTACGATTTTTGAAATTATTTATATAACCAGCAAAAGAGCTGAAAATTATTTATAAAAAAAACTTTCAAGTAATTTTTCAAGCAAATTTAAATATAAAACAAATGAATTTAAATACAAATAAATAATAAATTATAGAAAACATTTGTAAGAAATAGAAAATATATTATTAGATAACATTTACCTAAAATATATATTTCAAGTATTTGTTACACCACACCTGCTGCTAGCCTAACCTAAAGAAGCCCCTTGCATTTCTTTAGTAATCTACAATTAAATTATAATCTCATATTGTTAATTAATTTTAAAAAAATTCACCTTGATCCTTCGAGCCGGATTTGAACCAGCGACCTATGGATATCTACACAACACTTGTGCTTCACTGTCTACAGTCCACCGCTCTACCAACTGAGCTATCGAAGGTCTATATATGGTGTGGACCCAATTGGGTTTAAAAATAGCTTTTGAAGACAATTTTGAAGACCAATCAGAGCAAGACAACAACAACAATTTCGATCACTTTAAACAAAAGCGAATGCAAATGCTTATCGCAGCATAAAAGCTAAGCGCAGCCCGCTGCTTGCTGCCCGATGCCCGTTGTCCGATGCCCGCTGCCCGCTTACCGTAGCAACGGGCATTACGTGTGCTGTCGATAAGATGATAGCGAGTGCGCGCGAACTTAAGCCCTCGCAGGTATTCCAGATAAACACTAAAACTCAACTATTGTGAATATAAAGAAATCACTCAATGTTCGCACTGATATTCGGATTTGAATGAAAAAACCAACGCGTGGCGCCTAATCGTAAACAGTTACCCAGAAACATGTTCGCCTCAGCACGGAAAGCTACAAAGTAAACAATGCCCCAAGAAATAAAATGTTGATGAGACTGAACTTATTAATGTATTTATTGTAAAAATACCTTGCTATGAAGTAAATAATAAATAGATGTCAAATCAAAAATTATAAAATATGTGGAAAGAAATATTTTAAAATTATTTATTTTTCCCATCTTAATGAAAAGTTTTCTAAGTTTGAAAAAATCAAATTTCACAAATTTCTTTAGAAATTTTTAAATTGAAAAATAAAAAATGTTTAAGATATATCATTTATATATTATAGTTTATATATATTTCATAATTGTACATTTAGAAAATTTTTGA
The DNA here is from genome assembly GCA_035045365.1 of Drosophila leonis. Classification (NCBI taxonomy): domain Eukaryota; kingdom Metazoa; phylum Arthropoda; class Insecta; order Diptera; family Drosophilidae; genus Drosophila; species Drosophila leonis. Next base: position 6,406,589 of record JAWNPC010000830.1, read on the forward strand.
AAAATTATGAAAAGTAAAAAAACAAATAAAATGAGTTTATAAAAATTTGTGTGTATAAAATGATATTAATATTGTTTAATTTATTATAAATTATATATTTGTTGTCCTTTTAAAATAAAATAAAGTAATAATATTTTATATAATATCAAAAATAATATTATTAAATTGTTTTTTTTATTTTCCTTAATATTATATACTTAATTTTTATTGCTTAATTTATATTATATTATTTTAATTATATAAAAAATATGTACAATATTCTAAATACTGAATTAATACCAAATTCTATATTTAGTATCTGTAAGTTATTTATAGAACACACGCATGGGTCACATGCACTCTGCAGTTGGCAAGCTCAAAGCTCGCAGCGTAACAATGAAAGCTCTCGATAGAAAACGCACTAATACAAATGCATTCACCAATACACAAAGAGACATCAAGGCAAATGATGCGCATCAATCAGCTGGCGATCTAAATATGACGCAACTTTTCTTATAGAAAAACTCGATTATTATATATGCTCGATTATTTATATATATACTATAATATAGCAAGTTGATAAGCCTGGGGATTGCGCCAGACAAGTAAATTGAGGTTTTTGTCACATAAACATATACATACATATGTATATATTTGAAGAAAACCAACTTGAAGCTATTTATAGAATATCTCAGAACAAAAACAAATAAGAATGTTGCGCGCGACTGTATAATACTCGCTCAAGGTGCAAAAGCAGTTGACCATATTCAAGAAATAATATCAAATAATATTTGTTTTCCATATATCATCAAGAAAATTTTGGTGTTCAACATTTCAGTCTCACTACTATTGTTCTGACCACAGCTGTATACGGAGAATCGAGGGTATCAAGGACTGTAAGCTCAAAATTTCAAGTCTCCAGCTTTAAAAGCGACTAAATGGCTTGCGTTCATAAGGACAGACGGACGAACGGACTATCGGAAGGACGGACAGATGAAGGGACGGCCAGATGGAAGGACGGACAGTCTGAGGCGCGGAGAGACAGTCAGACAGAAGGACGTATGGCAAGACGGACATTACACAAAACCAATATACTCTTATCACTTCGTAAACGGGCATATAAATTCTCTGCCAGTTCAACTCGACTAGAGACGAGCCAAGACAAGTTTCGAGTCCGTATGAGTCATGTTTGGATTTTATTTATTTACTGCTGCTTCTTCCACTTCTTCGTTTTTTATCAAGGTTCGGTAAATTAATTTATCCCGGTTCTGTAGTGCACTACAAAGTCAATTTTCGGCTCAATTAAATGACTCATCCGAGCAGCTAAAGATGCTGCAAGCCGAGCAAGAGACGCAGCAGTCGGAATTTCAGATTAGTTGCTAAATCAAATAAAACTAAGTACAAAATGTTGTCAGGAGAAGAAAAGGTGTTTGAAAATTTCCCGGAACTTGGCAATTTTTTTTTCTTTTTTTTTGTAGATTTTGACCAAGCGATAAGACGCCCACATACCAACAAAGTAGAAGAAGAAGAAAAACCAAAGATTCATTCAATCATCGCAGGAAATTGATACCAACATCAAGAGAGCAAAACCGAAAGGAGAAAAATAGAGAAACTCTTTAGATCGCTGCACTGCGATAAGCCGAGGGAAAAACTATTTGAGTCATTCTTAAAAAAATTATGAACATAACAAAGTTACCTGGCCGAAATTATGCTCTCTGGACGCGCCCCCCCGCCGGGCATGCTCACTGCGCCCTGGGCCATCGGACCTCGGCCCAAAAGGGCCAATCATTTTCTTATCTAACAAGACAGTTTGGGCAATCGATCCAATGTGCTATATATAAATATGTATGTATATATATGTATAGATACATACATACATATATATAGTTTCCTTCATCTTTAGCTCTCATACCTTGCTCAATGGATCACACAAATTGCCGCACGGCGCTTGGCTGTACCTCTTCCTTACATATTTATGTATGTGTGTGTATGTGTGTACCTGTGTGTGTGTGTGTGTGTGTTTTTGTCAGTAATTAACCGTAAGCTGTCAGTTTTTTCGCTCCGCTTACTACCTTTACTTCTACATAGTATATACATATATATTTACATATATAGATTAACTGATATTGCAGCATGCTGCTGGCTTGGTTACGTGATACCCTGTATTAAGTGTAGTTGGGATAGTATGACTTGATGCAAGAAATATTCTATATGCCCAAAAATCACTTCCAAATGATTTATTGACCTAAATTGAGCCAGTTTTTGTTATCGATATATATCGATTTTAGTTAAGAAGGCATTTTTGATAGTTTATATTCACTTTATATTTCAGAGTGTAGTCAGAATGCATGCTGCGACACTCTGTATACAGGCTATCTTCCGATGCTCATTCAATCTGTGATTTTAACATTATCGATAATTATCGTTTTTTTTTAAATAACAGTTTTCAGCCATTTTTGTTGCTTACTTGTCTATGAGTGTAAAAAAGTTAATGTAGCTCACTTCACTTACAGCTGTTTATAGGGTATTTATTTTGTAGTTCGATAACTCGTCATCATTGCGATAAATATGGAATTTTATGTGTATTTGATAATAGCAAATATTAGCAGAGGCAATTTGAAAATGATCTAACTCCACTTATATACAGGGTATTTTCTAGTCATACAAATTGAACGAAATTTTTAGCTGCTTGCTTAGATAACTTTTAATCTACATTGTTAATTTCATAATCCATAAATATATTTTGTAAGTCGCTTCATTTTCTAACCTCATACAGGGTATCTGGCAGTCAGTCACACTCAATTGGCACACGCTGTCTACTTCTAGTAATACAAAAACTATCAATATTATAAGCGAGATTAATTGATTTGATAAATCTTCATCTACATATATTGCTCAATTTATAGCCCAAAAATATATTAACAGCTGAAATAAATTATATAATATTATATATATAAATATATTTATATATAAATATTCATTTTAATACTCATTTCAAATTGCTTACAAAATATTATGTTTATCGCTACTATTTTACTGACTACAGCTGTGCATATTGTAGCTCACGCCCTGTTGGTAACTTCATACAGGGTATCTGGCAGTCAGTTACACTCCCACCACTCAGCTCACGCCTACTTGTTCTTTGTTTTATGACTTGTTGCCTTCTCTTTTTGTGTTTTTGGCATCCTAATTGGTTTGTTAAGTATCCCGCTCCGTCCCTCTGCGTCCCGCTCCGTCCTGCTGGCTCTGCTCTGTGTTCTGTTGGGACTGGGCCTCGTGTGTGAGCCGTCTCGCTTATCAGCGAACACTTTGCGAGGCGCCGCCGCTGGCTCAGTCGCTGCGGTAGTTTGCTCTAGGCCAGGCCAAGAAGCCAAGTGCCCACCTGCTGCCTGCTGCCTGCTGCCTCTTGCTTGCTGATAAGACAGCTCTAAAGATTCAGCTTTGTTGTTGCTCTTGCGTTGGGCGCGTGGTTGCTGCATGATTCACTTCTTGGCCACAGGCGAAGTCGCAGGCGCAGATGAGTCATGGGAGGCAGCGGGTTTCTAGGTGGCCCCGTTAATTGTCGCTGTGATAGCAAGGCAGCCGCCACTTTTTGTTTACATGCCTAAGCGCCGTTGTTTGATCTACCGAAATAACGAATCGACGAAAATCGAAGTCAAAAACAGCAACAACAACAGCAGCAGCAGCAACAACAACAACCATCGCCACGTTCATTGCTTGCGCTGCAAAGCTCTCTTATCATCTCTCGCTCGCACACTCACACGCTTGGCGCAGCTTTCGCTCAAGTGCGCGCGCACATACAAACACACGCACGCACAGGCAAAACGTTTTGATTTATTCAACGCTTGTTGTTGCTCTCTCGTTTGCTCGCTGATAATTCAAATACAATTCGCGTCGTTTGCTCATTTATGCGTTTTGGCGCTGGTTGCGTATTGACCTTCGATAGCTCAGTTGGTAGAGCGGTGGACTGTAGAGTGAGTTATGCTTGAAAGTGTAGACATCCATAGGTCGCTGGTTCAAATCCGGCTCGAAGGATCTTGTGAACTTTTTTGTTTCAATTTGTTTTTAAATTTTAATTAAATAATTGAGTTATATAAATATATTTATTTGTTTGAATATATGTATTAAATTGTTTTTTTTTTTGATTATTTATTTTTAGTGCTTTAAATAATTTTTTCGTATTGAAATTTGATTTTGTTGCGATAATTTTTTGGTATTAGTTTTAAGAAAATACTAAATAAATAATTAAGTAAATGAGTTAAAAAAATATTTTTTTATGTATGCTTATATACGAAACAAAATTTTTTTAGTTTTTTAGCATTTATTTATTTTGAATTTAATTTTATTGCTTAAAATAATTTTGTTTTATATTGAAAGTAAAAGCAAATATTATAAAAAGCTATTTAAATATACATTCCTTCATTTAGCTTTATTTTATAGGTCACATAATTAATTGTAAAGTAAACTATTTTATTTATTGATTAATTCATTCACATTTAACATTGAGCTCTTTAAGGTTAAAATTAATTTATATGGGTTACCCAGAGAAGGGCAACAATTGTATGCAGCTCAGTTTGCATGGTCAGACGCTACGTCACCCAGAGGGGCAGCCGGCAAACGTGCAACAAAGCCAACCCCAGAAAATGTCTGTCAAAAGTTGTTGCAGACGTCCTGCCGCTGTTTCGGCTGATGGTTTTGCTGACTGGTGGCTGCTTCTGCTGTTGCTGCTGCGGCTGCAGCTTCTGCTTGTGCTCCCAAACAGATGCTATCAATACATCATTTGCCTTTGTGCTGCTGTCACAAATTCATTCACCTGTTCTCGGCCAACGGCTGATGATGAAGCCGCAAACCTGGCCGCCACACAATTATATTGCGTTGATCTCCAATTAGGCTGTCGAAACTCCATTTACACTGCAACGGGCGTCCCATAAAATATGAGACTTGGCCTTTCATACACACAACCAAACAAAAAGGAGAAGAAGAAGAAGCAGAAGAGAGTAATAATAATAATAATAAGAAAAAACTCTTGCTGTGCTGTGCGAGTTGCAAGTCATCAAGGCATCTCCAGGCAACATCATCATCATCGGCAGGTTAAGTAAATACAAATATGAATGAATTGCTGTGCAGCTCTGACTGTGGATAGATGTGGATATGAATGTGAAGATCTGGATCTTGGCGAATCATTGTTGGAGTGGAGCACAGCTTGAGTGCAGGCGCTTCTCCCCTCCTGGCCTCACTCCCCCCTCTCGAACAGTTGCAGCTTTTTAGCCTTTGTCTCGTTTCAACAACTGTTTTACGAAAAGCAATTCGTGTAATTTGCTGCTCCTCAATGGAGCATGGGGCATGGGGCATGGAGTATTGGGCATGCGGTAAGTGGTAAGTGGAAGAAGCCCTAGGCATGCCTCGAGCTGCGCATTAATTAGTTCAGCACTCGTGGCTAGATACATTCTGCCAGCCACAGGCATTTCTTTGGCATTTGCATCTACATTTGCCAATCTAACGACGCTCCATGCCCAACAGAACTTAATACCCACAACTCTCTTTCATGCCATTGTTGAAATTCCAACGAGAAATGAGAAAGTTGTTGGCTGCACTGAAACACAACGCAGCACAGCACTCTATTATCATGCATCGATATATTAGTTTATATCATACGATTAAAGTGAAAGAAAGAAAGGTTATAAAAGCGAAAAGGTTTGCATGGCAAATATATGTGAAATATTTTATGATTATCATTCGACTTAACTATATAACTAAACGAAGCAGGTGAAACAGGATATTAGCAGAAATAACTGGCAAGCAGTGCGTATAGCATGACAATGACAATGACTATGACAATGACAATTTCAATGACAATGACAATGACAATGACAATGACAATGACAATGACAATGATAATGACAACGACAATGACAAAGACAATGACAATGACAATAACAATGACAATGAAAATGACAATGAAAATGACAATGACAATGGCAATGAGAATGAGAATGGCAATGACAATGACAATGACAATGACAATGACAATGACAATGACAATGACAATGACAATGACAATGACAATGACAATGACAATGACAATGACAAAGACAAAGACAAAGACAAAGACAATGACAATGACAATGACAATGACAATGACAATGACAATGACAATGACAATGACAATGACAATGACAATGACAATGACAATGACAATGACAATGACAATGACAATGACAATGACAACGACAATGACAATGACAAGGACAAGGACAAGGACAAGGACAAGGACAAGGACAATGACAATGACAAGGACAATTACAATGACAATGACAATTACCATAACAATGACAATGACAGTGACAATGACAATTCGACTCTAAGTTAGAGTATTAACTACAATAGATATGGAATTTTTATGAACTACACCGAAGATGTGCCAGCGTTAAAATGGGGCGCCACACACAACACTCACACACAGTTAGATGCGAATGAGTGATGCTGCCACCAGATTGTGGCATGAAGCAAGGCAAAAGTCGCGTCGCTTTGTCTGCAGCTGCGAGACTCGCGAGTTCTGCTTTCGCCAGAGACTTGCTGTAGGCGCTGCTGTTGCTACTGCTGCAGTTGCTGCTGTAAAAAAGATCTAAAAAAAAAGTAAATCTTATTAAAGCGTAACTAAATGCCACGGATTAGTGTCTAACAGGCAGAGCGTGGCTGCCCCAACAGGTGCTGTGCAAATGCCACTTAAACAGGCAGGCTGACAGCTGGGCGGCGCAGCTAGCTGGGTGCATGGCTAACCAGCTGGACCCCACAGGATCCGGCCAGGGTATTAGCATATAAGCTGCGTCGTCTAATGAAGCAGCTGATGCTGCGGCCAGTACGCGCAACGGAAGCAAGCTGCACTCAATGCAAATTTTTTAATAAAATCAAAATCTTGAATCAAAATCCAAATGCGAAACAAAAACAAAAACAAAACAATTAATCAGCATTTGCAGTGGTTCGAGATCGTTTGCAATTAAGATTTGTCTATTTGTCGACTAATTGATAATCGCATTTAATGCTGATTGAAGGGCTCTCCTGGGGGGTTTTGTGTCTCTTGACTCTTTCAAATGGGGTCGTTGAATTTGTCGCTATAAATTGCTAGATAAAGTGCAATCTGATTAGAGTTCTTATAAATATTTATGGATACGATAAATATTTAAATATTCCTTTGTATGAAAAACACTTAAATGATTGATAAATATCCGTCTGTAGTTTTAGTTATATAACATATTTATCTTTATGCAAATCTTGAATTTGATATATATTTCATTTGTATATATGATGGCGCCGTTGTTAGAGTGAATATATACAAATTTTCATATATTTTCATATACAAGAAGCGCTATATATTATCGTAAATAAGGTATAAAAAATTTAGCTAAAAAAAATTGCAAACTCATTCACATATTGGCTATATTTGCAATTAAACTTCAATTTAAAAATTTTTGTAAAATTTTTAACTAATATTCAAAATATAACAAAAACCGAAATTGTATAAAATATAAATGAAACTAAATGTAAAATTTGGAGACTCTAGCTTCAAACATGTACGAGATATAATTTATTAACTTCATTTTGATAAGGTTTTTAATCGATAACAAAAGAACGGGAAAAGTTATCGATTTTCTAAAACAAACTCGATATGCGCGTGCTATACAGAGAATTCCAAAAAAATTTCAAGTCTCTAGCTCTTATATGTTCTGAGATCGACGCGTTCATACATACGGACAGACGGACAGACGGAGAGACGGACAGACGGACAGACGGACAGGGCTAAATCGACTCAGCTCGTCTCCCTGATCAAGAATATATATACTTTATGGGGTCTGCCACGCCCCCTTCTGCCTGTTACATACATTTGACAACTTAACCAAAAAAACAATTATACCTTGAATTCCCATTTTCAATGGGTTCAGGGTATAAAAACAGAGTTTGTATTCCTCTATTTTGTAATATTTCACAAATAAAGTCTAATAACTTTTATTTTTAATATTGCTTACATAAATAAAATGCTTAATTATTATGAACAATAATTAATAAGAAATCAATTGAAATCTATGGATTTTTCGAGAGTTTAATTAATATAATTATCTATCTATAAAATTGATCGAGAAATGTGTGGAAGAGGCAGTATAGAGAGTTTATGGGGGCAACAATTTTAATAGAAATTAATGGAACATATATCACTCTATAGAAGTTAAGCAATTTCACGCAAAAGATTCTTGAAGATCATTTAATTACCAATTTATTTGCTAGGGTATTCTAGAGTCAATAGAAAATTGTATTGGGTAAACAAAATACTTCTATAATTATGAATGCAACTTGGCTAGCAGTAGCCAAGAGCTTTAGCTACCACTTCATTGCCTCCCCCCCACCCCTCCTTGCTGCAATTAATTAAACTAAAGACTGGAAATTGAAATTGAAAATTGAAAATTGACACAGAGGTTGACTGGGCAACGGCTGGACTTAGTGTTAGTTTGATTTATCATTTGCTAATTGAAAAATTATACTGCAAGTGCATTTGACAGCCAGTTAGGTTTCAAATGTTGTCATTTGTTGTCTGTAGCGGCGAGGGGCAGGGGATGGGAGCTGAGTAATACGAGGCTGGATCGAAGGGTCGATATGAAGTGGCTGACAGTGCCAATTTATTGAATGATCGAGCCCAAGTGCTTGGCTGCTTTGTAAATGATACAACTTTGGAATTTTTTCCTAGGAATTTTGATTGAGTTGAATAAACAATTGACGTTCATTGATTTGTTGTTGTTGCTGTTGTTGTTGTTATTCGTATTTAATATGTAAACGAATTGTGTAAGTGGTTGGGCGCTAAAAATAGCTCAGGCGTATGCGAAATCGTTTTGCGAATTGCGAATGCGATTCTGTGCAGGCGATTCGCAAATAAAGCAATGCAAACACAAACGAAAGACTTAGGCAACGAACTGGCCGCACAACAGCAACAGCAACAGCAACAACAACAACTGCTCATTGTTTGGCCAACGAAAATTTATAAGCTACCAGGCAAATCAATGCACATAAATAAACAAAATGTGACGTTGAGCGAAAGACAAGCACTTGAAGTATTTTAATTGTCTAAATGCCAGCACTGATGATCGCCACCGATCTACCGATCTACCGATCTACACATCTGCCCATCTGCCCATCTACCGTTCCACAGATCTGGCCATCTCTGCTTGGCACACCCGATTGCCACAATCTTTGACAAACAGCAACAACAGCATTTATAACAACAACAACTGCAGCAGCAGCAGCAGCCTTAGCAATAACAATTGCGTTTACACTGTGCAACAAATCTGGTATTTAACAAAGTCAGGATGAAGCTTTAAGAGCATATGAAGTCAATAATATATAAATAATATAAATTACTAATATAACATTTTTTACAGCTACTTAACTTTGTATTAAATGTAAATTACAAAGCATCAAATTAATTTAGCAGCAAATAACTTAATTTTAAATTTTACAAAAAATAAAAAAAAGTGTGAAACATGAAATATTAAATTAAGTTTTATATACGTAACCCAATACTAAAGAAGAACAACTTGAAGTAGAAGTTCATAGCAACAAATTAAGTAATACTTAATATTTTTGTAAATTAAGAAAACAAAACTTAAATTTGTTTCCTTTTGCAGATATTTTCCTTTTTAAAATCATATATTTTATCCAATATTTAATATAATTTAACTAAATATATAGTAAATAAAAAAAATATAAAATACATATAAAAAATTAAAAAAAATTGTATTTAATACGTTTTTATTATTTATTTAATATAAACTTTTTAAATTATTTAATTTTATTTTATGATAATAAATACACATTTTATTTATATTTAATTAAAAATATATATTGTTTTTAATTTCTAATTTAAAACAATATATTTTGCATATTTATTTGACTTTTTTATTTATTTAATTATCATTATTTATTTTTTATATTTAAATGTTTAAGTATTTATTATATTATATTTATATTTATTATATATATTTATTACACAATATTTAGCTAATTTTCATGTATCTTTATTTTATATATTTTTTTTTTCAATTTAAATATTTTTATAAAATATTTCTGTTTATTTTGCTTCAGCTATTTTTAAAAAAAATTTATTTCATTTACTTATTTTATTTTTCATATTTTTTAAAAGTTTTAATTTATGTTGTTTAACTAATTCAATTTGTTTCAATTGTTTTATTTTTTTCATTTTAACTGCTTTTACTTTATATAAAATTTAAGCTTATTTTATTGTGGCTTTTATTATTATTTTTTAAATTTTTGATTGATTTTAACTTTAATAGAATCCCAAACCTGTAGCACAGTGTTTCTGCATTGAAACGCTTTGAGCGCTGAGCACTGTTCAGCTGGGCTGCACAACTGAGAGGATCTGAAGGAGAGTTAAGAGCTGGTATAGCTGGTGTTTAGCTGCAGTCGCTTGCGCCTACGACAATTTATGTGTTGGCTTGAAATTTCTCACAGAAAACAAAGGAAATTCCAATCGAACGAACGGAATGTTAAGGCGAGTAGCGCGAGTAGCGAGTCGCAGCTGAAGTCCTCCGACTTCAGTTTAGTCAGTCGATTGGGCCGCCGCCGCCGCCGCCGCTGCTGACATTTTGCATTTCGTGCAACGCATTCCTTGGGGCGCTGCTGGGCGCATGCGTACCACACACCAAGGCAGGAGTAGGCGAAGCCAACAACGGACAACCGACTCGAACTCGGCTGTTGCCCAAGCATTGACACTGATGAGCCGCCGATGTTAGCCAGAGGCTCTCGCTCTCTCTCTCTCTCTAGTTCTCTCTGTGTGTGTGCAGTCAAGGTGGTCACCCCAAATGCAGCACGCAACAACAACAACTGCGGCGTGATTGTTATGGCTGCGTTGCCAGTTGCCAGTTGCCAGTTGGAAGTTGGGAAGTTGGGAAGTTGGCAGTCACCTTGTTCCCCAGTTGCATTGTAAATTCGTAAAACAATAAAGAAATAAATTACTTTCGGCCCCAGTGCAAGTCGAAACATTCAACAACTCCAACTCCAACTCCAGCTCCAGCTCCAACTCCAGCTTCAAGTCCAAGCTCAAGAACTCTTGTACTTGTGCTCGTGTGAGCCAAGAGGAACAGGCAAAACAGACAGACGACGGTTGGACGGTCGGACGGACGGACGGACAGACAGTTGGCACAAAGAACACGACAAAGCGTTGAAATCGTCGTGCCTTTTGTCTGCCACGGCAAATGGCCAAAATGGCCGTTCAGCTGGACCAGCCAACGCGGCAGCCACAACAGTCAACAACAGCAACAACAAGAACAACAAGAAGAAGAACTACAGTGAATACCCAACGTGTACCTCCTACAATTCTTTTGGCTGGGCACCCAAACATAATGTCTGACATGAACTTTGCGCGCTGCCTGAAATTGCAATTTTAATGCAATTCGTGAGCAACCGCAACCGACGACTTCCAGCCAATCGTTCAAGTCCAAGTACAATTGGACCACCCCGACAGCAAATGCAACTGCAGAAACAGCAGAGACTGCGACTCAGACATCGACTGCGACTGCGACTCGTATAGCCATAGGGGCTGCCAAGGCTGCATAGCTGGGGCTGGCCAAGCAAAGTTACAAAAGAATACAAAATATACATATAAATATATATATATTTATATATATGTGCATGTGTGCATATGCATATGTATATGTATGAGTGTTACACCCGCACAGGCTTGGTAACATAACTGGTCTAGTGGGCAGCTTGAAAAGTTCTCGAAAGTGTTTGTTTTTTGGGATAAAATTAAAAATAGGAAATTTCCTTGGCAGAACTTTTACAACTGCTTGGAAAAGAAGAAGAAGACTAATTTAGATAATAACAATTTGACTGAATAATAAATTCTTATATATATCAAGTGCTTGGCATAAGAGTTGACAGAATTCTAAACAGATTTTAAATTTCTGCTTTAAGATTTGGATAAGTATTTGGCATGGCTTTGGGTAAAAGCCATAATAACAATATATCAAGGATAGTAATTATTTGATTATTAATAATAATAGTGATGGTTATAAACACTAGCCAACTCTACTAGATGTAGCTCATCGGGGGACTTCTGTTAGGAATCCACCTCTATGTTGGTCCGCTTTGAGCACTCGTTCAATTGCAAACTAATGTGTGCAGCGGTATTTCAGTAGAATAGTAAGATAGAGCTCTGTGCAGTGGTGTTCTCTTTCATGAAACTTCAAGGTGAAGCTCTTTTATGTGCCCTAATTGAGTGTTGTCCTCAGTGTTACTGCGTCCAAGCTTTAATTTTTTCGCCGCAATATCAGCTTCGGCGAAGTCGCTGACTCTTTGCCAAGCCTGTTCACATTTGCTTTAGCATGATATAATAATAATAATAATAATAATAATAATAAAAATGCTCATTAACATTTTATAAATCTGCCAGAGTTATAATTAGGAACAGCTTTTGCAAAAAAATCATATAAAATATTGAAAAATAAACTACTATTTTCATGAACAACAACCATATAAATTTATTAAAACCAAACTTTTATTTTCATGATTTTATTGAATTTTTCTATATTTACAGAAAATTGTTTAACCTGATGAATAGCTGATTAATGAACAATATACTATATTAAATTTTAGGTAATTAAATAATCTAGATTAATTTTGGAGTCTAAGTAAACAAATAGTAGACAATGGATTCATACATAAGGATGCTTGGCATTCGTTTTGGGTATAAAGTTAACATCTCATATATTTACCATACTCATATGCCCAGAGCTAACTATGTCTACTACATAGCATAGATGGAAATAATGCTGGTATAGTTATCTAGCTCATACTATTATTTTCTATTATTCTCCATTAAGCTTAAGAGCATCCCTTTCGAATATTTCATTTAGAGTTTGCTTTCTTGAGCTTTAGCTTTTTAATATTTTACAATATTTCTGGCATAAAATTTGTTTTAATATTAATTTTGCTAAATATCATTTGCTGTTTCAATAACTTTTTATTAGTTAAATTTAACTTTTTGTTAGAAATTTTATTATATAAAAAATATTAAATATTTTTAACGAGCTAAGTTTTATCTTAAGCCCAACATTTGTAGCTGCAACTTTATGTTTATTTATATACAAGAAAAATACAAAAGTTGAATACAAAAAAAAGATTTAATTGTTATGCAGTCTTAGCTATTGATGTTTTACATAAATACCAAAAAAAAAATTGTTTTTCAATATTTTAATTTCGCGACATAAAAAAAAACAATTTTTTTCCTGCAAAATTTCAAATAAAATCAATTTTTTATTCGGTTTTTGATACGTTTGTTGATTAATTAAGTAATTTATAAAAAGTAAAACAAAATTCACAATTTCTTAGACTTTAACTTTATAAGATGTTCACTACCTTCAGTTGCTGTCATTGTTGTTTAACAGTTGTTAAATATTTCTAGAAATATTTTACTTTATTTCATTTGTTAACTCAGTTTTTTTTTATTTTTTTTTTATCAAATGATCAAATGATTTATAATTACGCGCCAAAGCTTAAGTTCGTTTAAGACAATCTTTATAATTATTGATAAATCGCGGCAATTTAATAATAACAAAAATTAATAGACGAATGCAAGACAACAAGAGCTGCCTGCCTGCCTCATAATTGCCCCACACAGAGCGCGCTTTATCGCTGATCATCAACATTTTTATAGAAACTCAAATATATATGTATATATATAAGGTGCGCGAAATAAATAACTGGGACAGTACGTTGAAGAAGATAATAACTGAACCGATCAAGATTTTTAAAAAAAGTAAATTGGTGTTTAAGCTTCATAAAATGATCAATAAACCTCAACTGAATTAAATCCAAAATAACTTTCGAAAATATTATAAAAAAATTAAACAAAATATTTTCAAACGAAATAAGTAACTGGGACAAATTCAAAATTTGTATCTTAAAACTGTAAAAAGTAAACAAAAATCAATACAAAATGGTTAAAAGCCAAAATTAATTTTAAATAGAGCTCCCTTTGTTGTTTAACACTTAAATTTTTCGCGCTGGCATTGAATTAATCAGGTTTTGGAGCATTTGGATGTCCAATTTTTCCCATTCTTGGACAATGGCATTTTTTAATTCAATTAAATTTCCAAATTGCTTCCCGTTGGTATAAACCCGTTGAGTCAAGATGCCCCACAGATTTTCTATCGGATTTGAGTCCGGACTGCGTGGTGGCCACTCTAAAACAGGCATTTCTGAGCCTTTAAGATAAGCCTTCGTGAACTTTACTGTGCGGATGGGCGCATTATCCTGCTGGAAAGTCTAATCCTCACAGTCTCCTCGTCTCCAAATAGCATTAAAACAGACTCCAACAGTTCAACATAGTTTTGTGCATTCATTCTATGCGTTATAAAACAAATTGAAGTCTTTACATTATATCCGAACGCTGCCTATATCATTAAGGACCGTCCGTGAAAATTTCTGGACACATTAAAGACCCTTCGTAAAAATTTCTGGCACATGGACTTTTTTTTAGTGTTCGCACATCTAAATTGAACTTTTTCTCATCACCTACAAAATATTTTTGGACTCAGTGTTCCAAAATTTGTATCTGTTGGCAAACTGTAATCTAGCAATTTTGTGCCTTGGCAGTAGCTCCGGTTTCAGGAGTTTTTTTTTCGTATGAAATATTTTCTGAGCTCTTCAAAATTTGTTGCATACGTCTCGTGGATGTCCGCAGAGACAAATTACTCCGTATTTGAGATGTTCTGATACATTCTTTGACCGCTAGATTTTTTATTCGTCTTTAGACCCGGTTTTCAACCCATGGTATGCGACCAAAACGGTGGTTTTTTCCATAATTTTCCGGGGCTTTGAGTAAATTTTTTACAGTATTCTTATTTCTGTGGCCATTGTCTGCTATTTTGAAAATTTACATCCCCTTATTACGCAGAGCCACAATTCTGCCACGCTCTTCATCAGTTAATCGGGCGAAACTCGACATATCTTTGTACAAAAAGTCATTTAGAATTAATTCAAATATTAATTTTAGTTAAAACTCACTTAATATTATTTATTTTAATACTTTAAACAAAAATGCTTACTAAAAGTTCAAATAGCACGTGGTTATCTATCCACAAATGAAAGCAAAGTATTCTGTCCCAGTTACTTATTTCGTTTGAAAATATTTTGTTTAATTTATTTATAATATTTTCGAAAGTTATTTTGGGTTTAATTCAGTTGAGGTTTATTGATCATTTTATGAAGCTTAAACACCAATTTACTTTTTTTTAAAATCTTGATCGGTTCAGTTATTATCTTCTTCAACGTACTGTCCCAGTTATTTATTTCGCGCACCTTATATATATATTATAGATATATATATATATATATATATATATGTTTATGTATATAAAGACAATAGCTCTTCGATCGTACCTCGTGTACATCTTTTCTTTTTCTTTTTTTTGTGCTCGAGGCAAAACACAGAAAAACATTTGGCGTTGCCAACATGTCTGCCATGACAAAAGCCAGAGCCAGAGCCAGAGCCACAGCCAGAGTCTTCTTGTGAGTCTTCAGAGCGTGTTCGAGTCTGAAGTCTTGAATCTCCGTGTCTGGGCTATCGACTCGAGCTGTGGCTCGACTGACAATGAGACTCTCATGAAATGCCAAAATGTCTAGCTGCGAATGCTACACGAACAGCAGCCAAAAAAAAACATAAAAAAGCTAAAAAAAAGCTTAAAAAAACCAACAATGATTTCAATAATGAACTGTATTTTTGTATTCTTTATTTTTGTGTGTAATTTGTTGTTGTTGGCCGCGAGGGCTTAATCTAGATAAACACACAAGCTGTTGCTGGCAGACATCGTGTGTTGTTCATTTGCTGCTGCCACGCCCCCTTTACCCTTAGAGGCCCCAGAATACAGCTCAATACGTTTTGCGCCTTTAATGGAATTCAATTCAATTCTTATCGTGCGGCAAATTATTGTTATTAATTATTTGAAAATGAGGCAGGCCGTTGGGAGCGGCGGGGAAGCAGGGTGAGCAGGGTGATCAGAGGCTTAGAGAGAGAGAGAGGGGCGCTCGGAGTACAGCAATTGCTCAAGGGCTGGGAGCGACACGCTGTCTGTGACTGACTTCGAGCTCGAGCTGCCTGATTGAAGCATAAATAATTTCATTATTATTATTTATTAGTTGTTGTTGTTGTTGTTGTTGCTGTAGCTGTTGTTGTAGCTTATTGTCTGCTGTTGGGGCGCACCTTTAGCAAATTAGAAATCGCCGCATTCGCGTTGATTGCGGATTAGCCCCCAACTTGAATGATGTTTGACTGACTGACGGACTGACAGACTGACAGACTGACTGATTGACTGATTGACGGACTGACGCTGAACTGAACTCATATTGAACCTCAAAGCAGCATTCATATTTCATCAGCTCTTTACACTTGACTTCTACTTTTAAAACAAATTATATCTAACAATATTTCAATGCTTTAACTATTGTTTAGAAATGAGCATTGAAGTTGGTCTTAAAAAAAAAAGATTGAAGAGTTAAAGATTTTTTAACAATTGCAGCTGCCAAGCGAAGTCTTGTTAAATATTTTATCTAGATTTTACTAGATTTATCTTATTCTATATACTTATGTTTATACTGTATAGCCAGACAAAGTACAGAAAATGTTTGATTGAATGGGCATATAATGAGGAAGAATTTACTTAAGATCAAGAGAAAGAGAGAGAGAGAGTGAGAGAAAGTAGGAACAAGAGAGAGGGGGACGGTGATAGTCAAAGAAAAAGGAAGCAAGCAGTAGAGGAGAGAGTGAGAAGAGACAGGAAGAGGCTGGAGCTAGAGAGAGAGAGTGAGAGAGAGGTAGGGTGAAGGAGAGAGATTGAAGACAAAGATAAAAGTAAAGTGAAATTTTTGAATTTATTTTAATACCAATAACTTCTACAATCATTTCTATAACATGGTTACAGCTGTAGCTTTAGACTTTTCTGTTTATATAAGGCAGACTTAAGTTTTAACCTTTGAAATCTTTTTTCGATTTCCATAAAATAGTTGAAATTAAGTTAAATTTTTTCTGCAAAGTTATATTTGGAATATAAAAATTAATTTGAAAATCTTAGATACAATTTATTATTTTTAAAATATATTATATTTATTTTTTATAGTTTGTCATATTTTTAATAAAATCTAATAAATAAAAAATGTTCAATCTTAAAAACAATTTTTTTATAATTTTATTTATTTTTTTTTAATCTGTAATTTCTGTTGAAGAGTTTATTTCTTTTGTTAATATTTAATTTATTTTCCACAGATATTTTTAACAATTTATTTCATATTTTTACTGATTTATTTATTTACCATTTATTTAAAATTTTTTTTATTATTATTATTTTTTTTTAATCTTTAATTTCTGTTGAAAGATACAAATATTTTTATTAATTTTAAAGTTTTTTTATAATGAATTTTAGTTTTTTTGTAGATATATTTAAAAAAATGTATTTCATATTCTTACTTATTTATTTATTTGACTAAGGAGCTCGAACTGAAGTACACTTAACAATAACTTCAAGTAGTTCAATGTCTCGGCTAGTGTATATTGGCTTTGTTGCCCTTTCGACAGTTTCTTCACTTGTTTATATAATCTTTAGATGTGTGTTTCTGCTGCTTCTTCTTCTGTTTTTGCTCGTTTATTTTTGTTATTTTTTCTCTGTATAGCTGGCAATAACAATGTGAGCTATTCATGGTGCGACGCTGTCAGCTTTTTGACATTTGCGCCGCGGCGTGCCAAAAAGTAGCGAAGCGTGTGGCGATCGCCGCGATCTCAGAGATCTCGAGACTCGGATCGCAGATCACAGATCACGGCAGAAACTGAGATCTCAGTTGGCAGTTGTGAGTTTTGTGGCTGAATACAAATTGGTAAAGCCAACAGAGGCAACAGCTAACAGCCAACAGCTTACAGGATGAGCTCAAGCTGAAGCTGAAGATGAAGATGAAGATGAAGTGATCGCACACAGCACAGCGGGCAGATCATATAATGATCATTCATCATCATAATAATGGCAGGGTAGTCGAGGCTTGTGCCCAGCTTTCATTGGGCATTGCGTGCCCAACAAATAACAAATAAAAATGTCTGTATCTTGGCCACATGACAGGCCCGAAAAGGCCATAAATGTGTTATACTCGTACTCGTACTCGTACGCAAAGACGAAAATGAGCTTTCATATGCATTTTTAATGATTCGTAATGGCTGTCAGTTCGTTCTCTATATATGTATGTATATAGAAGCCTCAAGAGTCGATCAAGTGCTCCATATTGAGGCGAATTTCGTTTAAGATCGCTTTTTAAGCGAATCAACTCAAGTATATGCTCATATATGGAGTGCTTTGATTTGCGCTTGCGCTGAACTTTATTGTAGGCGGAACACATTTCAAGGCATTAATTCTTTCATTGTTTCAATTTATTATCAAATATTTTAAATATTTATTAAAATTTGTTTTCTTAAAAAAGAAATGAATTTTTAATGATTTTGTAGTCCAGCAAATGAAGGAAAAATGGGAAAAAATGATTTTTATGAGAAATCTTATAGAAAAGTTCTCTAAAGGAACTTAAATGCTCAAAATATTTCCATATATGATCTAAAATTATACTACGAAGTAGATCTAAATCTAGGAAACTGGACTATTCTTTTGATAAAATTTATTCTAAATACATTCCTAAGTACAAAATGTTGCCATATATGATCTAAAAGTATACGTAGAGGCTAGATCTAATTTTATGGAAACAATAAATCATTCAAGCGTCGCCCTTCTATGCGATTCTCACCAAAGTAAACATGCCTCACATTCATTCATTGGGCACTAACAAATCATATTTGAAATTTAAGTAGTCTTAGAGCTGGTCATGCCTAGACTCAATTAGACTTTCTTTACTATTTTTGGCTCTCAAAATGATGAGATTAAAGACTTAAGATAAGCATTAATGTCTTACTGTTCTTATGCTAATCAGAAACGGTATTTTACGCTTCTCAGGCTTATCGAATTACACATTAAAAATTAAACTGCCTTAAACACTTTGCTTCAATCAAAATCAAATTCAAGTTTGTGGCTTAAGTCTTTTGTGTTTTTGTTGTTGTTGACTCAAACCTATTTAGCTTTCAACAGCAAATTGATGTATGTGTGTGTGCGTGTGTGTGGTCCACATCCTGACCACAAATTGCTAATCAGCCCATCAACCACACACACAGAGTGAGAGAGACAGAGAGAGACTGAAATTTATGCGTCTTATTAGCGCGTCTCAAATATTTTCGCAGCAAACAAATTAGCTCCACTTAGGCGGCGCAGATCTTTCATTGGAAACCCAATTGGCAAAAATTATTTCATCAAATATGAAGACTGACAAAAAAGCCAAAAAATAAAAGTGAAGGCGATAAAACCGAAACGCTGTTAGCTGCGTTTTTTCTGTCTTTTTTTAGCTGGCCAACACCCAAAGTGTCTATGCGCACACCTTCTTGACTATGCCGCGAGAGTTAAAGAAATATAAATGAGTAAAAAAAAAAATAAATAAGAAAAAACCCAAAAAGCCGAAACGAGACATAAAAAAATCGTTAATAAATTTCACATATATATATATATCTACACAGTGTAGGAGCAGCAGCAGCAGCAGCGGCAGCAGCAGCGGCAGCAGCTGGTACGAAATGATCACAGCTGCAGTCGAAAGGGAGCTAACCTTTTATGTGGACCTGGGACCTGGGCATGGGCTTGGGCATTGGGTAGGCCAAGCGAGATAATCTAAAGTAAAACTCGTGGAGCATAAATAAAAAAGAAATTACTTAATTTCTTAATAATGTTGTGCTGTGGCTGTTGCTGTTGTTGCTGTTTGCCAATGGCTTGTTTCGACAACTTTTTTATAATCCTTTTAGGCCCCGCGGCCCTTGGCTGCACTGTGAGAAATGCTGCAGTGCTACATCAACTGGCGGCTGCTGCTGTTGTTGTTGTTTGTAGTCGGCCTGTGCGGGCCTTTTGCATTCTGTTGAAATGAAATCTTTATTTCCTTTCGTGACTATAATTAATAATTTTTGGTTTTGCTTGTTTTTCGGTTTTGTTTTCTGTGTTCTGTGTGGCTAGTAGAGTTAACAGCATGCAGGAGCAGCCAACTGGCCACTGATCACACCACACACGCAGCTAATGATGATCATCTTCATAATGATGTTGATGATGCGACCGAGGCGGAGGCTGTGGTGGCTCACTCTGAAGCTGCGGCTGCGGCTGCGGCTGCGACTGCTGCCTTTTGCCTTATCACAAAAAGCAAAAGAAACAACAAAATGTTTTATGCCTGAAAATTGTTGGTTGTTTGCTGTTGTTGTTGTTGTTGTTGTTGCTTGTTGTAGTTGTTGCTGTTATTGCTGTTGCCTTTTTGGCCGCCTTTTTTGCATGGTGGCCAACATGTCTCCCGTGGTTTGTTTTGGCCTTTTCGGTCTTTTTGGGTGGTTACGGGCACTTATACTCCTTCGCCTGTGTGTGTGTGTGTGTGCGAGTGTGTGTGTGTGTGTGTGTGTGGCATAAAGCAAATGCCCGCGTAGTAAATCATTTCCTAATTAGCGGTCAGTCGAAGCTTTTGAAATGTTGCCACAGCCGCCACAAGACATGGCTTGGACTCTCTCTCTGGTTCTGGCTCTCGATACAATGCTCTTTTTTCTGGCACGCCATGGCAATTGGGTGGGCAGGTACCGCTAATTTGAATATAATTACAGGCCTATTTGCATGTGGGCTGAGCCCTTGAATAAAACTGCACTAAACGCGATAGTCGGCGACGGCGCATTCTTGGCATAGTTCTTGGCCTCGAGACTGGCAAATGACAGACGTAGCTGCTGCTAATTGTTTTTTGAGAGAAAGACTTATGAATATAAAATTGTTTAAGTAATATATATACAATATATAATTTACAAAGCTAGAGCTAGAGCTGGAGCTAGAAAGCTTTATGAATATAAAATTATCTATAGAATGTATGCATATATATAAATATATAAATTAGCAAAGATTTAGATTTTACAAAGCTTAGAGCATATAAATTGGTAAATTAACATTGCAAATATTATAAAAAAAATTATAAATAAATTTGGCTTTCTTTGTTTTGACTTTTCTTATCAATCTAATCACATGAAAATTAAAATTCCTAATTAAACTGTAAACTAATTTAATATTTTTTAAGTGCAGCTGCATATACTTTGAGGTAGATTTTGATGTCCAGAAATTCCAATTCAATTTTCAAATACTATATAAAAGATTATTTATATAATCTTATTTAAATATATATTTTTTTATTTATATATTAAGTTTTTATATTTATATTTTAAGTTGTTCACTTTATTATTATTTGCTGTTTTTTATATATTAAATTTAAATTTATATGGAAGACATCAATAAGATAAGATTTTTTTCTAAATCAAAAAAAAAATAATTTGTTGAAATGATGCAGAAGCAAATTTAGTTTTATTTGGAGAAGATTAAAACAGAGAACAATAAAAGAAAACTGTTTAAGACTATAGCTCGAACTTTAATATAATTTTGTTCTGTGATATCTTAAAAGCTGCTTGAAAAACTGCAATGCTTAATATATTTCACAACGGCTGTCAGGTGCGCTTCCTCTGTGCTAATATGGCCATAGCTCGCTTTAATAGTTGTCCATTAATTGAACATTATTTCAATTATAAGTTTAAGTAGTTTAAGTTAATATTGAGAACGATGCGCTGCGAAGGCCAAGGCAACGAAATCCAGACGATGACCGGCACAGTGGCCGTTGCCCAGTTGGGCCCACGCTGCGTATGCGCATTGCAAGATTGGCAGCTTAATTAACGAAAGTCTCGAGAGATGGAGAAAAGAAGAAGAAGGCGAAGATGAAGGAAAAATTAAGTGCAAATGGGCAATTAAGTGAGTAATTTATGAAACGAAATGTTTTCAGCAGTTAACGGCTTATGGGCAAAGGATCAGACGACCGGTTAAACAAATTGAGTGCGCCCCCAACAGGCACACAAACGCACACACACACACACATATTTATATATATACTTATATATGTATTTATAAATCGATATATAATCGAGTGAGTATTTTTGTATGCTTTTTGCATTGTATTAACTCATAAATTCGAAGTTCGTTAAGAATGTCGAAATAATAAATGCCGCTGCCACATTAAGCCACCAATGCAACAACAGCAGCAACAGCAACAACAACAACAACAACAACAACTACTACTGCAAGCCATCAACAAAACAATGAACAATCGATTAAACACAAAAAGCAACAGCAGCCAACAGCAGAACAAAGACAAAAATGCCGACAAAATGCCGAAGAGCGCTCAACGCATCCCATTGGATGAACAGATGCAGCAGCAACAGCAACAACAACAGCAACGAACAGCAACGAACAGCAACAACAACAAAAGCGAAAAGGAAAATTTATTAAAAATCAACTCGCAGTGATATGCAAGAAACGTGTAAGAACTATATGTTTCTATATACATGATGAGTGTAGAGATATAAATATTGTTTATAAATACATGAAGAATATATATGAATATATAAAATAAATTTAAACTCAACTATCACATGCTCAGTAAATGCTCAAGATCAGCTGAGTTACCTAAGATAAATGCTAGATATTTTATTTAAATTTAATCATTTTTATTTTTGTTAGCAAAACAGAGAATTAAGTGTAGACTGAGTATTAAAAATGTTAAACAAATATTTTTAATGATTTATCTGTGTTAAAATGCCTTTACGATATTTTAAAGCTGTATTGAATGATAGTTATGATAGCTCTAGTAAAAACATATCATGATATGTCTATATAATAATAATAATAATTTTTGTTTATTAGTTTATAATATATATTAAATACAGAAAATACATTCTTGGAAATTCTTAGGAATGCTAAGTTTACTGTACGCAGCAAGAGTGAAACGAAGTGCTTCGGTTAAGCGTTTATTCGAGAGTGAGCTGACAATGAGTAAAATATTGAGTAAATACAATAATGATTTGTATATGATAGCTGTTATATTATTTAAATCATAACTGCGATTACATTTGCCGTCTTCGTATAGCTAATTCTAAGTATTCTTTGTTGTTATAGAAAATATTGTTCAGTTGTATTTAGGAGTTAAAATCTAAAGCTTGTACTAAAATTGATTTGATATAAATTTGAATTTGAACTATGATTTTAGGTCAATACAAATTATTATTATGACATTAATATTATATTGAAATTATTTAATTATAATAATTTTCGAATGTGTAAAATTTCATTTGTAGTCTAAATGTTGCTATACTAATTGGGCAATATAAATAAATGAGAAAACTTATAGTTAATAAATATTTTTACTTAACATATTATTTAACTTATGCAGCAACAAAAATTGTCAAAGTGAAGATACAGCTGTAGAATGATAAATATTTTAGATAATGCTGAACATTAGCGAAGAACATAGAGGGCTAAGTTATATATGTATAAATATTTATTTCTATTATATACAGCTGTTTTTTTTAAAGATTCTTTTTACAGCAAGCAAAAGGTTTGTAAGTAAAATAGTTTTGACTTGATAAGTTTAGTAGCTTTTTTTTTTTTCTTAAGTAAATTCATTTACTAAAGTTATAGCCAGCGATACTCTTCAATTCTTCTGTTGATGAAATTGAAATTAAATATGATTTCAAAAACAAAAAACATTTGAAATATATATATAATATAATAAAATATATATTATGTCAGTCCTGAAATCTATATTACTTCATTTGCTATTCAAATTCTTTTTTTTTTAAATATTTTTATATTAACACAATTCATATAGCAATGCTCTTTCTTCAGCTTGCAGCCCTTATTATGTTTACTTTAATTCAAAACTTTATCATAGCCATTTTCATTTGATTACTATACACTATAGCTACAGCGCAAAACACCCACTTTAACTACACTTTTTACAGGGTATCACGCAACGCCAGCAAACACAAAGGGCATTGCAATTTGTAGCGTAGCGTCCATTAACATAAATTAAGGGAAATGCCCCAGCGACAATGTCGCTCTGCCAGTAGTTGGCAGTCGCACACACACACACACACACAGAGGGACTGCCACATACACACACACACATGAGGCCAATGGTTGAGATGGATGCAGTGCAGCAAGTGGCGCGGGGCAATTTTATGTGGAATTTATTAAGAGATGGGCTAACAAAACAATTTATGCCTTTTTAATGGCTTATTAGCCATTATTAGTCGCGCTTATCGCGCCCGTCTTCAAAACACACACAACAACAACAACACACACACTTGCACACACACACACACACACAGTGTCTCTGGCTCAGTGTCAATTTCAGTCAGCTGCGTCCTCGAACTTGACCAGCGCTCAAATTTCAGCAACGAGTGCGGCTGCTGCTGCTCCGGCTGCTGCTGCTGTTGCTGTTGTTGTTGTTGTTGCCGTTGACAAAAATGAAAAATTATCGTAATAAATTAAATTTGCTATCGCAAGGCATTAATTCTGGTCACAAAAAAAAAAAACAAAACCAAACAACAACAGCAGCCAATGAAAGGAATTTCTGTTCTGAGTGTTTGTTCAATTTTTGTTCTCTTTTTCTCAGTTTCTTCGCTTCGTTTTTTTTTTCTGTTCTTCTTGCTGGCAATTTTTAGAAACAGTTGAAAGTGAAGCTTAGCGTAGCTTAGTGACAGTTGTTGTTGTTGTCACCTTTAATTTGCTTTTAATTTTTTCTGAGGGGGTTTTTGCTGTTGCAGCTGTGCAAGCATGATGACATACAAAAGACTTAGGCAACGAACTTGTTGGCCGATATGCTGCGACTTGAAATTTAGCTGCATGGAAAACAGATCAAAAACAGTTGAAATTATAAATGAATGCGGCTTAAATGGCAAGAGTATTGAGCATAAAGAATCTCTCATAACATTTTATTTTTATAAAGATTTTTTATATAATTTATATGGATTGGAATATATGTTTATAAAAATAAATGATGAAATAAACAAAAAGAATTAAAAAATATTTTAAAAATATATAAAAAATATATAATTAATATATAAAATTATTTTCTGTAGAAAATTTAATTAAGTGACGTTTGTTTCATAAATTTTCTTTTTTTTTAAATGTATATTTAAATAAAATTATTTTAGAAAATATATATTAATATATATATATAATATAACAATTTAAACTAAGATTTTTTATATATCTAATCAAATTTATTTGCCATAGACATATACAAAACATCAAGGCTTACACATAGACCAACTTCTGGACTTTACATGTGAAAGGGTTCAGGACACAGCTTAATCATCAGACGCCATCCCTGTACCCCATATCCGGTACTCAGTAACCGATTATTATAGAAGTTTCGAGTCGAAGACCTCAGTAGCTGCATGAGAAAAATATCTATTTATATTTGATTTCGTATGAATTCAGTATTCTGCGAGGTTTATGCCAAATCCTAGTCCATAAATCGCTGTAGCCAATTTGTCTGGCCGCAACAAGAGGCTTTTGGGCACTCCCCATGGCTTCATATACTGTTGATATTTATAAGTAAAGTTCGAATAGTTAAACAAATTCAGATGGACTGTGGGCATGGTGGATGTTGTTGGCGGTGTCTGGTGCCAGTTTGGCTGTTTTGTCGATGCCATGGAAACCTGTATGGAATTTTGACAAATGCTTAACATGCGACAGCTGTTTACCCAATAAATCCATTAGCTGTACAAACAACAACAATAAATTGTACTATTGACAAAACAATGTGCGGCTCTGGGTGTGACAGTAATCACTAATTGTGGCTTTTAATTTATCATTAGCGAAAAACAAAGAAGAAGGAAAACGCAAAGGCAGCAAGCGTAAAGGCTAAGTCAACTTTATATATATAGTCAATTGATTCATCAGGAAAGTTGTTTACTATCAACTAGTTGAGTTATGCCCAGAGTTATGAGCAGCTGACGGCGCAGACAGCGCAGCGCCAGCTACGTTGGCAACAAAAGACTCAGGCAACAAACTCGAAACACGCTCTCTGATAAGCCAAGCATGTGTGTGTATCACACACACATGTGTGTGTGTGTGTGTGTGAAGCGAAGCGTAGCTGCATCTTATCTGGCCAATCAATCTTTGTTGTTTGTTTAAACACGTTTCATAAAAATTAATTTTTTTATTTATTAAGCAAAAGCATTTTATGGCGTGCTGTGCGAGCAGAGCCCAAGCCCAGGCCGAAGCCCAAGTCCCATACCCAGACCCAGACCCAAAGTCCCAATACACCTTTCGTATTCCCAGTCTCAATCTGTGAGAGAGAAACACCTGCTGCGTTGCCCAGCAAACGTTTTCTCTCGCTCTGCTGCTGTTATTGTTCTTATTGTTGTTGTTGCTGTTGTTGTTGTTGCGTTATTACCATATGATATCATCACCCGAAATTCCTCGCTCGCAAATAAATCCAACAACTAAATGAATTTCAAATTCTTCTGCCCAACGTCCCACTGCTTTGTTTGCAGAGCATCAGGCAGCGGCATCATAAAATATTAATTAATTAGCCGAGACTCGGTTAGAAAGCGTGCTTCAACAAACACACACACACACACACACACACACACACACACACACACTCGGGCAGCTTGATAATCGCTTTGATAGTAAAATTAGATAAGCTTGACCATCAATTTCTATTGTATTTGCTTAACAAATCCAATCAAGTTCAAGTTTATGGCATCAGCCGAGCTCTCTCTGATTGTCTCTCTCTCTCTCTCTCTCCCCCCCTCTCTGTCTAGTTTCGGGCCAACATTGTCGCTGACGTTGAAGAAGTTGTTAAAGTTCATTTATTGTACTGAACGACGATGAGAAAATCATCGAAAAAAGAATTCAGACTGATCTCGTGCGATAAGCGGTTTTTATTTTTATGCCATGATTTAATGAGTTTTATGTGCCTCACCAAAATACATTTGTAAACTTGTTTCAAAACACACACATTTAACCCATTAAGACATAATTAATTATAACATGACCCACAGCTCGCAATCAATTCAAGAACGAGAGCCAACCATTTCCAAGAAATTCAACAAAGACTTAGACTTTAAAAATAAATATGATAAGCATATGAATAAACGAAGCCAAGAAATTTTAAATGAAAATTTTAATTTTTATATTTATACAATAAGTTAAAAATTGTTTAAAATGTAAATTTTTTAAAATTATATAAAACCAGTTTATTATATAAATTAAAACAATTTCTTTAATTATTTTTAATTTTTTTATCTCAACAAAAATTAAAAATATGTTTAAATATTTTGAAATTATAAACAAATACTTATGCATTTATTTTTTGAATGTTGATGAATATTTGAATATTTTCCTATTGATATTTATAACATTTTTTAACATTTGAATAGCAAATAGTAATAAAAAATTGAGTAAAATTGTTATATATTTTTTATTTTTTCTTTTTAATATTTTTTAAGGTTCAAAACTTAATAAAAACTATTTAAATAATAAAAATTATATTCCTTTCTAATAATACAGCTAAATTCCATTGAAAATATATATTTTTTAATATTTTTATTGCATAAATAATTTTGTAATCATTTATAAAAATATTGAAACTTAATTTTAAAAAATTCTTTTTTAAAATATAATTTAAAAATATATAAAAAAATTAAAATAAATTCCTAAATTTTTTGTTTGCATAAATATTTATTTTCATTATTTTCAATTTAAAACAGAAATCCTAAACTCAGCTGTTCTTTATGCAAAGTAGATTAGAATAAATTTGAGTTACAGATATAATAAAAACTTATAGAGCTCTAGAAAACATGAGCAGAAAATGCAATCTATTTTGAAGAGCGAAATAACTCAATATTGTCATTAACATAAAATAATCTGAATTTTAATTTATGCTCAATTTTAATGAAGAAAATTGTCATAAAATTGAATTAGTTTTCATTTGTGTATTTGTTTTTGTGTTTGAGTAATTGTTGTGAATTTCATGGGTTAAGCGTAAAGTGCGCGCTGTACCACATGGCGTATGAGCAATAAGGAAATGCGCACCAGAACGTTGACGACGCCCACACGATGCAATTTGAAGTGCATAACACAAATGCATAGAGACAAAGAGAGAGAGAGAGAGCGAGAGAGAGAGATAGATATTTTTTATGAGCTTGCTTGAGCACTAAATCAATGTGCAACAATTAATGTTAATGTGTGATGTTAAAAAAAATGCTGAATATATATGACAGAATCGCACTCTGGTTGTCGCTGAGGCAATCGTACTTGGACCTGTTCCTATTCAGATTTGCGTGCCGCGCTTTATAGCGTGCACGTTTTAGTAATATGTCAAAATCAAAATAGTCGCGCGCCTCGCTGCATTTGCAATTAGTCAACGTCAACGTCAAAGTCAACGTTAACGTGCACGTTAAAACTTAGCAACAACAAAAACAACAGCAATAGCAAATAGTTCGCATTGCAGTCGCAAATTAATTGGCTAACAAATTACAAAACAATTAGAAGGCATTCCTTAAATGGCAGCAGCCACCCCTGCTCCCCTCCCACACACTCACAAAACAACTGCGAAAGATGCGCTCAGGCATTTCAAATATGCAATTTAGATGCAGTTAAATAAGCGTTGCGGGCATGCTTGACTAACTAGATACTCTACTAGGCATAAGGACAGTTGATAAAGGTAGATGAAAGGGCAGAGCTAAGCAATGATTTGCTTGAATATGTGCAGTTTGCATTTAACAAATTTGATGAAATGTAAAAATAAATAAAATTTATACAGAAATATTAATACATGCGAATATTTTAAACATGTTTTCTATATTCAAGCTCTGCTACTAATATATAATAATTTAATAATTAATATATATAAAATTTTAGAGCTTCAACAAACTTGCTGACTTTGTTAATGTGCCCGCCTTTTGCCTATTACTCATGTATAAATATTTTTGTGTGTGCGGCATTTGCTAACAAGTTTTCAATTTTGTAAACAATTTTTATGATTTGACAGATGCGATTTCAATTGCCGCTGAAACTATATGCAATCGGCGCCCAAATCGATGAGCCGGCGCTACCAAAATTGGCGCCCCCAACCGCCCAAAATGGGCAAGAAAGAGAGAGCGGTAGAGGGGGGTGGAGAGAGGGGAAGCGATAGCAACTGCTCGATTCAAACACTTGGCCAAAACAGGTTGCACAGTTAGCTTTACCTTGGTGGTCCATTGGCAATTGTCGGCTCACGATTTTTGTGGCTCGCATAGATCAAGTGGAGAGGCGCTGCTGATCGCGTGGAAATATTTCAAATACTTTTCTAATAGCCGTTCGCATGAATGAATTGTTTTTTCTCTCTGCTTCTTCTCCAGCTGCTTTATGACTGGGCAATTGGGCTGTAATAAAAATGCATTTCATGCCATAAGTGATTAAGGCAACGTTCGCCGCTGTAATTTAGTGAAAACAGCAGAATGAAGCTGGCGGCAGGAGTGGCAGCCAGAGCAGAGGCAGAGGCAGAGGCAGATAATTATGCAAGAATTTTTCAATATATTTAATCAGCGTTAGACAAGTGGAAAATCATGTTAAAATTGAAGTACTTAAGTTAAAGTTGGAACATGATATGAAGGGGTGCGTTGAGAGGAGAGACAGTCAGGAATATGATGTAGAGAAGATTTTGTAGTACAAATTGTGAATTATTAACAGAGAATTCATTTAAGTTTAAATATAAATATCAGGTATTTTAATTGATTAATCTTAGTTTAAACTATTTAACAAAAACAGTTATTGTCAATAAAGAAATAGATAATAATACTATATAAATGTTTTCTGAAATAGTTTGAAGCCTTAAGGTAAGCTTATGCTGCTAGCAAATATATTTGCATAGGCTTAGGGGATACATCCTTGTTGAGCCTGACCGACTGCCTAGAACTTGCTCACAGTCCAAAAACAGTTAAATATATTACAAAATCAATATTTCCGGATTTGCCACGCTCCAAAGGGTGGGCCAGGTAGAAGCGATTCTCCACAATTTGATCATTTTTAACTCAAAAACTTTGAGATATATAGTTTAGTCTGCTTCTATTATGCTTTACCCATATTGCAAACAATCAAAGTGAGTTGTAGGTAAACAAATCATAAAAAAAAAACTGTCTTACTTCATAAAGGGTGTGTTCAAAAGTCAATAAATACGTAGATCATAAACATATTTCATAGCTTTATGACTTGTGCAATTCAACGAAATGAAATACTTTTCTTCTAAATGGTAATAGGAGCGTTAACAAAAACTGCTCGTGGCATTTCAATTCGAGAAGTGCTCAAAGTCGGCATGTGCAGACTTTATTTATAGAACTACGATCTATATATATTTATTTGATTCGAATATCAAACGCTGAAAGCAAATTTCAACAACTTCGATTTGGAGCCGCTGCGCATAAACAAATCTCGCATCGTAAATTCTTTCTCAAGAAAAGAAATTGCAGACAAATTGTCGCCCCAAACGAAAAAGAAGAAAATAAGCAAAAACACATGTAAACAAAGCAATTGATGTTGTGCGTGTGTGTGGTCGGGTATCGATTACAATTGCACTCGATTATTTATACAATTGGAAGCTAATGGCACGGCCTGTTCAAGAGGCGGCCCCGAAGCGTCTGCCATAAATTTCCAAATGTCAAAACAATAAAAGCTTAGAAAATAAATTTAGCACATGGCAACAGCAGGACGAGCGGAACAGTGGGGCAGAGGGAGAGCGTGCGAGAGCTGCTTTAAGTGTTTTGCTTTTATTTCTTTGATTACACTCAAATTTGAATTTGAGAAATGTTTAATATATTTAAAGTGAAATTTATTTGCATTTTTTTAGATGAAAAAATTATTTAAATAAATATATGAAGTACATTATTCTTAAATTATATATTTAATAAATAATTGAGATAGAAAGTAAACAAAATATAAATCAAATTAAATGCAAAAAAAAATATTTAAAAATAAAAAAATATATTTGAAAAATAATTCTTTTAAATAAATAAACTATAAAGAAATATAAATATAAATTAAAGTAATAAGTAAACAAATAAATATAATATCATTTAAAAATTAACTATATAAATTTAAATGAAATACATTTGTTATAAATAAAAAAAAATTAAAAAAAAAACAATAAAATTATTGTCTTATCAAAAAATGTTCACAAATTATAAATATAAAATAAATATAAATTATAAAATTAACAAAATAATGTTATACATTTTGTTCATTTTAATAATTTTGTTAATTTTATAATTTATAGTTATTAAACTAATAACTTTTCTAACAGCTCAAAAAAAAATTTAGTAAAAAAAAAGGCAAGTTAAATTTTGTTGTTTAGGATTATTAATAAATAAAGCTTACTTTTGCTTACTTTTGTTTTTGTTGTTGTTGTGGTTGCTGCCGCTCAGTCTGCTCATATTTTATTTTATGGCACGTTGTTGTTGTTGTTGTTGCTGCTGCTGCTGCTGCTAAATAAACAAAAGGCGTGTGTCGACGTCGACGTCGACGTTGATGTTGATGTTGATGTTGACGCTGACGCTGACGTCGACGCTGCCCCAAGGCTTTGACTTTGAAAAGCGTTTAAGCGGCTTAAGCGTTTGGCTAACTGCCAGCACTCACACAAGCACACACAGAGACAGAGACAGAGACAGAGACAGAGAGAGAGATAGAGAGATCTGCGATCTTTACGGTACAGCAGCAGCAACAACAGCTCGGATTCTGGCTGTGGCTTTGGCTGTGGGTCTGGCTCTGGCTCTGGCTCCGAGTCTGGGTGCCACAGCGGCTGCCGCGCTCGTCGCTGCTGTCATCGCATAACAATTTCGCCAGCTTTGTTTTTTTTGCCCTTTTTTCTTATTTGTTATTATTATTATTAACTTTTTTTGGGTGCTGCAGGGTGTGACAAATGATCAGGCTGAGGCAGTCGCAGCAGCAGCGGCAGCGGCAGCCGCAACGCGCGACTTGTGGAGCCAAATTGTCTGGTTGGTTGTTTATTTAAGTTGATTTGTTGTTATTGCTGCCTTTGTTGTTGTTGTTGTTGTTGTTTTCAGCTGGCATTTACGCACATTACTTTTGATTGCAAACATCTCTGTCCTCCCCTTATCATGCACAACAATTTGTATGCATAGAAAGCTAAAGCTTAACGCGCTGTGCTTTATAAGTCGTAACATTTAAATATTAACATATTCTTAGAATTTGTTTGCACTTCCCTGAAAACAAAATAGTTATATATGCGTATACTATAAATATGCTAGGCCAATATGGCTCGGCAATATGTGAAAACTGATTTACGATGGAAACTATCAATAAAATTTAATATGAATATATATAGTAGAAACTATTTGTAGAATATTCCTAAAAAGGCAGCTACGACTTAACTGCACAACATTACGGACGTCTCATAAAAAATGATCAATCGGTCGCATGTATATACATTCCTTAAAGCAAACTACTTTCGTTATATATCGAAGAGAGCTAAAAGTTGTACAGTGTGCTGCTTGAGGAAGTCAAATTAAATAATATTTATATTTGAATTATTTTAAATTAAGAAAAAATTGCAATATGTGGTGAGTGCTAAGAGGTCAACATAATTTATAAAATACTTTTAAGAATTTTACTGGATACTTGTATTATATTGTACATGTATATAGTATTATGATTTATTGATTTATTGATATTGATATTATTGATTTAAATATATTTAAAAAATATCTAAAACATTGCTGAGTGCTAAAAGGCTGAAAAGTGACAAATAAAATACTTTTAAGAATTTTTAGAATTTATTAAAAATTTGTTTGACTGGTTTCTATAGCATATGTAAGCATAGTAAAGCTGCCTGATATATTGTAATATTAAATAAATTATTTTTAAATTTTATTTATTTAAAAAACAATAATTTAAATAATTTAAAAATCATAAAAATGTTTTAAAGAAGTATTTAAGTTTCTAAAATCTCTTGAATAGTTTTCCTTTGTATCAAAGTCAATTTTAGCTGTGCTATTTGGTATTGGTCTTTAGGTTCTAGATAAATAGAAGTAGTATAATAAGTAGTATATATCAATCAGCATATCTCTATCTAACTCCCACTTCATCTCCCACTCTCACTCTTATCTACAACTGCTGACAACTATTGTATGTAAAGTCTTGATTTCTTTCTTGCTCAACACACACACACTTCAAGCGAGCCACTGCAGCGCAATATCTTCAGCAAAAAAACCCTACGTTAGGGTATTTGCTTTTACGTCAACAAGTTTAGCAAATTGTGTGTATATATATATGTTTTTTACGATCTTGCCATAAATATTTGCCTCGCTATGCAGAGTGACGTCTATGAGTGTGCGTGTGTGCATGCTTTTGGCCATAGCCAAAGAGCCGTTTAAAGCAAGTCAAAGTCAAGTTTTACGATATGCGCAAACATAAATAACGAACTGCTTATGGGTTTGTCGATTTTTGAGAGACTCGTCGTCGCACTGATGCCCCTTTTGTCTATGGGCTAATTTATTGGAATTTTATTTATAAATGCGCAATTTAATGCTGATACGATAGACGCTGCTCAGCTGCCAAAATGGGTCACTAAGCGTGACAGTTATGGAGCAATATTGCGGTCAAAGAGTGAGTTTCCAATTGGCAACAAAAAACAAAAACAAATTATTGCTCGAGAACAAAAGACTTAGGCGACAAACTTGGCACAACACCTACCGACTGTGGGCGTGTGCCAGAGTGGGCGTGGGCGTGGGCGTCAGCAACCGTTGACAATTACGCATGCTAATCGTGTTGCTTGTCAACGTAATTAAAATGTAATCGCGCGTCGGTCAACTAATGAGCGACTTGTCATAAACCATATACAGGGGATTGGTTCCATATGGAAATGGAGAAGGAGAAGGAGGAGTGCGAGCGGGAAGTGGCAGGGGTTGTGCAGGGGGGTGGCTAGGTGAAACGGGCGCAGTTATAGTAAATAATATCTTAATGGTAAATTAAAGCCACAAACGCGTTTAGATGCCAAGATCGGTTAGCATTAGCAGCCACGCCCCTCGCACTCGCCAACAGCCGCCCGCCCCTGTTTTCCATTACAACAAAAGTCTATTTTCGTATTTTGCGGCTTTGCGGTTAACACTCTTTCTTGTTGTTGTTCATACTATTATATTTTTTATCTTATGGTTATTTATGGCACAGTTTCGCTGTGTGGCCCAAGTGTGAGTCGAGTGCATAGAGCGCGTGGGCAATAAGTGAATGTTATGGCACTACAAGTGACATTTGAATGGAAGCCGAGTTGCCAAGTTGCCAAGTTGAAAGGCTCTTGTCACGACTCAAAGGCCAAACAGTTCGCCGTCGATCACACACACAATAAATGTGCTAATCGTCCGACCAGCGTGTGTACATTACATAGACGAGATATCAACTCAAGATCATGTTTCTCACTAATCTCTGTCAGCTAATCAATCTGGCTAAGTAGCTGCTGTTCAGATTTGCATAAATAAGTTGCTTAAAGTGCATCAAATATGATCTTTGAGCAGTAATAGGTTTTTATTTAAGATTTTATTGAAATGGAAATAATTTTGGGATAGTTGGCTTAAAGAAGATGCTTAAAGACAATAATTATTTATAATATTTTTAATATATATATATATATATATATAGTTTCTTCTTTGTACAGTCGAGTCGCGATAATTTGAAATGGCAAGGGGATCAGTTTTTTTACACAGAAATTCAAATTATCGAGATTTCCATCATATAGATCATCATCCCCATCAAGGGTTTAGCGATTTAGCGGGGTACAAATTATCGAGACTCGACTGTATATGCTGTGCTCAGTATCTAAATTCTACTCCTTTTGAGATACCTTTTCCAAAAAACGTTCTCAGAGAGAGGTTTAAGAGCCTGGCATGAAAATTTGACAAATATTTTATATGTAGAAAATTGCTTGTAAGCTTAAATCTCTCATATCTCTGAGACAAGGGAGAGGTGAGCTGCAACGAGAGGGGCGGCAGAAGACAGGAAGTGTGGGAGGAGACGAGACAAAAGAAATGGAAGCAGACGGAAGGAGGCGAAAGCAGACAAGAGATGGAAACAAAGTACGAAAGAGTTTTGATA
The DNA here is from genome assembly GCA_035045365.1 of Drosophila leonis. Lineage (NCBI taxonomy): Eukaryota > Metazoa > Arthropoda > Insecta > Diptera > Drosophilidae > Drosophila > Drosophila leonis. The sequence continues at coordinate 6,441,691 of JAWNPC010000830.1, forward strand.
TCTGTAATGCTCAGATGCTCAGAGAATTGCTTAAAAGCCTTACAAGAAAATTTGATATTTTGTTTATTATTCTTTATTTTATTATTTTTTATTTATTTATTATATTATGCAAAAGTATTTAAAAAGCTGTTTCAGACTTTTCATGTCAGATATTTTCATAGTCAGATATTTTTATCAGCAGACATCGCTATCGACTGCTGGTTCGTCTTTATCTTGCTACTATTGCTAAGCTACAGCCATTTGAGAATTGTATGGCTGCAACACTTGCAAAGGAAGTTATAAGCTTTTACTTTATCCCACAGCCTCTGCTGCTTTATCTAGCTGGTATTAAGATTATGCTAAATATATATTATATATATATTAATTTAATTTTTTAAAATTTTAATAACAGTTTTTACATATTTTGTTAGTCTTTTTTTGCAATATTTTAAGAATTTAATTACATTAAAATATATAAATATATTTGAATTTATACTGAAGTATTCAAAAGTTAGGCATGCCTAGCTGCTCTGCAGCTATCACTCGCCTTTGCTCAGTCAACTTTGCCTTTGAGACTTGCTCCAAGATCTCCTTCAGCTGTTGCAGCAGCTGGCATTCAACGTCAGTTGTATCAAAATCCAGATTAGTTTGTATAAATAACAGGATTTTGTCGCATAGCTCAGCTGCAGCTGATGGCGACAATTTGGCTTCTGCAATGCGCAAAAGTTGCTGTTGTTGTTGCTGTTGCTGTGGCTGTGGCTGTGGCTGCTGCTGTTAGTCGTATTCATTAGCGTTTGGTCGTTTGGGTCTATAAGCGTCGATTTTTCATTATTAAAAATGAAAAGTGTTGGCATTAAGTGGGAATCAAGACAGGGCCAGCCAGGCAGGCTAGGTAAACGGGCAGTCAGCTCGTCCGGCAGTCAGGCATATTACTCATACGCCGCATTGCACCTGTTCGGTGAGCGTGTCGGAACGTCAACCACAACAGCAACAACAACAACAACAGCCGGCGGCTGCTGCTGCTGTGGCGGCGGCAAAACTTAATTACTAAGCAGGAAATATTAGCGCACATAGTTAAAGCAAATAAAACTAATGAACAAGAAATATTAATTTGGCAAAATAGAAACACGCAACAGTTGGGAAAACCCCCCCAAAGACAGCAGCCAGCAGCCAGCAGCCAGCAGCCAGAGAGATAGAGTCAAAGAAATCAAAGAAACGATACACAAACCAACTTTCAATTGAAGTGCCACGACGGACACTTTTGCCACGAAAAAACTTGAACATGCATTTTAATTGCAGCCCAGCCGCCTCTCAGTGCCGAATGCAAGGCAAACAAAACTTCAGACACAATTTGTACAAACACAAACACACGCCAAGGCACAACACACAGGCCAAGAAAGCAAAAGTTGTGCCTAAAGAGAAGTCCAAGAGAAGTTTCCTATATACACTAACTAAGCCTTATATAGGTTAAAGGAGCATGTATATAAATAACATGAATATATATGATATATGAGAACGAAGTGGTTCAAGTCAGCATCAGAGCTTCATAATGAGATATATTTTCTGATTGAGCTCTCAGCAACTTTTGGGAGTCTCTATACTACTTTTCAATAGCTTCAAAATATCTAAATATTAAACATAAATAAACTTATAACTAGACAAAATATTTATGTTTAATAATAAGAAGTTTTCTAAGAAGAATTATAAATGTTTTGGCTAGAAAAATAAATATTTTGTCTTACCAATCACACCTCGAACCAACTGCCTAGCTTTAAGGCTGACTCTATCCAACAACTGCCTAGATTAAGGCTGACTCTAACAATATATTTTGAAGTTTTAGTCATAAATTCAAATTCATCAAGCCGTATTCAAATTTTATTTAGTCAAATATTTTGTTCATTTCAGTATGTGAATTTGTTATTATACGGTGCTTGCCATAATGATAAGACACATCGTTTTTCTCGAATATTTTCAACGAAACCTTACCCAGCAAAATGAAAATTACAGTATTATATTGTGAAATAGGAAAGAAAAATGTTTTAATTCACTTTTCAAGTCACTAATACAGCCTATATGGAGATACGGGTGCTCCATTTGGGGAACAGCTGCTCCTTATCTCATAAAGAAACTTCAAAGTACTGAACATCGCAATATAAGACATTTTATTGGATTTCCATTTGCCAGGAATGATGATATCATGACAGATTTAAAACTCAATTACGTCATTAATATTATCCAAGACACTTCCATCAAACAGAACTCTAGACACTCATCTCACCCAAACCCTCTTGCACAATCACTCACCTTTGATACTTTACATCCTTCCACATACAGACTTAAAAGATTATTTATTTTACTAATCATTTATATTTTAGGGTCGATCATATGTATATCATATCAAATTTGTAATATAATCAAAGATATACAAATATATAAGTAACACAACTAAAATACACACTTAACAATCTATTCTACATATACTTATATAATTATCATATCACATAGTCTGATCCGTCTATTGCACACTTTGCATACACATTTGCATATGCCCCATTTCAGCAGTGTATGAATAATTGCACAAGCAATTGTCTGCAGCATGTCTGGCTGCAAGTTGTCATCGGCTGCTGTTGTTGCTGAGGCTGCTGCAGTTGCAAACGTCTCGCACGAAGCTTCAACTCGAAAAGCTCTGATGCTAACGATGTTGTTGGCTCGTTGAAGTCTGCTGCAACCAGCCAAATGTTGAGCAATCAAATCAAAAATACAAAAACAAAACTGAGCAGAAAAAAATGAGAAAAAGAAAAAAAAAACATTGTCACGTCAAATTCATGTCATTTAATTAATTTTGTTTACTTGCCGCAACGTTAATTTGTTGTTGTTGTTGTTGTTGTTGTTGTTGCTGGGGACTTGTTGTCTTTGAAAAAATTTTCCATTGCCGCATGGAAAACGCCGCTGTTTATCATATTCATATAGTATGTTTAGAGATATATATGTAAATATATATATAGGTATATATATAAATACATATATCACATGGCATGCCGAAAAATAATTTTCCCACATGGCTGCACTTTATGCAAAGCACAATTCGCATGAAATCAAACAAAGTTGTTTTTGCTTGATGTATATACACACATACACACACACACACACACACATACACATATACATACATCAGCTCAACATTTGAATTTTGATTTTTTTATAGTTTGCCGACAGACTCTTGACGGCCTGTCAAATAAATGTCGCTTTATTCAAATTTCGCTTCGCACTAATTGTCTGGGGTCTTTAGCTTAAGACAAAGGCCACAAGAGCCGCTGCTGCTGCTGTGGCTGCTGTGGATGCTGCGGCTGCTGCTGCTGCTGCTGCTGCTGCTAACAAGCCTCCAATTTCGAGCCCAAGTGCAGATTAGCCGTGTTGGTCCACGGTTTGGGCAGACTTTGTGTCGCAGACGGGCTCCTCAATCAACTTTCGATCAAAACGCGCCGCACAGCTTTTGTCTTCGCTTTGTTTGTGTTGGGCGCAGGAGCAGCAGCAGCAGGGGGAGGTTAGCTGAGAGGAAAGGTTAAAGCAAAGATCCTTGAGTGGAACCTTTTGGCGGCATTTTGCATGGCTCATTTGATATTTGTTTTAGATGCGTTAAGATAGATCACAAAAAAAAGAAATGAAGGAAAATAACCAAACAATTGGTAACGATTACCGCACAGTGGTGCCAAGTGGTTGATTAGGCTGTTAAAACTGAATGTCCTATAAATATATATGGTATATATAACATATGGTATATATATAACATAACATAAATAAGCTGTTACTGATTTAGATCGAAATTATTTATACTATCGTAGGATATTCGGTAGATAAATACAGCAAACATCAAAGCTCTACAGTAGCAACAGTTTCTTACTATCATATTATCGATAACATTTGACTCTATGCATGTTAAACGTTTATCGATAAATGAATCGATATACAGCAATTATATGTGAACAGTGCCCACTGTGCAGCGGCATCTCATGCGACGGTTCACTCAAGTTGAAAAACGGAAATTATCAAACGAAAGAGATACGAGTGCGAGCAACATACGACACCGGATGTCTGTCCGGGCCAAAGGCATATACATAAAAAATATAATATATATATATATATATAAATATATGCTATATATATGAAAGGAGCAACAGGCAAAAGGATAACTTGGCTAACAGCAAACGGACTACAAAATGTCTGCTTAAGCTGCGGATGAGTTAATTAAATCTGTCAATACTTCAATACACACTCAGACACACACACACTCGCTGAGGTGATGGCTGGGGCGGGAAGAGTGAGCGAGTGGCATCAAACGACCATGTCCATGTCCATGTCGTCGTCCATTCAAGCGCCCATCATCAACGGCAGCAGCAGCGGCAATAAAAAATGTAGCGCAACATGTGCGGGCCACGCAAAGCAGGAGACGGAGGAGCCGAGCAGCAGGCGTAGGCTTACGGGCAGGGGCCCGTGCAGCGAGCTGCTTGCCTGGAATGTAACTCGATTCCTATTAACTCATCAAGTTGGGCGCTGGGGCGTTGTTTTTTTTTTTTTGGTTTTGGGTGCCTGTGGCCTGTCCTGACTCTGACTGCGACTCTGGCCAAGAGTGGATTGAAAGCCGAGGCAAAAATTAAATCAGTTTCGGTTAAGCAAAATGCAACAAAAGCAGAAAAAGAGAAAAAAAAACTGCCAAAAAAGAACTGAGCTTAAGGCAATTTGTAGCCCTGTGCGGTCCTTCTGCAAGTGAGAGTGTATAGGTGTGTGTGTGTGTGTGTGTGTGTGTGTGTGTGTGTGTGTGTGTGTGTGTGCTTTTATAGAAGCAAATATGTTCACACAGTTTACTAATAGCTCCATAAATAATAACCAAAGAGGTCAAATTGTTGGCCCAAATACACTGAGCGAAAAAAAAGAAAAAAGATAAGGGATAGAGCGACAGCTGAAAATATATTAAGAGATAGAGAATGGGATACAAAATTAAAATTAAAATATAAAAGAAGAAATGGCAAAAGCAAAGTCTGAACAACAATTGTTTACAAAAAATAAATAAAATTCGTAAACATTTTAAATTCATAATTTTTGAATATTTATTTAAAAACTAAGCTTTATCTATACAACCACACATTGCAACTCTAAAATTATTTTAAGTAATCAGTATATGAGCTTATAAATATATAGGAAATGAGAAAAAAAATATCAAAAAAACTTAAATAATAGCCAGAGTAACTAACGTGAAGGCAGTTCTACCATCGATTGTATAGGCTAACAGAATTTGTTATTATATGATTGATATGACTGCTATAAAATCCAACTAAAACAACTCTTAGGTTGGGAATAAAAAATGCGTTTTTGTTACTTTTCATATCCATCGAAATCCCAATCAAATTGTTGTAATTAAATATATCTTAAAGATCGCGAAAAGTAGTAATTCAACTTACCTAAAAGCTTTTTTAAATGTATCAAAAATATTTTTGTATCATCGCGATATTGTCTTTTAAATATACTATTCAGCTGCTCTTGCTTCTCAAAAAGTTTAGTTTCTACGAGATATGTTGAAAAAAAAAACAGCATATTTTGTGCTTTTCCAAAAATTATTTATTTATTTACTTTTTTTGTTTTATAAGCCATATTTATTCAGAGTAAAATGTTACATTCTTTGTAACTTTAAACACTTGTGTGATTATTATGATGGTGAGTTTTTTTATTTACTAAATATCTCTTTATAATATTTATCTATAATATATATTATAATTGTGTCAAAGTTTTCTCCAATCTTCGATTCACTTTAAAAAAAAAACAATTTTTGTGATTTTGTTCAGCTGGTTCTGCGATTCTATCTCTTCAATCCTTCAATCCTATTTATGGTAACTGCGGCATCATTTGGGCTTTGTTTTTGGCCAAAAATGTTATAAAGACGCTAATACACGTCCAATCAAAATAGCTGTCAAAAATTAACTGATAATTCAAATAGGCCGAACTGAGTATCAACACAAAGCCAGAAAAATAATTTAAAAATGACTAGCAAAAATTTAAAATATAAATTTGCTTTATTTTTTAAGCAGACCTCATGCCTATGCCTATTCCCCTAATATAAAAATAAAATTAAAAATTAAATTACCAAAATTAATTTGTATTATACCAAAAACATTTCTTTTGCCGTTCTACAGCAAGATGTTTCAGAAAATAATTTGAACTGCAGACATTAGCAGCGATCAACAGCGGGCAGCAGGCTGCAGGCAACAGGCAGCCAGCACGTCGTGGCTCACCTCACTGAACCCCGCTACTATCTGCTGCTTGTGCCATGCCCCACACAGAGAGCCGTAGCTGTGTGTGTGTGTGTGTGTGTGTGTTGGCTGTGTCTCAAGTTTTCAACAACAAGCTATAAGCCAATAAAGAAGAAACAAGACCAAACAGCAAGGATGGGGCAACAGCAACAACAACAACAAAAAGAAAGCGCAGGCAAAAGAATACCTTAATTACGGTTAATGGAGCGTTCGAAAACCCGCTCCTTACTATCTCACTCTGAGTGCGTGTGCGTGTGTGTGTGTGTGTGTATGCGAAAGCCACAAAATAACTTAATCACATTTCAGGGACCACAAAAATTTGCGGGCCATGTTCGTAATTTTGTATATAAATGAGAGGCCACCTAATGAGCCTGATTAACCATAGACCGTCAGACAGAGAGGGAGCTACACTGAGAAAGAGATAGGTAGCTGCATAACGCGGGCGGTCGACAATTTAGCGGTGTTTCATTTAACTGCTTTCATGCCACAGATCGCGTCGAATGGGACGCGTCCTTTTGACCTCGACCAGAGACCAGAGAGCGACAGAGACTTGACTTGACTCTTTTTTTTTTTTTTAGCTTTTTTATGATGCGAGACGAAGATGCTTTTAATTTGCGTACGATGTGTCAATGATGTTGGAGGACCATGTCGTCGCGTGTGGCTTTCATTATTGTTGTTGTTGTTGTTGTTGTTGTTGTTGTTGTTGTTGGTAATAAAAATCAGCTTTGCTTTAAATGCCATAAACAAAACGCCTGAAACATTTTCGCTGACAGATGTCTTCATTGAAAATTATGCAGGCAGTCTGAGGTCTTTTTTTTGGAAACCAAGCTTCGATATCGCTGGCCCAGACTCCGGGCCGACTCAGCCTCAAGATTCGAGCTCTCTGTGGCTCTGGCTCTGGCTCAGGCGTCAGGTGGCATCTACCGTGAGAAAGTTTGCAGCTCGCTCAGCTTGATATGATGTTCGTTTATTTTGGTTTTTTGCCTGTTTTTTTTTTTTAACTTTTAAGCTGTACTTGTTAATGTTGCTGCGTCGTTGTGTTTAGCTTGTTTATAACTCTCGGCTTAAGCTAAGCATGGACCAAGCAATCGAACCGAAACATTAAGATTGTCCGTACAAGACTCTTATTGAGCTAAATAAGCTATTTTTAATGTTAATTAGTTGATAAATGGTTCTTTAATGGACGCAAATTAAAAGCCATTAAGATATGGCATCTCTAGCAAGCAAACAGCCCATAGATGGCGCCACTGCGAAATTTAATATTTGTGGTGTGTTCATGAAAATAGTAGTGCGAGTGAAATGTAGGACAGCAAAATTTGGTGAATAACATAATGTATCTTTCACAGTCTCAGCATGCGGACCGAAGATCATAGTTTTAATATAGATCATATATATTATAATATTAGTATATTATTACTGCAAGTTTCAATGTAGATCATATATAATATATAATATGTTATCGTTATTGATGCTAGATACAATATGTATCATATATATATAATTATATATGATAGATTTGGATATATATTAACATATCTTCATATATATTCATACAATCGAATGTTATCGATGCCTAAACTGATTTTTCTACATTAAAAAAAAAAAAATATTAAACCAAAAAAAACTCTAATTAGGCAATTTCCTGCTGATATCTTTGTTTATATAATAAGTTGTCTTACTAGCAGTTAGATCCCAAATATGTTTAGATTTTATCTTTATTATTATTTGTTCGCCCCCTTCCTTTTATTTGGGTTGTGCTTCGTCATGTTTTGGCTATTTGCGCAGAGCAGCCGAACAGCATAACTTAATCATAACTTTTTGGGTGGCCCCAGCAGCAATGGCCAAAACAATGCTGAATTGTTCTCCAGCCACACACACACACTCGCACACTCGCTTTGATTTCAATCTGAAACTGAGCGCCTGGTCGAGCATAATAATATTGTATCATTGTATCTCAAGGAGTTGCCGACATCGTGAAGTTTGTGTGATTGTTGGCCTAAGAATTGGCCAGGTCTGGAGTCTGCTCCAGCAGCAGCAGCAGCAGCAGCAGCCGAGGCCCATCATCATCTTCATCATCAATGGCAGCTTTGGGCCTACCGTACAAAAAAAAAAGAGAGAAGAAAACGAACAGCCTCGGCACAAACTCTTTTTGGGCGTCGTTTTTGGCTTTGGCACGCTGAAAATTTTATGACTTCATTTGCTGACCACCAAGCGAGAGCAGCCAAAAAAAAAAAGAAAAGAAGAAGCAAAATACAAGCAGAGAGTAAATAACCAAACAGTCGAGAGGATTGCTTTATAATAGGTTGTTCTGCTTGTTCTTATTGTTGTTGTTGTTGGTCTGGGCATGCAATACTTGGAATTTCATGCAGCGGCAACAATGCTCTCAGCACAAAGGATTCTTTGAATTTTGATCAACATTTCGATTGGGTGGCACACACAGCGCACTAACTAGTTGTCTAAGTAGCCACAACAATCAAAAGAACTACAACAAAAATTGAGCAAACACAGCGACAGCCCACCTATAAAGCTAATCACAAATTTCAGTTAACCAAAAGATCTTGGCGAATGGTATATGAAAAAGTGGAGTAGACGTAGATAGAGGTTGGCAGTAGGTAAACTCAATATAGTCAAATTTGATAAAGTTTTGCATGTATGTATGATCTATGTGATGTGATATGCCTATCTATGCTATGTGATATATCTATGTGATCTGTGGTGCTGTCTTGTCGATCTTCATATCTAGGTATTTAACTGCAGTGTTTAATCTTTTGATCAGTCTGTCAATCAATTGATATATGAATCTGTGATGTTGAGTTATCGATCTTCATATCTACGCTTCTAACTGCAGTGATGTTACCATTGATCAGTCTGCCAATCGACTTAGACCTTTTGCTATTTATCTGAATATCTAATTGTCCATTGACTAACTTTTCTCGAATAACTTTTTCTTGAGAATTTTCCAACTATTGATATATCATGTTTGTATAGCTACGTTTTGATCATGCTGTTTTCAGATATTTTGAATTTTTCATTGATCCATATACTATACACTCACTCTCTTTATCTATGTATTTATCTTTATTTATTTTTTAGAAGATATCGCGATATCTCTTGGTCAGACCAACAGCCTTCATATATTTCAATCATTCAATCTTTAAAATTTTATATTTTGATTAATCGATGTACTTTGGCTATTCTTTGCCAATCTGTCTATGCAATCCATCAAGTTATCTATTGTAGATATACATGTAACATTTATATTTTATATTTTATATTTCTATCACTCAATAAATTAAGCTTCTAATCTGGCTTGCTTTTGATTTTAAACTACAATCTTTCGATTTCAGGTGTACTTAATCGATAAACTTAGCTTGCTAAATATTAATCCATTAATCTATTTATCTATATATTTATCTATCTATCTATCTATCTATATATATCTATCTATTTATCTATCTATCTATCTATCTATCTATATATTTATCTATCTATCTATCTATCAATCTATCTTCTATCAATCTATTTAATAGATTTGATTGCATTTATTCTATTTTTCTCTTTATTCTTTATACTGTTATACTCTTTCAGTCCATACTCGTATATCCATATATGCAACTGTTGTTATCCCTAAGTATATATCTATCCATCTAGCATTCCATCTATCTCTCAAATAGAACCTCATAGTTCAAACCCCTTTCTACTATGTATTCTTCGCTAAACTGCTCCTTTTATAGATTCTACACTTTGGTATTCCACGACTCTCGCTTTTTCGCAGCTTCCTTCCATTTCCTACCTATGCTCAACATCCTCTCTCGTTCTCTGCTCGCAAATCGCAAACACGTATCGTTATCTGTAATTTATGCACTTGTACTTTGAATCACTTAGTTGATCTCGTTTCTCTTCTGTTTTTTTTTGTTTTTTTTATATCCTGCTGCTGTAGCTCCTGTGCCACTGACAGTGACTGCTGTATGTGAGAGAGAGAGAAAGGGAGAGGGAGAGGGAGAGACGACAATAAGGCGCTGCGATTTCGATCTTATCAACAATGCGCAACGATCAACGGCAACCGCAACAACAAGAGCAACAAAACTTGGGACACACACGCAGCAGCAGCAGCAGCAGCAGGAGCAGCAACAGCAGAAAAGGGCAACTGGTTAAGGAGAGCAGAGAGGGTAGATCGGGGCTGAGATCGGGGGTAGATCGGTGGCAGATCGGGTGGATAGCTGCAGACACTGGGCTGGGTGCGTGCGTAGAACAGCTTCATAAATGTAAATTAGAGCTCGTTTAGCATTGACTATGGGCTCGTAAATAAATGCCAAATGACATCATTATCAACGTGCAACAGTTGCTGCCAACAAGCAACAGTTGCTGCCACCAGTTGTTGCTCCCGTTTGTTTTTTTCTACCCATTTTTGTTTTTGTTTGTCTCGTTTGCCTCGTTATCGTTTTTATGCTGGCTTTGATGTTGTCGATGGCAGCGCTGATAGCAGAGGAAGGGGGAGAGAGAGAGGAAGAGACAGTGGCAGCTCTGGCTTATCAGTGAATGGCGATCGTATGAAGCTGGTGATAATGACTTGTAAGTACAAAATGCCTTGTCAGCGGATGTTTCTCGATTTAGTTGTTGTTGTAGCAGCAGCAGAAGCAGCAGCAGCAGCAGCAGCAACTGTTGCTGTTGCTGTTGCTGTTGGTGATTTTATGCCTGCGCATCACTTCAATTAATTTGGCTGGCTTAATTTGCGTTTTGTTGCCTGTCTCGACGTCTTTTGCCTTTTACAAGCAAATCGTGCGCCTCGGCGTCCGTTTGTCTATGCCAGCTTCATTATTTTCCATTTCCATTTCCAACTTGGCTGTTGCTGTTGCTGTTGCAACTTGTAACGCCACAGCAACAACATCATGAAAAATGCATTTTCAATTCAACAACGACAACAACGTTGAGGATGAGGATGAGCAACAATAACAACAGCAACAACAGCGACAAGCTCTCAAAAACACTGCAGACTGGCAGACGCGTTCGCAGTCGCAGCTCACTTAAAATTCTTGTGCCTTGTATCGGGCTGGGCATCGGCAGGCGAGACAGGCGGCGGAGGCCAGTGGCAGGCCTATACGTGGACACTGCTGCACTTACAGCGATTGCCGCAAAACTTTTGTCAAGTATTGTAAAATTGTTTTGGCTGGCCAAAGGCGGCAGGCGGCGCTACGAGCATAAAAACAAAAGACGCTGATGAGTCTTAAGGCTGGCAAGAGGCTTGTCCTCCCGGCTCCAAAAAGAATTATCCAGCAGAGGCAGACACTGTGCAGCAGACTCGAGGGTTGCAGTTGAAAAGTGTTGAAAGAGCTTACATTTTATGTGATTTATTGCAGGACATGTTTTAGGAAGAGATGTTTTTGGGAGTGACTTCGATGGCTTGAATAGATCTCTTAACTTATTTCTTATTATACTATTTTAATTATTATACTATTTTAATTATTACCATACATGATATGATATTAAATTTCATATATGTAGCTAAATCGAATTGATTAAAATTAATTAATTATAATTTCTTTTTTTTTTCTTTCTTTTTATATATTTATTTCTATTAAATTTAATTTTAATTAATTAATAATTTTATTTTTATATCAATTTCTAATATATGAGAGCTTCTTTTGTTACTTACTATATTCCTATATTTATTTCTATTATATTTATATATTTTTATTTCAATTTCTTATATACTTGAGCTTCTTCTGTGACTTCCTATATTCCTATATTTATTTCTATTATATTTATATTTTTATTTCAATTTCTTATATATTTCAGCTGCTGGATTTACTTATCTCTTTATCTTTCACTTTAACTTTGAGAACAGCTTTCTTGAGCCAGGTTTACAAAAGGATACTCAAAATTGAACTTACTTATTGATGGTTTGCTTGATAACTCACAGCTGCTCTCTGAAGTTTGATTCATTTCAACTTGGTTTTCCACATGCCATAATTGTAAGTCATCAGTTTATTAAAATTCCAATACGATTTTATAATTAGAACCTTATGAAAAATCAATTGAAAATATGAAAATGCTCAGAAAATATTGTATAATATATGATGGAGTAATAAATATAATTATGAAGAAGCTCCCGTTTTGTAGCTTGTAGTTTGATAATCAAAAAATCAATAAATTTAAGCAAGCTGAATTGATATTGATAATGATTCCAATCGAGCTTTCGATTCAGTTGTCTGGCTTGACTTAAGCTTGAGGTTAATAGTTAGAAATTATATTTTTTAAATATCTGTAATATTGCAATTCCTTATTCGAGTCGGATTTTATATATATGCCTTTGAATGTACAAATTTTGTTAAGGGAAATAAAGCACAATAAAAATAAAAATAAAAAATAAATAAAAATGTTTAACATGAGATCCTTATAGCTAACTGTCTTCCTTTGGTATTTTAATATAGCACAAGCATCTAGTAAGCATTATTTATGTTAAGTCTTCTTTCTGTATTTCAATTAAAATAAGGCATAACTACATTTTGTCTCTCTCTCTCTCTCTCTTTATGTCTCAGTTTGATATTGTCAACATTAAAGTTAACTCATAAAGCTCGTCTTTCAGGCTTAATTTCTACCTTACCCCATGTTGTCCAGTGTAATCGAAGTTCAAGTTAATGGCTTTGACTTGGCCCCATGCTCAACATGGTCAAGAGTCACAATCCAAGTCCAACTCCAACTGCAAGTCGAACTCCAAGTCACAGTCAAAGTCAAAGTCAAAGTCAAAGTCGAAGTCGAAGTTTCGTGTTTTGTGCGTGTTTTTTCCTGGAAAAACGTCGCCCACATAATTTTCAATTTTGAGTTAGTGACTGACCGGATGTTGGCGATTGCCGTGCAGTGCCTTCTAATTGTTCTGCCTGCCTGCCTGCGGGGGCAGGCGACAGGGTCAAAGTGCACTCGAGTGAGGCAGCAGCGACGGCAGCAGCAGCTGTTGCAGCAACAAATAATTTTCAAGGCAATTAGTAAAAATGTTTCAATTTACAAAACATCCAAATGATAAGCGGGAAATTAGTAAATAAAGACATCAAAGCGCGCATCAGGTGGAGGGCAAATTATAAAACTAGAAACGAACCCAAAAAGGAAAGCCGGCGCTAATGGCGCTACAGAGTGAGTGAGAGAGAGGGAGGGGGTGGGGGGAGCGACGACTGCATACAACAGGTGATTAATTATAAACACTGACAAAACATAAAAATACAATTTTTATACCACGTACACAAACAAAGAAGACGAAGGGGAGCCAAAGAGCCAGAGGCGGTTAACAAATTGGTTAGAACATTTTTATGAGAGCAAAGGCAATGCACACAGATACAGAGAAAGAGAGAGAGAGAGAGAGAGAGAGAGAAAGGTCATTCTCTGTGTGTGTGTGCCCATTAATCGCGGGTTAATTGCCTCACAAAGCGGTTAGCTAATTGCCCATAGGCAAAAAGGTTGAACAGGTAAGAGAAACGAATATCAATAGAAAGAGAGTGTATGAGAGAGAGAGAGAGAGAGCGGGGGCGTGGCTAATTCATAAGGGGCGACATTGGAAGCGACAGAGTGTGGGGGCGTGTCTCAGATCAGATCAGATCATTTCGAATATTTCGTGTGAGCGAATGTTCTTCGAGTTCGATCTAGAACAAAACTGAGCCGAAGTTCAAATTGATTTCTTTAAGAAATTTATGTATTTTATAGGTATTTAAAATTTTATGAAAATTATTTTTATTGCATACCAAATTTCAACGAGGGTGGCCATAAGACTTAAAAGTCCTTTACGGCATAAAATAAAAAATTAATAAATAAAAAAAAGGTGATCTAGTTGGGAGTGCGCGACTGTGAGAAAGTCTGTCAGGAGTCGGAAGCTGCCGACTATAAAATACCATTAACCCTCTGCAGCGCTATTTTTAATGGTTCAAGGCTTCATCTTATTCATCTTAGTGTGATCTTGGCATATGAGATCTGGTCGAATCAGGGAAATTTCATTCTTCATTCAAATCATGAAATTCTCATTTTTGAGTCTTTTAAGCATAGAAAAGAGTTAAACTCAATTTGACAGAATAAATGTAATTATTTGAAATAATTTATGAAATAATTTTTTTGTAATCTGAACGACTTCTCCGGCGTCTAGAGTTGTCTGGGAATGCCTTGAATGGAAAAAGTGTTCAGAGCTCTCTACTACTACTACAGACCTACCTCTACTACTGAAGGTTCCTACGACAGCTCAAGGAGGAGCTTAATTGAAGCGTTCTGAAGACATTTATACAGGGACTCGACTGCCACAGCAATGGGTTCCATCAAGTGGCAGCTTGCGAACTTCGAATTCAGGAGGATCTCGATTTTGGTGCTGATGATCCCAACATTCAATAGTCAAATCTCATTATTTTAAAACCCTTTTTAGCAATCAGCAATTAAAGCTTACTATAAATAATATACAATTTTTAGCGAAGATGGCAAGCCGACTCTGTCTGAAATTTCAATTTGAAATATATTTTATTATATTATATTTATTATTTATTTTATTTTTATATACTTATATTTATTTATTATAAATATATTTATTTTATTAAATAAATTTCTTTCTTATTTTCAAATATTTTATTTGTCCACCGAAAGCTTGAATTATTTATTAGATTTTATTCAAACTGAAGCTTATCTTTAAACAAAGCTGAAAGGAAACTTATTGACATGGCTGAACAGCTAAATTATATACTTTTAGAATGTTTACACCTAGCTAAGATAAGTGAGTCAAAGAATTGAAAGCTCAAGCTTTTCAGCTGAACGAAAAGGTTGACTAAAAGGAACTGTAATATAGAACTAAAGAACTAGAACTAGAACTAGAACTAGAAACTAGAAAAACTCTTAAGTATTTAACTTGTAAGTTTTCGTTTTTATTAATATTAATTAATTAGTTAAAGATTTTTAAGACCTTCACCTAACATAACTCTGCTCTAGCTCTATCTACAACTCTTTTCTATTCTGATGAAATTCCACAGTTTTAAATCTATTCAAATTAACTAATTATGTCTTCAGGTTAAGCAAAAGTTGAACTACTTGAACTAAGTTTGAGCTGCACAACAAATGCTGAGCTACTTTGTCAATCATTTCAAGTGTAACCCAATTACAAAGTCTTAACTTAATATGTGTGTGGCTGTGTGTGTGTGTGTGTGTGTGTGTGTGTGTGTGTGTGTGTGTGTGTGTGTCTGTGTCTGTGTCTGTGTGTGTGAGATAACTGCATGTAAGTTCAACATTATTATGCACGAAAATGAAACGAACAAGAAATCGAGGCAACAAAAATTACTTATGGAGGCAGCGAGCGAGGATGAAGCTGAAAGGCTGCCACAGCCAGGTACACTCTCCACCTGGTGTGTCTGTGTGTGAGACCTGCACATGTGGCATAAATGCGAATGAATCTTCTAGCGTTGACGACGGCAGACAAAGCGGTGCGTGCAATCGCAGCCAGAACAGCGTCAGCGTTGGCCCGAGCCCAACTTGAGAGTCAGCGAGACAGATGATGCTGCAGCAGAGAGCGGAGGTTGGGAGGCTGGCAGAGATGCTGTCCGAACGGAGATGGTGGCTGGGACCACGCGGCATAAATTGCGCATAAAACATGGAAAATGAAGCGATAAACTTGAGATACGCGATCGTAAAGCAAAGCAACTTCGTCGTCATCGTCGTTGTGGGTTTTATATGCAGTCCATGCCCAAGCACAGTGGGGCAAACTGTGCAAAAGTTTGACAAACATATTTTACAAATTTGTCATGGCAATGTGAGTTGTTAGAAACTAAATATATTTTTTAAAGTAAAATAAAAAAATGTTATCGAGTTGTTAAGCATATTAAAATGAATTTTCTAAATTTAAAATAATTTTAATTAAATTAATAAAAAATATATATATATACTGGTCTCCAAGCCTGACTTTTTCTTGTTGCCGAAGCTGTCGAGGCTCATGAGAGGGTTGAAAATGTATCTGTAGATGAATTACTTGGAAGGACACCAAATAGATATTCATGAATTCCTTTTTGATGGAACAAAGAATAGAATATAAGAAGAAAATAATTGAACTATTTTAAAGAATTTTTTATTAATTTTTGCGCATATTTTCAATATTTGTGCACCTCAAAGTATGCTATAAAAAAGGAGCTCTCTTCTTTAAATAAATGTTTAAAAATATATTTTATTTTGTTTAAATTCTATTTAAAATTTACATTATATTGTAACTCGCTTCACATTTGTATCTAAGTTTTTTGCTTGACATTTGCTGTGCTCCGTCCCACTGTGCTTGCTCGCTCGCCGTTGCTGGGGAGTTGCCGGGGCAGCATTGGTCAGTCGAACGATGTCAGTGTGTTTGTTTATGTTTGATGAAGCTGTTTTCGGGGAGCGGCAGCTGCTGCCGTCGCTCTTGCTGTAGCTGTTGTTGCTGGCCATTAGGCGCGGCCTGTGGAAAGCCTGCGGCAGCAACAACAGCAACTGAGACTGCGGCAGGATAATGACAACCCAAACCCGAGAGCTCGAAGATCTGTTGATCCAGCTCCAGCTCCAGCACAGTTATGTAGTATTTGCTGCATTTCTGTGTTGCATTTTAATGATGCGAGCTTTCGCTTGCGATGGGCGTGGCCAGGCCATGCTGATGCGTCACGCAACGCGCTGATGCTATGTGTGTGTGCTTCGTCTTCTTCCTCTTCTTTTTCGTTTGTTTTTTTATGATTTCAGGAAATGGCCAAAAGCCATGAAGCATCATCTTTTCAATTTATATATATATATAGAGAAGATATATGTGTATATTTGTTGTTGTTGTTGCTGTTGTTGTTGCTAACAAGCCGCTAACAAAGGCAAACGAGCAGCAGCAGCAGCAGCCGCCGCAGCTCCTTCCAGCTCCTGCTGACAGTTCTTTGAGCCTTCAGCCGGCAAATATTTGGCCTGCTTTAGTTTTTCTTTTCTCCGTTTCGGCTCGTTTGGACGACTCTGTTATTATTTGGTTGATTAATTAACATGCCACAGCGGACCACCAAAGGTGGCAACGAGCCAAACAGCAGCAGCATCGACGGCAGCAGCAGCTAACTAACTACTAAATGCTGACAAGGATAACACACAAAAGTCAACAACAACAACAACAACAACAACAACAACACACAACAGCAACAGCAAACAATATGTGAGTGATTCACAGCTCACAGATGTGTCAGCGCACAGTTTGACAGTCCAAACAGTTTGAGCAGCACTTGTTAGCAATGGAATGCTTCTAATTTGATCTTGTCTATAGTATTTATTTGCCAAATTTAAATAGATTTTATAGTAATAATTTATTATATTATAATTAATTGTATATATTATAATTAATAATAGTAATTTCTTAAAATAGATTTTATTGTACTTTAAACATTTTTACAAATTTTAATTTTTTAAAATAATGTTTTATGTTTAATAATTATATTTTTATATATTTCTTTTTATTGTTAACTGAAGCACACTTGGCTGGCTAGAAAACTTGACTTTGCTGCATAAAATGTAGATTTTTGTTTAATTCTTCTAAATTATCATTTCATATTGAAATTTCTTCTCTTATAATGCTTAAATGCCAAATATATTTAGAGCATTTTTTTCAATTTTTATTCAAGTTTAAGAAATTTATCTTTAACATTTAAGCCTTGGGCATGAAATATTTAATAAATTTTTAGAAACGTTTTCAATGTTTTGTAACAATTTGTATAGCAGGCAGAAGAAGGCGTGGCCGATATAAATATATATACATTATATAAATACATTCTATAATACGATCATTTTTTCATTTTATAGGATAGACATGCCTAAGTCAACTCGACTGTCCTTGAATATGGCAATATAAATAAATATAAATAGAAATAAATATCAAATTTATTCGAAAGCTACTTAGAGTTCTTAAAAACTTCTTCTCATTCGCAAGCAATTTTAAGCCTTAAATATTTATATAAATAACTTAACTCTAGATTTTATCTACAAAAACTTTGTGAATTAAAAAAAGATTAAATATTTATTTATTATAATTTAGATAGTTTTTATTAATAATGAATCAACTAAATATTATTTATAAATATGATATTATTATATTCATGTGCCAGATTATTTATCAATAAATTTAGCAATAGTTAAGCTTTTGACATAACTTGATAACTAGATATCTTATGTGTATGTAAATACTTATATTCATAGATAGTCGAACTATAAATGTTATATTAAATATATATCTATTGTCTATGAGATTCGATAGAACTTTGTTCATATTGTTCTCTTTAAGCAAGTGCGAGTAGTTCGACAATCTGCGCGCGACTCAAAAATCGAACTCAAAAGTCAAAAGTTTGAGCCAAAGAGCTAAAAGGTTTATGGCTGCTGCACTGGCAGCCAAACTTGGACTCCATTCATACGCCTCTCACTCCAGCTAAACACACATCGGTGTGCGTGTGTGTGTGTGTGTACGTGTGTGTCTGTGTGTGAGTGTGTGTGTGCATCCACTTCATTTTGTAGTCTTTGTGGCGTTTGCTGTTCTGCTGCTGGACGTCTGACTGGCTGTGCTTTTTGTGCCTCTTGTTGTTGGGGGCTCGCTGACGAGGCTCTTCGAATTTTGGAATTTGTTCAGCCTTGTTAAGAGTTGTTAAGATTATGATATATGTACGTACATATGTAAGACTCTCTATATATATATACATATATATATAGTTGTGTGTGTGGCTGGCTGAAGACGACGACAGGCGGCGGCCATTATGTTTCGCAGCAGGAATGTGGGAATCGTTTGGCTCTGACCATTTTTCAGCTACCTTCGCGCTGTGCTGCTTCAACAATATTTACACACACACACACACACACACATGCAGAGAGGTATATATACAGTGGCCACATAATCGATTCATGGCTGGTACGAGTAGCATTTCTTCTTTCATGTTGCGTTGTTAGTTTCTGTTTTTTTTTTTTGCTTCATACGATTTTATGATTTGTTTGAGCGCATCTTTTTGGACCACCCGTGAAATCAGTTTTTTTTCGTTCATCTTCTGTTTGGGATTTGGGGCCGTTGCTTTTGTTAAATTGCTCTTGTTTATGTTAACATTTAAATTGTAGCCACGGGTAGCCGCCGCCGAATCACAGTAACCCAAAACCCAACCCAGATCAGCTCAGCTCAGCTCAACTCAACCCAACCAAAACCAATATTTAAACGTAGCGCTCCATGAATTATCATCGCCATCAACCACATCGTCATCATCAACATCCTCAACATCATCATTAGCATCAACATGGTGATCATCATCTCTTTTTTTGGCCGCTTTCAACATGGCCATCAATTCTGATTTACGTAAAGTGTTAATTAGCCAACTGAAATGTTGAGAAGAAGAAAAAATGGCTTGATATATTTATATTTATATTCCCAACAATATTTTCTTCTTCTTATTTTCTGCTCTAAACAATAATTCTTGTGTGTAAAGAAAAAAAAAGAAGCGAACCAACTGAACAAGATTCAAATTAACTAATTGATTGACGTTTCGCTTGCTTAACCAAATGTGATAAGGTCTATAAATAGCAAAAGACTTCAGCATCACTTGGCTCTAATATGTTTTTCTCTTCTTCTTTTTAGTATTTCTCTTAATTGTCATAAATAAGCTTCGTGGCTTCTATATATAGGTTTCTGTTGCAATCGAACTTCCGTTAAGCAAGAAGTGGAATTTGCATGCAAAGCATAATCAATTTAAATTGTTAACAATAAGATTTATCGTTATATTTGATCGATATATTTTAAGGCTTAGATTTATTACATATTCCAAAAATGGCAAATAGGTTATCAGAAATTGATAGAATTTTGTAGCCTATGATAGCCTCTGATATATGTATAGCTGATCAGTAGATTTGAGCCCTGATGATCCTCTTAATTATGTTGCTTTTAAGCTATAGAAGATATTGTATTTTATCAAGTCACTTACCGAGCTCCTAAAAGCTTGAAATATATCTTCTTCTTTTTTACTCTATTCGTAGAGCTAGCTAAATTTATAAAATGAAATGAACTATCACAGTAAATCTGTAGAAAATTCAATTTTTCTCTCCAGTCCCTCATAGACGTCCCCATAAACCTTTTATGTTTCCTTTTGGCTGGGAGTGCCTAGTGCTTATTGCAAATTTCTGGTCTCTAGCTTGAATAGCAACATAAATAATAAAACATATATTATAAGAGATATGTATAGTGCTTCCCCAAGTAGCCACGCCTCTTCTGCTCGAATCGTAAATATCTTAACGCTGTATTTATTCAAAAGGTTATTGACAAAACGAGAGTCAACTTAATAGGTAAACTAAACACATATAAAGTATAGCCTAAATAAGAACAGGAAAAATTATTTCCATAATACCACCAACCCGATGGGGGTATTTTATTTGCCAGTCCGGCCAGCTATGCCCCAAATCACAGCCATGTATAGTCAGTGGTATTATTGAACTATGAAAGATAGAAAGTGTTAATGAAACTTAAAATATATATTATTGAATCTTACGTATAATTATAAATAAAATAATATAATAAAATATAAAGTAATTATTAATAGATAAAAGAAAATTTAATAAACAGAATGAGGAGTAGAGAGATAAAAAAAGAATAGAAATGATTGGGAAATCACTACACAATGTTGGAGATTTGCCAGATCATCAAATTTATGACTTAATGCTTACTCCTGGGTATTGTGTGTGATTTCCCTAAGATGACCTGAAAGCAAGGATTTTATTAATGGAAGAGAGAGTTCTGAGGAAAAGAAGAATATGAGCTACAATATATTTCAAATTTCAAGTCGAATAATATAAAGATTTTTGCGTATATTTAATTTACTTTTTTAAATATTTTATATATAAAATTTTAATATATTTTGAATTTTCAAATTACAAAAAGAAAATTATAAGTCAAAAAAAAAAAAACATTTTTAAAATACTAAATTTGTATATATTTTGCATTATTTTTATTTTTATATCTTATAAAAATGATCTACAAGTTATTATATGTATGTATATAAAAAAAAGTAAATCGAAATATCTTTTTCATATATATGTTATCTAAAAATATTTCGATTTCTTTTTTTATGTACCTATAATTGTTATCTATTTACGTTTTTAAATACATATAAAAATTTGTAGACAATTTGTATAAGATATAAAAATAAAATAAAATATATAAGTATGTATATATATTTATATATATATTTGTTTTATTATACTTATATTTGTGGATATTTTGATGTCTTTGAAATATTAATAAACAGTTAATATATGCATACATATATGTATAATAATATATTTATAATGTGTAAAAGATATAAAAGCATTTTTATTTAATTGAATAATATGTTTAGAATACAATATACAATATAAATACAATATAATATAATTTAATTATAATAATTGCATAATAATTTTTAAGTAATTTAATAATAATAGTTGAATAATCATATTTATGTAATTTAGTAATACAAATTTAAAACATATTCTTACACTTCTTTTTTTTTAATTATAAAATTAAAATTGTTTTTATATTTTTATTTTTTTATTCATTATAAAAATCATTTTATATGAATTCGTTTAATTAGTTGTTTTTTCTTCATAAATTTGAATAAGAAATTTTTCAAATTCAAATTGTTGCCAATCCCGAAATATATAAAACTTTAATATATTAACTAAAACTATTAGACAAATCTTAAAATATTAACTATAATATATTAATTTGAACTATTATATTTAATGGAAAAATAAATTATTTTAAAATATATTGCAGCTAATTTTTAACATATAAAAAGTAAACTTTTGCACAATGCAAAAAATATTATTATATATTAAATTAATAATTTAAAAAAAAAATGTTTTTTTTTATATTTTTTGTCAACTTAACAATTGTGTATATCTATATAGTATATAGTCTATAGATCTATATATATATCAACTTCCTTAAAAACTATCCATCAGCCACTCTTAAGTTAACTTTTCATCCTGCCTCTCTCAACCTGTGTCAAGTTTGTGCAGTTGAAGCTGGCGTTGGAAATAGCTTTGGAGGCACTGTCGCTGTCCCATTCATAGTTCGAGCTGCGGTGTTAATTGCTAAGGGCTCAGTCCCCGAAGTGCCGCGCATAGCATTGTTGTCGCCCCATAATTGTTGTCGTCAGCCGTCGCTGCTGACAGACTGCTGTCTGTCAGCTGTCCATCAAAGCGTTGCCAAGTTGGTGTTAATGGGCGCCTAGAATGCAATTGCACAGCTCCCCAACTCTCTCTCTCCTCTGTCTCTGTGAACTCTGTCCAGCATCTGGGGCAGCTTGTTGTACACGCTGTGCTACGCATGTTTTTGCTTGTTGTCCTTCGGGGATAACGCGTCAAGTTTCGAGTAATTGCCCACGTTCACGTTTGCTTTTGCTTTTGTTTTAGTTACTTTTTTTGCCTTGCATTTCATTTATTTTTGGATATGCTTAAAATATATATATTTATACGATGTATGTAAGAAAAAGCCACACACAGACACACGGACGACACACGCACACGCAGATTGTAGTTGTCCGCGTCTACCTCTCAGCAGCAGTGAAAGCTAAGCAGTCGCTCCTAACTCGTTGCAGGTGTTTGGATTTCATTGCCCAGCGCCGAGAGCTCCTTGAGGAACTGGCGCGCATTGGTCAGCGTCGAGGCGCCATAGATGATGCGTCTGTGCACATTGGACGTTTGCTTCTGCCTGATGAAATCGACCAGATTCTGATACTCAATGTAGTTGCCGCCGCCAACCATGAAGACAACTGCGTCCTGGAATGGTGCGCGATTCTTGGGCAGCACATCGCCGCCCTTCAACAGCTTCGGATCCAAATAGAGATAGTCGTCTGTCTCCGCATTGCTGCGGCACTCCATCACCTGCTCCGTGATCTTGGTAACAGGTAAGTTCTGCAAAGGATAAATATAGTTATCTAGATCTCATCTCTCTCTCTCATATAGGTATTTACATGCCGCTTGACCACCAGGTTCTTGACGCCCTCCATCACAAAGGAGCTGCCCTGGGAGACGAGCTTGGTGAACATGGAAACAGTGCGTGTGCCGCCGCCCTCGTACTGCGTGGCCTGGCTAATGCTGGGCGATCGATTCATGATCGACTTCCAGCGCTGCACGTACGCCAAGGCAGTCAAATCACAGCCCGCAGCTTGGAGTGCTTCGCGCAAACGTTCCGACTCCGACTCGGGCAGCTGTTGGGCGCATATATAATATATGATATACAATCGCAGCTTGTCCTCGGGCTGGCCAAAGTCGCCATCGCGCAGCAGCTCGAGCAGCGGCTTGTCGAGCGTTTGCTTCGACATGATCTTCTCCTCGATCTCGAAGTAGGAATCCAGGCGACGCGCCTTGATATAGTTCAGTATTGCCGTGGCGATCTTCGTGTGCATATCGATCAGACGCTTCTTCTCCATGAGCTGCGGCAGCGAATTGACGGCGCTTGTGAGCAGCGCGGTTGTGTCATTGACCAGGGAGAAGGCGATCTCTGATTCGCCTTCGATGCCCATTGAGGTCTTCAGACGTTTGATTTCCTCCTCGGAATTGCGATAGGATTCCAGCTCCTCCTGTATGGCCTCTGCCACAGTGGGAAACGGGCTGCCCTTGTGCGTGACCCAAAAGCGATCGGTGCGATCCAAATCGCAGGCTTTGGGCTTCTTCCGGGCGCCTAAAAAGCAAATGAAGATTGAGATTCAATTGAGCAGAGATCCTGGATAAGGATTCGTTCAGTACTTGCCCGCACTGGCAGTGGCTGCCTCATCCTCCACATAAACCAAATTCAAGCCAAGGTCGAGCACGTCATGCACCAACGCCTGGTAGGACCAGGTGTGATGCAGCGGCGTCGCCAGATCCATATTCCGGTCGAGCAGCAGCAGCACCGGACGCTGAAAGCTGAACACTCCGCCGCCGGCCTGCGTGGCATCCATGTGAAACAGATTGGCGCGTGCATCCCACAGATTCTCGCGCAGCTTCTTCTCCAGCTTGCGAGCGACCATCTCGGCAGCGCTGTTCCGCGGACATCGTATGATCGGCACGTTGCCCAGCGTGACGAAGAGCGCAAAGAGCGAGTCCACAATGGAGTCCATCAGCGCCTCCATCTCCTCGTCGCGCGTATTGGCCCGATTGATGGCGTAGTAGGAGAGCTGGTCGCTCTGCTGATGCTTCAGTATGAAGAAGTCATCCTCCAGGCTGATGAAATTCACGTACTGATCGTAGACGCGATGGATGTTGGCCACGCAGCCGGCGTGCAGAGCAGCTGCGGCCAGATTCTCAATTTTGTTGCGTGTGATGGGCGCCAGGAAATTCAGATGGTAAATGTCGTAGAGGCCGTTGGAGAAGTCCTGCTGTATCCGATCGAGATTCTCGTCCGTGGGCAGGCAGAAGTACACGGCAGGCACATCCGGTATGGAGTCGCGATCCGAGTGGAGTTGCCTACAGATGGAATAGGTTATTTAGTTTGTAATCATTTGAGAACTGCAACTCTGACCCCCGACCCCTGAGTCATTGGCCCTTGGCCCTTGGCCCTCTTCATGCCGCTTACTCACACATGCAAAGTCACGCCCAGTTCGCGGAGCTCCTTGATCGATATAATGGGCGAGATGATGTCCTGGCCCACGCGATCGTAGATGAGTATCTTCCACACGGGCTCCGCGGCCAGCGCCTTCGGCTGCTGCGAATTTAAATTAAGCATTTGCTTAATTGCATCTGCAATAGGAAAAACGAAAGCAGAAAATAGAAAAGGGAAAACGAACTCTTTAGCTCGAATTACGTACTGATTTGGCGCTCTCGTAGCGTCAGCATGTTGTTTGTGTTGAAAAAGCTAAATGCCCACGTACAAAATACAATTTAATTAAGTAAATTATGTTAAAATAACATAATTTACAAAATACAACACGTCACAAGCGTTTCAAACGCGTTTTCGGACTAATTTAGTGCATTACATTGAGAACAGCTGTGCGCTGTGAAATTGTGGCGGTCGCACAATAAGTATGCAAAGCAACGCTGCACAAACAAAGTGAAACAGCTGTTGCTAGCAACTTTACACAAATGTTTATTTATTACATTAAAGTTGAAATCTATTTAACATAAAATTATCAATTAATTAAATACTATTTATCCGGCGGATTTTTTCAAATATTTACGCTCTCACCATGTTAAAGCTGTGATTTTAACAGAACTGTTAACTAGTTCGCTCACATTCGGAACTACTCTCATCTGATGTTATTGTCGGCTGAGCTGTTGTTATTTTGCGTCGAACTTTCGAAGTGAGCGGACGTGTGTCGCCGGCGTCAAAAGAAAATTCGTCACGTATTTTGCTCCAACGCAAACAAACAAACAATCAAACTGAATCGAGCGAGTGTGTGTTGCAGTGCTTTGTGTTTGCCGAAATGATTTTAGTGTCGAAGAAGCCAAAAGTCCGGCAAGTGAAAACCTCGAATTGGCATGCGACGCATCGAAACGTGCTCAACACTTGCCGCCTGCTGGGCCGCCGACGCTGCGGTCGACGTTCAGTCGGTTGTTATCATTTCCTCAGGCACAGTCGCGGTTTCTTTTGGTTTCTACTCTGCAATTTGCTGCTCACGTCCAACCACATTGACGCCCAGCTGCTGATCAATGTGCAAAATCAGGTATGATTGAATCTCTGAATTGTTATTTATCTCATTTTAATTTGTTTAAATGCCATTGCAATGTGAATGTCAAAAATGGCGCTGACTGCGCTGACTGCGCTGCTGGTGTTGCTGCTGTTTTTCGAACATTCAATTTCGAAATTGAGCGCATCAAAACAAGAGAACGGCAGAGGAACAGACAGACAGACAGAGAGCGCGAACGAGAGCGAGAGAGCGAGCACGCTTGGGAAACATTTGTTGTTATTCATCAGCTGCGAATTGTGTGCGCTTTGCTTTATGCTTTTTATGAACTAATTAAAACTGTTAATTGATGGCATTCGATGCGCGACCCATGCTGCTCCCCCTCCCGCTGTCCTTGAACTTATTTGCTCTTCCTCCATCTGTTCTAATATGGCTGCCATTAGTGCAAGTCACTTTGACAGTTTTCACTTTCCATTTTCGTTTATTTTCATGGCATTTGTGTTTGCACGTGGCTTACACGGCATCATAATATTGACATTTGCTTTAGCTTTTCTATAAATTTTATATTACCTTTGCCAAAAACTCGCGTACAACAAAGCCCCTGCACGTGTGTGTGTGTGTGAAAGAGAGAGCACGCTCTTGTGCTTTTTTTGTTGTTTATATGTGACATCCTTTAACATTGCTGGCTGCTGCTGCTGCTACTGCTGCTGTGTTTTTGTTGTTGCTGTCCCTGGCCCCAAAATGTCCGACTCTGTCGACGTCGCCGCTGACGTCGCTGTTACAGCTACTGCTCTCAGCGTGAGCTTTGTTTACATTCGCTTTGTTCAAACTCACAAAGGCAATGCATACACAAACAGACCACATTACACACACACGCACACAATCTCTCACTCTCATACATATGTGTGCACGTGCAGACCCAGCTGAACTTTTCGGCATTCGCAATTTGAATGTTATTTGCATTATTTTTGGTGTGGAAATGTCAGATATAGCAGAAAACTTGTTAGAAAATGAAAGTTCAATAGGAGATAGTATATCTTTATAAATAGATGTAGTTATAAGTAAATTAATATTATTTATAATTATATCAAGGTTTTTAAAGGTGATTTAATTGAGTAATTTACTTTATGGTATTTTATAGCAAAAATCGGAGAGATTTAAAGTAGTTCGTATAGGTTAAGTGATGTAATAATTTAATAAAATGTAGATACAAAAAAAGCTTTAAACTTTGTAGAACATAAACAAATCACTAAAGAGTTAGTTTCTTCTTAATATTATTATTATATTTATTATTATTATTAAAAAAATAATATATATATATATACTAAAAAAGTTTAGAGATATTTTCTGCATCATAAAAAAAAATTAAAAGTTTTATGTTAGAAATTGATAGCTCTGTCAATTTTTGTCTAGAAAAAGTTTAAAAGTTGCTAACGAAATGTAACCAAATCATATATATAACAAAAATAAATAATTAAATAAAAAAATAAGATATTTATCAATTTTTGTTAGATAAAAATAACATTAAAAAGAACAATTTTTAAAATAGTTTTTTCTTTTACTATAAGATAATTAAAGCAAAAAGTATAGTATAATTTAAAGATTATATTATTATTATTATTATTATTATTATTAGATACAAAAAAAGCAGTCAAAAAAATGGTTTAAAAATGTACTTTCTTGGACCATAAAATAATAGCTCAAATTATATTTCTTAGAAATATAAAGATTATATTATTATTATATTATTATTTTTATTTTATATTATATTATTATTATTATTTACTATATTATTGTTACTATTATTTTATATTAAATTATTCGATTTATATTATTTTTTTTTGACTTTTTGCCATTTACTAAAAATAGAAAAACAAAATTTGTTCTGTTGGCTTTTCCATTTATCTGAAAGTTCAGTTGGGCTGCGCGACGCTAAGGACGACAATTCTGTCGTATTTGCATTGTAGTTGCAGTTGTAGTAGTACTTGTTGTTGTTGTTGTTGTACTAGTTGTTGTTGTTTATTCTAGTTGTCATGTTGTTGAACTACATTTGGTGACGAGCGGCCGCCTCTAGAGTCGCATTCACAACAATTCCTCATCTCGTTTTGCATTTTCACTATATTTTCCTGCTCAACTCTCTTGACTCTAATTTGGTTCAGGGACGAGTCGCGCCTCAGATGCTGCTGCTGCTGCTGCTGTTGCTGCTACTTTAGCTTGCAGTTAATTTGACTTCTGTCTTGGGTTTCTCCTTCTTTTCTTCTTCCCTCTCTCTGTCTCTGTCTCTTGCTCTTGCTCTATTAATATTCTAGTTTCGTGTCCAGAGCCTAGTTAACATTGCCAACGCACTTGTTGCATCTCTCACTCAATGTCCTTTGTCTTTTGCTTTGGCAGGGCGGCGAAGTGATACAGGAGAGCATAACGTCCAATATTGGCGAGGATTTGATTACCCTGGAGTTTCAGAAGACGGACGGCACTCTCATCACGCAGCTCATCGACTTTCGCAATGTAAGTAGCAAAGGAAAATAGAAGAAAAAGAAAATGGAAATGGAAAGAGAAATGGAAATGGAAATGGACAACAAGGACAACAACAATAGCAATGAAATTTCCCTATTTGCAGGAGGTTCAAATCCTCAAGGCTTTGGTGCTGGGCGAGGAGGAGCGCGGCCAGAGCCAGTATCAGGTGATGTGCTTTGCCACCAAATTCAACAAAGGCGACTTCATCTCCTCGGACGCCATGGCCAAGCTGCGTCAGAAGAATCCGCACACAATTCGCACGCCCGAGGAGGACAAAGGTCGCGAAACCTACACGATGAGCAGCTGGGTCCAGCTGAATCGCTCGCTGCCCATCACACGGCATCTGCAGACGCTGTGCGCCGAGGCCACCGATGCCACCTATGTGCGCGATGTGGACCTGAAAGCGTGGGCGGAACTCCCAGGTGAGCGCAAGTCCAGATAATTATTATTTGATTAGCAGAGATATGAAAAGCAAAGCAAAGCAAACCAAATCTTTCGCTGCGATGCGAATTTTCAATTATTTCTTGATTAACTCTGCACAAATGAAGTGCAGCATTTGATAGTACAGTGCAGATTCGTTAATAGGCAATGTGTTGACTAAAGAGAAAGCAATTTCTTTGAGCAAAGTGTTAATTTAACAATATTTTCTTTGTCTGAAATATTCTGAATTTATTGAAGATTTTTCATGAGACTTTCTGTCATAAAATTCTAGCTAAGTTGCTAAATGTGACTTAAGTCTTATAGCCAAAAATCCATTTCCATTTAGGCAGCTTTTACTGTAGATAGTTGACTGAAAGTTTGCACCTGCCGCAGTGACAAGTTGTTTCGATTCGCATGAAAATGTTGGTAACGTTAAAATGTTAATTTTGCGTTTTATTTGCGAGTTTTTTATATACCCATTGAAAATGTAAATAAAAGGTAAATTGATTTAATGTAAATGTATTCAGTCGCACTACTATTTTTATGACCATAGCTGCATATTCTTGTATAGGCTGATGAGCAGAGTTCCTCTAGTCATGTCCCCGTCTGTCCCTCTGTATTAATGCAACCATCTCCTGAACAAGAAACAACAAGAGACTTGAAATTTTAAATGTATATTCCGGTTTACCATTAGCATTACAAGCTTATAATCTTTCAAGATAACTGATTCCATTTCCTTACCATCGAGAATAGTCGTTAGTTTTATATGGTCATTTAAGCATATATTTTAGGGTATCTCCTAGTCGGGCATTACCGACTAGAGCACTCGCAGCTGTTTTAACTTGTTTTCGCCCTTAACCAATTTTTCGTTTTGCTTATTTATTGTTTCCATTTTTGTTTTGTTTTGTTTACGCGAATCGTCGTTAGGCTCGTCGATTTCAAGCCTGGAGGCAGCAACCGAAAAATTCCCGGACGCTCTGTCCACACGCTGCAACGAGGTGAGCAGCCTGTGGGCGCCCTGCCTGTGTACGCTGGAGACCTGCATCGGCTGGTATCCGTGCGGGCTGAAGTACTGCAAGGGCAAGAGTCTGGGCAGCGACACATCCGGCGCCCAGGCGCAACAGCAGCAGCAGCAGCAGCAAACGAATTATCGTTGCGGCATCAAGACCTGCCGCAAGTGCACACAGTTCACCTATTATGTGCGACAGAAACAGCAGTGCCTGTGGGATGAATGACGACGCGGCGAGCTGCAGATGCTGCAGATGCAGATGCGCTGCGCCAAGCAAGCTGCGACAACGGCAGCAGCCTGCGATGCGGCAACGGCAACAGCAACCGAAACAACAGCAAAGACAATAACAACAACAACAACAACAAGAACTAAAGCAACAGCAACAACGAGCAGAGTGACAACGACCAACAAATTACGCCAACTGCTTTTGTTGGTGCAACAGCAGATGCCTTTTGCACTGTGGAGCTTTCCGGTCCATCACATTTCCCATCATCCACATACACAGACACCGATACAGACACAGACACAGACACATGGGCATCAACAGGAGCCGCTGTCATCTCATCATCCATCCACAATGGCCGCCAATGTGGCGTGATAATGCGCCAGCAACTCGGACAAGGATATCCATTAAACACAAATTCCCTCATCTCATTTGACACTTAGAACTCGTTTCTCCCTCTTTATTTTTGCGTTGTTTTCTACTCATGTATGGACTGTATATATGTAACTATATGATTATAAATATTGCCAAGCTACACTTACGCTTAACGCCGCGCTTAGGTTAGACAAAAAACAAAACAAAAAAAAAAACATTTATTATAATAATACGCAGGGCAAAACTTTGGCTGAGCTACAAGAGCCACAGAGCAACAAAAAATAAGAAACTGCATTTTTTATTGTAAAAATTTCTATTTTAATTTATCATTCAATCTCGATAATAATGTGCATATATTAGTCAATCGATATTACTATTCATATATATATATATATTGAATTTCCTTAAGTTCTTTAAGCTCATATTTAACAAATTTCAATATTCTATAGTTTCTTCTTAACACAATACCTAAAATCAATCATGAATATATTTATATGTATTTAACAATCAATCGAAACACATTTTAAACAAGCTTCCTTTTGCTGTCAACTAAGAAAAAGTTTTAAGTGGCGAGGCAAAGAAATGAAAGCTGAAAACTGCAAAATGTTAAGTTTGCCAAACTATTTTGAATGTCCAGAAAAAGTTGCATTTTATTAAAAAATCTTGTTAAAACTTTGATTTCATATTTTTCTCTAAATTCTTAAAACTTTCATTCCATAATTTTCACCAGCAGCCGGAAGTCTACTTTGAGCTTAAGCTTCTGGAAATTTTTGTAATTTCTCTCGCTCTTATGCTCAACTTTGTTTGTTATGAAATTTATTTTATATATCTCGACAAAGATTTATATTAATTTTTCATTTTTATATACATTATAAAGTTGTAAAGTTATATATATTTTTTGTTTAATTTTACTTTCATTAGCTCTAGTCACAATTTAACTATTTATAATTTTTCAAAATTTCCTAACATTGTGCATTTAACATTTCACATCTTCATGTACTTTTAACATATGTCGTTTACTTTTATAATAATTTTCCCCAATAAACATACAGTGTAACATTTTTGATTTGATTTTAACATTTGTAAAAGTTCCTAGTGCTGTTACTAACATTTTCATAGTACATTTTAACATTGTGTTAACATTTCCTAAAGTTTTTACTGCTGTTAACAGTCAAATGCTTATGTTAACTGCAGACTGTATTAAGGCATTTATCTCTCACGACTTTTACACTACCTCATTGTAGAGTTGTTTTCATTTATTATATCATACCGACTGTATATAGCTCATCTTAACTCTTTAATAACTTTCTCCCGCTCTTTTCTGTTGACCTTTGCCGTACGTACACACCTGCCTTTTCCGCTGTTTATCTTTGCGGTCTATGTTAAATAATGGCTCATTAAGTTTATTTACGCAGTTCGACAAATTTCCATTGTCCTTTTCATCCGCTCGCCTTCTCTGCTTTCCACTCATTTGTCATAATTAATGTGTACATAATACAAATGATTTGTCGCTTCATTAAATTTTCGCTTTACGCATTTTCCAACTCAATCATATTACTTTTTCCTCTCTTCCATGGAAAAGACACGCAGCTCAAGATATAAATTTAGAGTTATATAAAAATGAAAATAAAAAAAAGATAAAATTAAATGTGGCCTTAGCATATTTTATGAGCGCAAAACAAAGTTTGTAAAATTCCAGGATTTGAAACACACACACACACACACATACGAGTTGTACTGTCTGAATTGTGCTCATAATAGAAAATAAACTTTTACTTGCTATATAAGTTTAGTTTATAACTGTTCTATATACTATATATATATATTATATATATATAAATACTAACCACAACGACTGCCGCAAATGCTTTTTATATAGTATCAAGAAAACAAAGAACCCCAAAGATTTGGCTGTTCAAATCTAAAATTTCCAATTAATTTTTTCCACTAAAATATTGTTCGACTTTTTCCATATTGAACACCCTGCCTTTAACTCGAAAATTTTATTCAAATTAATTTCGTATTATAAAAAAACCTATTTAATTAATATACCTAAACAAAATTACAAACAATACCAAGAACAATAATCTATTGTAAAATTTCCAAAAACTAGTCTACTTAGAAATGTTAGAATGGCTATTTTCCTAAAAGCATACTATAAAAAAAACTAAAATATTGAAAATATATTAAACGAAATTGTACACAAAAATTTAAAAAAAGAAGAGAATTTCAATTTCAACAAAACATAAAAATAAAGCGAAAAAAATGGTGATAATAATTTTTTCTACGAAAACGAAAAAACTTTCTCAACTGCAATGTAAAAAAAAACGATAAATGTAAATAATAATTAGTTCTAATATATAGTTTAAATGAAACGAAATAATGCTGGAGAACTCAACAATCTGATTCTTATAAATAACAAAACAAAGCAAGAGGAGAGAATAATTGAACGATTAAACGATCTAGCGCTAAGTACAGACATTAATTTAGTCATAAATAAAGCAGCTGACAAATTCTACATTTTATAAAAAAAATGACAAAAACTTTAACTTTCTTTTTTAATTGGAATTTCTTTAACAGTCGATGGTAAGTGCGCTTGAACCAATTGCGAATTACAAGCACTCGCTTCGCTGAGTTTTTACATTCATCAATGTTAACAGCTAAGAGTCTCAACAAGTTCTAAATCACAACGAGCTCTGCGGCCAGTGTTGGCAAATGCTGAGACGAAAGTTTGTATAAAAAAGGCTAGATTTATATGTGAAAAAAGGTGGGTAAGAGAGGAGAAGAAGATATAGAGTTTATGGAAGGACAATGGTAAGAGACCTTTTTTTAAATATTTATTTAATATTTATATTTATATGTAAAGCGTTGTTCATAAAAATAGTAGTGCGACTGAAATGTTGAACAGCGTCAACAAATGTCAAACTTTTCAGTCGCACTACTATTTTTATGAACACATCTTGTATGTGAAGAATCTGCTAACTTATAGTAGTACAAATTGACCGATTTTTCATATACATAAGTTTAAGTATTTCTAAGAATCTTTTAACTAACCTAAGGACCTAAGGATGCCAAAGTTTTCGTCCGTATTATGACTTCCATTTCGACCCTTTTTTGTTATGGCTGAAATTGAACAGTTTAGTATTAATATCAGATGTATATATAATATATATATCATTTTGGCATTAAATATTAAAAGCAAAATTGATCAGATTCAGATATATACATACCCATATATAATAATATATATAAAAATTCAAACAGCTATTAAAATACCTTCAAAAGAAGCTAACTTTATTTTTGATATAAAAGGCCAGCTATGACTCGAATTGGCAACACTGTTTCATTGTAATTCTGAAGCTCTGCCGCTGCCACACCATATCCTGCGCAGGCTCTGCTGCCTGTACTCCCGTACAAACAAGATGCATCCTCCTGCTGTTGTCGCTGCTGCTGCAGTGGAGTCGTCCTCTTGAGCCAGTGGCAAATCCTTTATGCGATTTGTAATTCATGAGCAGAGCGCACACAGATTCTTATCATTTATTTTGCAGCGCAAATCGGTATCGAGTGCCACACTCACACACACATACACACAGATATGTATATATAGTCCTGACTATAACTATATTCATGGCAGCGCTGGGAGGTCGACGCGACGATAGCTTAAGACGTGCGGAAACCAAATCGGCGTCGTAGAAAATTGAATTTGCTGCCAGCAGGGAGCCCAAGAGGCAACGATAGGGGGTGGTGGCAGAAGTGGATACCCTTCTCTTCTTCTGCTATGGACTGTATTAGCGAGCCGAGCGTATTGGGCTTTTGTGCTCTTGACGCGGCTCACAAACGTATGTGCATGCCTAATGAGCCATGAAATGCCAGCAACGGCGTCCTTTCTTCCAAATTCTATTTCCCTTTTATTTTCCTCCACGTTTTTTTTTTCGGTGGGTAATCAGCGACAGCTGGTCAACACTTGACGCGATTGACCCTTAGATACACATACATACATACCAATATATATGTATATAAAGATAGATTATATTTATATATATACATTTGTGTATATTCGCTGAGGGCTGCGTAATTACAGCGTTGAGGGCTGCTGGCGCGTAAATCAAACAAAATCAACTCGACTCGCAATGCTCTTAATTAAGTTTACACTCTCGCAATTCGATTTTCTTAGCGTGCGAATTGGCAAGAGGGCAGGCATGATGGGCGGAGAAGATTGAACAGTAGTCAGGACGACCAGACGACAGGCGACAAATGTGGCCAAATCGATTGTGGTAACGTGCAACAAATTTAATTGAAATTAAATATTCATATTAAATTAACTGTTGGTATTATTATTATTATTATTATTTGTTTGTCATTGGCATTGGCATTGGCATTGGCATTGGCATTGGCATTGGCATTGGCATTGGCATTGGCATTGGCATTGGCATTGGCATTAGCATTGGCATTGGCATTGGCATTGGCATTGGCATTGGCATTGGCATTGGCATTGGCATTGGCATTGGCATTGGCATTGGCATTGGCATTGGCATTGGCATTGGCATTGGCATTGGCATTGGCATTGGCATTGGCATTGGCATTGGCATTGGCATTGGCATTGGCATTGTCATTGGCATTGTCATTGTCATTGTCATTGTCATTGTCATTGTCATTGTCATTGTCATTGTCATTAACATTGGCATTGTTGTCTTTACCATTGTTCAAAATTTATTAAAAAATTAAAAATGCATTCAATCTTTCTTAGAAACACTTTAATTTTTATAAATATATTGAATCTTTTAAGGCAAACTGCATGTCTGCATAAAATATGCCAAAAATCTAAATTTTTATATCTGTTAGCATGTTTATGGTAAATGTTTTCATATCTGAATTGAATAGATAACAAATGTGAAAGTTTTGTCGCCTGCGGCTGAGCACAGTTCAGCTCGGCTTGTTGGCCAATGTTCAGATAGGAAGCGAATAACTCGAGTGAGTGCTCAGCGATTCGTTGTAGTTGTTATATGAGTGTAAGTATTTGCAGCTACAGATTCATGAATGTAAGTGTGTGTATGTGTGTGTGTATGTGTGTGTGTGTGTGTGTGCGGATGTTGTGCCTTGGCCATGTGCAGAATTTTTCGTATTGACTTTTTCAGGTCAAAAAGGCGGCTGTGTGCTTAACATTTGCATAACTACTTAAAAATACACACACATGCACATATATGGAATGGGAGTGTGCTTGAGTCTGTGTGTGTGTAGATCTCGGCGTTAAATAAATAGTACTCATACGTCGCGTAATCATCAGAAATGCCAAATAGGCTCAAGCACTTGTTTTTTTTTCTATTCTGGCGGCACCCAGTCAAAGTTCAGGGCTGATAATTTATGCAGCCACGCCCCGCCTATAGCAGGCCGCCCCCATTAGCATTAATTTTGTCGGGTCACGTAGGGCAATGAGCAGGCGGCATCAGGCATCAGCCAGCAGCAACAACAAATGGAGCAATGCTGATGACAGAGCGACAGCATTTGAAATGTAATTTTCATTTGGCAACTTGACACACGGACGGACGACCGGACGGACGGAGGGATAGAGGAGCAGACAATTTGAATGCCACAGACATTTGGCTTTAGCATTTGTTTTATTGTAATTGAAAGTTTTAACAATTAGCAGGAAGCTCAACGAGCAACATGCCAACAACGAGGCACATTTGCCACCGCGCCTAAAAGCTGGCAACAAGTTTTTCGCTCTTTGTGTTCGCTTTTTGTGCTCGTTTTTAACCATTTCGCATGGAATGCAATTGTAATGAAATATTACTATATTAAAGAGCGAAAAAGAGAACGCACAAAAGGCAAACGACTGCAAAAATATATTCGTGGAATTACAACTAGAGTTTTTCTGGCTAGTCGAATTCCGGCTTTGAAATCATTTTGTATAACAAACAAAACAATTTCGCGAATTTGACGCGAAAAAATGCTGAAAAGAAATTTTAATTTTGGCATAGCTGGAACAAACAACAAAATGTTTAAAATTAGAAAAGCGTAAGAAATAGATGAAAATAAAGAAAATTCTGACTTACATAAGAGAAGCTTGGAAAGTGTGGGAAAATTGAAAATTGGATTGAGTGTGGGAGTATTTCCTCTTGGAATTTTAGTGTTTGTTCTTATATTATAATTAAGTTATTCTATTTATAAAATATTCGTTTTTAATTGCATTTACTAAGTTTATTAAAGCTAACTAAATTAGCTTAATTAAGGTTAAAGATTTAGATTTATTTTACTTTATTTTTTTTAAATTTGTTTTTTAATGAAACAAAAAAATATAACAAGAGCAGCAAAATGAGTCTAGAATAGAAGTCATACAACTAAGTTTACACATGCATAAGCAGCTATCGAAATATATATCAAACAAGCTTGAAGACTTCATGGCTGCTGAAGCTGTCACAAACACATGCACAATTCTGATATACCCCATCCTTATATAACCCATAAGGTATGCAGCGTCGCACACAGACACAAGAAAGGAAATCTGTTGTCATGATTATCTATCGCATTATTGCGTGAGCTGTGTGGGCGTGTCTGGAGCAACATTTAGTTGGCCTCAACTGCAATAGACATAAATCAATGACAATCAAAATTCATTTCGGCTGCGTTGATTTATTGCGTCTGTTTGATTTGGCTACAGACAGAGGGGCTGACTATAGAGGTACTGTTAGCTGGTATATATCTGCTGGATTCCATCTTTATTCTTTTTATCGGCAATGCATATTAATGCGAACCGTGAAGCTCTAACAATGGGGGGATCAGCTTTTTGCTTGTTATTTCTATTCTCTTTTTTTATAAATAATAAATGTGTACACACTGTAAATGGAGTGGGGGCTGAGATTGGGGTTGGGGTTGGCGTTGAAGTTGGGGGTTGGGGGTTGGGGTAACCTTTTCTGCCGAATCATCAATCAATCAAACGCGTGTGATTTGCTACAGTTCAAATTTCGCTCTCAGTTCAATCGCTGAGGCATTCAAGCTGAAATACAAATATTTGCTTTTTTCCTCGAAATACAAAAAGCGGCTAGGTGAAGGCGACAACCAACTCAGCCCAGTGGTGCCTAAGCTAGGGGAAGGAGGAGGGGCGTGGTGTGGCACCTTTTCGGATAGCTCAAGTGCTGTGCCAGGTCGAGAGCTTAAGCCCTCGTCTGTCCGCTTGTTCGTTCGCCTGACTGACATGGCTTACAAATGAAGGCATCCACAAAGCAGACGGAGCAGGGGCATGCGACCCCTGGCATAGAAGGGTTAAAAAATGCGAAGGCAACTCTAACAGCAGCTGCTACACTTCTGACTGCCTAATCTGCTATGCGATGTGCAGGCAACCTGTTACACGGGCCGGGTCAGGCTAGAGGCCAAGTATCCAGGACAACGGCCTACCTGCCACCTGCCCAACTGGCTGAACTAATAAGACTCTGTGCAATTATATACAAAAATCTGGCTCAAGGCAAGAACATTGGGTTGAAGTTGTTGAAGAAAGAATGAAAAGTAGAAATCTAAAAAAAAAATTTTAAAATGTAAAAAATACATGAGATTTTTTTTTAAGTAGTAAAAGTTTTAGTCATAATTAAATAAATAAATAAATAAATATATTTTTAATATCAACGATAGCATAATTTAGCATAGCAAAAAGAAGTTCATATTAAATATGAAAGCTGCAAAATCGTAGACAGAATTTTAACTTTTTGTAATCATTAAAAAATGTTAGAAAAATTTATTGTATTAAATATGAATTTTTTATGTTAGGGCATTTCTAAGAATTGAGAGATACTTTGGAAAAAACAGTCAAGAAATAATTACATATTGAAGGACAATAGTATTTACTCGATGTTTTCTGCATTAAAGATGAAATATCTATAAGATAAGATAGATTAAAATCTATAAGATATATTATGTTCGTTCTGCATACCAAAAACCAATTCCTCTCATAGAGATTCGTCAGACTATTTAGTTTCAGTGATTTTATAAACCTTTTAATGGCAAATGCTTTGCTTTTGTCTATCATCAAGACAACAAACAGAAGGACAAAGTTCTATGATTGGTTTGGTCTCTCTGTCTGTTTATATATCAAATATAAAGTCTCACAAAATCCTTGCTATGCCCTTTTAACCTTAACCACTCAACTTTTCATTTTCCCTTTCATTTGCCTTAAATTGAAACTTAAAGTCAATTTCCATGCACTTCTTATTTACATAAAGCAAATGCATTTTTTCTTCACTTTAAGTATCCACAGTCAGTTTCGGTCAGTGTAGATTGTCAATCGACTGCAATTACCTGCAACGTCTTTGTTGGACAGCTGGCTTTCAGCTCTGCTTCCGGTTGAGCATCGACGGCTTGAAGTGCTTCGGCTGTCATCCGATCTGGGTTGCCTTTTGGGGCCAGCTGCTTGACTTGTTGCCAAAACAATTTATGTTAGCATTTTGGCCAACAATATTTTGCGCACAATTGGAAATTGTGCAATTGCATTTGGCCAGCAGGCACAGCCAGAGCCAGAGCCAGAGCTAGCGCCAGAAACTCTAAGGCGGTAACTGACGACAGGAAGTACTCCAGCAGCTGTTGCTGCTGCTGCTCCAGCTCCTGCTGCTGTGACTTGTGCATATTTATTCAATATTAAAATAGGCAACAGTTAAATTGTAAATAAGTTTCGACTCTCGTTGCCAGCTGCTGCAATAATTGCGAACAGTGCAACAGTGCGGCGCGCGCCTGCCTCAAACTTTAATGAGAGAGGCCGCATCAAGCGGAAGTGGCAGGACAATGCGACAATGGCCCAAACGACAGCGGCGCATAAATCCTTGAAGTGTTCACTTGGCTTCATTCCTCTTCCAGTCACAGTTTCAGTTCTTGTTCTTGTTCTTGTTCTTCCACTTCTTGTGCTCGTTGCAACTGCCTCAAGTGCATTTGCTAATGACAAAGTCAAACTGGCGCGCTAGAACGACTTTAGCAAACTTCAGCAGACGCCGCACAGTGGCGCAAACTAAATTTAAAATGATAATTGTCTGAAAT
Organism: Drosophila leonis; assembly: GCA_035045365.1. Classification (NCBI taxonomy): domain Eukaryota; kingdom Metazoa; phylum Arthropoda; class Insecta; order Diptera; family Drosophilidae; genus Drosophila; species Drosophila leonis. The sequence continues at coordinate 6,481,123 of JAWNPC010000830.1, forward strand.
GTATATAATTTTAGATTTATAAAAAACAATTAATTTATATTATTGTAATAGTTATAAAAGGTATAAAATATATCACAATTTTTACTAAAATATTAAGAAACTTTAGTTTTTAATTTTATAAAATAAATTTAAATTTAAAAATTTATTCTTTTATATATGTATATACATAAAATATATATTATATATTATTTTTTATATACATATATTGTATATTATATATTAAATCTTTGTACCATATTCCCTTCAATATATTTATATTTAATTAATTTATTTTCATACCTAAAATCTGTTTGATTGCTTTCTTTATATTTAACGTAAATTTGTTTACTTTTTTACACATTCAGTAGGCATACAAAGGTTTAAAGGCAAATGGCAAATCTTATTAAATATTTCAATTTATCATTATTATCATTAGCTCAAACATCTGCTTAAATATAGCTATCGAAAAGAGTCTCCCTCTGCCTGAGTCGCTCTCGTAATGTTTGTTGCCTTGTCGCCTATGCTGCGTGCCACTGTGCAATGTGTTGCGTTTATTGTAGCATGCTTTTCAGCGCGACAGACAAGGCGCCTTTTCCGCTACCGTTACCGTTACTCGTCTGTCTGTCCGTCCGTCTGCCTGCTGCTACTTGTTTGTCACGGCATTGGGGTGAGCGTGTGTTTGTGTATTTATGTGTGCGTGCAATTTACGCGTCCAGCGTCAAGTGGCAGCCGTGGCATGCCACAAGCTGCAGGCGCATTGCCATTGTGACCAGTTGCCAGTTGGCTGAAGCAATAGGCGTATAGTCATGCAACTTTACTCTGTGTGTGTGTGTGTGTGTGTGTGTGTGAGTGTTTGTGTGTTTTGTTTGACGGCAAGTGTTGAAAACATGTTAATTCCTAACATTAACAACAACAACAACAACAACAACAATTGAAATAAACAAGAGCAGCAACAACAATAAGGACAACAAGGCAGCCAGGCGTCAGCTCGGCTGCTCCACTTGCGACAAACGACAACAACATTTGCCGCTGCCAAAACGGAAGTCGTGCGTTTACCCTACTCCTACCCCTGCCACTGCCTTACCCCCTTTGCTGACGCCCCTTCCTAAGTAGGCGCGTCATGAAAAAAGAGAAAAAAATTGTAGCCGCCAAAAGCTGTGCGCGGAAGTATTTGTCATGATATTTATCGCATAAGCCATTTCTCTTGAGTAGGCGACGGCCTCAGCAAACGGAAAATTGTGAAAATTTAATTGAAAACGTTGTCGGGCAAGGACACTCGCCGGCTGCGGGCGGCGTATTGCGGCACAGCAGCAGCTCATCAAATATTAAAGGTTTTTGTCTTTTTTTTGTTTTTTTTTCTTGTGTTTGCCATTGACGCAGCTGCTGCCAATGCCGAGGGAAGCTTAAACATATCAAATAAAATATGAAAAATAAATAAAATATATTTTAAATATTTTAAAATTGGCCATGGATTGTGTATATATATTTTTATTTTCTTTTATTATTATTATTATTACTTTTTTGTGTGTTACTAAAGTCTCATGTGCATTGAGGAATTATGGTTTTGCTTTTTATGGGTTGGCAAAATAAATTGAATTCTGATTTTCAAATTACATTTTTATTAAGTTTTTATAATGAAACCTTTTTTAGAAACTGTGGTAAAAATATCGAATTGCATTAAATACCAAAATAAATCAATCAATTTTGGTTTTATATGAAGCCGAACTGCTTCTGTAATACAAATTCAAATTATTTTAATAGAATATATATTATATTATAGAATAATTGTTTTATTATATACATATATCAATCATAAATCATATGTCATTCAATGAGATTATTATCGATTTTCATATTCCATCATTATTGTTTTAATACACATGATGTATATGATTTGATCAGAGAGTTTTCAATGCAGGCAGCAAAGACCGTACGTCAGCAGACTATAGCCTCCTCCGGGAGATGGACTGCAAAAATCATCCCCGATCTAGAGCAGTGGATAAATAGAAAGCACGGTGAAACGTCTTTTTATCTGACACAAATGCTCTCTGGTCATGGCCACTTTCGAAAGTACCTAAATAAGATGAGGAAAACTGTCGAATCCAGCTGCATTTACTGCGACAATGCAATGGACGACGCAGAACACACTTTCTTTAACTGCGAAAAGTGGTCAGAAGAAAGAACCGAATTGGCAGAAACTGTCGGTGAAGTTAAAGTAGAGACTATAGTACAGCAAATGTGCAACAGCATAGATGCCTGGAAAAGAGTCTGTGACTTCGCCGAAAAGGTTCTCCGGCGGAAAATAGTGGGACCTGGACGCAGGAACACAGATGGCAGTGCTCAGCTAGAGCATATACAGGGGCTCCACCTTGAAGGTTAATGCGGGATAGCTCCTGGTTCCAAGGTGGGAGGCAGCCCGAGAAGAGGAGGTTTTTTAGTCGGTAAGCAGTATTGCAGTCCGACACACCAGCCAGAGTGACGACCTGACTGACGGTGCATAAAGCATTTTTACCTACCTCAGCCACACAAAAAAAAATAAATAAATAAATAAAAAAATAATAATAATGATTTGATCATTTTGCTTTAAGCTTGAGCTGTTTGTTATATGTTAATGTCAAGAAACCTTTGAACATATATCGATTATTATTGATTACATATTTTATTTCACTTATATGAATGCTTTAAAAATCAGTCAGTCAAGTGTACAAAAACCCTTTTTTTTGATTATTTTGTTAAAATTAGAAAAGTTTGTGTATTTTCTATTTATAAAATACATAAAATATAAAAAAGATATATAAAAATGAATTATTAAAAAATATTTTAAACTTAAACATAATTTATTTTAAACTCAATTTTGTGCAGTTTATGCCACTGTTATTTATTTTTAGGCTTTTGCTCTTTTGTTGCGCTTCGTCCAGCTCTCGCGGGCAGAGCTTCACTTGGTTTATTCTGGCTGGGCTGCTTCCACCTTTTCATTTGTTTTTTTTTAGTGCCGTATTTTATTTTCTTACTTGTTTTTTATACTTTTCATATGGCATTGTAAATTTTTTATCGGCCAACAAACGATGCTTGCATTTAATTTAAAAATCAGAGCCGAAATGCTATATCAAATTAAATATTCGCATTTATAATAGAAAATGCCTAAAGAACAGAAAAAAAGCAGTGCAAAAATTCGATAAAAAATGAAATCATCTTTAAAGCACGTAAATTTTTAATTAAATAAAAAATAAATAAAAAGAAGAGGGATGAAAGGATAAAATATATTATAAAAGAGCCACACAATATCTCAAGCACATAATCCTTTTTAATGGAACGAAAAAAGAAAGCAGAAAAAACAACACAAATAATGAGAGAACAGTGTATGAAAAAAAACTGACGACGGCCGCAAATTAATTTGTTTATTTAGGCGGAATTTTTTTAGCAGCTGCGCTGCGTTGCGTTGCTTTTGCTGACACTTTAAACGACTTTAGCTAGACTTTAAAATACAATGTGAGACGAACTTGTGCATTAAACGCTGCCGACCCGTATAATAACATTTACAAGCACTTAGTTTACACATAACCTCAGCAAAAGTAGTGCCTGTGGAAGGGAGCGCAGCGCGGCAGGCAGTGGGGCAGAACAGAAAATTTGCATGCAAAATATGCGCGACTTGTCAAGCAGTTGCTGCAGCGCAAGAAAAAAATACAAATATTACGGGCAATGACAGGTAATCTTCAAATGACGAAGTGCTAATACACTTGCTGGAAATTTCAAGCTAAGTCAAAGCTGAAGACTGCAAGCTCTTTATTTGAATGCAAAGCTAATTATTATTTAGTATATAAAATGTAATTCAAATTTAATTTTTCTGTTATTGTTTGGTAGTTAAATACAAATTGAATTGATGCCTAGAATTTAACATATTTATTTGGTTGTTATTAAAATAAAGTTTAAGCTGTCAGCAAAGTTCATAAAGTTCTTAAAGTGTTAGCCAGGGCAGACATTTTGTGCGCTGAGTGCTTAGGCTGACAAATCCAAAGTGTTGACACATAGTAAAATTGCAAAAAGAATTTATACAAATTTTTAAACAAAATACAACAACAACTGCCTGGCAGTGAACATAGGCAACTGACTGTCAACTAGATTTGAATCTCTAAAAAATAAATGCATAAAATAATTTTAATTAATTTTATTTTTAGAAGTTTGCTATAATTTTTAAAATTTTTATTAATGCCAAAGAAACTTAAATTATTTTATAAGTTTTAAATTATTATTATTGTACTAGAGTAAGGGTATTATATAATATATAATATTATTATTTAATTAAAGAATATCTATATAAAACTACATAAATTTCGAATATAACTTGTAATAAAATATTAAAAACTAAAATACTATATATATCGTTTAAAAAAAACATATTTTACTATATTTTAGCAGCCTTACACTGCCTACTACATTGTGAAAATAATTTTGTATAAAAAACTGAAAGAGAAAATTTTTGAGTTTTATATAGAGTTTTGAACTAAAATATTTGAAATAAAAAAAAAAATAACATTAAGTAAATAAATATATATAAATACATTTATGTAATCTCTGACAAATCGATAGTATCCAGAGCAAGGGTATGCTGGAAAAAAAGCAAATCTGCTGAAATTGCAAATGACAAGTTTTGCACTAAGCAGCAGTACAAATAGACGAGCAGCGAGGCTTGTCAAGCGAAGGCAGTCAGTGGGCGTGGCGGCTGGCTTTGTCGTATACAAGTGTGTTTGTGTGTCGGTGTGTGTGTGAGAGAGTGTAGCATGACAGCTACATTGACACACTTACTGCATGATGAAGCAAAATGAGTGACAAACTGACTGCAGCACGTTGCGAGCTGCTTATTAAGCGCTGCAGCATCCGCTGTTGCAGTCGCTGTTGCAGTCGCCGTTTGACAGCAGCCCGCCTGTGTGCCACATTTGTGCAGCGACCCACAAACCGAGTCGTCCAAAAATATATGTATACCCAAATGAGCCCAAAAATAGCGCTGCAAACTTTAAGTGAAGTTAATAAATGGATTACTTGAATGTTGAGGTGCCCGAAACGCTGTGCGTCCGCACACCCAAATCAATGTCAACGTCTGCTGTTTTTAGAGCTATTCCTCTGGGTGGGGGGTGGTGGGTGGTTGGTGGTGCCTGCCACACGTGCCTCGAGTTGATAAAGTTGCCGCGTTAACAGCCGTAAAACTTGCCACACGCAAAGGGTTTAGACGCACCGCTGAGACTTCTTTGCCGCTTAACGGCACAACTTTTTCCCTGCTTTCAATAAATAACAAAATGACGGCAGCAATCGTGAGAAACAAAAGGGAAACTTGACTCAAAAATTTAAAGGAAGCTTTTTAAACCAGGTCAAGCGCAGCAAAGAAATCGTAACTTTGTTCAATTATTCAATTCAATTGCTATTTATAGTGTAGTTTGTCAGAGCAGCAAAACAAAAAAAAAAAATGTCTTTGTAAATATTCAACTCTTTTTTCCTTTCTCCGAAGTTGCAAATTGTTGCGTCTCCTGCAATGGTATTAAAAATCACAGAAGTCTCGCGCTGACATGAAAATGTCTGTCATTAATTTGCGAACATCCAATGCTAAGGGAAAATAACAAGTTGAGATGCTAGAAGCAAGAGAGCTTAGCTAGCAGATATTCCTTAGAATACTTTATAAATAATGTAAAGAAAATACAAAAAAAAAACATTCTTAATTTTAATTTTTAATCAGTAATGATATTGCTAATTCCAATGGCAACAATAAACAAATTTCATTAACCAATATACCCTTTCAAGCCCACACATAGGGTAGCTTTCACACCCACACACACAGTCATCTTCGATTACTTTGGCTGTGAGGAATTTCTGATGTTGTTGTCAGTTGCAGCCGTCGATGTCGGCGTTGCTGCTGTTGCACTTTTAACGAGCGCCATTCTTAAGCAGTCTGCCATTTTGACATGAGTTTCTAATGCTGTTTGAAATATTGCACATACGCAACGTTGTCTGGCAGCCAGAGAGCATGGCTGGGTTGGCTGTAGTTCTCATTGCCCAAACTCTTTTTTTTTTTTGTCTATTCTCCAGTTGGTGTTGCTGGCGCGTGGCTTCGATTTCGCCAACATTTACTTTCAATCAAGTTGAAGCTGTTCCCAGCACTGCTTAGCTGGAGCGCAAATCTCAATAGAGAAACAAAGAGCTCAAGTGTAAATGAAATGAGATGCGATGCGATGCGATGGGATGTGATGCGATGCGATGTGAGCAGCAGCTGCAGCAGCCATTTTGTAGCTGATGCTCTTGTCAAACTGTCGTAAAACTTTCGTCTTTGCAATTTCATTTACGCTATTCGCTCTTTGAAATATGATTTTTGTTTTGTTTTGTTGCCAAGTGGCAGCTCAGAGCCATGCCAAAGCGCAGCCAAGTACAGTCATGTGTTAGCCTCGGACAGAGTCATGTGTATGGAACATGTTCTAAAATCAAGTTTCATTTAAATTTTTGCTTAAATTGCTTTGAAGTTTTTCCCTAGGTTCAAGCTGCCTGCATTCATTCGAATTTTATATAAATTTCATTTGAGTTTAATATTGTTTTATTATTATTATTATTATTAAACTGTTAATAAGTACAAATAAAAAAATCTAATACAAAATAAACATAAACAAAATAAAAAATATATAAATTAATTTGAATAGTAAAAAATTAAGTTTAATTAATTATTATTTTTTATAATTTACATTTCTTCTTGTCGAATTTCTTTTGCAGAACGCGACAAGTCTTCCTAGTTGGCAAAAGTAAGCAGCTCCGAGTTGATGTTACCTGGCCAAATAGTTGTACTGCAAGTCGAGTAAGCTGCATATATGCTTGCCATAGAGCATATTTTCGTGAGTGCATTTTGACATATTCATACGCTTCGTTGAGTACACAAAGTTAATGGAAATGCACGCAGCCCAAAGAACGATGTTTATTCATATCTCATATTGCATATAGGTATAGCATGGTTGTGTGTGTGTGTGTGTGTGTTTAGCCAGCTAAACAAGCTTGAAGTGCGCGTGCATTGTGCTGTGCAGAGAGTTGAAAACAATGGGCCACGTTTGCTTAGTGTTAACTTGGCCAACTTTGGCAGATGCCTTTTTGCCATTTTGCCTTCTACCTTTTGCCAGCCACCTGCTGCCTGCTGCCTGCTGCTTGCCACCTGCCACCTGCTGTGCATTGTTCGTGGCCTATTGCCCATAGACTGTCTAATTGCCAGACTTCCATTGATCAAATCGATTTTTGTGCACAGTTTTTTTTTTGGCTTAAACCAAAGTTCATGCATTAGGTTCTGTATTTGGCAAATATTTATGGCCAGCAGGCAGTTCAATTCGGTTTTATTTCGGTTTTTCAATTCTATTCTGAAAGCTATTGTTGCTTAGGAATTTAATGCAAATTTATAGACAGACCAGAATGAATACACAAATAATTTCTGATCAAAGCTGGCTTGGAGAAATATGAAAAATAATTTAACTTGCATAAACTATGAAGAGTAATAGATTGAAAGTTTTATTTCAATATTTATAATTTTTTGGAAGGAATTTCTAAGCCAAAAAAAAGTTGTTTATAATTTTTACTGCAATAAATTATTTACAAAATTGTTTTGAAATACTAAAAATTATATAAGTTATACTAAAATTGCTTTTGATTTCTTCTACTTCTACATTGTGAAGAATTTGATAAAAAATCTCAAACTAATTTCTAGCATCAATATTTCTAATGATCTCCATTTCATTTATCAAAAAGTGCATGACATCTACTCTGTATCGGAAGCAAACTTAAAAAACTCTTTAGCTTCTCCGAGCTGTATCTTTAATAAATTGCACACTTATTTGCCGCACAGTTGCAGCCCAGGAGAACACTTGTAGAAGCGAAAGTTTCTTGCGAAGGACATTCACGTATTCCCATCGCGCGTTCAATTTATATGCTGCACCTGCGGGGCAATAATCACACTTTGTTATTTCATTAACGCTTTCATTTCGCTGAACGCGCCTGTCACTCCCCATTAAAAAGGAAGTGGGAGCAGGAACAGCGAATACCGGAAATCCAACTGTGTATTGTGAAATGCCTGGAAGGCTGCCATTTTGCCATTTGCCATTTTGCCACGCCTCTTTTCGCACATTAATTTCGCCTTATGAAATCTTTTGCACATTAAATCGTCTGACGCGTAACCCTTTTGCTGCCAACGCCCTTGCGGGACACGCCCCCGCTAACACGAGAGCTCAAGGCGCCACCGACCAAAAGTTACGCATTAAAAACCTTTTCTCTCATCTTTTTTCTGTTTTTTTTTTGTTTTGTTTTTTTTATGTGTTATTCCTGAAAAGTCGTAAAACTGAGTTTTATGAATGCGATTAAGCGCGTGAACTGCACGAAAGCATATTTCACTTGCTTCTCACTTCGCATCAACCCTCTCTCTCTCTCTCTCACTCTCACTCTAGCACTGTCTCTGTTTGTTGTTGTCTCTGTCTCGTCCTACTTTGCTGTTGTGCCCGGAATTTGTCATTTTTAATGACTGTGAAAAGAATGCGCTCGTAATTACATGGCTAGAGCAGAAAAAATATATATAAATATATATATATATAAAACTTTCTACTATGTGGCTGGCATTTTATTGTGCTGTGTATCATAAATTATTTAACTTATTTAATACCCTAACACAGACAAGGCATAATAGATAAAGGAAAACATCAAATGTTGTCAGATTGAGTTGACTTTACGGTCAACAATTAAATCTAATAGATGATACGCTCTTGTAAAGTTAAAAATAAAATAAATACAAGCTAAGTTGAAAAACTAATAAACTAATTAATTTTTAGTAAACATAATAAATTATTTTTATAATATAGACAACTCAAAAAGTTGTAGAGGTAAAAAAAAATATTTTGTAGAGTTTTTATTAAAGAATAAAAAACAATATGCACAATATAATGAAATAAAACGTTGTGAAAGCAAGAAAAAAAATATCAAATGTTCAACAAAAATTCTGCAATTGAAAGTAAAATTTTATAAATTTGTATAGTGCTCAATAATAATTATAAAATTTGAAAAAATTGTTTAGAAACACAAATAGTTTTTATTTTAAACTTAAAAATAGACTGTACACAAAAAACAGGTTTCAAAAATTAAAAAAAAGACAAAATTAAAATGAAACATAAAAAACCAAATTTAATTTATAATTTTATAATAATTATTTTTACAGTTCTAGAATTTTTTTCAAGCTTGCAATAGTTTTTTTAATATTTTAATTTATCTAACAGCATAGATAAATGAATTAATTTATCCAATTATTAATTATTTTATTTATTTATTTTGTATTTAATTGACATTTTTTACTTTTATATACTTACTTTTTTTATTTTTTTATATATTTTTAGTTATATTGTCTTAATACGTTTTTATTTTATTTATAAATTGTCTTCTTTTTTTTATTTCTTCACAATAAATACTTAGTAAGGGCATTGCCACTTCGTTTCAGCAGCTGCAAAATGTTTTCATTGAGCACTTTGCCTGAATTGCAGTTATAACTAAGTAGCATGAAACCAGCCAGTGTGGTGCAATGCACACACACACACACACACACACACACACACACACACACATACATACACACCCGTTAGCAGGCTGGCAGCACCCACCGTCCGTCCTCTATTGCAAACCCTTGGCGCAATTTGCTATTGTTCTCTGGCAGTGGCACAGCCACTACTTAAATCCGTTTCCTCAGCTGCTTGTCTTTCATTTCAGCTTTGCCTTTCAGCGCGACGTCCTCGTCATACTTGTAGGTGGTAATGTCTGTCCATGCCGTTCCGTTCGTCTGTCCACTCCACTGGCTGCCATCTATTCGTCTTGCTGTCTGTCGTTCGCGCTGGCTTCGCTTTCTTTCTATTTGGCGAGGCATTCGCACTTAAGTGATTTTGACACTTGTCCTACTTTCCATGCGTTGATTTTTGTGTCAGCAGTACTCAAGTTGCCCGTCCCCAACTAACCGCCAACCTCTCTTAACTGTAGGCTGCGTAAGTCACTGTCGCTGCCGCTGCCGCTGTTGTTGTTGTTGTTGTAGTTTGCCCGCTGAAGTTGTTCACCTTTCAATACCCGAGCAGCCACTAGAGCAACTTCCTTTACGCTTTTTTTTCTCATTTTCGTGGCAGGACTTGCATCTAAAGTGGCAGCAACTTCAGCTGCTGAGACTCTGTGTTTTTGAATACCCTATTTAGAGAGTGTTTGAGGTAGGGTATATAGGTTTTGTGTTTTATTTAGTATTGATAACTGGCTATCAATTCAGATTTTACTAGACTTTATTAGAATATGACTAGCATCAGAATTCAATAACATTTTCCCCAAGTCTAGTTCCCTCTCAACTACATTTAGCAGTGTATTGCATAGTCAGTTACACTCATAATGCAAATTTCTACAACTTTTTTTCTTCAGCTTTTCAATGCGTTTGCCCTTTTGTATTTGCATTCGTTGCTGTTGTTGTTGTTGTTGCTTCAGTTGCCATCATTCTGTTCATAAAACACGACGTCATCAGAGTCTTTGGCTTGGCAACCAACAACAGCAACAACAGCAACAACAACAAGAACAACAACTGAAGTGCACATTTGTGGATTTTGCTTGTGATTTATGTGTGCGTTAGTCTCTCTCTCTCTCTCTCTCTTTCTCTCTCTATTTCTGCCTGTATTTGCGTGTGTCTCCCTCACTCTCTGTCTGTCTGTCTGTCTGTGACAACAGTTGCTCAGCCTTGTCAGCCAGTGTCTACTTAACTGTTTGTCTTGTCCATATTGTTGTTTTGCCTTTCTGAGACCTTTGGGTCTCAGCTGCTGGCAGCGCTTGCTTACAATATAAACGCATTAAAAACGATTTGCTTTTTATGGCCATGCCATGCAACTGGTTGTTAGCTTGGCTGTTGCGCTCAAAAATGCAGCAGAAAAAGAAAACCTCAAATCAACTTGCAAATGCAAACCAAGATTTTTGGCTTACGATCTGTAGCAATGTTGCCTTAACTTAAAGTAAAGCTTTGTCAACTCGATTTTTCACTGCTTTAAATGTAGTTTTTATACACAATTATTACCAAAATATTGTCACTTTTTATATTCATATAATTTTCTAAATTTTTTAAATGAAATATATATAATTATATTAGTATATATAATAAAAGAATTTTTTAGATTTAAATAGCGAAAGCCTGAAATATATTTTGTCATCTATCAGCATAATTTTGTAGAAATTTATTTTAACTCCTTTTTTATTTTTAAATAAATATTTAAGCATATTGTTTCTAGTTTATAAGCTTAGTTCTTCTATTACATCTGAAATATATTTTAATGTTGCCTCCAAGCTAGATCAAAATATTTCAGTTCCATTTTTCTAATCGCTTTGCCGCCTTTCTTGGCAAACCGCTTTTTAATGCGCCCCAAAAAGTAGGCAACACTTTTCTTTTCTTTTATTTTGGTTGCGTTTCGAGAAACTTGTTGAAATTAAATCATTTCCTGTGAAACTCAACGCAGCTTCAACAAGCACAACTTTTAGCAAAAAGTTTTGACGCACGCATTTCGCTTCTTTTGCCCCAGCTTTTCTTTTGCTTTTGTCAAAGTATATTTTACAGCACACACACACGCAAGCGCACACACACACACACACACACGCACACAGTCACTTTGGCATTAAAAACTAATTTTATTTCTAATTAATTTTGACGTCTCGTCGTTTGTGGTTAAATATTCTGGCACGCGAAAAGTCGCTTTGCCCGCTCTTCCTCTCTGTCTTTCCCAATCTCTCCCATTCTCTCGCTGTGTCTATGCGAGCTCTGAGGCGAAGTCATTAAAAAAGTTACCAAAGACTTTGCCACACACACACACACACACACACATACACACACACAAGCACGCAGACAAACTTTGCTGCCTGAAGAGTGAGTGTCCCATGTGTGTATGTGTGTGTATATTTAGTTGTCAGCGTCAGCCACGTCGCACATTTTAAATGCTTCAAATGAAATTAACAAAGAGAAAGCCGTAAAATGTCACCGCAGCAGGTGTACATATGTACTACACCTACACCCACACACACACACACACACACACACAGAGCTCTGCTGGCGAGCCAAAGCCTCATATTATCCTGCAATGGGCGCTCAAGTTGACAGCTTTTGCAAAAATTTCAAATGAAGGTGACTTTGTGGTATTTTTTCCCATTTCATTATGCTTTTTTTTTGTTCAACAACATTTGAAAACTTGGCCAAGAAGTGCTGCAAACCAGCAGGAATTAAATATGTGTACGGTTTATTTTATTTTGACAAAAAAAAAAATGGTAAGGAAAGTTCTTTGGGTTTTACAGGCATTTGCCAAAAAAGTCTTCTCTTTGCTGCTTTTTGTTTTAAGCACTTAAAAATTTAAAGTGTTTGCAGTTCTTTAAAGTTGGTTAGCTAAGTTTCTATGTGAGCAGACGATTAGATAAGTGTGTATGGAAATTTATATATATTCAAATAATTTATATAACTATTTGCCAACTAATTTATGTTTAATTCATCTAAAAGATAAATACGATAAGCTTTGACAAAGATAATGAGAAATTTATAATAAATAAATATGTAGAAAAATACATATTTAATACTTTTTCTTGTACTTTTATTTATTTAAGTCAACATAGAATTTTATATGACATTAAAACTTGATAGATAATTTACTAATTAAATATTTTGTAACAATTTGAGTTTTTATATAAATATAAATTTACCCACACAGCTGAAAATTGAGTGAAAATAAACAACTATTTTCCATTCATTTTTTTAAATATTTAATGCACAGTTTTAAAAGCATTTTAAATGTGATATATAATTTATAAATTAAATATTTGAAAAGAATTTTAATTTCATATAATGTGAAAACAAAGTGAGTCTCATATGTGGAAAACAAGCAAACAAAATTGATTAAAAATTAAAATTGTTCTATGTTTTGGATATTTATATTTATATTTATTTATTGAATTTATGATATATATATATATGATATATTTATATTTAATATATTTGATAGCGCAAGTGAAGCGCAAACGGTCGTGGTCGAAAAGCGGTGAAGCTGCCCAGACGGTGGCCAAGCCTGGATCAACGGCCAGGAAGGTTCTTCTGTGTGTTTGGTGGGATTGGCAGGGAATCATCCACTATGAGCTGCTCCCCTATGGCCAAACGCTCAATTCGAACCTGTACTGCCAACAACTGGACCGCTTGAATGCAGCACTCATGCAGAAGAGGCCATCTTTGATCAACAGAGGCCGAATTGTCTTCCACCAGGACAACGCCAGGCCACACACATCTTTGGTGACGCGCCAGAAGCTCCAGGAGCTCGGATGGAAGGTTCTTTTGCATCCACCGTATAGTCTGGATCTCGCACCAAGTGATTATCACCTATTTCTGTCCATGGCGAACGAGCTTGGTAGTCGGAAGTTGTCCACAAGAGAGTCCTGTGAAAATTGGCTCTCCGAGTTTTTTGACAATAGGGAAGCGAGCTTCTATAAGAGGGGCATTATGAGGTTGGCATCTCGTTGGGAACTCGTCATCGAACAAAACCGCGCATATTTGACTTAAATCGCATTATTATCGCAAAATTCAATAAAAATACCGCAAGACTTTATATTGATATAATTTCTAAATACTTATAAATTTATTAATTATTATTTATTTATGCGCCTCTTTTAATCTTTAACATCTTCAATTATAGACTTCATACGTAGAGCAATGATATCTAGACCTCGTTGAATGTTTGTATTTTCTGTTGTTAAAGTGAGTATACTACATATATATTTTTGTATTATATTTATAAATTGTTTTAAAATTTAAAATCAAATTAAAATTTGTATTTTTTATTGGCTCTTTGGTCTTTGCCTCTGGGCAACAAAAATATATATACGAGCATAACAATATTATAAATTGTGCTTTTTCATTGTTGGGCATTAAGCACAATCTGTTTGTGTGAACTTCCGGGCAGACAAACAACTGACAGCAATCAACAAAATACCAACAACAATTAAAAAAAAGTGAATTAAAATAAAAATAAAGTTGATAAATATATATAAACATATATGTATGTAATATATGTAGATATACGGCTCATCGATTGCAAGCATAACTCACTTTGTGGCACAATTAAGTGTGCCACGCCTACACACATGTGGATGTCCATGTATAAGTATGTGTGTGTGTGTGTGTGTGTGCATGTATGTGTGGTGCAACCATTGACCACTGTTGACATTGCTTCATTTGCACTTTGTGTGCGGTGCGTCGGGCTCTTTGTCCTGGCTATCGCTTTGTAATTGTTTCATTTAACAGCTTTTAATTGAATATTTCACGCACGTTTGTTTATGCACTTAAATGAAGAACAACAACAACAACAAGAGCCACAACAACATTTGCATTGATAAATTGTTTACACGCTTTAAGTAAATAAATGCATTTAAAAATAAAATGAAAAAAAAAAATAGCTGACGCTATCTGCTGCAAGCTGTTGACCATGTGGCACAGCCGCAGTGGCATTAACCGTATTAACACTGCCTCTGATTGCTGCGCAATGCGTGGCACACGCAACGTGTTTCACTTAAAGCTGCCGCTTAAAGTCGCATTTTTTATTAGTTTTGATAAAGCCATAAAATGACAGCAGGTCGCCCACAGGCAAACACACACAAAAAAAACATAAAACATAAAACATAAACAAACAAATAAACAAACAAACTTTTGACACTAAGCGCTTTAAGATTTGACCTCGCTTGGGCTTATTTTTTCAGCTCCCGTGCTACAGGCACACAAATTGTTATGTGTCTAGGGTATCATAATGTCCAGCAGGCATGAACTGGCTAGTGAAACAATTGCTGCATTTGTATGGACTCTGCCAGAGCTACAGTTGCGGAAATAAATATGTGTACAAATACATTTGATACTCATTTATATAAATATAAAATAAATAAAAAATATATGCTACAAATTATTTATAAGCAATTGAATTGAGGAAATAATTACGTATAAAAATATATTTAATTTTCTGTTCGTCACTGAGAGCTTAAACAGATATGAAATATCAAATATAATAATAAAAATTAATAAAAAGAACATGACTTTAATTTGGCAAAGTTGAACTAGCCTCAGCGAGAAAGTCTTAGCTTGTTAAGCTAACTTATAAATCGATGTAAGTATGTCAGTTATCCATACTTCCGAATATTTAATGCTTCAAGAATCGTTCTTAGTTTGGTTTTCATTTTAGTTTTAGTTTTTTTAGACAATTAAATATTTACGCGGTTTTTTATATATTAATGTTCCTAACAAAATTTAAAAAATATTTTTTGTGTATTAGTTATATGTTGTGTATTTTTATATATATATATTTTTTTAAATTATATATTGATTAATTTATAAAGTACCTACACTTGTGAAATATTTAAATCCGAAATTAGATTTTCCATATAATTAAAAAACAAATTTAAAAATAATTATTTTAAGCTCTGCTTTAACTCTACTATCAGAAAGAGAGTTTCATTTCATTTGAGAAGATATTAAATTATTTCCTTGATAAAAAGTTGATAATTAAGTCAAAAATACCAAAGTTCCATAAACCAAACCATGAAGTCAAACACTTGTTAATCTAAATTAACTCAAATTCGTTTCTTCAAATAATTTCTTAAAATCTGTAAAAAATATTATTAAGAAAACGAACATAAATTAACTTAAATAAATATCAAAAAATCTAAAATTCTTTATATTTTATTACACTAAATATTAGTTAAATAGCTAATAAATTCACTTTCAGCTTTATCTTGAATAAGAAATACTTTAATTTATCTATAAATTTACCTTTGCTCAACTTACAGGGTAGCTTTTAGTCTAATTCTTTGCAATATCAGCACCTACCTTTGGGTTGTTGCTCGTGTTTGGCTTTAGTTTTTGTACTGGTATCAAAAATGCCGTTCCCGCTAAACCTTTGGGCAAACGCAAATAAAATTCACACACACACAAGCACTGTTTGCCTATCCATGTCAGCTGTTCAGCTGCACGTGTCTGTACGTGTGTGTGTGTTTACAGTGCTGCGGGGCGTATGAGCGCTGTCCGTTTATTTGCATACATTTCGTTTTACGTACGAGCTCACTGAAATAAGCCTCAAATATATTACGCATACGCCGCGTTGCAACAGCTCAAACCAAATGAATCTGCCCGAAACTTGCTCTAAAGGTCAAATATTTAACATGCCAACAACTTTTTCCGAGCCCACATCGAAATGAATGCTATGTCAAGTATGTCGAGACTCAAGAAAAAAATTAACTTTTTATATAACTTTTTTTAATACAAATATTTTATAATTTCACTTGTTATTTGATGGGAATTCTCGTGCGTATATAAAGCATAAATTAGGCTAGCTCATTTTATTTCAATTAGGTCCAATCTGCACACGCGGCGTATACTTAATGTGCTGCTATTTTGTTGTTCAATACGCGGTTCATTAGCCATTCATAACTTGCGGCAAGTGTATCAAGCGGGATTCATCATCGTCAAGGACTGCAGCCACAAAATGCAGCCATAATGTTTGGCTGCGCTTTTTGGCTGACTTCCTTCTGCCTCTCCCTCCCCCCTGCCCCGTCCACGCCCCCTGCCTGTTTTTCTCGCGCACTTTATCTTGCTTCCTCTTTCACTTCATCTTCATTTTGTTGGCTTGCGCTAAAGCTGTGCAGCGCCTGGCAAAACTTATGCTGCTTTTTTGCCGGCGCTAAGGCATTTTCAGCGTCGCAGTCGCATAAATTAATGAAAATTTATTTATGCCTCAAAAATATGAGCCAAACAACAGCGGAAATTTCAAAGTTGCCTGTGTGTGTGTGCTTGTGTTTGTGTGTGTGTGTCGAGGGAATGACGCCTTGTGGCATAAACTGCTTTCCACTGCATTAGGCACACACAAACACAGGCGTTCACACAAATGCATATATCACTTAAAGATATTGTTGTCGTGTGCAACAAAAGCTCAATGGGCAAATATCATGCAACTAATGTTATAGATACATTTCTGTATATATGTATGTTGATATGTTAAATGATAAGCTAACATAACATGGCATACAAAGAGAGGTAGATGAAGAGATAGTAGATACACTTATAGACAGATATATAGATACAGATACAGATACAGATACAGATACAGATACAGATACAGATACAGATACAGATACAGATACAGACACAGATACAGATACAGATACAGATACAGATACAGATACAGATACAGATACAGATACAGATACAGATACAGATACAGATACAGATACAGATACAGATACAGATACAGATACAGATACAGATACAGATACAGATGCAGATGCAGATACAAAGAAATGTCTACTCAACATTGTATATTCCCAACTGTTATTGATCCTGACTGCTGCACTGGCTAAGAAACTTGACAAAAAGAAAATCAATTTGTTAAGCTACTATAGGAATCGCTGTCAGAAGGACATTCCCATGCTGCCCTCTCGCGCTCCACTGACTGACAAAAACTATTTGCAAGGATAACAAGCAGGTGCCTGTTGTTCTGTTGTCCTGCTGTACGCTGTCTTCTGGCTGCCTGCTGTCCATTGGGTGTTGCAACAAAATGACTTTTCTTGTTGCTTGCCAAATGATCAAAGCATTTTATACGCTTTAACTCGTTCGAGCAGTTCCGCCCACACCGCCCACTCCACTGGGGCTGGGTTTTTTTGTGCTGCATGCAGCAGTTTCCGTTTCCGTTCGGCTGCCACTTGACTTCCGTGGCGCCTGTCTCATGTTTTGCATGTCGTCACGCGCTCGTCCTGCACTTTAGCTGCACTTATCTTGGCCCAGTTGGCAATTGTTGTTGGCCATTTTGTAGCCGTTTTGTCGAAAATGTCAACAAAATGCGAACGCAGACACACATTAGCCATAGATAGCAGTATGTGTGTGTGTGAGTGTGTATCTGTTTCTGTTTTTTATGTGCGCTTGCCACATCATCAATTACACATTTTACAACTTCTGACTGACTGTCTGGTTGGGTGTGGAGAGCGGGCGCCGAGGCAAGGACGTGCTGGAGCCACTGACAAAACAGACATAAATCAAACATTTCCCACGTTGCGAAACAATTTCCGGCTGCATGAAAACTCAAGACTGTGTGTGCGAGTGTGTGTGTGTGTGTGTGTGGGACTGTCTATCTTTTTGCTTGAATTTTATTTATGGCATCCGCCAAAACAGAAACACATATAGATACGCTGTGAGAGACAGGCAGGCAGACAGACAGAGCGACAGACACATGATATATAGACAAAATGACTTCAGTTAGAAAATTTACAATTGCTTTTACTTGATACATAATTGTTATTGTTGTTGTTAGCTGTTTTGGCGCTTTTGTATTGCATTTTGATTTGTGGTTTACAAGCTTTTGTCTGGCTCATAAATTTAGCTTATAGATTGTGCATGTGCATGTGTGTGTGTGCAGCTGGTTGGCTTAATGGTCACTGATATGGGGTCAACAAAGAAAAATATATTGCATTGCTTATTGAAATATGAAAGGCTATATAAAACGGGTTTTACGCTGCGTATGCTTAATATGCAACGTCATACGGCAGTGTGATACGTTGCGTATACGTAACGTGGAATGTAATTAAATCGGATTCAATTGCAATTTGTTATATTTTGATAAAATTGAATTTGGTTCGATTGGTGCTGCCTGCCACACAGTGTGGCTACCATTTGTCACAGACACAGCAAAAACTTTGACCAAGTTGAAGTTGTGGCTGCCTGACTGACTCTGGCCCCCTCTCCACACTTGAGCTTTAGTGCGATGCCACCTTTTGGCCATTGCCAATTTACGCTTTATATACGAGTCTCGTTCGGGCCATTTGCGACAAGCTACGCAGCCAGCCAGGCAGTTAGGCCAGAACCGATTCAATCAAGCCGAACCAAGGCGCTCACAGGCTCACAGCTCACAGCTGCTGCTAATAGAATTGTGGATACACGCTGTAGGTGAGCATATTGATGGCCAAGATACCCTGTTTATTTGCCATAAAATAGGCATAAAATGTATGCACATAAACCTTTAAGAGCAATGAATGAATGCTTCTCAAATGAAAGTGTTTACAGGATGGCGAAGCCAACTGTTTGCATACCCTACACTAACTTGTGAGGATTTCCAACTTGGCTGCTCAATCAGAGAAATATTAGAGAATAGTTTAAATAAGATGAAATATTATTAGATATTCTATAGATTTTTTAAAACTTACGTATTTGCCTTTTACACGGTATTTCATTTTGACTTCCATTACATGCAAGTTTTTTGAACATGTTCAAAGTTTTCTTAAAGTGTTAAGGCATTTTGCCAGTAGATTTCTTGTATAATAATTCTTATATCTACTTCTTTTACAGGGTATATTATGAAGTTGAATTATCATTGAATTATCATTAATTATCCACAACTTCTTACCCTTACTCTTTCTTTAAAGATTTCATTTAAAATAAATTTCAGCTGCTTTTGCAGGGTATTTAATGTAGTCAATTGCCAAAATTGCCCATAAATTCTTTACAATTTTTGCAGCTTGCCTTTTGCAGGGTATTTAATTGCTGTCATTTGTTTTGTTCATTATTTTCATTATTGGTCACATTTTATGATTGTTCTCTCTCTCTCTCGTCTCGCTCCTCAGCCTCAATGCCGTTTGGCTTGGCATTTGTGGCATGCAACATAATTTAATATGCCCTTTACTCGGTTTCAGCTTTCAGTTTTATGTGCGACGAGTACCTTGACGCTGCGGCTATGGCTCTGGCTCTGGCCTTGGCTCTGGATCTGGATCTCGCTCTGACTGCGGCTCTGCCTTTTCTTATTGTGCCGCTTTATGTGTTTATTTGGCTTGAGAAAGGGTTTTCCGTCGCAGTCACCATAGCCGCTTGTCTCTTTCTTTCCTGCTGCTGAGTGCCTAAATTATTTATTAGACATATTTTGGGACACGCTTTGAGTAATATTATTATGATTTCTGTGCCCCAGCATATGGCATATGCCGCCAAGGGTCTAACACATAAATTATGAGCACTCTGGCTGACCCCTGAATCCAATCAGAATGTCAGCAAAAATATTCACAGAAAAAAAGGATGTTCTCTAAATTGATTTCTCGATTAATATAAGTTGCTTTTAAGATAAGTGAAGGTCAGCTTGAATGAGTAAAAAACTCAAGCCATATTAAATTTGGAAATATATCCAAATAATCTCAGCTTAAATTTAAGTCATATTTTATCAAATCAAATCAAATTGAAAATGTTTCATTATTTAATTTATGTTCTATTCATTTTTCTTGCAAATGTCAAATCTCTGACTAAATTAAGTGCTGGAATGTCTAGCCAAAAAGGAAAAACTAGTCTTATACAGTCATGTTTTCTGTGGCCTTTGCTGGCAAACAATTTAATTATTCATTGACCTTATTATTTGCACATGTTGCCAATTAAACTGACAGCAAAGTCAACAACAACAACAACAACAACAACAGGGACATTGAATCGATATCATAAACTATCAATAAATTATGCATTTAACAATATTAAGTGTAGGCCACTTGAATAAATGTTCATAAATAAATTTATAAATAAGCCAAAAGGAAAGGAATTTGTCATGGCTGAAGGCAAACAAAAAACGAGGTTGATTGCTTTTGTGAAGCGCATAGAGAGGCAGTTGGAGCGAGACAGCCAACTTGTTTATGAGAGGCAAACAAATTTCTGGCAGTTGCAAGTTGATTTTCTCAAAATTTATTTGCCAACTAAGACAGAAGGACAATTCATTATGACAAAATTTAACATAACTGAATGTAGAGTCAGATAAAGAGATATATATATATATATCTTGTGTGTGCACTGACT
Organism: Drosophila leonis; assembly: GCA_035045365.1. Lineage (NCBI taxonomy): Eukaryota > Metazoa > Arthropoda > Insecta > Diptera > Drosophilidae > Drosophila > Drosophila leonis. The sequence continues at coordinate 6,501,980 of JAWNPC010000830.1, forward strand.
ACCCTCTCTTGCTCTCTCTCTCTCTCTCTCCCTCTCTCTCATTTTATTTGCATTTTTGTGTCTGCTGACTGCTCTTAAGGCACCCCAGCCTAGGCTAAGGACATGCGTTTCAGCTTCTCCAATGCAGAACCTAATGTTTATTTTAATTGCCAGCAAGGACAGGCCCCAAGGTTAACAGTAACAAGAAGTAACCTGAGCACCTCGACTTGCCTGCATCTAGTTATTTAAGGGGCCATCTCAGCAGACAGAGAGTGAGAGAGAGAGAGAGCGATGGAGATGTGTGCATCGCATAAATTAGCAGCCTAGTCGCAATTGGGTATGCAAATTAAATTTTATATGCCACAACGAATGATATTTAAATCATAATTTAAACCCATTCGTTATTTATTGCAACTGACCTCTCCCATATTATATTTGCTGCATAATGCATGTGCTCGAGTGGAATATCAGCTATATTAAATTAGTTGTTCGTATTTGAAAGGAAAATCATATGAGAGAAAAGTCAAATTAGTTTCAGCAATTTTAATGTAAATTCAGTTTGATATAGTGTTATTTAAGAAATTCCATTTCTAGCGAGAGTTTACCAAAATTTATAAAGTAATTTATTTATATGAATAATTTATTTGGGATATATTCTTAAAAAATTAAATATATGAATACTCCATTTGAGTTAAATTATATAACTTGCAGAGTAGAAATGAACAAGAATAAAAATTATAGAGTCACTGAGCTACAAAACACATTGTTTTATATAGAGCCTCAAAAAAATACTATGTAAAATAAAAAGAAATTGAAACATTTTTTAATATTTCGAAAAAGAAAAGACAATATTTCATACTGAAATACTATTATTTTTACGATCAAAGCTTAACTTATATAGTAACAAATTCGATCCATTTTTCACACTGCTGTTTCACATAAGAATATATTCAGATTCATATTAATAAATTCACATTTTCATATTTCTAATCATTTATTCATAATTAAAATAAATTAACCTCAATTTAACCAATGCATGCCAAGCGCTTGCTTGGCTCTAAGTACATTTAGCTGGCAAACACTTAATTAATTTGCCTAGCGATTGACATGAGGCTGACTGTCAAATGCAGTGCACAAAATGAACTGCAAGGACAGCCTTGGCCAGGATAGCTGCAAGGATAATTGAAAGTGACAAACGAAATAACAGGCCAATAGCCAGAGACTGTGAGCGCAGGACAGCAGCAGGAACTGTGACTGCTGTTAATAGATTTATGGCCCGCAACATGGAAAACTGTTAAGCAAACATAAAATATTATAAAGCTTGGGTAATTTCCGTTCACTACGATGAGGTTGGGTCAGTTGAGAGAGAGAGAGAGATAGGCTGTGTTGGAGGCCTCAAAATGTCCATCAAAACGTCAGCAGGCATAACTGTGGCAAAAACTGATAAGATATGAAAAGCAATTTACGTAAACTGTCAACGACAAATTCCCTTTTGCAGAGAGAGAGAGAGAGCGGGCAGGACATGCCGAAGCTCTGGAATTAAATTATCAAGCTCGTATCATATACGTTATACACATATATATATTTGTGTGAGTATATGACATATAATCTGCGTGTCACTCATCGTTCTCGCTAGCTGTCTCTGCTATTAAGCCGCGACTAATTGATGCGCCGCACGACGTGATCAAAGAACATGCAATCCCCATAGATATTCGAGCTGTAGATACTGCGCGAGGCATTCTGATGATAGCTGCAATAGCAGCCGGCATTCACGCAGATTATCTTGTGATCGCCGCGATGCATCATCAGCAGACTGTGCGCTCCGCTCGAGACGACTCTATAGTTGTCGCTGTCGTTGAACCGCACCTTGTTCGAGTACCAGTCGAAGTAGCTCAGGTTATGCGGCCCTGGCATCAACTTCGCCTTGCCCTCGAATATGGCCGGCCAGTTGACATAGTGCTCGGAAATCTTGTAGTGCGATTTGCGCATACTCTGCTCCAGATCGATATAGCCAGAGATGTCGAAACCCTTCTCCGAGCGCATTATCAAAAAGACAATGGTCTGCGTTGGATAATAATTGAAGATTATTTATAAACTGTTTGTATAGCTGAACAATTAAATAGTTATTTGTGGAAATGATGTGAAAAAAAAACGAAAATATACACTGTCTTGAGTAAATGAGAATATGCTTAATCTACTTAAGTTGCCTAATTAAATTGAAATATATTTATTTAATATTTTTTGTTATTAAATTTTTGAATTTTTTTTATATACATTTTTTTTTTAATTTGAAAATTATTTTTTTCTTCTTATTAAATTTTTTTATGATGTATTTTTTTATTTTTTTTTTTTTTTTTTTTAATTTTAATTTTTGTTCAATTTATTTTTAAATTTTTTGTTTGGGTCTTTAAATATAAATGCATTTTTTATTAATAACTATTTTAGCTTACCGATATTTGTTTATTGTGGAACTGAACTTCGCGTTTCGCAAACTGCTGGAGTACCGGATCGTCGCCTGTGTAGCCCTCACCGAAGAGCGCCGATACCCTGTTGCCATGTGGATTCAACATGACTTCCAGGTTCTTGCGCTGCTCCAGGAACTCGGAACGGCTGAGCAGGCGACCCATGCAGCTCTTGCCACAGGCATTCTGAATGAATTTTCTGCAGACGTTCCAGTTGCGCATATAGCGAACATCACTGATATTAATGAAGTGATCCAGATACTCCTCATACGAATTGTAGTTCAGCAGTGTCATTTCAGCGAACTTTGAACCCCAGCAAAATTAATTAATAAGTAACAAGTGAAAAGAGCAAAAATCAAAAATATGAAAAGCTCAACTCAAAAATCAGAAAATAAGCCCCGAAAACTGACAGCAAAACCATTGCTCAAAGGCTGAAAAACTTTCAGGGCATATTGTATATGCCACATATAAAAATAATTAAATACACACGCACGCACACACAGATACACACGCTCGCACACACACACACTGATTCGCTCGTGCTGCAAATTTAATAAATGGAAAAAGTTTACAATGCCTCGCCAAAAGTTCTGCATATTTTCAATTACAGTTTTCTATGAGCTACACAGACTGACGACAACTGATGTACTAACGCACACACACACGCACACACGCACACACACACTCGTATATATATTTAAATACACATTTTGCCAGCCCATATGCAACTAATTACTTCATCAACATTTAAAGCCGTGCGGCATATGAAATTTTGCATTTTCCAACCTGCGCGCAGGCAGCAAAATTTTCTTTTCCTTTCAATTTTTTTTTTTGTAACTTGCAATTTTTTTTATTATATTATTCAGTTACGCTAAAAGGCATAAATGGCATAAATATTGCAACTTGCTAAGTGTCTATAGAGTATGCAAATCACATACAACAAAGATTCTTCAGGGCAAGGGTATTTTAACCTTAATAAAAAGTAAACTCTATTAGCAGTCATATTTGAAATAAATGCCAACTTTTACAATAATTGCCAATTTATAGGTTCTTCCATTTTGTGGATGAATTATCAGCAAGTTTTACAGATTACAAGGTATATTCGAGTCTAGGTACATTTCAGCAACAATTTTGTATAGAAATTTTCTTTTCCTCTCAGTCTGCTTAAAAGTGTGTGCGGATTACAGGGTATTTAAAGTGTCAGCCACATACTTTGTTACATGTTATTCGTCTCATATTAGATTAGCTTGTCTTTTTATAGGGTATATGCAGCTCTAACAACAACAGGTAACTTATTATAAATTGATCTTTTTATGCCATATATTGCTACCTATTACACAGGGTATATGTCAACACTATCAATTCAAACAATTAACTATCAGCATCAAAAAACAGTTGTTCATTTTTACAGGGTATATTCAAGTCAAGCTATTTGACTGCCATTTGTGTTTTTGTTGCTACCAACTTATGCTGTCTACAGGGTATCTAAAGTGCCAGTACTTACTTATTGCAGAATTTAGATTTGATTTTTAAAGGATATCTTTAAGTCCATCAACATTAATTAACTATTTTGACAGTTGACAGTCGGACTGTGCCACACAGTTAATGCTGCTTACAGGGTATCTAAAGTGCCAGCAACTTATAGTATTCCATGTTGTTGACTTCTTACTTATTTTCAATTTTAATGCAATACGAAAAAAAAGTAGAATCCAAGCTGGTAGAGTCTGTGTGTGTGTGTGTGTGTGTGTGTGTGTGTGTGTGTTTGTGTGCCTGTATGTGTATGTGTGTGTGACTGAACATTCACGCTATTTAAACACGATTCCCACTGTTTGCTGCAGTTGTTGCTGCTGTTGCTGCTGTTGCTGCTGTTGCTGTCGCTGCTGCAATTAACATGCTGCTGCTGCTGCTGTTGCTTGTGCTGCTGCGACAGTTGCTGCTGCTGCTACTGCCAACACTTGAAGCTAAATCTAGCAGCAACCATGACGATGTCGCCTGCTGCTGCTGCTGCTGCTGCGTGCTTTGTCACCATCTTGCAGTTGGCCGCCGCCTGCTTCAGCGTGTAAATTGCTACTTCGCGGGGGCAGCCCTCACAGCCGTCCCCTCACCTCACCTTACCTCTTCTTCTACTTCTAGTTGCACAATTTTCACTTTACTGGGAAGTTGCCTCGGTGAGGCGACGCCATTGTTTGACTTGGTCATTAGTAAATGTACTTTGTCGTAGCGTAAAAAGGAGTTAAGTGCGCACTCTAAGGATTTATGCGAGTCTCAGCTTATGCGTGTGTGTGTGTGTCTGTGTGTGCGTTAGCTACAAGCATGGGGCAGCATTAAATGCCTCAATGCGCCACAGCAGTTGCCATCACAATGCGTTAAGTGCGCATTTCTCTTGAATGGACACAATGGACGTTTGCCAATTCAAAAGAGTTGAGATTCAGATTGAGCTACAGTTATGCATATTTATGTTCATAATAGATGCTAAGCTCTCTGAATCACAGCTATCACAGCATCTGAGACTATTTATAACTATCTATGTTTGTTCAGTGCTTAAGATAGTTTTGAATGAATATTGATGGAGCTATGCATGAGAGAAATTTGTTTAAGCTTTGATTGAAATTTGCATGGAAAATCCTTTTAAGCTCATGTGCAACTTCACTATCAATTTGTATTCCAAAAAATCCATTTCTATATTTAAAATAAATTTGACAAAAATTAAAAGGAATTGCATTTTATTGCAATTTTTATGGCAAAACTTGAAGCGTGTCTAGAATCAGAAATTTCTTTAAATTCTGACTTTGACTTGAATCAACTGATTTCATATTTTGATAACATATACTTTTTCGAATTGGTATGAATCTATACTAAAACTAACATCAAATTTTGTATACTAAGGGATATGCATTGCAAGAGGAGCATTACTATGTAACCACTTATCATTGTTGTAAAAATCAGGTTGAGCGAAAAAATTGAATATTTTATAACTTTGACTAACAGAAAGATTTTTCATCAGAATTTTAAATGAATATCTCTATTCGTCTAGATACGAAGTATCAATACACCAATTTTCCATGGCCTTAGAACTTTTTCTAAATATTCACTTGATGCAGAAAAAATACATCTTGAACTGTGCATGAGTCTAGCTCGGATATTCTTTGCCCGATTTCAGACTAAAATATCATTTTTGATTCGTAACAAGCACGACTATCGATCGATATTCAGATGTAAGTCTCAATCAACATCAATTGTCATTGAGTAACAGCACATTTATATCTTTAATATACGATGAATATCGTTTAAACTGGCTTAACAATTAGCCACATGAGCTGAAGTCATTGTCACAGATACGTTCTGCTGCTCCTTTCAGTTCCCGTTTTCTTTGAGCAGCACAAATTATCGAATGGCTGTCGTAAATTGCACAGCGAATGTCGCTTGGTTTCTCATTTGCCGTACATCTTTGCCAATGAAATCAAAGCCACATAAATTGCACAAATAATTCAGCACAGAGGCTGCTCGCTCTACACTGCCTCAGCTGCCTTTTCTGGTAGCTCAAGCTCAGTTGCAGCGAGTGCAGCTGTAGACAAAGGCAAAGCCAAAAGAATCGTCACTTATAGCTGACCGCAATGCCAGCCAACAGAGCGAGAGAGAGCGAGAGAGAGTGTGAGAGAGGGAGAGTTAGAGTGGAGCACTGTGGCTGTTGGCCGCAATCGATCAAAAGGAATTATGTCTCAACACAATTGTAAATAAATCTTTGCGGCCATGTGGACATTATGTGCATGTAGAGGCCAAAAGGCTTGGCCATATCGTAGCTCTAACCACAGAGACCACACACACACACACACACACACATATATATATATCGAGTCAGAGGCATGTGGCTAAATCCTGCATATCACATATATGAAGATTGAGTGGTAATGTGTGCAAATCTAAACCTCTCTGAGCTGAACTGCTGCTCCTACTTCTGCTGGCCGTTGGTGAGTTCCTGCCTCGTTGTCCTTGTGCTTGGCCGTTGACATGTTGGTAAATTGGTCCTTAGCCGATTGCATCGATTGCTGTTACATCGCAGACAACGAGTCTACGCTCACATTTGGTTCACAGTCCCGGCGTTTGTCCCATCCGCTGTTCAACATTTTGCCAACTTGGGAATTAAGTCTAAATGCCGGAAATTAATCTGCTCGCAGACTACAAATGCAATATTATTCAATGTGATTTTACAAGTGTCCTTGTCATTAGGAAATTGCCTCGCCTCGCCTTCGCTTGCGGCTTAATGGCCGTGCGGCCCAGCCAGCCAGGCCCCGGCCAGAGTACAAAATTTATAATGCGCATCGATAATGATTTGTTATTTAAAGCTCAGACAAATATCCGGCAATTTAAGCGTACAGCAACATGAAAAACCAAAGGAAATACAATTTGAAAATACAAAAATATATACAAAACACGCGCACAAACACATTCAAAGTTAATGTTGTTGTTGTTGTTTGCTTATCACGTGGCACGCGAAAAACCACAAGAAACTTATCGGCACATAATCAACAGACGGCGACGTTGCCGGATTTGAGTTTGAGAATGTGAATCATTGCCCAAGTTTTTTTTTTATTTCCTTCTTCTTTTGTACATTAATTTGTTTCTGCGGAGAAATGCCTGGGGCTTTGTGCAATCAGCACGAGGATGTGACGCGGCCAGCTGTCTTGGCAACAAAGCCTTTTGATGCTGTCGGGGGAAATTTGGGAAATTCGATAGCAGGAAATGAATCGGTCGACAACGCGGCGTATGTGCAACGCGTGGCAACAGTCGCAATAGCCGCACCACCACCACCAACAACAACAAGCAGCAAACACCAAACCAAGATAAGTGAACAGCCATTTAGTCCTTTGGGACTTGGCAGCAGCACCAGCAGCAGCAGCAGAAACAAAAAGCGAGTTCTCACATTCACTTTCAAACAAATTTCGACAAACATTTTTTGAGGCCTACTTTTTAGGGAAATAATCAAAAATATATGAAACATTAAATGAAATAAATTAATATAAATATATCAAATTTATTCAAAACTTTGTAAATATCTTACAAAAACTAAAAACATTTTAATTAAAAATATTTTTAAACATAAAACAAATAAAATTGTATAAATATAAATAATTTTCACATGCTAAAAGCATTTATATAAAATTTTGTTTAAACATTTTTAAATATAAAAATTTTCTACAAGCTACAAACATTCTTGTCTAATTATATTGAAATCAAAAAAAAAATTTTCATAAATAAATATTTGTAAGTAAAAATATTATTAAAAAAGCTATTTTTGGAACAGCAAAAAAATTCATTGCAGTTAATGCGAAGAAATATGGCAAATTCCACGCATTGATCTCATTTGATATTTAAAGTAAAGGCATTTAATGAAAGCTGACATAAGACGGATTTATTTATGACATTGTAAATTTAGATATAAAAAAAAAATCTTTTAATTTAGAATGTGAATTTGGTGCGCAAGAGAAATGATAGCAATCGAAGGGAATTGATTGAAAGTTACAAATAAAAAAAATAAAATATATATTAAAATATTTAATCAAATTTATAAAATGGAAATGAAATTCAAATTTTACATTTAGTTTTAAAAACCTGAATAAATATTAAAAAGATTATACCATCTATTTATACAAAACCATGAAATAAACGCCTTATCTCAGCTTAAGCTTTCTTGCTTGGATAAAAAAACAAACAAATATTGAAATTTTAAATGCACATATTTCTCACTTTCGACTATTTCCATTAGGTTAAACTCAAAGCTTAAAGACTTGATCTTACACACAATCAATTTGTTTCCAAGCTTCTTTAACGTGCCATCAAATGTTATTTTGTGAGCTGATTAAATGTTATTAAATGGAATTCGGTACATGCCATTATGAAATGCTCCGTTAGCTAACAGTACTCAGGCTTTAAGTACATTGTACATGGCGATGAGTGTGCGTGGACGTGGGCGTGGCAGTGGGCGGCATGGCATTAGAACGGCAGCAGCAGCTGCTGCTGCTGCCTGTCTATCTGTCGTGTCTTCTCTCTATTGTTTGCCACCTGCTGCTGTTGTTGTTGCTCGTGTTGCTGGCCATTAAAATGGCCTGGCCATATGCCGAGCATATTAATTTTTGTTCCACATTCAAGTTGAAAGCGACTCGACCAACCCACACTGAGTGCCTCTCTCTATCTCTCTCTCTCTCTCTCTCTCTCTCTCTCTTTCGCTCTCTCTCACACATAACGTGACACGTGAGCATCGCTTACGTGGTTATGGCTATCGCTTTTACGTAATTTGCTCGTTTATAGCACGCATCATTGTTGTAGCAAGTGATGCTGTTGATGCTGCTGCTGCTGCTGCTGCTGCTGATGCTGCTGTTGCATGCTCAATTAACAGCAGCAGAAGACAGAGCCTGCTGAAAGGCCCCTGTAGACTCAGCGTTGAAACGAATCGAAGGCATTTTTGATGGTTTATATTTTATGTTAATTAAGCTCTCGCTCTATAGAAATTGCACACAACTGAAACCTTAGGTAAAGGGCAGCAACAAATTGATTATGGCTACCATATTTTATAAAGATATTAAGTGAGCGTGATAGCAACCTAGTGTCTAAGAATATTAAGCTTAAATTATATTAAGTCGGTTAATTATAATAGACAGCCCCAATGGCTGTCAAACTGCGCACTGATAGTGCTCGAATGTCAAACTGTCAGCGTTGTAAGCTATGCCATGTGGCTATGGCTGAGTATTGTGACTTGGTTTTTGCTTTGAAATGGGCAACAAATAGATTTTGTTTTTTTTTTTAATATTGAATTTCCTTTTGGCTTTTACTTAATTTTGTTAAATTTATTTTATAATTTTGATGAATTTTTATAAAAAAATAAATATACAAATAATTTTTGATATAACTTTTTAATTTTTTGTTGAGCTAAAGTTGCTTGTCAATACTGTTTCAGTTGATTTAAAGTTCTTCTATTGTCTTAACAAAAAAATAAAAACATAAAAAACTAAAGTACAATTTAGATTTTTTAGCTTCCATATTTTTTTTTTTTTTGGTTTTTAGTTGTTAATTTAATATCAGATGGGGTTTAGATATACAGGAAAAATATTTTTGAATAAATAACAAATTTAAAAAAATAGAAAAGTAAATTTCTTAATAATTTTCAAGCAAACCTCATAAATAATAATTTTTAAATTTACAAAAAAAATGTAATAAATAAATAAATAATAAAATAATAAAAACAAGTAAGAAAACTCTAGTCGGGGGTACCCGACTAGGAGATACCCTGAACCCCGTCCGATCTGCGTTTTTAAATATATTCCGTATCTTGTATACATTACAAACTTATACAAAATTTAATTAAATTGCCAATCTTGCACTTTCACAATCAAATAGCATGTTTGTCAAAAATGTAGTTTTTTTTTAAAGAATAATAGTAATAATAATTTAATAAAAGAAAAAAGTAAAAAATTAAGAAAATAAGACATTTCCGCAGCTGACGTCGAACCAACATCTACTGATCAGAGCGCATCACATCTACCGACATCGCCATTGTTCGCAATGCTCGCATTCGAATGTCTCAATGTATGTGTGCACATGTATAGAAAAAATGAAAACGGGGGTGGGTTTCTGGTCACATGTTGCAATTGACAAAACGTTTTGTTTAATTACTTTTGTGATACTTAATGGATTTCAATGAAATTTTCAGCATATGATCTACATATTATATTGAATATTTGTCAATTGCCAAAAATCGCAAAATCATTCACATATTGGCTACATTTGCAACTAACCTTCAATTTGAAAATTTTTGTAAAATTTTGAACCAATATCCAAAATATAACAAAAACCGAAATTGTATAAAATATAAATAAAACTAAATGTAAAATTTGGACACTCTAGCTCCAAATATGTACGAGATAGAATTAAAAAACTGTATTTCGATAAGGTTTTTAATCGATAACATTAAAACGGTATAAGTTATCGATTGTTTGAAACAAACTTGATCTGCGCCTGCTATTCAGGGACTTCCAAAAAAAAATTCAAGTCTCTAGTTCTTATAGGTTCTGAGATCGACGCGTTCATACATACGGACAGACGGACGGACGGACGGACGGACGGACGGACGGACGGACGGACGGACGGACGGACGGTCAGACAGACAGACGGACAGGGCTAAATCGACTCAGTTCGTCACCCTGATCAAGAATATATATACTTTATGGGGTCTGCCACGCCTCCTTCTGCCTGTTACATACATCTAACAAAACCATTATACCCTGATTTCCCATTTTCAATGGGTTCAGGGTATAAAAAAATATATATATACTATATATATATATATGTATCAAGGGGCCCTTTGGCTGATTAAATGTTACACAGCTGACCTAATTTCTCCTTGCATATATCTAGATATATATACTATATATATACATTATGAATCAGTTACAAATGCAGTGGGAAAGTCAGCTTTTGGCATGTGTGTGTGTGTGTGTTGTGCAGTTTGAAAGGCACTGCTTGGGCTTAGTTTGAAAAGCATTGAGTGAGGCAAAGTAAAGTTATATATATACATAGTCATATTATGATGCATCAGTAAACAATTACTTTGTCAAAGAAATTACTAAGCTATAGCTTGAGCGCCCTTGCTTGCGTAAAGTTTGAACAGCATTGAGTGAGGCAAACTGGAAAAATATATAACCTAAATATATTGTATATCAGTTATTAGGGGAAGTACAATTTGACAGTAACTGCATGTACACAGTTTGAACAGCATTGACCAGTATATATATATATATACAGTCGAGTCCCGATAATTCGAAATGGCAGGGGGATCAGTTTTTTTTCGATTTACACAGAAATTCAATTTATCGAGACTCGACTGTAACGAATTTTTTTTCAAGGGGATAGAATTTTTTTTGATTTATCGTGATTTTCGATTTAGCGGGGTACAAATTATCGAGACTCGACTGTATATGCAAATAAACACGCCACGGAGGTGTTCGTCTACAGTTTAACAGTAACTGTATATGCGCAGTTTGATGCGCATTGAGTATGAATGCCAAAGAGTTTGAGCGGAACTGCGATTTACTAAATTTCCCATGTATATACACTATCACATATCAACGAGAATAACTGTAAACTTCCAGAGCATAAAAAATGCAAGCCAAACAGTTTTACGAATTATATATTAATTTTATTTTTTTTGTATATTTCAGGTCAGTTTTGAAACGCACAAAGCATAATCAAGGCTTTTGTGCGTTGTGTAAGATTCGACGGTTAAATGCCTTAGCATACATAACATAGAGTGGGGTGTATAGGGTAAAGGAGAATGATGGAGAGGGGGGCGGGACGGGTGTGCGTTGACCCACTAGTCAATTGCCAGTTCTGAATGAAGTTGCTTTAGTCAATTTCCTAGGACATAAGCTGAGATATCTAAGGGAAATTTCTTTCTTAGTTCATATACGTATGATTTCATTATAGATCTAAAGTTTCTAAAGTTTCTCTATTATTTTATATTAATATATTCTTTTTTTTATAAATATGTGATAACTATGATATAAGCTCAGTTTTAGTGTATTTTAAATGTTACTGGTTTTTTTTTTTTTTTTTTTTTTAAATATGTTCTAAATGTTTTTAGACTTTTTCTAATATTTCCAAAAAATTTGCATAATGTTTCTTAAAATATGTTTTATATGTTATATTATTGAAATATTGAAATTTCAAACTTAGTTTTTAGGTTTTTGTTGAGGTTTTTAATAGTAAGAACTTTAACTGTAACTGAAAATTAAAAATAAAATTGTTTGAAAAATGATTTGATACATTCATTTATAAGATAGAGAAATCTTTGTTTTACTTTTTAATATTACAAAGTTTTGGTCATACAAAAATTGTATCAAAAAACTATTTAATTTGAAATAAAATAATAGTAAATAACACCTAAAATTTAACATAATAAATTCTTAATAATTCTAATAATTCTAAATAATTCTATTTACAGATCACAGATCATTAAAAAAACCCCCCTTATCAGAGCTTCATTAAAATTTATTTGACAGTTGCTTTGACCGAAAGACCTGAATAATAATCAAACACTATGAAAAATTAAAGTTGAACACTGGAAAAAATAATGAAAATAGTAAACAATAACATTGAAAATATATCTAACAAATTATAAATATTTATACATTTATATATAAAATATAATACATAACTTTTAAAACTATAAAAATGCATCTACTTCTCGCAGTGTAATTTAGCACACGATGCCCAAGTCATGCCGGATCGGGCCCTAATCAGAACTTCAATGGCAATAGCAATAACGGAACTCATGATCCCGATCTTTCCAATTGGGCTATCAGCCCCAATTCAGATTCTAGTTGTTGTCGTCGTCGTCGTAGTAGGTGTTCGAAAGGGGGAAGGCAAAGGCAGAGCCAAGCAAGCAAGCAGCTTCAACTGAAATTGCTGTATAAGTGGAAGCATAGCTCATATCGATCCACCTCAGGAACAACTACAGCTGGGAACAGAGCACTTATGAGTGGTTGACTGGAAAATACCCTAGACAAGAAGTCAAATAAGCGTTATGTGTGTCTAATTGGAATGTCAATTAACAGTTAACTTGATTAGCTATCAAAAAGAAAGTTCCTCTATTGTACATTTAATTTCTCAATGTTCTTTGCGTTATGTTTCATTTAATACAAAAGAGAAAAATCCCACTCCTAATTTATTTCCCATAATCACTCCCACTTCCCATATACCCCTTTTTGTAAACAATCCATTTTCAATGAGCATTGGCTATGGCAAAGAACAAAGAACAACAACTAAGTTAAGTAGCCGACTTAGTTTCAAACTTATCGCTCAATTTCATTCATATTCATATTCCAGTTGGGTTAGCTGGCTCGCTTCAATGTAGTTGTAGTTGATGTTGTTGTTGCTTCACCCATCCGTTCCACATGCTCCGCACACGCACACACACAGACGACACGGATAGCGTACGTGAGCCGAACAGCGTTTGTCGCTCGTCGCTCTTCGCCCGACCCATTCGGCTCGACGATCGTGCATGGGCCGTGCATTGGGTTTTTGGCTGGATGGGAGCTTATACTATAATTAGTCGTGTTTCGTCTTCTCGAGTAAGTAGGCTGCTTGCTTCTGTCTGTTAGTCTTAACTCGCCTGCTGGCTGTGCTGTGCTGTGTGATTCGTTCAGTACGCTCGCTCCAGTCGATCCATAAAGTTGGATCACTTTTCATTCTGTAAGCAGGAGCAGAAAACAAAATCAAACCAAAAAAATTATAATCTAAAACAATATTGATTTAATTATGCTAAATAAAATGGAAACGCTTCTGATTTATAAATACAACCAATATAAATAATTAAATAAAATAAATATTTATTTGAGGCGCTGCTTCAGTTTAACCAAACGCAGTGACTGTCAAACTGTGCCGCGCTTCTTCAACTTCTAGAACTAGAAAAAGACAAGAAATTCGAAAATATTTTCAAACAGTTTTTGGCTACTCACACAGCACATTTAAGCCAAACAAAAAAAAAAAGAAAAGTTATTTAAGATTCTTCTGTTAAGTATTGTACATAATTTTATAGTGCCTACTTTTCTGCCCCTTGCAGGCCAAGCGACGGCAAAACATAATTTTAATTCGATTTAGGACAGCAGGAAATAACTGTGCAGCCAGAGTGCAAAGGTCATCATGTTGCCCCATTGGAAGTGGTAAGTCATTTCATTACAAACATCAAAACGAAAAGAATTGAAGAAAAAACTATAAATATATCAATTCAAATTCATTCAAAATTCATTTCAAAGTGCTTGGCCAAAATTCGGTGAGCCTGCAATGGCTTTCTAACTATGAACTGCTCATGCCGCACACAGTGGCTGTCAATCACACATTTGAGAAAACGTTTCTCGCTGCTGCTCTCTTAAGCAGCGCTGCTCTTAACGCTGCCCGCGCTCTCTTTAACACGCACACGCACACACACACACACACATAGGCACACGCTCTCTTGCTAGATAATTAGAATTAGTTTTGTGCATGAAACGGAATGTTATCAAATGGAACATAAGACTTCAAGACTTCAAATCGAACATAATAATCAAATATAAATATAAAAAAATATTTACATATATTTTTAAACAAAATATATATATATATATATATATATATATATATATATACATATATATGTATTTGTCTTGCTGTTAATCCATCTGTTCGTATATCCGCAAAACCATTTCGTTGCCATTTAAGCTAGAGATTTGAAATTTGTAACTTTTACTTCTCACGTTTATAAAGTGTTAATATTATTTGGAATAAGCCCAGCTGGGATGTGTCAAAGCAGGAACTATAAAGACCTTTTAAAGTATAAAAACTAATAATATAATATGGACAACTCCCGACTGTATATTTTCAGTCGCTAGTTGTCCATATTCATTTATATATATAATATATATATATATATATATATATATTGTATATACATATTATAAATATATTCAAATTGTTTGCAATTAATATTTATCACAAACATTCAACACTTCAGTGACACTACTATTTTTATGATCACAGCTGTTTATCAATTATCAATAAAAACTCTGTTATTTTTCAGTCTGCTGTTCGCCGCTGTAATTGCTGGAACATTAGTTGGTACAAATGCTGTAAGCAAATGCTAAAGTTAGTTGGTTATACCCTGAATCCATTGAAAATGGGAAATCAGGGTATAAAGGTTTTGTCAAACTGTCAAATGTATGTACATAACAGGCAGAAGGGGGCGTGGCGGACCCCATAAAGTGTATTTATTCTTGATCAGGGTTGCGAGCTGAGTCGATTTAGCCCTGTCCGTCTGTCTTTCCATCTGTCCGTCTGTCCGTCTGTCCGTATGAATGAACGCGTCGATCTCAGAACATATAAGAGCTAGAGACTTGAAATATTTTGTTTTAGAAAATGGATAACTTTTCCCGTTCTTTTGTTATCGATTAAAAACCTTATCGAAATGTTGTTAATAAATTATATCTCGTACATCTTTTGAGCTAGAATCCAAAATTGTATTTAGATTCATTTATATTTTATAAAACTTCGATTTTTGTTATATTTTTTTTTTTCAATTTTTAATTTTACAAGCTTAAACTTTTTTGCGTTAATAAATACATAACTGAGTATATTTAAAAACGCAGATCGGGCGAGGTTGAGGGGATCTCCTAGTCGGGCACTACCGACTAGAGTTTTCTTACTTGTTTTTTATTTTGCGTAATTATTGTCCCTTTTTTGTTTGTCAGCAATTTTGGACGAATAATGCAGAGGCATCGGGCTCTATCCGTGATCCACTCCGTCGACATCCACCAAAAGATCCTCAGGATACGTTGAGCATCGATGGCAGCTACTATATTGTAGATTCGCGTGTGAGCTGTGTGCTCAAGTGTATTGCCGAGAAGGGTAATCATGATATGCCCGGGCCCGAAGGTCATACAGGACCGAAGTTTCTGACAGCTCATGCGGGACCACAGGGTCCGCCCGGTCCGCCCGGTCCGCCCGGTCGGAAGGGTGATCCGGGTCTAACTGGCTTTCCAGGTCAAAAGGGTGAGCAAGGATTAGACGGTATCCCTGGAGCGCCAGGTATGCAGGGTCGAATCGGTTACCCCGGCGTTCAAGGAATCCAGGGCGAGAGAGGTGAAGGGTGCCAAGAGTGCTAAGGGTGAGCCCGGATGCGGATGTATCTCAAGTAAATTTCATGGTTCAGACGAGCAGCCAAAAACAGACAGATGTAAACACAGCACAACAAATAAAATGAATATTTCTGTTTGCCAGCTTAAGATGTTCTTAAAAAAACAACAATAATAGATTACTTAATGCTAAAAGAGAAAACAAAATATTAAAATTGTTAAATATATATTGTACTATAAATATACCAATTATATATTATACAAGTATATTGATATATCACTTTGTAAAATAAACTCTCATTTTATTTGTTTGATTTCTTTTTTCGCGTACTTAACTTTATTTCTTGATCAAAATAGATTCCACAATAAAAAATAAATTTAAAAACAAATTTATTAAAGCTCAAAGCAGTCAGGTCTGATCGCAGCACACATTTCTGTTATAAGAAGAAGTATAATAAGTTTTCAGTAAGTTCCAGAGTTAACTATGAGCTGATGCTAAAACTGCAAGACAACAATTGTTGTTGTTGTTAAAACAACACATGTGGCAAGTATGCTGGGGTTGCCTCTAATGTCAGTTTACATGCCAACAGAACCTCTGGCCATGGCTAAACATATTTGCTCTAAAACTAAACTCATACATATGTACATATATTTATGCAGTGGCTCGCTTAGACTGCTTCTCTCTTGCTCTCTCTTTCTGCAATTTGCTTGTAACTTAATTTGGTTTAGCTTAAGTCGAGCTGAGCTGGGCTCAAGTTTTGTTGGCGCCATCAAATGTCATTTTAATCATATTTCTTGATATACCCAACTTTCCCCTTTGTGGCCTAATAATGTCCCAAACAAATTTGCATAATGTGCCTTGGCAGACGCTCTCACACACACACACTCACATAAACACTTGAGCTGCTCGCGTGTAAGCCTCACTCAGACAACGAGACATTTCTTTGTACTTGACAAAAAACTGATACAATTTTAATTTTTTAATATCAAACAGTTCAATTTGAATAATTTTTAGTCCAATAAATTAAATTTTGTAAACTCTAATTTTAATATCAAATAAATATCAAATACACAAATTTATTATAATATTTTATGTATATTTTGTAAACTGCAACAAAACTTTTCTTCTATGAATGCAGTAAAATTTGAAACTTTTATTCTACTTATTTATTTTGCATTAATTACAAAATTAAATTTGTATCTATATATTTTTTTTCTATCATTAAATTTTGTTCATTTTGTTTTTATTTATTTCTTCTTTTAATTATTTCATTTAAATATTATGAAAATAAATATAATTGCTAATTGAAATTAAATTAATTTTAAAATTAAAAAATAAAAACGAAAAATTTTATATTAGGCACAAATATTAAAAAAATATTAAATTAAATAAAATTTCTAATTGATATTTAAATTTAAAAAAAAGAGCAACTTTCAATATGATTTATTTATCACAAATATTTAAAGATTATAAAATTTAATAAAATTGCTAATTAATAATTAAATTAAAGAGAACATTCAAAATTATATACTTACAATTACAATTACAATTCTAAAAAAAATTAAAAAGTGCTCCGAAAAGAAAAACGGAGAAAGCCGCTTCGGTGCCAGTAGAGAAACCGAAAGCAGCAGCTAAAAAACCGAAAAAAAGAGACAAAAAAGCCTCCCCAAACAGAAGCAATCCTCATAAAACCTGAAGAAGGACAAAGCTATGTTGATGTTCTGAGAAGCATACGCAGCACAATCCAACAGGACGAAAAGGCAAATATAAGAGGCATAAGGAAAACCCGATCCGGGGCACTCCTTGTAGAACTCAACAGAGGGGAAAAAGTACAGCCGGAACTGGTTGAAAAGCTTAAGGCTACCGTTAAAAAAACAGCCACGAGTCGGAGGTGGCTGAGGCAGTGCGTAAAGTTCTCGCAAACCCATCAGTGGACTTACGCATAAAAGTTACTGCCCCAAATAGCCGGGAGCAAGTAAGAGCTTTCGTAACACTAGAAAGCCAACTAGCCAATACGCTGCTCAACTCTGGCAACATAAAACAAGTAAGAAAACTCTAGTCGGGGGTACCCGACTAGGAGATCCCCTGAACCCCGTCCGATCTGCGTTTTTAAATATATTCCGTATCTTGTATACATAACAAACTTATACAAATTTAATTAAATTGCCAATCTTGCACATTCACAATCAAATAGCATGTTTGTCAAAAAAGTAGTTTTTGTTTTAAGAATAATATTAATAATAATTTAATAAAAGAAAAAATTAAGAAAATCTAACATTTCCTCACCTGGAGTCGAACCAACATCTACTGATCAAAGCGCATCACCTCTACCGCGACACCACCATTGTGTGTGTGAAAATAAAAAATAATAAAAAAGTTTTGACATCGACGAGGTTTGTACCCAGACGTGCAAGGCACGGCGTGCCCCGCTTCTATCAACACCGCCATTGCGCTGCTTAGACAAGCAGAAACAAATTCGAAACTAAAGGCAGTTAAGAATTATAACAAAATTCAAGCAGTCAGCTGTAATTATTGTGATTCTTAGAACAGACAAGAATGCTCGCATTCGAATGTCTCAATGTATGTGTGCACATGTATAGAAAAAATGAAAACGGGGGTGGGTTTTTGGTCACATGTCGCAATTGACAAAACGTTTTGTTTAATTACTTTTGGGATACTTAATGGATTTCAATGAAATTTTCAGCATATGATCTACATATTATATTGAATATTTGTCAATTGCCTAAAATCGCAAAATCATTCACATATTGGCTACATTTAAAACTAACCTTAAATTTGAAAACTTTTGTAAAATTTTGAACCAATATCCAAAATATAACAAAAACCGAAATTGTATAAAATATAAATGAAACTAAATGTAAAATTTGGACACTCTAGCTCCAAATATGTACGAGATAGAATTAAAAAACTGTATTTAGATAAGGTTTTTAATCGATAACATTAAAACGGTATAAGTTATCGATTCTATGAAACAAACTTGATCTGCGCCTGCTATTCAGGGACTTCCAAAAAAAAATTCAAGTCTCTAGCTCTTATAGGTTCTGAAATCGACGCGTTCATACATACGGACAGACGGACGGACGGACGGACGGACGGACGGACGGACGGACGGACGGACGGACAGACAGACAGACGGACAGGGCTAAATCGACTCAGTTCGTCACCCTGATCAAGAATATATATACTTTATGGGGTCTGCCACGCCTCCTTCTGCCTGTTACATACATTTAACAAAACCATTATACCCTGATTTCCCATTTTCAATGGGTTCAGGGTATAAAAAGGTTTTGTCAGAGCTAGGCTCAAGATGTGCCAAAGCATCCGGCGATGCTACCGATGTTTCGGGGTAGGTCACCTGCAGACCAACTGCACAGGACCAGACCGAAATGGGGGAGGTATCTGCATTAAATGCGGAGAAGCAGGTCACAAAATGAAAGACTGCAAAAAACCTCCAAAATGCTGCATCTGCTCTGATGCAGGACGTACACCTGTCGATCACATGCCGGGATCGCAGAAATGCCCAGGTAATCGACAAGCTAAATGTTGAAGATCCTCCAAGCCAATCTACACCGTAGCAAAACTGCAGACGCACTGTTGACGCAGATCGTAGCGGAATACGCTATCGACGTAGTGATCATCAGTGAACAATATAAGCAGAAAGAAAACGGAGTTTGGCTGGATGACAAAACCAAGACCGCGGCCGTATGGCTTCCTAGTCGTGGCGGTGCGGTACTACAAGGAAGTAAAAGAGGAAACTGTTACGTCTACGCACGTTTCAAAGAAGTCGCGGTAGTCAGCTGTTACCTGACACCCAGCGACGACATAAATACTTTTCAAAGTAAGCTGGACGCAATCGAGGATATACTCGTGGATCGACGGCAGCACTTCATTGTGGCAGGCGATTTCAACGCACGAGCAGTTGACTGGGGAATGCCCTCGACAAACTCTAGAGGGCGGAAAATTATGGATATGGCCGCTAGGATCGGGCTAGCGGTAGCGGTAGCCGTGGAGATAGAGCTACCTTCAATAGGCCGGGATGCGAAGGTACAATACCAGATATAACCTTTGGATCCGAACACATCGTAGATCGGATCAAGGACTGGAAAATACTTGATGATTTCACTGGCAGTGATCATGAGTATATCTCATACACTTTCCAGAATAATCGGCAATCCCCCTCAGTGTGCCCAGTAAACGCTTCCCATAGATGGGATATAAGCAAACTGGACTCAGAAAAATTACTCTCTGAAATAGACAGGCGAGAGCGACAATTTGACGGTACACTGAGTACAAAAGAATTAGTCGAATAAAGCTTGAAAACTATAGAAAGAGCATGTAATGCTTCGATGCCGAAAACGCACAGCAAACATGGGGGCACACGGCAGGCGTACTGGTGGAACCACGAGATCGCAGAAAAAAGACGAGTATGCATACAGTGCAGGCGAAAGCTTACAAGAGCACGGCGCTCTGGAAATTACATGACAGAAGCGTTAGAAGCTAAGAACGCGAGGAAAGAACTGTCGATTGCTATCACACGCAGTAAACTGGATAAGTGGAAAGAGCTCTGCAAAGACCTTAACAGAGATCCTTGGGGGCTTGGCTACAAAATAGTCATGAAAAAGCTGAGAAACTACGGAGCAGCGGCAAACGTGGATGATGAAACAATGGATCAAATAGTGACAACACTATTTCCAACACACATCCACGAAACGCAGGAGCGGGCACCAGTAGAGTCTCATTGCTCAGCCCCAAATTTTACCGAGGAGGAGATTAAGGTTGCGGCTCTTTCCCTGAAGAATAAAAAGGCTCCGGGGCCAGACAATATACCGGCGGAAATACTGAAGTTGATAGCAACAGGACGGCATGCTTTCCTTCTTAGAATGTACAACGCATGTCTAAAGGAAAGGTTATTTCCAGAAGCGTGGAAAGAGCAGAGACTTGTGCTCATCAGCAAAGGCAAAGGCGATCCCAACACACCATCGGCATATCGCCCATTGTGCATGCTAAATACAGCTGGAAAGCTGTTAGAAAAGCTAATAAAACCCAGACTGCTTGCTGCAATAGAGGCTGCTGGTGGACTTAGTCCCAGACAGCACGGGCTTAGAGCTGGGAAATCCACAATGGGAGCCATCGATGAAGTGGTTCAGGCAGCCAGAGCAACGCAGAGAGGAAATGCGTACTCACGCCCAGTGGTTCTGCTAGTAACGCTTGACGTCAAAAACGCCTTTAATAGCGTAAGGTGGACTGATATGCTTGCTTCCTTGGAGCAACGTTTCCATATACCTAGATATCTGATGCACATGATCAGGAGTTACTTGCAGGATCGAGTACTCCTGTACGCTACACAGACGGGTATGAAACGATATAGAGTGACCGGAGGAGCTGCACAGGGGTCGATCCTAGGACCAGACCTGTGGAATATCAGCTACGACGACATTCTAAGACTGGAAATGCCTGAAGATACGTTTCTGATCGGATATGCAGATGACATCGCGGCAGTCATCACGGCCAGAAATACCGTAGAGGCTCAAAATAGACTTACTCAAGTCATGATCCGCACGCAAACGTGGCTTAGCTCCCAAGGCTTGGAACTTGCTACCCAAAAAACAGAGTTACTTCTGTTCACAGGGAAGCAGATTCCAACCGAAATCGAGATGCGAGTGAGTGGAAACCTGATAAGGACCCAGAAGACAGTGAACTATCTAGGCGTGAGGCTAGACAGCAACTTACCTTCTGGGGACAGCTTCAGCATGCTACGCGAAAAACAGCGAAAGCAACGGGGTCTCTAAGTAGACTGATGGCAAATGTTGACGGACCGACGGCAGGGAAACGAAGACTGCTAATGGAAACAACAAATGCAATCCTACTGTATGGTAGCGAAGTATGGGCGGACACTTTAAAAGTGGACGTAAGGCGGAAGGATCGCTTCGGCGTACCGAACAGTGTCCGGAGCTGCTGTGACCGTGATAGCAGCAGTGATACCGATAGATCTACTTGCGCAAGAGCGCAAGAAGATATGGAGTCTCCGACAGAGTGGAGACGTCAGCAGACTATAGCCTCCTGGAAGGCAAAACGGTTATGCGAAAGATACGGGGGATGGACTGCAAAAATCATCCCCGATCTAGAGCAGTGGATAAATAGAAAGCACGGTGAAACGTCTTTTTATCTAACACAAATGCTCTCTGGTCATGGCCACTTTCGAAAGTACCTAAATAAGATGAGGAAAACTGTCGAATCCAGCTGCATTTACTGCGACAATGCAATGGACGACGCAGAACACACTTTCTTTAACTGCGAAAAGTGGTCAGAAGAAAGAACCGAATTGGCAGAAACTGTCGGTGAAGTTAAAGTAGAGACTATAGTAGCAAATGTGCAACAGCATAGATGCCTGGAAAAGAGTCTGTGACTTCGCCGAAAAGGTTCTCCGGCGGAAAATAGTGGGACCTGGACGCAGGAACACAGATGGCAGTGCTCAGCTAGAGCATATACAAGGGCTCCACCTTGAAGGTTAATGCGGGATAGCTCCTGGTTCCAAGGTGGGAGGCAGCCCGAGAAGAGGAGGTTTTTTAGTCGGTAAGCAGTATTGCAGTCCGACACACCAGCCAGAGTGACGACCTGACTGACGGTGCATAAAGCATTTTTACCTACCTCAGCCTACCTCAACAAAAACCAAGTAAGAAAATTCTAGTCGGCGGTACCCGACTAGGAGATCCCCTGAACCCCGTCCGATATGCGTTTTTGAATATATTCCGTATCTTGTATACATTACAAACTTATACAAATTTTAATTAAATTGCGAATCTTGCACTTTCACAATCAAATAGCATGTTTTTATTTTTAAAGAATTTAATATAATTTTTAAAGAGTAATAATAATTTAATAAAAGAATAAAAATAAAAAATTAAGAAAATACGACATAAGAATATTTGACATCGGCTGGGTTTGAACCCAGACCTGCAAGGCACGACGTGCCCCGCTTCTACCAACACCGCCACTGCACTGCTTAGACAAGCAGTAGCAAATTTGAAGTAAAGGCAGTTTAGAATTATAACAAAATTCACGCAGTCAGCTGTTATTGTTGTGATTCTTAGAACAGACACGAATGCTCACATTCGAATGTCTCAATGTATGTGTGCACATGTATAGAAAAAATGAAAACAGGGGTGGGTTTCTGGTCACATGTTGCAATTGACAAAACGTTTTGTATAATTAATTCTGTGATACTTAATGGATTTCAATGAAATTTTCAGCATATGATCTACATATTATATTGAATATCTTGCAGTTGTATAAAATTGCAAACTCATTCACATATTGGCTATATTTGCAATTAACCTTCAATTTGAAAATTTTTGAAAAATTTTGAACCAATATCCAAAATCTAACAAAAACCGAAATTGTATAAAATATAAATGAAACTAAATGCAAAATTTGGAGACTCTAGCTTCAAACATGTACGAGATATAATTTATTAACTTCATTTCGATAAGGTTTTTAATCGATAACAAAAGAACGGGAAAAGTTATCGATTTTTTAAAACAAACTCGATATGCGCGTGATATACAGGGACTTCCAAAAAAACTTTCAAGACTTTCAAGTCTCTAGCTCTTATAGGTTCTGAAATCGACGCGTTCACACATACGGACGGACGGACAGACGGACAGACGGACAGACGGACAGACGGACATGGCTATATCGACTCAGCTCGTCGTCCTGATCAAGAATATATATACTTTATGGGGTCTGCCACGCCTCCTTCTGCCTGTTACATAC
Source organism: Drosophila leonis (assembly GCA_035045365.1). Lineage (NCBI taxonomy): Eukaryota > Metazoa > Arthropoda > Insecta > Diptera > Drosophilidae > Drosophila > Drosophila leonis. Next base: position 6,525,874 of record JAWNPC010000830.1, read on the forward strand.
ATTTGACATTTTAACAAAACCATTATACCCTGAATTCCCATTTTCAATGGGTTCAGGGTATAAAAACGCATATCGGACGGGGTTCAGGGGATCTCCTAGTCGGGTACCCCCGACTAGAGTTTTCTTACTTGTTTTTGTATGTATTTATTTTACCCATTGAAAATGACAATTTAGGGTATGACGGACTTGTTTTTAGTTTCGAATTGCTAACCGGAAATATTCAATGGCAAATGAATATTGTTTGTTATACAATGTACGAAACATAATTACTTTTGTTAGGAGGAAGAAGACGGAGGCCCATTGGGGTTATCGTTGAGTGATAAGAGCACGCGTTAACCTTTCCCCGATTGCCAAATCTCAATCTGAAATTAATCTGCGATGACATAAGAATAGAAACTATTGTAGAGCTCGAATCCATTGAATCTCAGCGGAGAGGAAAAGCCTCTACAACAAAAGCCCCAACTCGAAAAGGTTTATCAAGCTGCATTAAAAAAAAAATATATATATACTATATATATATATATGTATCAAGGGGCCCTTTGGCTGATTAAATGTTACACAGCTGACCTAATTTCTCCTTGCATATATCTAGATATATATACTATATATATACATTATGAATCAGTTACAAATGCATGCTTTTGGCATGTGTGTGTGTGCTGTGCAGTTTGAAAGGCACTGCTTGGGCTTAGTTTGAAAAGCATTGAGTGAGGCAAAGTAAAGTTATATATATACATAGTAATATTATGATGCATCAGTAAACAATTACTTTGTTAAAGAAATTACTAAGCTATAGCTTGAGCGCCCTTGCTTGCGTAAAGTTTGAACAGCATTGAGTGAGGCAAACTGGAAAAATATATAACCTAAATATATTGTATATCATTTATTAGGGGAAATACAATTTGACAGTAACTGCATGTACACAGTTTGAACAGCATTGACCAGTATATATATATATATATATATATATGCAAATAAACACGCCACGGAGGTGTTCGTCTACAGTTTAACAGTAACTGTATATGCGCAGTTTGATGCGCATTGAGTATGAATGCCAAAGAGTTTGAGCGGAACTGCGATTTACTAAATTTCCCATGTATATACACTATCACATATCAACGAGAATAACTGTAAACTTCCAGAGCATAAAAAATGCAAGCCAAACAGTTTTACGAATTATATATTAATTTTATTTTTTTTGTATATTTCAGGTCAGTTTTGAAACGCACAAAGCATAATCAAGGCTTTTGTGCGTTGTGTAAGATTCGACGGTTAAATGCCTTAGCATACATAACATAGAGTGGGGTGTATAGGGTAAAGGAGAAGGATGGAGAGGGGGGCGGGACGGGTGTGCGTTGACCCACTAGTCAATTGCCAGTTCTGAATGAAGTTGCTTTAGTCAATTTCCTAGGACATAAGCTGAGATATCTAAGGGAAATTTCTTTCTTAGTTCATATACGTATGATTTCATTATAGATCTAAAGTTTCTAAAGTTTCTCTATTATTTTATATTAATATATTCTTTTTTTTATAAATATGTGATAACTATGATATAAGCTCAGTTTTAGTGTATTTTAAATGTTACTGGTTTTTTTTTTTTTTTTTTTTTTAAATATGTTCTAAATGTTTTTAGACTTTTTCTAATATTTCCAAAAAATTGCAAAATGTTTCTTAAAATATTTTTTATATGTTATATTGTTGAAATATTGAAATTTCAAACATAGTTTTTAGCCGATTTAATTAAAATTGTTTTCAAATTTTAAAAAAGAAATTATTTCAAGTTTTGTTGAGGTTTTTAATAGTAAGAACTTTAACTGTAACTGAAAATTAAAAATAAAATTGTTTGAAAAATGATTTGATACATTCATTTATAAGATAGAGAAATCTTTCTTTTACTTTTTATACTCTGTTCCCAAAGGGAAAAAGAGTATATTGGTTTTGTGCAATGTCCGTCTTGCTGTCCGTCCGTCTGTCCGTCTGTCCGTCTGTCCGTCTGTCCGTATGAACGCAAACCATTTCGACGCTATTGAAGCTAGAGACTTGAAATTTGGAACACATACTCGTGTATACCCTCGAATTATAAAGTGTTAAGATTTTCCCGATACGCCCACTAGGGGCGTGGCAAATCGGAAAATGCATTTTCCGGTATGTCAGAAACCCTGTTAGTTGAAGTGCTAGAGAGTTGAAATTTGGAACGTATACTCGCGTTGACAACCCAAGATCAAAAAGGTATGGCGGATATATCTACGCCCATTGGGGGCGTGGCAAATCGGGTAAAACTGTATCTTCTGCAGTTTTAGAGCTAGAATGCCAAAATTTGGCATGTAAGTTACTGTTAAGATCCTATAAAGATCGATGAAAAAATTATATATCCACGCCCCTTGGGGGCGTGGCAAATCGGATCTGACTATATAGTGATTTATACATATTCTTCTATATCTCGACCACTATTGATGCTAGAGACTTGAAATTTGGAATATATACTCGCGTTGACAGCCCACGATCAAAAAGATATGGCGGATATATCTACGCCCATAGGGGGCGTGGCAAACCGCAAAAGTTTATATCTCCTAAAGTTTTAGTGCTAGAAGCTTAAAAATTGGCTAGTTGAGTTACTGGTGACCTCCTCTAACGATTACCCAAAAATAAAAGTTACGCCCCTTTAGGGCGTGGCACACCGAAAAATACCCTGTAATTTCCACATTTTTAGAACGTAAGCTTCCAAATTTGACATTTATGTTACCTTTGACTACTTCCAAAGATTGGCCAAAAATAACGAGTCTACGCCAATTGGGGGCGTGGCAAATCGGATCTGAATATCTAGATTTTGCACAAAATTTCCTTTTATATCTCCTAAAGTTTTAGAGCTAGAAGCTTCAAAATTGGCTAATTGAGTTACTGGTGACCTCCTCTATCGACGACCCAAGAATAATTGTTTCGCCCCTTTAGGGCGTGACGCACCGAAAAATACCCTGTAATTTCCACATTTTTGGAAGGTAGGGTTCCACATTTTGCTGTTACGGCAATTTAGACTCCTTCTAAGACTTGGCCAAAAATTACATGTTTACGACCACTGGGGGCGTGGCAAATTGGAATTTTATCTTGCAGAGCTCTTGAGTTAAAATTGCAGCAGAATCACCATCACAAGAATAATCCGGTAGGTGGCGCTAAACTGCAATATTCTTACATAGCGGAATTAGTCATAAGCATGTACCGCCTACATAAATAAGCTTAATTTCTTGCTAAGTAGGCAGAAAAAATTGTAAGAGACAAATAAATATATGTATTTCAATTTAATGTTTAAATAATTGACCACCTAATATTAATATAGTTTTCCATAGCCTAGGTCAGTTATTTCGTTATTTTCGTATGTTGGCAATGCTTCAGACGATCCCAAGTGGCACTGTTAAAAGACTCAATTGGTTATGTAAAGAAAATCAATCACACTGTCAAATTAACAGACAACTCTTAAGTTAACAGACTGCTTTACATAAAAATTATAAAATGCATGGTGCAGTTATATTTTTATGTCTAGCTCATAAAATCATCATATTCATACAAACGATTGAAGCGAGCCAATATTTATAAAAATTTTACTCATTTACATATATATATTTTTAGAATTTTAATAAATTCATAGTTATTTTGAGTCAGAAGCTAATTCGAGCGGCGAATTTAACAAATTAAGATAAACTTTAAAATGTAATATGCCAGAAGCCCTATGGGAACAGAGTATCACGCAGTCGGTTGCGCCCGACTGCAACGTTCTTACTTGTTAATATTACAAAGTTTTGGTCATACAAAAATTGTATCAAAAAACTATTTAATTTGAAATAAATTATAGTAAATAACACCTAAAATTTAACATAATAAATTCTTAGTAATTCTAATAATTCTAAATAATAAATAATTCTAAATAATTCTATTTACAGATCACAGATCATTAAAAAAACCCCCCTTATCAGAGCTTCATAAAAATTTATTTGACAGTTGCTTTGACCGAAAGACCTGAATAATAATCAAACACTATGAAAAATTAAAGTTGAACACTGGAAAAAATAATGAAAATAGTAAACAATAACATTGAAAATATATCTAACAAATTATAAATATTTATACATTTATATATAAAATATAATACATAACTTTTAAAACTATAAAAATGCATCTACTTCTCGCAGTGTAATTTAGCACACGATGCCCAAGTCATGCCGGATCGGGCCCTAATCAGAACTTCAATGGCAATAGCAATAACGGAACTCATGAACCCGATCTTTCCAATTGGGCTATCAGCCCCAATTCAGATTCTAGTTGTTGTCGTCGTCGTCGTAGTAGGTGTTCGAAAGGGGGAAGGCAAAGGCAGAGCCAAGCAAGCAAGCAGCTTCAACTGAAATTGCTGTATAAGTGGAAGCATAGCTCATATCGATCCACCTCAGGAACAACTACAGCTGGGAACAGAGCACTTATGAGTGGTTGACTGGAAAATACCCTAGACAAGAAGTCAAATAAGCGTTATGTGTGTCTAATTGGAATGTCAATTAACAGTTAACTTGATTAGCTATCAACAAGAAAGTTCCTCTATTGTACATTTAATTTCTCAATGTTCTTTGCGTTATGTTTCATTTAATACAAAAGAGAAAAATCCCACTCCTAATTTATTTCCCATAATCACTCCCACTTCCCATATACCCCTTTTTGTAAACAATCCATTTTCAATGAGCATTGGCTATGGCAAAGAACAAAGAACAACAACTAAGTTAAGTAGCCGACTTAGTTTCAAACTTATCGCTCAATTTCATTCATATTCATATTCCAGTTGGGTTAGCTGGCTCGCTTCAATGTAGTTGTAGTTGATGTTGTTGTTGCTTCACCCATCCGTTCCACATGCTCCGCACACGCACACACACAGACGACACGGATAGCGTACGTGAGCCGAACAGCGTTTGTCGCTCGTCGCTCTTCGCCCGACCCATTCGGCTCGACGATCGTGCATGGGCCGTGCATTGGGTTTTTGGCTGGATGGGAGCTTATACTATAATTAGTCGTGTTTCGTCTTCTCGAGTAAGTAGGCTGCTTGCTTCTGTCTGTTAGTCTTAACTCGCCTGCTGGCTGTGCTGTGCTGTGTGATTCGTTCAGTACGCTCGCTCCAGTCGATCCATAAAGTTGGATCACTTTTCATTCTGTAAGCAGGAGCAGAAAACAAAATCAAACCAAAAAAATTATAATCTAAAACAATATTGATTTAATTATGCTAAATAAAATGGAAACGCTTCTGATTTATAAATACAACCAATATAAATAATTAAATAAAATAAATATTTATTTGAGGCGCTGCTTCAGTTTAACCAAACGCAGTGACTGTCCAACTGTGCCGCGCTTCTTCAACTTCTAGAACTAGAAAAAGACAAGAAATTCGAAAATATTTTCAAACAGTTTTTGGCTACTCACACAGCACATTTAAGCCAAACAAAAAAAAAAGAAAAGTTATTTAAGATTCTTCTGTTAAGTATTGTACATAATTTTATAGTGCCTACTTTTCTGCCCCTTGCAGGCCAAGCGACGGCAAAACATAATTTTAATTCGATTTAGGACAGCAGGAAATAACTGTGCAGCCAGAGTGCAAAGGTCATCATGTTGCCCCATTGGAAGTGGTAAGTCATTTCATTACAAACATCAGAACGAAAAGAATTGAAGAAAAAACTATAAATATATCAATTCAAATTCATTCAGAATTCATTTCAAAGTGCTTGGCCAAAATTCGGTGAGCCTGCAATGGCTTTCTAACTATGAACTGCTCATGCCGCACACAGTGGCTGTCAATCGCACATTTGAGAAAACGTTTCTCGCTGCTGCTCTCTTAAGCAGCGCTGCTCTTAACGCTGCCCGCGCTCTCTTTAACACGCACACACACACACACACATAGGCACACGCTCTCTTGCTAGATAATTAGAATTAGTTTTGTGCATGAAACGGAATGTTATCAAATGGAACATAAGACTTCAAGACTTCAAATCGAACATAATAATCAAATATAAATATAAAAAAATATTTACATATATTTTTAAATAAAAAATATATATATATATATATATACATATATATGTATTTGTCTTGCTGTTAATCCATCTGTTCGTATATCCGCAAAACCATTTCGTTGCCATTTAAGCTAGAGATTTGAAATTTGTAACTTTTACTTCTCACGTTTATAAAGTGTTAATATTATTTGCAATAAGCCCAGCTGGGATGTGTCAAAGCAGGAACTATAAAGACCTTTTAAAGTATAAAAACTAATAATATAATATGGACAACTCCCGACTGTATATTTTCAGTCGCTAGTTGTCCATATTCATTTATATATATAATATATATATATATATATATATATATTGTATATACATATTATAAATATATTCAAATTGTTTGCAATTAATATTTATCACAAACATTCAACACTTCAGTGACACTACTATTTTTATGATCACAGCTGTTTATCAATTATCAATAAAAACTCTGTTATTTTTCAGTCTGCTGTTCGCCGCTGTAATTGCTGGAGCATTAGCTGATACAAATGCTGTAAGCAAATGCTAAAGTTAGTTGGTTATACCCTGAATCCATTGAAAATGGGAAATCAGGGTATAAAGGTTTTGTCAAACTGTCAAATGTATGTACATAACAGGCAGAAGGGGGCGTGGCGGACCCCATAAAGTGTATTTATTCTTGATCAGGGTTGCGAGCTGAGTCGATTTAGCCCTGTCCGTCTGTCTTTCCATCTGTCCGTCTGTCCGTCTGTCCGTATGAATGAACGCGTCGATCTCAGAACATATAAGAGCTAGAGACTTGAAATATTTTGTTTTAGAAAATGGATAACTTTTCCCGTTCTTTTGTTATCGATTAAAAACCTTATCGAAATGTTGTTAATAAATTATATCTCGTACATCTTTTGAGCTAGAATCCAAAATTGTATTTAGATTCATTTATATTTTATAAAACTTCGCTTTTTGTTATATTTTTTTTTTTCAATTTTTAATTTTACAAGCTTAAACTTTTTTGCGTTAATAAATACATAACTGAGTATATTTAAAAACGCAGATCGGGCGAGGTTCAGGGGATCTCCTAGTCGGGCACTAGCGACTAGAGTTTTCTTACTTGTTTTTTATTTTGCGTAATTATTGTCCCTTTTTTTGTTTGTCAGCAATTTTGGATCTATGGAAAAGATCCTCAGGATACGTTGAGCATCGATGGCAGCTACTATATTATAGATTCGCGTGTGAGCTGTGTGCTCAAGTGTATTGCCGAAAAGGGTAATCATGATATGCCCGGGCCCGAAGGTCATACAGGACCGAAGTTTCTGACAGCTCATGCGGGACCACAGGGTCCGCCCGGTCCGCCCGGTCCGAAGGGTGATCCGGGTCTATCTGGTCAAAAGGGTGAGCCAGGAACAGACGGTATCCTTGGAGAGCCAGGTCTGCCCGGTGCTCGCGGTTACCCCGGCCATCCTGGATTCAAGGGCGAGAGAGGCGAAGGGTGCCAAGAGTGCGAAGGGTGAGCCCGGCTTTGCGAATGTATCTCAAGTAAATTTCATGGTTCAGACGAGCAGCCAAAAACAGACAGATGTAAACACAACACAACAAATAAAATGAATATTTCTGTTTGCCAACTTAAGATGTTCTTAAAAAAACAACAATAATAGATTACATAATGCTAAAAGAGAAAAAGAGAAAACAAAATATTAAAATTGTTACTATTAAAATATATATTGTACTATAAATATACCAATTATATATTATATATTGATATATCACTTTGTAAAATAAACTCTCATTTTATTTATTTGCTTTCTTTTTTTCAAATAACTGTTTTAATTTTTTAATAATTTTATTTATTATTAAATTATAATTTTGCATACTTAACTTTATTTCATGATAAAAATACATTCCAAAATAAAAAATAAATTTAAAAACAAATTTATTAAAGCTCAAAGCAGTCAGACAAGTGCATTGGAAGCAGTTGCCAGTTGCCGTGTCCAGTTAGCTGCTTTAGTTGACCAAAAAACTTTCTGGTTTCTAATTATTTACAAATGGCCAACTGCTGAAGTTGAAGCTGAAGCTATTGTCCGCAAAAAAGAACCAAATCCTTGCAGCTAACCGCACAATTTTGTTATTTTAGTGGTGTTGGCAAATTTATCTAAGCTTGCAGCAACTCGCAACAAACAGCAATAGCAACAACAGCAGCAGCAACAGTCCAAAAGCTAAAAAGAAAGAAATTTCTTGGTTTGCTGTCAGTGCTCATTTGGTTGAGACTGTTGGGAGATAGCACAAGCAACAAGGGACCAAAGACACACATGCGCCAGCATACAGAGATTGAGGGAGAGAGTGAGAGAAAGAGTGAGAGAGAGAGAGGGGGAGGAAGGAAGAGGGACAGGGAGCATAGCACATCCGTTAGCCAGTTTATTTTTGGGGCATTTTGCGGACTATCAAAACAAAAGTGAATAAGTTGTTGCCTGTGGAATTTATGTTGTGTTTACTTAAAACTGCAAGACAACAATTGTTGTTGTTGTTAAAACAACACATGTGGCAAGTATGCTGGGGTTGCCTCTAATGTCAGTTTACATGCCAACAGAACCTCTGGCCATGGCTAAACATATTTGCTCTAAAACTAAACTCATACGCACTGGCTCGCTTAGACTGCCTCTTTCTTGCGCTCTCTTTCTGCAATTATAAAACTTAATAAAATTTCTAATAAATAATTAAGTTAAAAACAACATTCAAAATTATATACTTACAATTACAATTACAATTCTAAAAAAAATTAAATATAAAAATCAAAATGATTTTTAAAACAAGTACAACAAGTAAGAGTGCTCTAGTCGAGACTGCTCGACTAAGAGATACCCTGAACCCTGCGAAGATGCGATATTCAAATCATTTTACGCTTCTTTTATATATACATATACACAAACAACACATACACACACACGCACATGCACACGCACGCACAAGCACTTTCTCTGCTACTGCGCAGTTTACGCAGCGACTGCGCGCGGTCAGCGCTTGGGCTGCAGTATGGGCTATATTTTGGAAACTTATTTGTTGAATAGGTTTGCTTCTAGATGGACTTTCGTAATCAAACTTTTACAGCGTAATAATGACATGCATATGTATGTATTTGCCAAAGCACAAATCTCTAGTATTTGAAATACGTTTTTTCAAATTTGGGGGGAAGGGGGCGTGGTATCCAAAATCCAAAAATTGCAAAATGTTTGTATTCATTACACGAATACACACAGTAAATCTGAAATCTATAGCTATAACTGTATTCAAAAACGAAGAAAAGTTATCGATTTTTATCGATAATAAGGAAATGGGATGAGTTATCGAAAAAAAAAGATAAACTCGTACTGCGTAGGATATACACGAGTATACATTTCAAATTTCAGATCTCTAGCTTTTGTGGCTTGCGAGATCGCTGCGTTCACACGGACGGACGGACGGACGGACGGACGGACGGACGGACGGACGGACGGACGGACAGACGGACATGGCTATATCAACTCAGTTTGTCGAGCTGATCAAGAATATATATACTTTATGGGGTCTGCCATGTCTCCTTCTGCCTGTTACATACATTTTCACAAAAACATTATACCCTGATTTCCCATTTTCAATGGGTTCAGGGTATAATAAAAAAACCAATTAATTCAATTTAGAAAAATTGCAAAACTAACTCTTTTATAACTATGAATATACCTATAAAACTAAAAAAAAAAATTGGTTATCAAATTTAATTATAAAAGGAAAACACTTAAAATATATATTTTTAAAATTAAAAAAAAAATTTTTTTGTTTTATTTATTTTGTTTTATAATCAAAGAGTTAATTATGTAAACAATTAGTAAATACAAGCTCAAAATGCTTTTAGCTCTTATATAAAAATTTATATATATAATGAACTTATTTCAGTTCCAATTTCGATCTATTTTTAGTTTCGAATTGCTAACCGGAAATATTCAATGGCAAGTGAATATTGTTTGTAATACAATGTAAAAAACATAATTACTTTTGGAAGGAGGAAGAAGACGGAGGCCCTTTGGGGTTATCGTTGAGTGATAAGAGCACGCGTTAACCTTTCCCCGATTGCCAAATCTCAATCTGAAATTAGTCTGCGATTACATAAGAATAGAAACTATTGTAGAGCTCGAATCCATTGAATCTCAGCGGAGAGGAAAAGCCTCTACAACAAAAGCCCCAACCCGAAAGGGTTTATCAAGCTGCATCACCGGAAATATAATGTGCCATAGACTCGAAGAAAAAAACAATATATATATATATATATATATATATATATATATACATATGTATGTATCAAGGGGCCCTTTGGCTGATTAAATGTTACACAGCTGACCTAATTTCTCCTTGCATATATCTAGATATATATACTATATATATACATTATGAATCAGTTACAAATGCAGTGGGAAAGTCAGCTTTTGGCATGTGTGTGTGTGTATGTTGTGCAGTTTGAAAGGCACTGCTTGGGCTTAGTTTGAAAAGCATTGAGTGAGGCAAAGTAAAGTTATATATATACATAGTCATATTATGATGCATCAGTAAACAATTACTTTGTTAAAGAAATTACTAAGCTATAGCTTGAGCGCCCTTGCTTGCGTAAAGTTTGAACAGCATTGAGTGAGGCAAACTGGAAAAATATATAACCTAAATATATTGTATATCAGTTATTAGGGGAAGTACAATTTGACAGTAACTGCATGTACACAGTTTGAACAGCATTGACCAGTATATATATATATATATATATATATATATGCAAATAAACACGCCACGGAGGTGTTCGTCTACAGTTTAACAGTCACCGTATATGCGCAGTTTGATGCGCATTGAGTATGAATGCCAAAGAGTTTGAGCGGAACTGCGATTTACTAAATTTCCCATATATACACACTATCACATATCAAAGAGAATAACTGTAAACTTCCAGAGCATAAAAAATGCAAGCCAAACAGTTTTACGAATTATATATTAATTTTATTTGTTTTGTATATTTCAGGTCAGTTTTGAAACGCACAAAGCATAATCAAGGCTTTTGTGCGTTGTGTAAGATTCGACGGTTAAATGCCTTAGCATACATAACATAGAGTGGGGTGTATAGGGTAAAGGAGAAGGATGGAGAGGGGGGCGGGACGGGTGTGCGTTGACCCACTAGTCAATTGCCAGTTCTGAATGAAGTTGCTTTAGTCAATTTCCTAGGACATAAGCTGAGATATCTAAGGGAAATTTCTTTCTTAGTTCATATACGTATGATTTCATTATAGATCTAAAGTTTCTAAAGTTTCTCTATTATTTTATATTAATATATTCTTTTTTTTATAAATATGTGATAACTATGATATAAGCTCAGTTTTAGTGTATTTTAAATGTTACTGTTTTTTTTTTTTTTATTTTTTTAAAATATGTTCTAAATGTTTTTAGACTTTTTCTAATATTTCCAAAAAATTTGCATAATGTTTCTTAAAATATGTTTTATATGTTATATTATTGAAATATTGAAATTTCAAACTTAGTTTTTAGGTTTTTGTTGAGGTTTTTAATAGTAAGAACTTTAACTGTAACTGAAAATTAAAAATAAAATTGTTTGAAAAATGATTTGATACATTCATTTATAAGATAGAGAAATCTTTGTTTTACTTTTTAATATTAAAAAGTTTTGGTCATACAAAAATTGTATCAAAAAACTATTTAATTTGAAATAAAATAATAGTAAATAACACCTAAAATTTAACATAATAAATTCTTAATAATTCTAATAATTCTAAATAATTCTATTTACAGATCACAGATCATTAAAAAAACCCCCCTTATCAGAGCTTCATTAAAATTTATTTGACAGTTGCTTTGACCGAAAGACCTGAATAATAATCAAACACTATGAAAAATTAAAGTTGAACACTGGAAAAAATAATGAAAATAGTAAACAATAACATTGAAAATATATCTAACAAATTATAAATATTTATACATTTATATATAAAATATAATACATAACTTTTAAAACTATAAAAATGCATCTACTTCTCGCAGTGTAATTTAGCACACGATGCCCAAGTCATGCCGGATCGGGCCCTAATCAGAACTTCAATGGCAATAGCAATAACGGAACTCATGAACCCGATCTTTCCAATTGGGCTATCAGCCCCAATTCAGATTCTAGTTGTTGTCGTCGTCGTCGTAGTAGGTGTTCGAAAGGGGGAAGGCAAAGGCAGAGCCAAGCAAGCAAGCAGCTTCAGCTGAAATTGCTGTATCAGTAGAAGCATAGCTCATATCGATCCACCTCAGGAACAACTACAGCTGGGAACAGAGCACTTATGAGTGGTTGACTGGAAAATACCCTAGACAAGAAGTCAAATAAGCGTTATGTGTGTCTAATTGGAATGTCAATGAACAGTTAACTTGATTAGCTATCAACAAGAAATTTCTCAATGTTCTTTGCCTTATGTTTCATTTAATACGAAAGAGAAAAATCCCACTCCTAATTTATTTCCCATAATCACTCCCACTTCCCATATACCCCTTTTTGTAAACAATCCATTTTCAATGAGCATTGGCTATGGCAAAGAACAAAGAACAACAACTAAGTTAAGTAGCCGACTTAGTTTCAAACTTATCGCCCAATTTCATTCATATTCATATTCCAGTTGGGTTAGCTGGCTCGCTTCAATGTAGTTGTAGTTGTTGTTGTTGTTGCTTCACCCATCCGTTCCACATGCTCCGCACACGGACACACACAGACGACATGGATAGCGTACGTGAGCCGAACAGCGTTTGTCGCTCGTCGCTCTTCGCCCGACCCATTCGGCTCGACGATCGTGCATGGGCCGTGCATTGGGTTTTTGGCTGGATGGGAGCTTATACTATAATTAGTCGTGTTTCGTCTTCTCGAGTAAGTAGGCTGCTTGCTTCTGTCTGTTAGTCTTAACTCGCCTGCTGGCTGTGCTGTGCTGTGTGATTCGTTCAGTACGCTCGCTCCAGTCGATCCATAAAGTTGGATCACTTTTCATTCTGTAAGCAGGAGCAGAAAACAAAATCAAACCAAAAAAATTATAATCTAAAACAATATTGATTTAATTATGCTAAATAAAATGGAAACGCTTCTGATTTATAAATACAACCAATATAAATAATTAAATAAAATAAATATTTATTTGAGGCGCTGCTTCAGTTTAACCAAACGCAGTGACTGTCAAACTGTGCCGCGCTTCTTCAACTTCTAGAACTAGAAAAAGACAAGAAATTCGAAAATATTTTCAAACAGTTTTTGGCTACTCACACAGCACATTTAAGCCAAACAAAACAAGTAAGAAAATTCTAGTCGGGGGTACCCGACTAGGAGATCCCCTGAACCCCGTCCGATATGCGTTTTTGAATATATTCCGTATCTTGTATACATTACAAACTTATACAAATTTTAATTAAATTGCGAATCTTGCACTTTCACAATCAAATAGCATGTTTTTATTTTTAAAGAATTTAATATAATTTTTAAAGAGTAATAATAATTTAATAAAAAAAAAAAAATAAAAAAAATAAAATATTAAGAAAATACGACATAAGAATATTTGACATCGGCTGGGTTTGAACCCAGACCTGCAAGGCACGACGTGCCCCGCTTCTACCAACACCGCCACTGCACTGCTTAGACAAGCAGTAGCAAATTTGAAGTAAAGGCAGTTTAGAATTATAACAAAATTCACGCAGTCAGCTGTTATTGTTGTGATTCTTAGAACAGACACGAATGCTCACATTCGAATGTCTCAATGTATGTGTGCACATGTATAGAAAAAATGAAAACAGGGGTGGGTTTCTGGTCACATGTTGCAATTGACAAAACGTTTTGTTTAATTACTTCTGTGATACTTAATGGATTTCAATGAAATTTTCAGCATATGATCTACATATTATATTGAATATCTTGCAGTTGTATAAAATTGCAAACTCATTCACATATTGGCTATATTTGCAACTAACCTTCAATTTGAAAATTTTTGAAAAATTTTGAACCAATATCCAAAATCTAACAAAAACCGAAATTGTATAAAATATAAATGAAACTAAATGCAAAATTTGGAGACTCTAGCTTCAAACATGTACGAGATATAATTTATTAACTTCATTTCGATAAGGTTTTTAATCGATAACAAAAGAACGGGAAAAGTTATCGATTTTTTAAAACAAACTTGATATGCGCGTGATATACAGGGACTTCCAAAAAAAATTTCAAGTCTCTAGCTCTTATAGGTTCTGAAATCGACGCGTTCACACATACGGACGGACGGACAGACGGACAGACGGACAGACGGACAGACGGACAGACGGACAGACGGACAGACGGACAGACGGACATGGCTATATCGACTCAGCTCGTCGTCCTGATCAAGAATATATATACTTTATGGGGTCTGCCACGCCTCCTTCTGCCTGTTACATACATTTGACATTTTAACAAAACCATTATACCCTGAATTCCCATTTTCAATGGGTTCAGGGTATAAAAAAAAGAAAAGTTATTTAAGATTCTTCTGTTAAGTATTGTACATAATTTTATAGTGCCTACTTTTCTGCCCCTTGCAGGCCAAGCGACGGCAAAACATAATTTTAAGTCGATTAAGGACAGCAGGAAATAACTGTGCAGCCAGAGTGCAAAGGTCATCATGTTGCCCCATTGGAAGTGGTAAGTCATTTCATTACAAACATCAAAACGAAAAGAATTGAAGAAAAAACTATAAATATATCAATTCAAATTCATTCAAAATTCATTTCAAAATGCTTGGCCAAAATTCGATGAGCCTGCAATGGCTTTCTAACTATGAACTGCTCATGCCGCACACAGTGGCTGTCAATCGCACATTTGAGAAAACGTTTCTCGCTGCTGCTCTCTAAAGCAGCGCTGCTCTTAACGCTGCCCGCGCTCTCTTTAACACGCACACGCACACACACACACACACACACACATAGGCACACGCTCTCTTGCTAGATAATTAGAATTAGTTTTGTGCATGAAACGGAATGTTATCAAATGGAACATAAGACTTCAAGACTTCAAATCGAACATAATAATCAAATATAAATATAAAAAAATATTTACATATATTTTTAAATAAAATATATATATATATATATATATACATATATATGTATTTGTCTTGCTGTTAATCCATCTGTTCGTATATCCGCAAAACCATTTCGTTGCCATTTAAGCTAGAGATTTGAAATTTGTAACTTTTACTTCTCACGTTTATAAAGTGTTAATATTATTTGCAATAAGCCCAGCTGGGATGTGTCAAAGCAGGAACTATAAAGACCTTTTAAAGTATAAAAACTAATAATATAATATGGACAACTCCCGACTGTATATTTTCAGTCGCTAGTTGTCCATATTCATTTAATTTAATTTGAATACTCTTTTCAAATATATATAAATATATATAAATATATATATATATATATATGTATATATATATATATATATATATATATATATATATATATATATATTGTATATACATATTATAAATATATTCAAATTGTTTGCAATTAATATTTATCACAAACATTCAACACTTCAGTCACACTACTATTTTTATGATCACAGCTGTTTATCAATTATCAATAAAAACTCTGTTATTTTTCAGTCTGCTGTTCGCCGCTGTAATTGCTGGAGCATTAGCTGATACAAATGCTGTAAGCAAATGCTAAAGTTAGTTGGTTATACCCTGAATCCATTGAAAATGGGAAATCAGGGTATAAAGGTTTTGTCAAACTGTCAAATGTATGTACATAACAGGCAGAAGGGGGCGTGGCGGACCCCATAAAGTGTATTTATTCTTGATCAGGGTTGCGAGCTGAGTCGATTTAGCCCTGTCCGTCTGTCTATCCATCTGTCCGTCTGTCCGTCTGTCCGTATGTATGAACGCGTCGATCTCAGAACATATAAGAGCTAGAGACTTGAAATATTTTGTTTTAGAAAATGGATAACTTTTCCCGTTCTTTTGTTATCGATTAAAAACCTTATCGAAATGTTGTTTATAAATTATATCTCGTACATCTTTTGAGCTAGAATCCAAAATTGTATTAAGATTCATTTATATTTTATAAAATTTCGGTTTTTGTTATATTTTTTTTTTCAATTTTTAATTATACAAGCTTAAACTTTTTTGCTTTAATAAATACATAACTGAGTATATTTAAAAACGCAGATCGGGCGAGGTTCAGGGGATCTCCTAGTCGGGCACTAGCGACTAGAGTTTTCTTACTTGTTTTTTATTTTGCGTAATTATTGTCCCTTTTTTTGTTTGTCAGCAATTTTGGATCTATGGAAAAGATCCTCAGGATACGTTGAGCATCGATGGCAGCTACTATATTATAGATTCGCGTGTGAGCTGTGTGCTCAAGTGTATTGCCGAAAAGGGTAATCATGATATGCCCGGGCCCGAAGGTCATACAGGACCGAAGTTTCTGACAGCTCATGCGGGACCACAGGGTCCGCCCGGTCCGCCCGGTCCGAAGGGTGATCCGGGTCTATCTGGCTCACAAGGTCAAAAGGGTGAGCCAGGATTTGACGGTATCCCTGGAGCGCCAGGTATGAGGGGTGAAATCGGTTACCCCGGCCATCCTGGATTCAAGGGCGAGAGAGGCGAAGGGTGCCAAGAGTGCGAAGGGTGAGCCCGGCTTTGCGAATGTATCTCAAGTAAATTTCATGGTTCAGACGAGCAGCCAAAAACAGACAGATGTAAACACAACACAACAAATAAAATGAATATTTCTGTTTGCCAACTTAAGATGTTCTTAAAAAAACAGCAATAATAGATTACATAATGCTAAAAGAGAAAAAGAGAAAACAAAATATTAAAATTGTTACTATTAAAATATATATTGTACTATAAATATACCAATTATATATTATATATTGATATATCACTTTGTAAAATAAACTCTCATTTTATTTGTTTGATTTCTTTTTTCGCGTACTTAACTTTATTTCTTGATAAAAATAGATTCCACAATAAAAAATAAATTTAAAAAACAAATTTATTAAAGCTCAAAGCAGTCAGGTCTGATCGCAGCACACATTTCTGTTATAAGAAGAAGTATAATAAGTTTTCAGTAAGTTCCAGAGTTAACTATGAGCTGATGCTAAAACTGCAAGACAACAATTGTTGTTGTTGTTAAAACAACACATGTGGCAAGTATGCTGGGGTTGCCTCTAATGTCAGTTTACATGCCAACAGAACCTCTGGCCATGGCTAAACATATTTGCTCTAAAACTAAACTCATACATATGTACATATATTTATGCACTGGCTCGCTTAGACTGCTTCTCTCTTGCGCTCTCTTTCTGCAATTCGCTTGTAACTTAATTTGGCTTAGCTTAAGTCGAGCTGAGCCGGGCTCAAGTTTTGTTGGCGCCATCAAATGTCATTTTAATCATATTTCTTGATATACCCAACTTTCGCATTTGTGGCCTAATAATGCCCCAAAGCGTTTTACCAAAATTGAAAACTCGTGCAAATAATTTGCATAATGTGCCTTGGTAGACGCTCGCACATGCACACACACTAACATAAACACTTGGGCTGCTCGCGTGTAAACCTCACTCAGACAACGAGACATTTCTTTGTACTTGACAAGAGGTTGGCATAAAACCGAAAAAACAAAAAACTGATACAATTTTAATTTTGTAATGTCAAACAGTTAAATGCTCTAGCCTTAGAGTGCGTTAACTTTCTCATTGTAATAAATAAGCCTTGTCCAGTTATATGTTAATATTGGAAAATAAATGTTTGCAGCAAGCAGAATATGGAGTAAACAAATTTTTATCTTAATAATATTTTGTTCAATCAATTAAAATTTGTAGACTCTAGTTTTAAGAGCAAATAAATATCAAATACACAAATTTATTACAATATTTTATGTATATTTTGTAAACTGCAACAAAACTTTTCTTCTATGAATGCAGTAAAATTTGAAACTTTTATTCTACTTTGCTATTTTTATATTTTTTTTTCTTTCATTAACCTTTGTTAATGTTGTTTTTTTTTTTATTTCTTCTTTTAATTGTTTCTTTAAAATATTTTTATATTTTATTTTTATTTTTTTATCTTTTGTATAAAATATAAATTGTGATATAATCCAACTACCCTCAGTTAGTGCATTCAAAGAGAAAAATGCTAAGAAACTGAGCTGTCAACACGCTCACAGCATCGCTGTTTGGCGGAGCTTGGTTCATATTTATATTTTGTATTATTTATGCATATAAAATACATTTCGAAAGCCAGACAATGGGCACGAAACTCTTGAACAATTCAATAAAATATGCAAAAACATTTTATAAGCCAAGAACTGTTGCGGTTCATTAAATATATACAAAAGACATACAGCTGAAGTACGAAGTTCTTGGAAATATTTATATATAGATATAAGAAAAATGACATATACATACAAATATAACTAGATAAACATGTGAGAGCATATGAATTGAAAAATTTGTGTTTGAATTTCCACGAAACTCATTTGGGAAATGCAAAGAATTTCAAGAAAAATATAATACAAATTTGACTTATCTTTTAAAATATATTTAAACTGTGCGTCCTTAGAATTGACAAGCAAATACTTGATAGGCAGCCACAGTTGAACAATTTTTTCTGAAGGCAAAAATATTGATTTTCTTTAAGAAAAAATATTTTTGTATTATGATACAAACATTTAACTATCCAAGCCAAGAATCGCTTATATATATTTGTTTATATTTGAATTATTTTTTTATATTTGAAATCAGGAACTCTGTGTAAAAAACTTAAGAGAGCAGAGAAAAGTGATCCACTGTGAAAGAATCATCAAACTCGCACAATTTATCTTCAGAAATCAAAGCAAGAACTGGTATTAGAGCGAGTTTGTTAAATATCTAAATCAATTTACTTGAAAAGCTTATCTACAGAAGCTAAAATTAAAACCCTACGTCAAGCACATAGAAAAGAATTGCGCTTAAATTTTGCTCCAATGCACATGATTTGATTTTCTCAGTAGCTCTACAATGTCTTTTCAGGTGTAAATAAATATAATTTGGAATGCGCCGATATGTATTCAATTCATTTCTGCTGATTTTGACCGCCAGCACTTTTAATAAAATTAAATAATTAATAACACAATAAATAATAACAAATAATACAAATTAATATTTTGTTCATTATAGGTAAATATATATACAATATATATATATATTTCTACTTATATTCTTTTTTTTTTTTATTAATATTTAATTGATTTGAGCCCACTGTGTCTAGCTGGAAGCGTCATATTTAATATGCAAGCGACGGCATATTTCACTGGGAAAACGAAATTAGCCTTAAATTGTTCTCCGCCGAGCGACATGGTTATTAAGTGCTCCACATGCACTCGCCACACACACACACACACACACACGCACACCTATATGCATATATACTTGATATACTTACTGCCAGGGATATGGATACTTTATTTATGGCAATGGGAGGCATTAATGAACATGAACCGTTCGCCCTCACTCTCCCTATAACTTGCAACTTTTCTCGAGTTTCTTGTTGTTGTTGTTGTTGTTGTTGCTGCTGCTGATGTTGTCATTAACCTCAATTTATTTATATGGCTAAGAGCTATGTTCCCAGCCCTGTCACTCTTGACTCTTGGCATTGGCCAGCTGCAATAATTGCTGCCAAATTGCAGTCTGGGCAAATGGCCAAGCAGCCAAGAAATGTTGGGGCTGGGGCAATGCAAACTTAATTGAAGTATAAGCCATTGAAGTTGAAAAGTGCAGCAGACCCAGCAGTCTTAAAGCGCCCACTGCCAGCCCAACTGCTGGCCAAGCAAAGCCAATGCCAAGTCACGTCATCGTCACGAAGAGCGCAAGAAAAAACCTAAAAGCAAGTAAGAAGAAAGATGTAGAGAGGAGAGTAGAGCGGGTAGAGTGAGGAAAGGCAGTCGCTCGCCTCTTAATGGATTAATTTACTTTGTCGCCGATGGCAAAGCAGCTTGAAGCTGTATGGCAGCTGCGCCAGCCGCTGCTCAGGCAGCGAAGCGTGTAAAAGGTTTCTGTGGCCATGCCACGCCCATCATTTACGCTTGCTTTGCCGCCCCATTAGGGCGACGAGGCAAATGGTGCATGCCGCATCGAACCTAATTGAAATGCTGATGAAAAGAAAATGGCTGTGTTTTCAAAAACAATAATGAAAAGTGAAATAACAATAAAGCGTTTGCCAAAGCAATATACACACTAACACACACACACACACACACACACACACTCGCAGTAACACTTAACCATGTGCTGATAAAAAGCGAGGCGAAGCGAAACTGAAACGGAAACTGAAACTAAACAAAACAAAGCCAAACAACGGCTGAGCGGAAACAATGTTGCTCGTGTTTTTGCTGATACCCTGCATACACATAGCTGAGCTGAAGGGGTATAACAACTAGACGAGCAAAGCTTGACTAGATTGTTTGAATATGTAGAAAAGCTATTAAAATTCGAGATATATTTCGATAAATTAATATAAGATAGTAATAGGAATTATTATTATTTTTTATTTTATTATTTAAACCAATTCCTTTTTTGTACAATAATTCAGAATACAAAATTCATAATATGTATAAATTATATATATAATTATAATTCTTAAAATAAAAAAAAAGGGGAAATTATTAATAATTCTTTCTTTATTTATATAAGAATCTATTTATAAATATATATCTAATATTTTATTCTATATATATTATAACTGTTATTAAAAAAAATAATTTTTTTAAATATATTAAAAAAATATGTGAATTTATTAATTTAATATTCACTAAAATTCATAATTATCATAATTAATTTTCATATTTTATTTTCATATATATTATAATTGTTATTAATAAATAATTACAAATATTTTTTTTAAATTTCATTTAAATTCAAAATTATCATAATTAATTTTCATATTTAATTTCCATAGGTAACCTTCTGGTTGAGCTTTCGCACCTGTGCCAAAACGCTTTTGTTTTGTTAGCGTGTGCTTGTTGCTGCTGTTGTTGTAGCACCAACGAAACAGCAGCTAACTAACCAAAGCAGACACCCATGCAGCCTCTTTTGGGTCTGCTACACAGGCAAACAGCCAGGCAGGCGGGCAGGCAGGCGGGCAGGCAGGCGGGCAACAGAAAAAGTGGCCCCCGGTTTTTGGGGTATCCCCCTTTTGCCATATGTTGGTCAAAAATAAATTGAAGTGGTTTCCCCCCAGTCGACCTACATAAACATATTTTAGCCACTCAGTCGGCGAGTTGTGTATCTTTGTGGGCACCTTTTGCCTGACTGCCTCTGTCAGTGTGTGTGTGTGTGTGTGTGTGTGTGGGTATGAAACATTTAGCAAGCAGCGCCTTAACGTATGCAACATTATTTCCAACACTAAAATAAAAAGCCCAACACTATGGCCACAAAGCGAGCAGAGCAAGCAGCCGAAGAGTGAGAGAGAGAGAGAGAGAGGTGAGGGTAGAGCATGGTAAGAGGGTCTGCGAGAGGTGCTGTTGATGCCGTTTTAGCATTAAATTAGGTGGCTGTCTGGCAATGTGGGCAACGTGCTCCAGCCGGTTGTGCCGGCTGTGCCGGCCAGGTGCTAGAGCTTAGCTCAGTGTCGTTACATGTTGCCCGCATGTAAAGTAGTTTTTATGTGACAACAACCACCAGCCCCTCCCACTTTTTTTTTTTTTTGCACCCACCTGCAGGCTGGCAACTGAGTGTGTCTCCCGTGGCTTGTTGTGAGTGCATCATTAATTTTAATTTGTATAGCCCAAGCCGACAACATGGCCATCAAGCAAGCAGGCAGGCAGTCAGGCAGTCAGGCAGGCAGCCAGCAGACACGCCAACTGCCAGTTGCAGCAAGGACACCCAGGACACTTGGCCAATTCACACACAGAGAGAAAAACAGATGGAGAGAGATGGGGGCGGGTTCCGCTGCAACCGCAATCCGACAACGTCACTTGCATCGCTGTTTAGTTTCACTTAAAGTGCCCCTTTGTCTCCTTGTCGGCCCCTCAACTAATCTAAATGCCTGCTGTGCTGTGCCCCTAACCCCAACCCCAACCCCTCGACCCTCTGCCATCTGTTTGCCTTTTTGTGGCCGTTGCTGCATTTTGCGGCTTGCTAAATTATGAATTGTGATGAAAATGAAAATGTGTTGCTTCAACTTTTTTGACCAGTAAATTATTTTTATTTTCCCACTTTTTATATATTTTTTTTGCCAGTTGTGCAACACATTTTTGTGCAATATTTATTGCACTATTCTCGGCCACAGACATAAATGCCAAAGGCAGAAAAGTGCCCCAACAATGCAATTGTTTACTCAACAGAGCAAAAATATTTAGGCCAAATTGATTTTCCAATTTATTTTGCTACTTTCTAATCTTAGATAAAAACAATTTTCACAAAGAAAATTTCTGACTTTTAACTATTTTAAATTGTATATTTTGTGTTTTACTTGCAGATTCATATTTGAGGAATTTCAAACAGAAATTCTGCTAAGCAAAATAGTTCTAGGGGCATGACAATATTTTTATTTTGAATAATAACAAAGTTGTGACTTAAGTTTATTTAGCCTTGTCAATATCTCTATTATTGTGAGATTACTATTGCATTATCACTATAAAATGGGATGAGGCTACAAATACATCTGGACTTGCAGCAGCAATATTGTCATTTTCATTGTCATTGCCATTGTCATTGCCATTGTCATTGTCATTGTCATTGTCATTGTCATTGTCATTGTCATTGTCATTGTCATTGTCATTGTCATTGTCATTGTCATTGGCATTGTCATTGTGATTGTCATTGGCATTGGCATTGTCATTGTGATTGTCATTTTGATTGTCATTGTCATTGTCATTGTCGTTGTCATTGTCATTGTAATTGTCATTGTCATTGTCATTGTCATTGTCATTGTCATTGTCATTGTCATTGTCATTGTCATTGTCATTGTCATTGTCATTGTCATTGTCATTGTCATTGTCATTGTCATTGTCATTGTCATTGTCATTGTCATTGTCATTGTCATTGTCATTGTCATTGTCATTGTCATTGTCATTGTCATTGTCATTGTCATTGTCATTGTCATTGTCATTGTCATTGTCATTGGCATTATCATCTTTACTCAATATTTTCATGTCAAAGACATTATCTCAACTATCCCTCTGCATTCCCAGCATGGCTTCCAGCCTACCAATTACCTAGTTACCAAATATTTAACCGTAATTTCACACCACTTTCCCCTACTAATTAGTATAGTTTCACCTGCTCGTGCCTCCATGTTGTGTTGTGCCACCTCACTCAACTGTGCTCCACTTTATGTTGCTAATTTTCATTAAGTTTTTGGACCGTTGGCAACTGGTAACTGGCAACTACTTAACTAACCTCCCATTCAAGCCCATCCTTGGCACATAAAAATCCGCAACTAATCACCGCATAAACACAGCCGAAAAACTTTTCTCAATGTTAACTGCCAGCTGCATAAAGTAAAAGACAAAAAAGAAAAAAAAAAGTGGAAAGGAAGATACATTCAGAGCGGCTCACATACGCAGCCAATTAGTGGATACTCGTTTACTTTAGTATGCTATAGCTTACTATGCATATATACATAAAGTTCCCTTTTGCGTTAAATATACCCTGTGGTTAAAGTTTGAGAGAAGGTGTTGAATGGCACTGGGACTTTAAAATTTAATTTTAATTTGAATAATTTATTTAAATTTTTTCGAATTAATAATATTTCATAATAATCACAATAATTATAATAAAATAATAAAGTTAACAGAGTTGAGTTAACAGTATTAAGAGTAACAGAGTAAATTTAACAGAGCTATGTTAAGACATCAACTTCAATGGAGATGCTTCGAGATAGAGACACAAAACTTTAAAGCACAAACCACATTTTATATGCTTCTACTTGTTGGACTCACAGGTAAGATAGCTACAAGTAACTACAGGGTATGTGTGCATAAACATGCCTTAAGTTTCTTTCATTGCAGCAACATCAACTGAAAGTAGTGGCAAGTGGCAAGAGCCGCGTTCAACATGAACTGCGCGGATATAAACTTGCAATCAGCGGTTATGTTGAGCGAGGCTGAGCCACTCGCACTCGCAACACAGCAACATAATTACACTTGTCAGTTCATTGTGCCACAATGCGGCAAAAGAAGAGAGAGAGAAAGAGATAAGCAGAGAAAGGGGAAGAGAGAGAGACGTATCGCTCTCATTCTGCTGGCATATAGGCAGATTGAGCGTCCGAGCAGCTGGAAGCGATGCGTGTAACCAACGCGTGTTGCACGTGCCGCGACACGAGATAATGATCATGTTAATCACAATGACGACCATGATGATGATGATGTTGCATCATGCCGGCCATTTGTTGTGGCTAATTGCGTTAAAGCCGCATGGCTGCCCATTGGAACGTGACACATTTTGGCGCCTCTTTCGGTTAGCGGCTGCAGCCAAAAAATTTCAAATATGCACAAATCATTGACCAGCAAACACACACCACACACACACACACACACACACCACACAAATCCACACGTGCCACAATATTATGAATATAACTGGCAGACAGTTAGACAGGCAGACAGACAGACAGGCAGTCAGTGAAGCGTTGCAATATCTAAACGTTGTCCGCTTTTTGGCCATTTTTTCGTCAGTCAGTCAGTCCGCCACGCCCCCTCTCTATATACCTCAGTCACCGCTCATTCTATGGCTAAATGTCAGCTTCAATCAGCTGTGCAGTCAGCTTGTCGACAACGTCGCTCATCCGCCCCGTGTTCGCAGCGCAACAATTGCGCCGGGCAATAAATTTATCCGCAGTTCTCTTTCACTTCCTTCATTTTTTTGTTTTTTGTTTTTATTCCTTTTATATTTATTGCTCACGTTTTTTCTTCACTTTTGCCGTAGAATGAAATGCAAAAGGCAGCTAAAAATAGAAACAACATTGAAATGCTTTCTCTCTCCCTCTCTCTCTCTCTCTCTAACAGTCTCATCAATAGCTTGTAGCTCTGCTATTTATGGAACTTTTGATTAATACCGCACATTTTATATTTATTTAGAGCTTTTCTTTTTTTATATAATTTAAACTTTTGATCAACTATTTTGTCGCAAGCTGTTTCACAATTTCGCAATTCCTTTGGCACACAAAAAAATAAATATGCAACAACAACAACAACAAGGCGGAAGACGAGCCTCAACGCCTGAGTTCGATGCGCTGCATGTTGATAGACACAAAAGTTTATTCACTGCCAATGTTTTTTTTTTTTTTGCCTTCTCTGGGGCATGCCAACAACAGTATACCCTAATATGAGTAGTTGAAAAATGTATCTAAGAAGTAAAAACTTTAGAAATTATATAAATATATATGCATTTGCTGACAAGAAAATATTTATTTATTAATTAAAATTTTTTTATTAAAATTATATTTTTTATATTATATTCATAATCATATTTATTCTCGTTAAAAATCAATAGCAAATTTATGTACAAAATATTTTTTGGATAATTCTTTAGTTGTTTTTTTCAATGAAAAACAATTTGTGTGAGTTGCATTTTCAAATTATTATATTTGAAAAATATACAAATATTTTTAATATAAAAAGTTTAAAGATATATATACAGTAAATATTTACGCTTATCTAATTAATTTTGTAACTATTTGTTAAACAACATTTTATTAGAAACTTAAAAATTACTTTTTTTTTAAATTATGGCTTTTTTAATATTTTTCTTTAAAAAATCAATTGTTTGTTTTCGTTTCGTTTGTTTGATTTACAAGTTCTGTTTCAAAAAGATAATTTTAAATTAAATTTTGAATTTTATTTATTTAATTTAAGATATAAAAGCTATAAAATAAGCAAAAATAATATATTTATTCCTCTCAAACAAGTCTCTCTAAATATATATTTGTTCTATGAAAAAACAACTATATTACTGGATATCATACAGCCTAGCATGCTCAATACAAGGCTTTTAAAGTCGATTTTTCCTGTACGCGTGTGTTGGCATTTTCGCATGTTAGACACAGACACAGACACACACACACAGACACACACACACAGACACACACACACAGACACACACACACAGACACAACACACACGCACAGCAGCTACTAGTAAAAGGAGCAGTTTGAGCCATAAATAAAATTTAAGCTACACGATGACGACAACAGCTCATATGTGTGTGTGTGAGTGTGCGAGAGTATTGGAATGTGTGTGTGTGTGTGCTTGTGTGAGTGTGTGAGCACTCAAGCAACAAAAGGTAGAGCAGCGGCATTTGATTTATGATTGCTCAGCCAGTGAGGTTAAGACTTTGAAAATATTTTCACAGACACACAAAATACGGAGTAAACGGGCGCACGATACAGGCAACAGGAACAGGGCAGGCCTATACAGCAAGGGCAGCAGAGGGCGAGGGGGTGATGGGGGGCGAGGTGGGGGCAATAAGTTGAATGGCAGCCGCAACGGGTCTGAAAGCACAACTACCTAAGCGCCAGGTCCTTGGCTGTTTCATGTGTGGATGTGTGTGTGTGTGTGCTTTGGTTGCCATAAAGCTTTTATTAGTGCCAGCTATAGCTAGCGCTAAGCATAATGAAAGTCACCCACACACACACACACACACACACACACACACCATACTCACACATCCTTTATGTTGCTGCCGTTCAATCTAATGTCGCACATGTCAAAAACTGTGGAAATTTGCCTAAAGAATTTCGCACGTTCTGCCTGCACTTGCCGCACTTGTCTGCCTCTGCCACTGCCTTTGGCCCGGTTCGTGCCTGTGCGCCTTATCGAGCCAATATCAAGTTGTGCAACTTTTTGGCCATAAGTCTGGCAAACTTGCTGCAGGACTCAATCTCAATCTCAATTCGAGCTCTTGTTTTTCGCCATATCAACTTGCATATGTTGAACGTCAATAGTTGACTCTTGTCCCTCTCTATCTCTCTCTCTCTCTCGATTCCATAGCGTTTCACTTAGTTCAAGTCTCGCAATTTGCCTATCCAGCTGAAAGGCATTTTAATGCAGCCCTTGGCAAGAAAAAACAATTAAAGTTCTATTAGGCGGCAAATGCAAATACTTTGCTTCGCATTTTAAGCTGCCACACATACACACACACACACACACACACACACACACTCTCACATAAATGTCGCTTAACTGTTTTTTGCCAGTTTAGTGCAAAAGCCGTTTTAATTGTTTCGTTAAATGAGCCAAACAGCAGCAGCAGCAGCTGAAAAAAACATGTAAAACGGCTTTAAGTGAGCAATGCTCGACTAGTAAATATTCTGCCTGCATTCGTAGTTGAAATTCTGATTTAGATTTTAAATATAATAATTTAGTACAATAGAATAATTATAATTACGTCATATATGCTGGGCTTGGATATATTAAAGCAAATTACGAAGTGAGCTTTAAAAGTCTCTAACTCCGGCAAATGTAGCCGTATCTTCAAATAGTATTCGTTTAGGAAAGCATTGTTCCTTTACTATCAATTTGCATTCAAACAAAAATTTCATCAGTATAGAAATTTGATCACATTATGCTAAAATTCTTGAATCGGTTCTGAAACCAACTATTCCATAGATTGCATTTATTTAATCAATTTATATGCGAGCTTAGTTCTTTGGTATACCCAAAACACACACATGTCCAAACTACCCCTTTTGCCCAACTCTTATATTCGAAGAGTATGCAGAGAAAAGGGCTTAAGTATTAAAAGTTGGCGCATAAAAAGTTCTGCATGTTCTTTTATTGGTGCAGATATGAAGAGCTTAAGACTCGTAATGAAACCGAATAAAAATGACTTTTATTTGGTCTTAAACTGAAGTTGATTTAAAAAGTGAGAATTTGGGTTGATTTGATTTGGGTAAATGGGCTCAAGCAGCGGTTATTCATGTGAAAATAAAAAAATAAATAATACAAAATATGAATATAAATGAATATTTATATATACAATTTTAAAATAAAAATCTTTTATATTTTTAAATTATTATAAATTATTTAGGGAAAGTTTTATGATATTGTAACTGAACTAAAAATTTTAAATAAAGTTATTTTACTTTAAAAAATTAAATTAAGTTTTTGAGTTACCAAAGCAAATGATTTTCATGTTCTTTGATGACTTTCAAAGCTAAACTTACAAAATTCTTTTAGTCAAGACTTCATTTTTGCTGTCATCTTTGCTGCTGCTGCTCTACATGATAACACTGAACTCAGATAAAGATCACTAACCCTTAGCTGGAAAGTCGTCGTATCCACTAATGTTCAATAAGGGGAAGGAGCTGTTGCTGTTTGATAATTGCGACATGCTCAAAGACAACCAGATTCAGATGTTTGGTATACCAAAATCAAGCCACAGTATCGATACACTCACAAGTATTCAATCAATACAGTCAAATCTAGTTTAATATCTGAATTGATAATAAATTCTTCTAGTTCATTTGGCTATCAAATAGCTTCCCATTTTGATAACTCTCGTGCGCACACAGGCAACAGGCAAAGTCTGCATTATTTTCTTTCTAGAAGGAGCGACTGAGCTCAAGTGATTGGCACTTGTGAGCTGTGAGTTCTTGAACAACTTTTGACCATTGTCAACATTAGTTTCTTTTCTTTGGCCACACGAAAAAGTTTTTATGTGTAGAAGAAATTTGTTTAAAGTTCAATGCGAATGTTTGTCAATATGTTTTATCAAATGCCGACAATATTTGCACATGCATAAATTTGTCTACACACAAAAGAGACAGAGATAGAGAAAGAGAGAGAGAGAGAGAGAGAGAGGGAGAGACAGACAATGTCCATTTGGGAGTTTTATGTTTGTGTCAATAAAGTTTTATTTTATTATTTGCTAGAGTCGCGCGGAGGGGGTTAGAGCGGGGCTTTGACAACGGCAGTCGCATGTTTGCGACTATTGAATTTATGCTTTCCACTACACACACATACACACACACACGCACACACATAGACAGCACACACAAATGCATTCACACTATGTATTTTTTGTACGCACGTCGCTTGGGCAAATAAAACATGTTGAGCTCTCTTTCCCTCTCTCTCTCTCTCTCTCTCACATTCTTTCGCTCTGTTGCCCGAATTCAAACTTATCGAATTTATATTTGACTGTGTATTGAATGTTAATGCTGGAATTGTGCGACCATCCTTTTGCCCTATTACGCCCACACGTTGCCCCACAGCTATCAGCGCGAGCTGCTTGAGGGAATTCGCCTGAAAAACTACTTAAAATAAACTCATCCTCATGGCCGGCGCTCAAATTGGATTCTCTGTTGAAAAAAAAAAAAAACTATATCAACTATATAGAAATAAAATGAAATGGAGAAAAAACTTGTTGCCACGCAAATGCGTGGCAGTAAATATTATATATAAAAATATATTTTGTAAAAAATATGTTGACAAAATTCTTTCATTTTTTTTTCCTTTGCCAGCTGCAACCGCAATCAAAACACGCTGCCAGAGCTGATAGCTGGGATTTTGTGCTAGATGCTTGAAGGCAGGGTTGATGCTGTTGTTGTTGTTGTTGTTGTCCTGTTGCAATCATTGCAAAGTTTTGCCTTGGTGACATTTACATGAAAGAGGAAGCATCAAATGCAGCCACGCCTCCTCTTCTCTAACAGGCAGCGCATTGCCATTAATGCAAGAATTTATGGATGGCAACTAACAACAGCAGCAGCAGCAGCAGCAGCAGCAACAAAGACTACGACAACAACAACAATTCACAATGTTAACGCCAGCGTGCGTTGTTAGCAGTTTCAAGTGTCTGGGAAACGGTGCAAGCGGAGAACGGAAGCAACAGCAGCAACAACAATGCAACAAGGCAGCAACTGTGCTGATAACCATAACACTGAGTGATATACGTGTGCACCCAGGAGGACTTCAAGGCATGAGTAATATACAGATAATAGCATGTACTAATGATATGCATTAATATGCTAATATAAGTAGTTCTACTTAAGCGAAGTATATTTCTTTTATAGAATTTTAATTATATTTTATAAATTTCGCTGTTTTATTGCCTTTTGCATAGCTGAAAAATAACGTGTGCTGCAGTATAACTTATTGTATAATAATTAGATGAATCTGTTAAAAGTAGTTTTATGGCTTTTTAAAGATCATTTAATATATCCATTTTTTAGTAATTTGAACAGATTTCCTGTCTTTAATCTACACAGAAAACACATGTTTTCAATGTTTTCGCACTTAGATAAATATAAGGAATTAAGGTTTAGTTTTTCTTAATATTTAGAAATATATTTTTGTATACCTAACTAATTGTAATGAAAATGTATGCATGATACATGAAAATAAATGTATGAAAAGAGATTTTTAGTTATTTTTTAATTTATTTATTTATTTTTCATAATTTGTTTGTATATATATATTGACCTTAGTTTTACGTACAGTTTTTCCGCCTTACGCACCACTAAAAGGATCAATGTATGGAAAAGTAGCTTTTCTGACTATTGTAAACACATATTTTTCCAATTTTTTCTGCGGTTCTTTCAAATAGATTTTTTGTGTTACTCAACACTGAAAAAATAATAAATGTATTAGCTTAAAATTTTATAATAATAATTGATGAAAAATAGTTAATTTTGGGCCTTGAAATATACTCAATTTTTTATTTTATTTTACGCACAGCAGCAAAAGTAACGTAGGAATCAGCATAAAACTCAACTGAAACGCAAATATAGATTTATATAGAATTCTTAAATATTATAAGATTTTCCAGCATATTATATACTATATTATTTATTTACTTTTTATTTAAAATTGTTTTATTTATATATACAATATTTATTTTAATCATATCATTTATTATATGTATTTATTTACATATCGCTAAAAATAATAATAATAATGTTTATCAATGATAAGTTCTTAAGAAAATTAGCCTAATTTTTCGTTCAATTAAACAATTTACTATCCACCTTTTCAGCTCATGTTTTGGTCCAAGTTTTCTACTCTACTACCAATTTTTAGTTTTTACTTTTCTAACAGAAAACAGTTTCTTTTGCTTTTATTTATATAATATATTTTCATTCTTCGCTAACAAACGCAGGTTTCCATTCCAATTTATGCTTACAAACTACTGAATAATCATTTATGTAGTTACATTTTTCAAGCTCTTTTCTTGCCCTTTAATACACTCAGTAGGTAACCAGAGATGAGTTTGCTCTGCCCACGTTCTCGTGCTGCTGGGTATATGTGAGTGCAGCGCTTCAAGTGCGTATCTCTCTCTGTGAGTGTGTGTGTGTGTGTTTGCTTGCTGCCTTATTGCTTAACGCAGCAAAAGCATCGGCGCAGGCATTGCAGCGTAACAAGAGACGCGTCCCTACTAATTTCTGCAGCACATGCAATTTTTTTCGCCTGTTGTCGCCCAAGTACTCGCTTCCTCTGTCCCCCTCTCTCTCTCTCTCTCTCTCGCTCTCTGTCACACTTTCTCTCTTTCACACACGCATCAACGCTCAACTGTTTCGCTCAGGCACACACGCATATCAGAGCACCTAGATCTCCTGGTTGCCTGCACTTGTGACAGATTTTTAATACGCTTTCCGGCTCATAGGAAGCACTGGAATTACGTTTGCCGAGACTTGCGGCAAAATTGTGTGCGAATCGGTAGGGAATGGCAGACTTCGAAAAGGTCACATTGTAGACCCAATTGGTTGGCTACTAAATATTATTAAAAGAAAATCATATTTAAGATTTGAAATTTAAGAAAAAAAGTAATTTGAAATGAGACAATAATCTATTAAAAAAGAATTAATTCAATGAAAATATTAAATTAAATATATTAAAATTATGAGAGAGAAAAAACCCCAATATTTCAGTTCTTTTTAAGCTTTAATATAATTTAAAATATAATATAGATTAATATAGAATACGTAAATGTAAATTTTAAAAGTTCTGTTTTCTTTAGATAGCTAAATTGTTGATTAAAATAAAATAGATAAATAATAACAATAAAATAAATTATTAAGTACAAAATTGAAATATTGTTATAGATTTAAATAAAATAAAATAAACGTATATAAAATTGACTTTAGTAAAAAATTTGCTTAACTTAAAAAATTAAAAATAAAATGAAAAGCCAAATTCCATGTTTTGCCTAATAAAAAGAATATATAAAAATATAATTTAAATAAATGTTTTATTTTAAAATAAAATTACAAAATTTTATATTTATCTATTTTAAAAACTAAGAACAAAACAAATAAATAAATTCTGTGTGTAGCTAAAATATGCAAACACAAATATACAAAATGTGACAGATAGATACGTGAAGAGCATGCCGAGCATTAACTAACATCAGATTGTGTGACCGGAATATAGAAACTGGGCAAAGGTGTCTGTGGATCGGGGCACGTGTCCCGAAAAATGGCGAATTTTATAAACAACCCCTCGCAGGCGAACTACTATTTCAAGAAGAACGTCGCCTACACCGAGGATCACATTCTGGTGAAGAAGCTGTTCCTCTACAATGTGGCAGCCGAGGCAAGTGGGTGTAGCCTTTGCTTATGGTATATGTAGTTAGTGACTTGAGCTGTTCTCTTTGCAGCTAATGCAGCAGGAGGTGCAAACGTATTTCGAGGGCTTTGGCCGTGTGCTGCGGCTGCAGCTGTTCGCCAGCCAGGCAAGCCGCAAGCAGCAGCCACGCGATCACTGCCGCAGAGCCAAATCGGGCTTTGTCCACTTTACCAATGCACGCGACGCAGCAAAGGCGCTGCGCAAGACGCTGCACACGATCAATGGACGTCGTCTGTCGGTGCAGGCCAACGATAGCTGGCATCAGCCAGATGCCTATGACGCCAACTCGGATGACCCGGCAACAGCAGCAGTCCCTCCACCTGTTGCTGCAGCATCGGACATTTGGAATCTGAATGACCATTGCCTGGAGCATATTATACGTTTGCTCTCGCTGACCGATCGCATACACTTTGCTAGGACCTGCACACGCTTCCGCTCCGTCTATCAGCTGGTGTCGCCGGCGCTGAATCGCAGCATCAACTTCGATGTGTTCGATGCGATGACCGTGTGGGACATGCGTGACTTCTTCATACTCTCTGGCCGGCATGTCCGGCACATCGAGGGCATAATCCCACCCGGTCGTTGCCAACGACTCTGCGAATTCTTCGGGCTGCACTGCACCAATCTGCGCACAATGCGTGTCACAGCGAGCAAATTGACTGTGCGCAATATGCACAAGATCTTTGACAGACTGAAGCATTTGGAGGAGCTGCAGCTGCGTGCCTGTGCCCTAAACAATTCCAGCCTGTTGGCCCTGAAGAATCTGCCGAAGCTGAAGACTCTGGATCTGTCGGACAACCATCAGCTGACTGGCGTCAATATGAATTATCTGCCCACGAGCATTGAGTATCTCAGCTTGACCAGCTGCAATGGACTGCAGTCCAAGTATTTGCCCAAGATGTGCAAAGCCTTGACCCACCTGCGAGAGCTCAACATGAAAGCTGTCTATACAATAACCACGGGCTTCCAGCAGATGGTCAGCAGCAAGAGCTGCTCGTCGCTGGAGGTGCTCACCCTAAGCAGTGGCCCAGCCAACGAATACGAGTATGTGGCCAAGTTGCCGTCCCTGAAGAAGTTGGTCCTGTACAGCTATGAGCAGGGCACCACGTTGCGCCCGGAGCTGCTCACCTGGCTGGTGGAGCACAAGGCACAGCAGCTGCTGCACTTCGAGGCACGTGGCCAGAACTCCATAAATGCCGAAATGCTATCACAGATCGGCCAGCTGCACGCCTTGCACACGCTCTGCCTGCCACACAACAATACTGTAGGCGACCGAGAGCTGGAGACGTTCCGACTGCCGCAGCTGGAGCAGATCAATCTCAAGTATTGGCCAAATTTGAGCAACAATGCAGTGCTGCGACTGCTGCTCGCCTGCCCCAAGCTGCACGAGCTGCACCTGGAGGAGTGCCCTCGTCTGACCGAGAAGCTGCTGCACGACATCATCTTCAAGCTGCGCCTGCATCTGCGCGACAAGATCAACCAGCGCCAACTGCCCATTCGCATGCATGTCTATGGCAGTAAGATAAATGAGTTTAGTCTGCTGCATGCGGACGTGGCAGCCAAGGACATTATCGATGCCTGCCTGACCCCGCCGTCTTCGTCTGATCTGTGCCTGGTGCGCATGTCGAATCTGCTGGAATTCGACTTCTATTCGGATGACTACGACAGCTTTGGCTCTGATGATGAGCTAGACCCGGACTTCGATCGCTATATGGTGCACGAGGGCTTCCTCAGCGATGAGGAGTACGGCTACCCCGACATGATCTTCCATGATGATGATCTATTTGTCATAAATATGGAAAATGTCGCTGAGTTATTTAACAACTGGAATATAAACGCGATCAGAAATGAAAATCCAAATTTGAATCCGAATCAGAATGCAAATATGAATGGGAATGTGAATCGTAATATAAACAGATATGGGTAATCCGAGTAAACAATATTTCCACGTGTATATGTTGAAGTAGATAC
Organism: Drosophila leonis; assembly: GCA_035045365.1. Lineage (NCBI taxonomy): Eukaryota > Metazoa > Arthropoda > Insecta > Diptera > Drosophilidae > Drosophila > Drosophila leonis. The sequence continues at coordinate 6,560,490 of JAWNPC010000830.1, forward strand.
AGGGTAAATATTTTTGGGCATTCAGTTAAGTCCGATGCTCTCTTAGTATTATTAGTAGCTGGTATAGATTAGAAGCTGTCAATGTGACTAAATAATTTAAGTGTATTCAGTAGTCCAAAATATTTAATAAACAAAAAAATATATAGAAATTTAATAGAAAGACTCTTCAAAAGCGAACTTAATGCTATAAAACTCTATTCATATTTGAAATACTATATTTAATTGAACATTGATAATCAATACTTAAATGAAAGTTAGAAATTGCTGGCAAAACTCATGACAAAATTTGAACAAAAACTCAGTTATGCGTTGTGTAATTACACTCAATTAATTGAATAGCCAGGAAACGCCATAAAACTTGGACTAAATAAATTGACACGTTAAAATTATATACGTCGTACATAAATAATAAACTAAAATATATATTCAATAAAAAAAAAATCTAAACGTCTAAAAAAATGTTAATTTTATTTTATAAATGTTTTAAAATATAAAAAAAATCAATGGGTTCAGGCTATAAAAACTTTAAATACTTTTTAAACAGAAAAAAGAAAACTAAATACCAAATTATGATAAATAAATAAATACTTTTTAAACACAAAGAAATCTTTTTAAACATATAGGAAGAGTGTAAAGTGTAAAATTGTTTAGAATGAGAAAAACTTCAAAAAATGCTAAACAAAAAACTAAAAAAAATAACAACAAAAACAAGTTTCAAAATAGTATGAAAAGAGATAGGAAATACCTTAAAATATAGTGTTAAAAAATTGTTAATTTTAATTAAGGCACACAAAATTGTATAGTGTGTAGGAACTGAACAAAAACTGAGGAAAACTTTAAAGTGTTGTTAAATAGTTGAAGGCAAAACCAAGCAAATTAAAAAAGTTTTTAGGTAAATCACACAATCAGAATCTATTCTTGAAACTTTTACAAATATTAAATTCAAAGCGAAAGCTAAATTGTCAAAAAACTTTCTATAAGATTTTATTGTTACAAAATCTATTTATTATGATCTTCAAATGCTGGATACATACAATTGTTATAATGAAATCACCTAACTTATTCCAAAAAGATTCCATAATATTTAATTAACAATCAACGAAATGCAACTCTTCAATATTTTTGAAGACTGAAACCGATCAAAACTTTCCAAATATTCTAACTGCGCTGTTAAGTGTATTTGCTTAGTGCTCTATTCGCATTTTAAGAGTATTTGTGGGGTGCGCTATTCCTTAAGCATGATTTATGTACACATTTTCGTTCATGTTGGCATTAAACAAGTGCGCTGAAAGCATCTGAAAGTGTGCTTTAAAAAAGTATAGTAAACATTTTTATGTCTTCCACTCCACATTGGAGCTCAATAAAAATTGATATTGCCCCGCCCGTGTCTGTGTCGACAGAGCACAACAAGCAGCGAATACAGAGTGAATGTAGATATGTATGTATATATAGATGTTTATAGATATATATAGAGTATATGTGTACATGTTATAGGTAATGTGTGTTCAATTTTTATGCCTGGTACGTACACACACGTAACTGTTTCTTATTTCTTATTGCTTTTGGCCTTGTGGCTTTTCCTTGCTGCAGCTGCCAAATGTCTGCCAAAAATACACACATATATATATATATATATATAAATATGTATATATATGTGGAAGTCTATTAAGTTAATGTCGCGTAATTTAACAAACTGTCAAAATGGCTTGGGAAAAAGTAACAGCAAATGCACACGAGATGTACAGTTGGCGCTTTCTTTTGCCTCTTTCTTTTCGATTTTCCTTACATTGACGACAACGACGCCAAATTGTATGCCACACACTTTTCTTTCGATTGTTGCAAGCAGCCGAATTGTGCGCGCTGTTTTCTTTTTTTTTCTTTACGACAAACTGCATTAAACTTGGAGCACAGCTTAAAGTTGAGCCCACCCAACTTGGACGACACACATTTTCGACCAGGCCGCCAACATGCCACAAAATGTCAACCACAGCGCGAAAACTTGCAACCGGAAAATGCGACACGACTTTCTGCTGTTATTATATTCGCATTTAGCTCGACAAACTTTGGCGCGCCAGTTTCAACGTTGCGTGAATTATATAAACAGCAACAATTCTATACAAATAACACACACACACAGACACAAGTGTGTGTGCACCCACATGCATATGCTGATTGCTCTGACCTAACATTTTTAATTGGGCTTAATTTCACTTAATTATATACCTTATACAAATATATATATTACATAGATTTAAAATACTAAAAAAAATACTACTAAATACTATTTTTAAGGGTTAAAATCTTTTACAATATTTATAAATATTTTTCACTACATCATAGAAGAATCTATATGTCAGAGTATATAAATTCTTATATAAAATAAATAAAATAAATATATAAATAAATATAATAGTTGTTATAACCACTTTAAATATATATAAATAATATAAGTATAAATTCTATCAATAGTAACTTTGAGCTTTACATAACAAACTGAGAAAAATAGCTGCTTTTAAAATTATCAATAACATTTAGCTGTAGAAATATTCAATAAGATTTGACAGTTTAACATAACTTATCAGATTCTTTTACTATTATAAATGGGAAAGCTCTAAAGCTCAGCAAACTTTCTTTCGTTCTTCCGTGGCAGCTAATAAAACATAAGAAAATTGTGAAAAAGTGCCTTTTCTTTATATTTATATTCAAGAAATTCTGGTAGGATCTTTCAAAATGATTTGAAAGGCAATAGAGTTAAGCATACATACTCTAAGAAGTTTAAGGCAATCTTTAAACACTAACACTACACAACATTAAATCAAAAACTCATCACAACATTTTTATAACTGCTTACAACTTACAATTTCAATCAATCAGTTAACATTTAGAGTCACACATAACCTAAACTTTATCTGAGCCGCGCAAAGCCGGCTAATATTTGATTTATAATATTAGTGATTGCTAAGCACCATAATGTATAAATGTTAACCTACCTTCATCAGCAAATAAACCCAAATAAATGCAAAGCATTTAAAATATTTACTAAAAGTATAAAAACGATTTTGAAGAGCAAATCAAAAAAAAAAAATAGAAAAATGAGAAAATGCGAAAATACGAAAATACGTTGCCTTAGTTTTTTCGTTAAAAGTTTTTTTTTTGGTATTTTGTTTCGGCAACGCTCGATTGCCGTCGATGCGTTCAAAGTCGTCGAAGCGCTGCAGCTATACAAATTCCATAGCATACTTTTACGGGCGCTTCCGTTTTGTAAACAAGCGGCAAGAGAGAGAGAGGGAGGGGTAGTGGCAAGGCAAAACGAATGGCACGCAAAACTTGAAAAAATATAAAATTGATTTCATGGGCATAACAGACGCTCGCATATTAAGTTATATCTCTCTCTTTAGCATGAATATGCATACGACGGCTTGTTTGCAAATTGCAGTTGCAATTGCAGTTGCAGAATTATGCGTGCAACTGCCACGCGGTAAGTGCAACAAATTTTTGCACATTTGGCAACTTATTTGACCCAAATATAAATATATATATTTAAATATGTATATATATATAGATATATATATAAATCTGAATGTGCATTCTGCATTGTTAATTGCCAATGGAATGCGCGGTGGGAATTTATGCCGCATGCCCCAAACTCTAGTAAATTATTTATGCATTTTGCGTGTACTGCCAAATTCTATATATATATATATATACATATATATATTAGCTATATATATATATATATATATATATATATATATATATATATATATATTTATTTATTTACAAATTATCCTCCAATTGGCAGTTGCATTAATTCGCTTGCAAATTATGCTAATGGAATAAATGTAAATTTTGGTATTTTGATATTTTGATTATTATTCATGGTATTTAGTCACAAATATGACATATTATTTAATAATGTTTAGCTAATTTTGCTTATCCAACAGAAAGAGAGAGAGAGAGAGAGAGAGAGAGAGAGAGAGAAAGTGTGAGAGAAATAAATTTATTATTCATGTAAAATTCATACGTTTAAATTGTGTTCAAAATTAAAATAAATATTTTGAAGCATAACATATAAAGATCCTAATGAAAATATCAATATAAAAACAAACAATGACATTTGAAATAAATAAATAATTTAATTATATGAAATAGCAAACAGGAAAGTTCTAGTCAGGAGTGAACGACTATAAAATACCCTTCTTTTTCTACTACTTCGTCCTATCTGCGTTCTCAAGCCTACCTTACAAGCCTCATACAAAATATACAAAAATTATATATTATATACTTTATATATATTTTGTAGTTTCTCTCAGTGTACCAATCAAAAAAACTAAATAAAATTAAATAATTAAGTGCAAATCCTTTAGACTATAAGCATATGTCATAGATAAAATTTGCATAAAAATGAACTTTGATTTTTCAACTTTAATTTCCAATATTTTGCATCGATTTGCAGTTGGCATAGTGAATCGCTGAAGTGTAGCGGCTGCTGCTGCTGGTGTCCAGTTGCAAGTGGAAGCAACAGTGAAGTTTGATGCTTTGTTCGAGCACTACTTAGACGTCACGTGTTCTTTGTCCTGCTTTGGCAGCTGGTCATGCGTTAATTTTGAGCCAATTTCATGCGCTTCGACGAGCTCGCAACAGAAGAAAATGTGAAGAAAAAGGATTTGAAAGCAAAGCTCAAGAGACGGCGCCACGTTCAAATTCAAATGATTCATGGTTCAGTTTACACGCTAATGAAGTGTTTAAGTATGGTATTACGCATTACACATACGCCGAGTGTGCGGCTCACATTACGCATTCGCCCGGCTGTGCGTAAGCTAAAAACTCTCTAAGCAAACATTTGCATATCGCACAGCCGGGCCTGGGATTTTGTTTATCTTCCATGCGGAGGACCCCAAACACGGATAAGAAAGGAAAGGAAAGGAAACGCTGCAGTAAAAGAAAAATTGAAATAGGGCAGAAACAAGTTAACGCTGATTGCACAAAGCCGTGCGGATTTGTAGACCGCTGCACAGCGCTGAAAAAGTTAAGCAAAACACGAAATTAAGGAGTGCCTGCCTCCCTGTCTGTGTCTGTGTGTGTGTGTCTGTGTGTGCACAGGATACATTAACAAAATTAGCGCAGCAAGGCATTCAAGGCAATATCTAAGCACACACACACACACACAGAGAGCATGAAGAGCCGCTTCAATGCCGACGGCAAATCAACAACAAATCAAGTCGAAGAGCTGGAAGCAGCTAAATTCGAATTGGGGCTCCACTCAACACTCAACACTCTTTTGCCAAATTGCCGGAAGTTTTGTGCGATTAAGGCGCCATTATCGATGTGAATTATTTTAACATACACACACACACACACACACACACACACACACACACACACACAGGCACACCTTTTGAATGGCAATCAATTTGTTGCTGGCTTTAAAAAGTAATTGCCGCGCATTTGTCGCAGCGGCAAGTGTGAAAAGGGGAGACAGAAAGAGAGTGAAAGTGAGAGTGTGAGGTAGAGTTGAGAAAACTTTGCCTCAACTTGCAAATTCAAATTAAACTTCAGCTAGTTTTTGTGATTTGTTGCCCTGCGGTTCGCACTTACATTTATCATAAGGCAGTCAAAACTTTTCGTTTGACTTTTCAGCCGCTGCTAATGAAGTCAGAATCGGTTTGGCTCCGTGTTCCGTTGTCGCTGCTACTGCTGCGTTGGTCTATTGTAAATATTTCATTAGTTCAATTTACCTGCCAACCGCAAAATTTATTGACCATTACACAAATTGTCTCGCAATCAACTCAGCAACTGTTGCCCTTGCAGTTGCAGCTGTTCAATAATTATAAAGGGTCAACTGTTACAGTAGTTGGTCTCTCTCTCTCTCTCTCTATCTATCTCTTTCTCACTCTGTCTCTCTTCTCGACCAATTAGCATATGCTGTAAGGCAACAGACAATGTTTGCTTCGATGACTGCCTGTCTTAAGCATACAACAGCGGCAGTTGGTCAGCAACAGCTGGCTGGAGTATGTTAAGCCAAGTAGCTTTAGACATGCCTTAAGTGGTGCAGCATCTATTTTAAGGTGGGCATAGATTGTCATAGTTTAAGTAATGCAGGCTGTATATATTAAGCTAGCTATAACTAGGTAAGTAGTGAAACATATATTGAGTTAAGTATTTAGTATGGACAGCAAATCAGAGAGAGTTATCTGCCCATATGCCCTATGTACTATGTGTGTGCTGTGTGTATAAAAAATAAGATATTACATTTCATAGAGCATTTGCTGCATAATATCTTTCATGAATCCATTCTCTCTTTTTGCTAGAATCCATATACATATTCAACTCAAACATATCAAACAATTATCTCATTTACGCATTAGGTTTTCAGAATAAATAAGCTATGGAAACTTTAACAGCAAGGATATATAAATTTTTTGATCAATTTCAAGAGGAATTCTGAAGTAACTAAGCAGTCAAAACTCTCCAGTGCCTAGATATAGCTACTATTTTTTTTAAGCTTGTCTACAGTATATATATATATATATATATATATATATATATATATATATATATATATCCGTAGCTAAGAATTTTTCTGTTCCAGCTAACAATTTTTAAAATATTTGTAAATATTTATTAGATTACTTATCTATCTATACATGAATAAAATATTAACTAATTAGCATATTTATTTAATATATGAACAGCATTAAATAAAAATAAAACTAATGTATTCATTTAGATCCATGAATAGCTCAAGAAACCTTCTCTTAAATACTTCAATTTGGCTGGGACAAGCGCCGAGTGTTTAGCTTTGCTGAATCTGCAGGACTTGTGGGAGTTAGTCCTTCGGGGCCACTTTCTTAATTACACAAGAAAATGCAACTGAGACAACTGAAGCAACTGCAATCGCAATCGCATGACAATCAATTGCTTAATTTGGCTGAAAGGACGACTTGGTTCGGCTCGCCGGCAATTAGGTAATTGAGAGCTGCATAAATCAAGTCAAATGAATTGTATATATCTATACCTATATATATATTTCTATCTATATATATATATATATAAAGCAAGTCAAAATCAATATCAATATTGTGTTTGGCAAGTGGTCGGCGATAATGCAAATTTCATAATTGAAAACTAAGTGCGGAACAAAAAGTTTGCCATAAAGCACTTTCGGCTATAAACGGCGCCTTTGTAGAGGCCACTCCCTCTCTCGCCCCTTCTCCTCTCTCTCTTTTAGCTGAAATTATAATTTGGCCCATTGGCGTGAAAAAATGAAAATACGCTCAACTTTTGTGCTGAGCAAAAACTTTGCTACGCACACACAAACACACAGCACTCACACACACACACAAACAATTGACTTTGAAAGCATTCGAATTGGGGTTTAGAGGGGGCCTTGGCGGGTGGCTTGGTTCTTTCTAGTTGCAGGGCAGGCGGTTGGTGTTGCCCCTTAAAAACCTTTGGCGCAGCCATTCAATTAAACTGAGTGTAGTTTTCAATAAACTGCGCGCTGTTTGAAAAATGGCAAATAAATGCGAGCGTAACGAACACAACTCGAGCAAAAATAAGAAAATCGCAATGAAAATGTAGAGAGTGATTAGCTGAAAGATACCCTGTAATAAGTGAGTCAATAGAAATAAGGGATAGTCAAGTCTGATTAGAGATTACAAAGGCAGAAAATATCTGAAGTTAATTAGAGAGTTTCTATATAGATAAAGTAAGTTTCTATAGTAGATATAAGTGAAGCACTGAATGGGAGCTGGAATTTAGTTTGATTTACTTTTGTAGTCAACAATATTTTTAATTGCGAGAAACATCTGAATCCTCGTCGAGTATATTTTTTATAAAATTTAGTTATTTATTTTTTTATTTATTTAATTTGTTATTATTTTTTATTTTTATTTATTTTTTTTTAAACTTTTTTTTCTTTTTTTAGCTTTTTTTTATTTCGTTTTTATTTTTTATTAAGATTTTTATTAAGATTTTTATTTATTTAATTTTTTTTTTAAATTTTATTTTTTTATTTTTTTAAATTAAATTTTTTGTTTGCTTTATTTTCCTCCATTCTTAAATTCACATTAATTCATTTATTACGAGCTTGCCTTCTTTAAGCATACCCTTTAACCGTTTATTTAGAAAACAGCGTAAACTTAAGTAGCTAAGGCTTGATAAGCAAAGGGATAAGTATGGCAATAGAGAGAGAACTTAGAGAGAGGGAGAGAGGGTGGAAGGTGGAGGGCATCGCACAGTTGATGCTACTAAATGCAATTTGTGCTCAAGTTACAGTTAAGCGGATTGCAAAGCACTAAAGCACCGGGCACATATCGAATATTTATGTACACATACATAAATATATGTGTATTGGACAGTATATGTGTGTGTGTGTGTGTGTGTGTTTGCAGGGGCTTACAGCTGAACAACAAACTGCACAATGGACAACGCACTGCCAACTGCCGACTGTGGACAGTGGAAAATGAAAACAAGTTTCATTTTTGTAGCAACAAGCGGCCTAAGCGTAAGTATTTTCAAATATTATTTTGCTCGGAATACACTAAGAAAAATAAGTGCAAAATGTATATAAAATTACATTTGTAAGCTAACCTGGCCTGAAAACCAAGATATTAAAGGTAACTTGGAAAAAATACAGGAAATTAAAATTTTAGTCTACATGAAAAGTGCCTTAGTGGTGCTATTAATGTTTTCCGAATTGGCTTTTGGCATTTGTACCCATTAGAAATGAGCATACAGGGCATTCTGATTTTTGAAAATGTAGAAGGAGGCGTGGATGACCTCTTATATTATATTATTTATATATTTTAATATCTATATTTATTCTTGATCAGAATCAACAGCCAATTCGATCAAGTCTTTTGAGCTTGTATGCATTGCTGCATGTTCTTCAAGCAAAAACGCTGTTGCCTTATGCAAAGCTCTAAAATATATATTTAAACTTTATCAGTTTCTTTTACTAGTTAATAACTCAAATATATTTCTTGCCCCCTATTTCGCTGAGTGTAATTTGCCGCTTATGGCTAAGCTCTTTTATTTATATTCATACCTTTATTTAATGGCCAACCGATCCGTTGTCTGGCTTTAACTTACTTTTGGCTCTGCTTAATGCAGCTGTATCTACCCTCTCTCTTTGCCCCCATTTCTCTCTCTCTCTCTCACTGTCTCTATAGCTGCTGAATCTGTAAATATATTTCGATTTGTTGCTGTAGCTGTTTGCTCGACATTGCTTTGTTTTTATCTGCACTTTTTGCTGCTCTCGCTTTTGCCATTTATCCAATTTTTGTCTTTTGTATCTGCCTTACATGTGTTTTATACGTTTATCTGGTTGGCAACGGCGGGGCAAGCTTGAGGCGGCATGTGCGTGGCACGCTGTCGTTTCTAGCTGCCCCACGTCCACAAAAAAGAAAACTTCGATGTGGCCAAACTCGATGTCAGCCAATGTAGAGCTGAGCGATAAGCAGCAACAGCAACAGGGAGGAAAAACACGAAACTTTGGCAGCAAAACTTTGTTAAAAACTGCAACTAATTGTTTTGGCCAAGTTAGCTGCGGCACGTGACTAAAATAAAGCTGCTGGCCAAATCAATTATGCGCGCGCAATGAGCCGGCAAACGAAACTTCTTACAGTCACGCACAAAAGTATGCAACAGTGGCTGCAACAGCGGCAACTGCAGCAATCGTTCGTCACACATCATCAATAAAAGATTTGTAGCTAAAACGCAAACCCAAAAATTGTGGCCAATTGCTGAACAGAGTGGGCCAAGGAGGGGAGCGTGGTAGGGTACTGTGTATGCAGCATAAATCAATCACTTCCGCTGGCTCGAGCAATTGGCCACGCCTCATGTCGCTCACTCGCTCTCTGGGTGCAGCCTGTTGCCTGCTGGATCGGTGACTGTTCAATTTTATTTATGGCTAGCCAAAACAACACACACACACACACACACACACAGTCAGTTAGCCAATTGTTTTTGGTTTTCAATTATTTTGTTGACGATTTGTGGGGCCCTGCGCTCCGTGCGCTCTAATAACTGTGATTTATGAATGGCTACCGAAACGGAAGCGGATGTTCCGACAAGGCCTGCCACAGTTGCAACAGCAACAGCAAAACTGACGCCCGCTTGTAATGAGGCAGTTGCAATATTTTTAATGAAAACTAATGGAAATTTTATGGACCCAAACAACAGCAGCAGCAGCAGCAACAGCAACAGCAACAGCAACAAAGTATTAGGGCGTGAATGGCTTTCAACTTTTGGGCTGCTCACTTTTATTTTACTTGTTTGTTGATAGACTTAAGAGCTGATTGATGGCCGGCTGCTGCATAGACATTGATTTATGGCCCTAGAAGCAGTGGACGGCACGTTGCGCATACGACGTGTGGCGCTTACAAATTAGAGAATTCCAACAATTTTTATAACATTTTTAATGTGTTTGAAATTATAAAATAAATAATTTATGTATTCATTTAAAAATAAGTGAACTAAATTGTTAGAAGATATAAATTTAAAAAAAAAATTTTAAATAATTAAAAAATTAGTGAATAGTTTTTAAATTAATTATTTAACTTATTTTTGTATACTTTTGAACCATTTTTATTGTATGTAAACTTTTTAAAATAAAAAAAATATAAAATAAATTATTTATTTAAAAATTAGTGAATAAAAATTATGAAAATATTTGTAATGCATTTTTGTATATATTTAATTTTAAAATTAATATAAATAATTATTTAACTTTTTTTATATTTTAGAAATATATAAAAATGTATATATATTTAATAAAATAAAATATTTTAAATAAATAAAAAACTTTAAAATAAATGTAAGTATTTAAGAGTTTATTAAAGTTTTAAAATATTAAATTTGAATTTGTTTCTCTGAGACTGCAAATAAATTTCTATAAAAAACACTTCATATACCATTTTTTTATTTACTATGGAAAATTGCTTTTATTTTGCTTTTAATGACTTGCATATTTATTACAAAATATTTTTTATACAGTTTAAAAAGTAGTCAAAGAACTTTTTATAAATAGTATTGCTGCTCTTTGATAAATTATGTATATATTTATATTATTATTTATATTAATGTTTAAATATTTTTTTAGATTCTTTAAATGTAAAAAAAAATCGATTTTCCTTTTTCTATAAAAGCAAACTCAACGCTCAACCCATTTGTTAGTTCTTTGTGTTACTTTTGCCATTGATTTAAAGCGTATTTAAGACTTGTTCCCCCTGGAGCTGATATCTTTTTATTTAACATCCGCACAAACCACCCAACCACTCATGCAGCCACACACATGGAACTGCTGCACGGCGTCGCTCACTCCGCCGAAGTGCCACGTTTTACTACATTATGCACTTTCAACACTCGGCAGCTCATTCATTTTATTTATTCTGCACTTCAAAGCCGTGTGTTCTCTGCTCTCTATGCTCACCTGTCCAAACAGCGGACCGAACAGCTCAGCTCACCTGAGGTGAGGTGAGCCGAGACGAGCTACAGAAAATTTGCATAAAACACAAGCGTGCAAAAACTTGGCACTATTTCATTTCAGTTGTTGTCACTCACTGCCAACAATGGGGGTAGCTGAGCTATGACTCGCTGTTTGCTAAGCAAACATATAAGATATCAAATTATAAATGAAAATCAGAAAAGAAAATATTTACTTGTTATGAAGATTACATCTAAGGTAAAGGGAAATATTTACTTTTTTAAAAGATAAGATACAAGAAAAGTGATTTAAGACAGAGAACATTTAGTTGCTTAGAAGTTGAAGGCTGATCTGTCTTTGATTTTTATTTTCAGCATCACAAAAAATGACTGAGGATTACTTTAGTGGCAGAAAAACAGATTTTTTAAATGAATTAAATACTATTAAAAATAAATTTTAAACAAATATTTTATATATATATATTTTATTTTATATATATATATTTTATTAATAATTATTATTCCATTAGAAATGTTTTTTAAACAGAACATATTAAAATAAAAAAGAACTCGTATTGTTTGAAATTTTGTATTTCATATTTATATTTTGAATTTTAAAAATATTGAAATTTGAATTTAAAACAAAATAAATTAAATTCATTTATGTCATTTCAATCGGTCTGTAAAGAGTATTTCGCTGCAGCCTACGCCATCAGCTCGTATCATTAATGTGTGTGGCTGTCGCAGGTTTTATGCATCTGCCTGTGTGTGTTTATTTATTTTGACATCAGTTCTTCATTACGTTTATTACGAATGCACATCAGCCAAAAAGCAGCTCAAATTGTGGCTTCAAATTGTATTTAACAGCTTCAAGCTGCAGCAGACGTTGCGCTGCATTTAAACGGAAATTTAATTTGATTTGCCAGCCAGTTCCAGCTCACACTCACTCTCTCACTCTCTGTCCCTCTCCCTCTCTGTTGGCACCGCAAAGTCGCTTTTCGGTCAGCACGTTGCAACATTTCTAGTTCATTTCCGGCTAAAAATGAGCTGCTGTCCGGTTGGGAGGCTTTTATGTGGGCCTAGTCAGCAGTGCCGCCTCGACGTGGCTCACATATCGTGTCTTGGCCAACTCTGGCACTGTGAGCTGCATAATTTTCCAATTACCATCAATAAATGGCGGGGGCTTGGGGGCTAGATAAAAATTAATTGAGAAATTATTACGCGGCACTCAGTTTGTGTTGGGCAAGCGAATTTCAGTTGCCAGTTCGACCAGTTTGCACTTTAATTACCGTTTAGCATTTGCATTTTGGCCAACTTCCTATTTTTTTTTCATCCTTGTTTTTTGTGCTGCACAGCGTTGCCAGACATTGCATAAATTCCTCGGCAATGGCCAATAAAATGCCTCATGGAATGGCAATCATTTCCTCTCTCTCTCTCTCTCCCTGCTTCTTTCGACTTGGCCATAAGCCAGTGGCCCTCAGCTCAGCTATCTCGCAATTTGTTGAAAACGGTTTGTGCGAGGGACGAGTGGGGCCATCTCTGAATGTGAACAGCATGCGAAGCAGTTGCTCCAGTTTATCTCAAATCAGTGACACTTCTCGTCGCATCACATTTGCAATGCGAATTGTCAGTTGAAACAATCTGCGCGAATTGAGAAATATAGATTTCTATCTAGAAGCGAGAATTGATGCGATGTAATTGAAAGGAAAACGGATAGCGGGCAGCAGCCAGATTGATGCAGGGGAATCGAAAGATTTATGTTTATAAATAGTTAAATACTAAATTCTTTTACTTAAGCCAAATGTTTCTTTAAAAATGGTTTTGATATGTAGTGAATTTGGAATAGTGTTGCAGGTGTTCAGACTTTGTTTTAAATGAAAAACAGACAACAGAGAACTAACTCGAATGCAGCTGTGCATTGGGAAATATACAGAAATAATATATAGTATGTACACAGGCAATATATATCAATATAGAACTCTAGCTAACTAGCTTGAAAGTTAATAAACAAAAGTCGAGAGTGTGTGTGCTTGCGTTGGTGTGTGTGAGTGAGCAACTTGTAAAAGCAAAACCATGTAACTGAGTTAGAGTGCCTATGCTATATAGTAGAAGGTATATAGATATAGAGGTATGAAGGTATATATACAGTGTATATATTGTGGGTATACATAAGGTATGTAAGCATATAGGTATATATACAAGGTATATATACTTGTAAGGTATGCAGGTAGGTATATAGGCATACGATTTCGCAGCATAGCATGCAACGCTTCGTTATCAATATGAATAAATAATTTTTAAATATTAGTTTATCGACATAATTGGTTCAACAGAATATTTTTTTTTTATTGAGCAACGTTAGTCAATGCTCATATATTTTGTACATAAATAAAATTGTTCTTCACATTTCACATAATATTGTTTAATATGTACTCGAACTATATTCATTCACTATAAATTGAATTTCCTTTGAATAGAAATCAATTTGGCATGCATATCTATAATTCTTCCTCCAGCCTACCTGAGCTCAATTGCTTTACCTCTCTAATACCTTTTAGTTAGTATGCCTCATCAGCTCGTTCAATTTATGTATTAAATCAGATCGTTAGGGACTGCCTCTGTATCTGTCTGTGTATGTCGTCGATTAAAACAGCTTTTAGTCAGTGGATGGCAAATGCTGTAACCATTTAGCATTTGGCTCGCACAGCTGTCGCTTCAATGAGCTACGTGACATGCAAGCAGGCAGCATTTCCACATTGTTTTCAACTTCCCACACAGACACACACAGAGAGAGAGAACGACCTGCATAGCATCAAATCACAATCGTCAACAGTAGCTACAATCCCATGCCACGCAACGCCTGCCCTCCTGCCTCTGCTCGCTTGTGCATCGCTTAGTTTTTTGTTATGCATAGACAAAAGTGCAATATGCATTCGGTTGCCTATGCCAGGCGCATGAAATGAATACACAATGAGAGCCGAAACATACAGGCACGCACACACCTGCAACACCTGTTGCCGTTTTTGTATTTGAAGCTTGCCACAAAATGCCGCCCCCTAATTGGCCCTGTCACACGGCAATTAAACAACTTGCTTCGCTCCCTGAAAAGTAGGCAACAAAATATTTTTCTGCAAAAGTCAATAAAAAACACAGCTTAAAACTTCAACAAAAGATGTGAATGCATCAGCTCACTCATCGTCCCTCTCTCTCTCTCTCTCTTTCCCTGTCTTTCTCATTATTTTTAGTTTTCTGTGTTTTTCTCACTCAACTTTTCATCGAAGTTTGACTTGTAGTTAAAGTTTAGCTCTGTTCCCTGGCTGGGTTTACCCTTGTTCACGGCATTATAAATACAGCATGAAGTTCGCAACGCTTTGCTTAGTTTGCCAGTGCCACTAATCGTAGGATTTGATGTGCTTACAGTTCAGTTCAGCAACTTTAGAATGCTTAACTATACTTTGCATTACTTTGTTTTGAAACAAATTACATAAGCTAAGCTTTGAACTTATGCACAACTTAGTTTTAGCTAATTCAATATTTTCAAAGGAAAATTTTCAATTAAAAAAAATATATTTATCTTTAATATTTAGTAGAGAAATATAATATGTATTGACAAAAACTTAATTATATAGTTATATAGTTATACAGACATTTTTAATTTATAAATAATATATATACATTTATATATATATATATATATATATATATATATATATATCATATATATAATAATATAAATTTTACAGTCTCCAAATTTTCTAACATTCCTGTAGAGCATATCAATTGCGTTGCCTCCGAGCTAGTTTACTTTTACCACTTCTACTGTTGTCCACTGGGTTTTTTGTCATATCGTTGGAGCAGTAGCAGCAACAGCAACAGCAACAACAACAGCTACAACAACAGCAACATCAACGAGCTGCATAACAATCGCATTTGCCAACTTCATTTATTGTTGTGTTAAGCTGCTAACTTTTGTTTATTGCAGGCCGTCAGCAGCAGCAGCTACAACAGCAGCAACATTAAGAGAAAAACTCGTTATACCTATACACTGCCACTCCCCTCTCTCTCTCTCTCTCTCCCCTGCTTCTTCGCCATTCACCTGCTCAGTCTGCATATAATTTGTCATATTTTTAATGACTTTCCAAGTGCGCATCGTGTGCACGGTAATTGCAAAGCAAAGCGCCAGCAAAACGAAATGCAAGTTAAATAGAAACAACAACATCCAACAACAGCAACAACTATAACAATGTCACCTTTTTGTTGTTGCTAATCTGTTGTCCATATGAATATCTCTTTCAGTTGCACGCGGCGAATGCGTAATTTGCTGTTTGCAGCACAACACGAACTCGAATTACAACTGTTGCTGTTATTGTTGTTGCTGTTGTTGGTGTTGCTGTTGTTGTTATTATTGTTATTGTTTCTTATGTGCTTTGTAATTTATTTGTGGCCAGCCGCATTGCCTGCCCATTTATTATGCAAATGGCCAACAATTTTTGGGCCACAAACAAACTTAAACAAAACCTGGCGCACAAATCATTTTCATTATTTAGTTACGCTGAGCACTAGGAGCAGAGCGCAGAGCGCAGAGCGCAGAAGGCGCATTCTGCTTGGGCCAGCAATTTTTGGTCAATCAACCGCAACATGGCAATGGCAGTAATAGAAAAATTACCGTTATTTGTGTACTGCTATACTGTTATATATATTGCTATCATAATGCCATTAAATGTTACTTCGATTATTTAAAATGAAAATGTTTTGCCATTGATATTGACTTTCATTTGAGGTTGACTCAATTTGGAATTTATTCACAATTTATTTAGATTTATTATTTATTTTGCTTTTCCTTGCCTTTTTAATTGTGGCAAATATTTAAATGAACCATTGTTTATCTGATATGCAAAGTTTATTTATAGTTCTTGATTTAAAGATGAACTATTTAATACGTATTTGAGGTCAATTGAATATGGCATAGCTGAGCTAATAGAAAATTTGAAAAAAATGTTGAGTAACAGAAAAATGTTTATTAAGATAAGTTTTCATTAAAAATATTATAAGACTTTCTATATAAGTAGCGAACATCAACAAATCTTCAGCTATAACTATAGTCTAAAAATCCACATTTTACTTTTTAAATCGATTAACTTGCCAGAAATTATAAAAATAATTCTAAATTTTATTCCATTTTTGTCTTCAATAATATTTTGTTTACATAAAAACCTAAAAGTTCCCGACTAACTTCAATGAAACAGATTTTTAGCACCCAAACAATTAAGATAGCAAGCTCAGCCACAGTCACAGCTCATATAGAGCATTCATTTGGCTTTCTGTCATGGTATCTGGCGAGTTAGCCAAGCGCAGCCAAACAATTTCTGCGGCAAACACTTTACATTTGAAATCTGATTTTTTTTGGCGCAAACAAACTCAGCGGACACACAGACACACGAACACAAGTGTCACCGAATGGAGCCGCAACTGGTGGACGAAGATGCTGACATAGACGGGCAGCTATGCGGTCGCATAGCGCTTCCAACTGGCGCCGCAAAGTATGCCACATTCTTTTTCGCGCGCGACCTGGCTGCCATTTTACTCAGCTCTGACGCGCATTTCTCGGGCATTGGCATCTATGAGTGGGTGTGGGTATGTGAGTGTATTGGTATATATGGCTACGCCTGTCAGACTAGCTTTTATCTTTCTCTCTATATTTGTCAGTCTACGTTTTATTTCACTGTGGCTGCATTCTCAATCGGTTTCTATTCCCAATTTGACTTTAGTTTACTTTGTACTTTTATATATGTTATTTATAAATTATATTATATATATTTAAATACATATATGTTTACTTTAAAAAAAATATTAAACTTTTTTATTTATTTTGATTAATGGTTTTTTAATATTTTTTTTTTTGTTTTATCTAATTTTATTTTTTTTTAAATATTTATTTTATTTTTATTTCAATTTTAACACATTTCATTTTTAGTTTTAATTTTCTTATTATTTATTACACTTTTTTATTATTTTATCAGAACTGAATAGTCTTTATTATAAAAAATTATATAATTTTCCATGAAACTCTTGATATTTCATATATTCTGCATATCCCGTAGACACTTTCAATACTTGTTTTATTTAGCAAAAATATGCATGTCTGTATCGAACACTGCTTCTCAAGTCTAAATAAACATTCGCTTTAGCTTTAGCCCAATATCAAACCCCTGCCAAAGCTTTAGAAATTGTTATTCGGTACTTTTTCAATCATGTTTCGCATACAAATCTTGTCTTTCAACTAGCTGTTCCCTAAGCTCAAACAAAATTCTATAGCCATATTCAATTAAAACTCTGCAGAGCAACTCATTATAAAGTTCAAGCAGGCATAAAGCTCTACCGATAACACACACACACACACATGTATCTGTATATGTATATATTCATGTATATTGCGCATATGTAATAATCTTTGGAATTGCGCTCAATTGGTTCTTGGAGTTGAGCCTGGGGCACATTTAGCATGTGCGGCCAAGTCCTGTCGTGGGGGCAATTGCTACTTGAAGCACCTTTAGCACTCACATCACTTTATTGATAATATTGTCGCTTGGCAATTTCAAAAGCACTCATATGTGTATGTGTGTGTGTGGGTGTGTGTGTGTCTGGCAGTTTTCAATGCATGTAGAACAACCCTTGCATGTCTTTCGAACTTTGTAAAGTTGTATTTTTTTTTTATTATTTTTCTATATTTTGTAATGGGGCAAAATCCCAACAATTTTGTCGTCGAACTTATCGAAAGAGTTTTTCCAACATGACGGCAAACTTGCGTGTCGACACACACCCACACCCACACACACACACCCACTCAGACTTAACTGTAGTTTTGATAACTATATTAGTTTATATAGGCAGCTTAAGTTTCTCTTCCAATTTCGTTTTGCCTCGCAATAATTGCTAAACGTTTTTATTGCTGATAACGTGCCACGCCTCCTTCTTTTAATACAATTTATGCTAATGGTTTTTTATTCGTTCTCTCTTTTTTATCATCTCTTCTTTATGGCGCCTGTAAATAAGCATGATAATAATTTTATAGTGTTAAATGGCGCACAATATCAAGAAGGGCAGCAACAAAAAATGAGTGAAGTGAAGTGAAGAGAAGAGAAGAGAAACCAAAACCCAAGCGAAAAACCCTTTCAAAGCCGTTACACTACATTAACTTTGCCGGGCGACACATTTCGTACGTCGAGCATATTTTCTTATCTAAACCGAACATACACACTCACACTCACACACACATTTACACACACTCTATCACACTCTTGGGTTCTGGCTGACTTCCTGTAACATATTTCATTAGACAGAACGCATAAATCATCACAAAAAATGCTAATTAACCAGCGGAACCTCCCTTCAGGGATAGTCACATGTACACACACACACACACACACACACACACACACACACACACACACACACACACACAGATGCTCTTGAATTGAAATTCGTTTAACATTTGGCTTTAAAATATTTACGCAATTTTATTTTGACTGCAATTGCTACCGAAGGCCGCACAAATTAATCGTCAAAAATCGTTTTATGTACAATTAATGAAAATGCTATCAACTGTTAAACGCTGCCCAGAGAGCTCTTGGTGTAGCTCAAAACCGACAGACAGATACGGATACGGCACAGTGTGACTAGTTGCCAATTTATAACATGGAAAATGCACAAATCAAAATTTGAGTATTTTATGTAGTTTATAGCATTTTATATGGATATATGGAAAATTGTATGTATATCTGAAATTGTCAACGAATATAAATAATACTTTAATACTTTACTTTTCACTATTAAATATAATTATTTAAAAACATGAAAGGCAACAAGAAAACTTAGCGATGACTGAAAAATGTTCAACAATTTATTAACAGATTTCTAACATATTTCATTATAAAGCACATCGAAATTTTGTGTTTGAATCTTTAAAGCTTAAATTAAACAACAACAAAAATATTTAAAAAATGTAAAATTATATATAATAAGCAACAATAAACTTATTTAGCTCTTCGTCAGCTAAATAGACATTTTACCCCACACATAAGCTAAGCTCATGGTAGACTCTAAGACAGAAGTGTATGATTTAGTAACTTTTTACTTGTATATATATGTATATTAAATTTCTCCCAAGAAGCTTGAATATATTCTAATAGTTATTGCATATTAAATGTTAAATAAAAAAAGTTTGTAGTAGATTGAACACACAAAACCTCGCTTACAAAAAAGTTTTTTTTTAAAGATATGAACATATTAATTAGATGTAATATAATGTATTATAATAAATTTAAACAGCACAGCATTTTATTAACAAATTATTACCTCTGTTAAGTTTTCTGATTTAACATTGGTGAAATACGTTCTCATTTATTATATTGTTTAAATAAAATCATTTTTTTGGAAATTTGATTTGATAAAAACAATTTTTTTAATTTTTTTGTAATTTTTTTTTAATACTGATTTTATATCTAAAAATTATTAATATTTCAATTAAAATTTAAATAATAAATAAAAATATATCAAAATAAAATTTTTGCCAAAAATTCCTCATCAAATTATAAAGAAAATATTAAAATTGTATTTAAGCAAATTGTTTTTAAGCACACAGTGCGCGGCACTTAAAAAGGGGCAGACGTTGGCAATCGATGTTGGCCTCCACATTCGCTGAGGACCGGCCATAACGTTGGCTTATTTAATGGGCGGCCACGTTAGCAGCGATTGCTGTTTGGGTAGCCTCATTAAGAAACCATCAGGGCACCGAAAAATGGTAGCTGGGCATCTTTTGCAGGCGCACAGCTCGCATGTGCAGGCAGCTCGTGTCGTGTGTCCACTCTGTGGGCCGCCATATGTCCGTGAGTCTATAAATGAAATCGGAGCATGCAAAAACTGCGAAATGGCATTGGAATTGGAAATGGAAATGGAAATGGTCATGCGCTTGTGTTTTATGCAAATTCAATTGTTTCCTGTTGCATTGCAAATGCATTTCACTCCCGGCCAAAGCCAAAGAAAACAGAACTCAATGCCAGCAGCCAGCAGCCAGCAGCCAGCAGCTGACAGCCATCAGCCAAATGCCAAATTCATGCCGCCTGTCGAATGGATATGGATAACCGAATATTTGTATGCCAAGTGCTTGAGGCAACAATGCTCAACAACAAGCTGCCCTCGAGTGTCCTAAATGCCATATCTTAAGACACAAGTCACAAACAGAAGCAAACATCAAGCACCTTTTACCAGCTTTAAGCTGCCATCCATTTCAATCAAATTAATTCAAATGCAACACGAAATAGTCCCTAAATCAGAAATTAAAGCTGAGGTCTGATGAAACGTGCTGAAAAAGTTTAGTATTTTATCTTTAAATTGATCTAATCTGCTTAAGCTCCAATCGGTCTTGACTCCGCAGAAAAGTCAACTTATCAATGCACAAGCCATTAGAAACTAAAATCGAAATTCAACAAATCATAAATTAACCCGTTGCTTACATAAGATTATATAGAAACACGCGAAAAATTTTAATTTTCTATATAAGTTTAGTTAAAGTAGATGAAAGCTCCTGAAGCAGCTCAACGACAAATCATAACAAGATGAAGCAAATCAAGCTTAAATCTCAAATTTATTTATCTACGATGTTTTTTTTTTAGCGTTGATCTAAATTAATAATATCAATTTACTTTTCAAGCACATAAAAACACATAAAAGATTGAATATGGTATACAAAAGTTTCATAGCTTTGCAGCTTTCAAATCGATCTTGACCTCAATTTTCCTATGTGGTTACAACAGCTTAGCAGATGTTACGCTCTCTCTCTTTCTCTATTTCTCTTTTTCACTTTCTATCTCTCTCTCTCTATTTGACACTCGCTCACTCCCTGTCTCTCTCTCTTTTTCTCTCGCTTTCTATACCATCTTTCCTATTTTGTCCTCTTTCTCTCTCCCTACCTTTTTTTCTCACGCTCTCTCTCTCTCTCTCTCTCGCTCTTTCTCTCTCTCTCTCTCTCTCGCTCTCTTTCTCTCTATCAGAATCTCTCACTTCCTGTTTCTCTGCCTGTCTTGTTCCCTATATTTCATCCTCCTTCTCCCTTCTCTCCTCTCTCATTTCATCTTTCTCTCTGTCTCTCTCTCTTCCTATATTCTCGACTTTACACCTTCTCATTCTCTACCATCAATATCTTTTTCTCTGCCTTTTCGTATATTTTTTGCTGAGCTTTGCTTTCTCTTATTTCTCTATATCCGAGTGGTTTGACCACTTCTGCCTCTTGTTTTAGTTTACTCTTCAAAGTTTGCAAATTATTTCAATTTTGAATTTGAACTTACCAACCTCTCTCTCTCTCTCTCTCTCTCTCTCCTGGCCCGTTTCTGATCCAGCCCGCACTTAAGTACAACTTTCACTTAATGTCATTGTAGCTTAGAGGCTGACAGCTTTGCTCGACAAACTGTCGCTGGCTGAAAGCTGTACTAATTGTTCAGTCGTTACACTCTGCAACTCACGCAACCGCAAAATCTGTGACAAACAACAACGACAACAGCAACACAAGCCGAGCCACACGGCAAACAAAAAGTCAAGCAAACAAATTAAGCGTCAATGACATGCAAGTTTAGCAGCGCCTCCATCCCACACCCCAGTGAACCGCAAACAACACGGCTCACTCTACCTCTCACTCTCTCTCTCTCTCTCTCTCTCTCTCTGTCTCTCTCTGTCGTGTGTTTGTCAATTTGCATAGAAATGTGCACACAATATAATAATACCTGCCAATAAAAATAATTGACAACTGACAGTAAAAATAAACAAACGCACACACACACACACAGCCACACACTAACACTCTCACACATACACACACTACTATTTCTGTGGCGCTTAGGTAAACAAATATTAAATAAAATATGTGCTTGCCACAACGACTCGCATAATACCTGAAGTAAACTTTAAGCTCCTGCACAGCAGCTGTCAAATGATTAGGGAATTCAAGGTAGAAGCAAATGCGCCTCGCACACGGCGTATGCTTAATAAAGTTTACACCTCACCTTGATTTAACGTACGTGTACGCTTTCAGGTGTGTGCCTACCTCTCCCCCTCTCTCTCTCCCTCTCTCTCTGTGTTGTGCCTGGGTGTGTGTTGCCGGCACGTGATTTTCATTTTAAATAAAACTAAAAATGCTTCATTTACACCGAATAAAGAATACCCTGTGGTAGCTGAGAGATGGAAATATGTGTTCAGAAAACTTTAAGAGATGAAAAATTATAAATATGAAGCATTTATACTTTAGATATTTTACATACTTTTTATAGCTCTCAAATAATAATTAGTTGTACTAAAATTTAGGTAAATTTTCAGTCTTTAACAATATTTTTAAAGTATTAAAATTTACATAATCTCTCACCAGAACTAAATGTAGCTAACAATTAAGTAAGCTGACAAATCTATAAATTGTAAAAAAAATGTATGCTTCAATTAAGCAATAAGTGTGTTCAAGAAATAGCGCGAGTCTTATATTTGTTAAAATTCATAAAAAAATTATTTTTTGTTCAATGATCTTGTTCAGCTGCTCCTTCGATGCCATTCTTATCCCTCAATCGTAGCTTAGCGCCTGCCTTTCATTGTCATCTTCAGTTTCGAAGAAAAGAAAAATGCACAGTGAATCAAGTCTGCGGCTTATAGTAGCTTCGCCATCATTAGACCTTAGTTTTTGCTCAACAATTTGATACAGTTTCTTGCTTAATTTTTTTTTGAATAGGCAACAATCGAAGTCAAGTCAAAAGACGTTCAAGCAAAACAGCTGTCAAAAATCAACTAAACATTCGTCGATCTTATCGGACTAAGTGGGGTGTCGCAGTACCAACGTAATGCAATGGAAAAAATTAAAAATCGAGCATACATATCAATATGCGCAATACTTTTTAATCAAACCTCGCAGATCAATAACTTTTGAAGCGAAATGTGACAGCGCCGTCTTGACGTACACAAAGCTTTCTGACATGTCACGCAGCCATGTTGTAAAGGGCTAAATTGAGCTGTTCAAGCGGCTTGCAGCAGGAAAAAATTGATTCAAATTAAACTGTCAAACTGTCAATTTGTCAATACAAAACGCTCGCATGTCACAGAAACAAGAAAGAGGCGTTGTCAAGCTTAAATACTATATTAAATGATTCAATGTGAAAAAGAGAGTTCTATTGTACCTATCTATTATATATATATTAATATTACACTCTGCAATGAATCTTGATATCTATATTAGTCAGGGTGTACCCTAGTCAGGCAGTTTATCTGTAGCTGTATCGATTCTATATATTAAATGTCTATTAACATTTAATTCTACTCTAGATATCTATAAATATCTGAAATGATTGGAGTGCCAGCACTGCGCAGGGCTCAAGGTATTTGCTAGTTAGGCACTCCCACTGTCACTCGCTTATATATAGTTATTTGTATATAGTTATTTCTGTAGCTTGGCTTGTTGCTTCATACATTGAAATGCTATTCAACATATACATTTTAAATTAGAGGCATACCCTCTACATCAAGCGGGCCCTATCAACGTCCCTATACAACGTCCCCATTTACAGCACTTAAAATCAACTATTTTTAATTTCAATCGCAGCTGTTGCACCTTTTTCTGACAGCCGCTACGCCCACGCTTTCCATTAGACATGAGGTTAGCCGCATGCCTCATAAACGTTAAGCCAAACTATCTATCTCCCTCTATCTGTCACTTTCTCTCTCTCTCTCTCTAGTTCCACTTACATATCTGCATCTATATTGGGATCTACAACGACTTGCAGCTAACAAGGAATAATGCGGCATTGCTTGCGCACTTCATTTGCTGTGCACAAGCCACAACACACACACACACACACACACACACACACACACACACACACATGCATACACCCACACACATACTGCCACGCCCACTCATATGGCAGTCAGCTCGAACGTTGCCAGCACGCTCGTTTGCTGCGGCATTAAAATTAACAAATAGAGCTTAAAAACTTGCTGCGTCTACGCTCCAGCCACGCCCGCCCCTTGCGCCTGGGCACGCCTCTTGCTCGCTGTGCGTCAAGCTGTGGCTGTGGCTGTAGCTGTGGCTGTATTGGTTTAATTAGTTTACGCGCTTTATAATTAAAATTATGTATTGTAAATCTGTTTAAGCTGCTCGCATTGCCGCAAAATTGTTTGCTTAATTTTATTAAAGGAAAACTTTTTTATTTTCCCTCATTTTCGTTGCTATTTTCAGCATTTTGTTTTGCATTTTCATTTCATATTCAATTATGGACGAGAACTAACCGCATTTTGTGCCACTTGGGTAATTAATTAGCTGCCAGTCTGTCAGTCCATCCGTCCGTCCGTCTGTCTGCCCGACCAAAAAGTGTCACAGTGTCAGCTTTCTAATTGACATGCCATTATTGTAATTAAAATAACTCATACGCAGCGTGCGCCACAGCATTCCACCATTTCTCCATTCCTCCATTGCTTCAGTTCAATTTCCATTGCTAGCCGGAATTTGTCTGCATATGAGTATTTCTCTATGGCCATAAATCAAGCTGTGTGCCGCGTGTGGCCCTGTCACATGTAGCATCGTATTTATTTATAAACTCGCTAGAAAAAAAAACAAAGAAGGAAACAAGTGAGAGTCGAGAGTGTCCGGCTAGTAGACACCCTGAAAACTGCAAAATATCATAGATCTATAATTTCTTTACAAGAAATTGCTCAGCAGGTTTCTCCAGCTCTTAGCATATTCAGGCTATGCTTACAGAATGAAATCAATTTATCGATTTTTATTCGATGAGTTATCGATAATATGATATGACAGCCTCGGATATATATACTCGTATGTAATATATAAAGCTTTTCTAATATATTTATATTAATTTTTTGAAGATTCATTAGTTTATTCAATTCTCCTTACATTTCAAGCATTCACATGCAAACCATTCCAATTCAATCTCATCCCATCTCAAAGCTCTAGTTCACCTACCTACCTATATGCCACCCGTAACATACTCAATCACAATTCTCAGCATACCCCATTCCCCCATCACTCATCTACAGGGTATGCGATGAAATGACAATGTTGTTGTCTGTTGCTGGCGCTGTCATTTGTTCGAGTCTCGTTTTGATTTTTGCGGCAAAATAATTGTCGTTTAGGTAATAAAATTTGATTTATGGCTTTCGCCGCATCACACACACTTTCACTTTCACTTTCACATTTGGCAATTCCCTTTAATTTTAATGACGCCCAGACACGCCCACCCCCTATTGGGTCCCAAGAGCAGCACAATATATAAATCACACTTTTATGGCTAACGAAATGTATAAAACGTTTCGCCCACATTCAAATGTAAACTGTCCACAAAAGCTCCCACAACAACAATAACAATTAAGACAGAAACAGCAACAACAACTCGTTTAATAAAGTGCGAGTTTCATTTCTTTTGTTAGCCACCTGTCTGCAGTGTATTTTAATTATGGCCAGCGAGGCGTCTAATTGCCGTTCAAAAAAAATGAACTGAACTGAGCCAGCCCTCGGCAATTTCAAGTGATTAATGCATACACAGCCCCACTGCGTATACGTAATGTCGTGCGCTTATTACGTATACGTAATATTTGATTTACATTTGATTGACCGAACGACCTTTGCCATGCATGCATTGATTTTTAATTAAAATTGAGTTAGTAATGGGCGAACTTGGTATTTGGATAGCCTTTGAGTGAGTTGATGAACACGTAAGAGTTGCTAGAATGGGGGTGGGTAGTTGCTTCACCTTGGTACAGTTTTTATGTTTATTATTAGAATATAATTATATAAATACATACATAAACTATACATAGTTAAGGTGGAAACTTTGTAGGAAGGTGGTTTGTGCAACTTGAGACCCAGCTCATTTTTTTTATTTTAAATAAATAAATCGAGAGTTTAAAGCATATCAGTTGCCACAAAGAGAATGTAGTTTTTATTGAGATATGTAATTTCAGATGGCATTTAAATCTAGCGAAAGTATAGAAATAATATACTCGTTAGTTTACTCATTGTAATTCGTTTCACTCGGCATTTCTGACCATTTGAGATTTGATTAAATTAAAAAAAAATTATCATAGAAAACATGGACGTAGATATATATGCTATAGTTTTTTCTTGACGTATGATAAAAGAGATAGAGAGAGAAAAGAAAGAGAGAGAAAGAGAAAGAGAGAGAGAGAGAGAGTAGAGTGACTTGAAATGCCATACTACAAATTTAAACAATTAAAAACATTTTGGCATTCAATTCCAATTTTTAGATATAGATACAAATTTTAAATAAAAGGCTTCGCTCTACGGATTGACACACAGTTCAGAATATATCGCTTTGGCTCGTTGATTAAATAAATTTTGAAATATATAACAAAAAAATAGATTTAAGTTTCAGACTGCAAGCAAAGATATGCCAAAGCCAAACTTACGATATAAAGCTTTAAGCCAAGCTGTTGACCAAACCTCTACAAAAAGGTTCTAATGGGTATTAAGGCTAAGATATCTACATTATTTATGCTCAATTAACAACTCTAATTTATTATTATTTTATGCCAACAATTAACATTTAAAACTCTTCTAAATGTTACTTAACACATATGCCCTGACTTTAGTTTCACTCCCTTTACACAGGGTATTCAAAAAGTTCTGTCTACTTGATGGTTCGCACTTTGCAAAAGTGTCAAATACAAATGTTGCCCAATGGCAATGCAAAAGTTGTTTGCTCTCTCTCTCTGTATGTGTGTGTAAACCACTTGTGGAGCAAGTGCTTGTGGTTGAAAATGAGATCTGAGCAATTGAAATGAATTTAGCAAGCCGCAAATAAATTGAATTTATTTTAAAAGCTGTTAGCTGCTTTCTCTTAGCTGCTTTTTAATTACAATGTTCCTCATCAATAGCTGTCTTCTGTTTAATAAATGCCCACACATTAGAATTCTCAATTAAAAAAGCACAACAATTGCGCTTCAATCTGTTGGCCAGTAACAAACTTGGCCTCAAAACAAATTGGCTAAGCCAGCGATGCACGGATTGCAGCTAACTGATTGAAAAAACAAAAACAGCAGAAGAAAAAGCTCTGAAAGCCGACTAGCAGCAGCAGCAGCAGCAGCTGCGCTAACAAAACAAAAACACAAAGTGCAGCCGGCCAACCACGCAACCAACCACTGCACCACCCACGGCCACACAATGACAACATTTTCCGCGTCGCACAATTTTTCACTTAGCTTGCAGAAAATGCAGTTTGCTTGCTTTTTGTGTGTTACCCTCTCACTCTCTCTCCCCCTCCCTATCGCCCTCTTGCTCACTCTCCGTGCTTTGTCCGGCTTTCCACGGCTCTGGCCAATCACGCATTTGTCCACGGCCAACAGAGCGGCACAAAGACAAAAGATAACGATTGATGGCCAAAGCAAACAAATGGGGTACAGTGGAGCAAGGAGGGGACAGAGTGAAGAGGTCGTGGCAGAAATGCGGATTTAAGAATAGCTGTCAAAAAAAAAGAAACAGCCCAAAAATGCTGAAAGCGCTAGAGAACAAAAAAAAAACATTAACAGCAAAAACCAGCTTAAAAGCAAAAATATTGATGGCTTAAAAGAAGACTAGCAGATACCCTTTAGCTAATATGCTCTAATATAAAGATAAGGTAAACAATAAGAATATGGCATATATATAATATAAATAATATTTATATATAAAAATATATTTATTGCCTTGATAAATATTTTGATAGCAAATATCATATGTGAAAAGAAAGAGACAAATTTTAGATAAACTTTCACATTTTATAAGGAGAAATTTAAGCTAAAAACATATTTTCAAGGAATAAAATTCTTTTAAAATTATTCAAGAAAATATTTTAAATAAATAATAAAAAATTTCAATATTTAAAAGATTTTTTAAGCTTCAAAAATACCAAAAAAAAACTAGTCAAAATATTACAGTCAGGCGCAACCGACGCACCGTGGAACCCTTTGGCCACAAAGCTTGGCACAAATCAAAATTTTGATGTTAGCAATTGATAAAATAGATGAGTAAGACTGAAGAGAGAATCTTTGAATATCTACTGGGAGTCTCAAGAGAGTTCTCTCTAACTCTAAAGCTGTATAAAATACAGTTTGACTCGCTTTGACAAGCGCTCAATGATCGCAGATAAACTTCCTATATATTTGTTGACTTCTTTGCATGAGTATATATATATATATATATAATGTATAATATATTGTCTTTGAAAAAGAATTGTCTTCGAGAAATTATTTGAAGAATATTTTTAAATTTCCAAAATCTTTCCAACATTTCAACGAAGAGGAAATCAGCTCATGCTGCTGACATATTCGCATTTTCTGAGCCCCACAAACAATATGATAAATAAATTTCTTTACATATACCCTGTAGCATCAGAATAGATCAATTGAGAGCTAACTGAATCCAATGCAATCTAACTTAAGCTGCTTATTTATTATTTATATTTGTCTTGATTTCCCAATTAAATCTCATAAAATCGAACAAAAACAAATCCCATAAGCTATAAGCTCTCTAAAAATTGGGCAGACCCGCTAAGCTGCTTGGGTTGCAGGGCATAAAATGTGAGAAAAACAAAATCGAATGCAATTTATTTTCTAGTTACTGTTAAGCTGATTGCAACTGGCGATGCCAACTCTGGCCGCTGCGCTGGCAATGGTATAAACCTTTGAGCTCTAAGTTCCAACGAACCCCAAGCCCCCAGCCCCAAGCCCCAACCCCAACCGACTCCCCCTGCCTGACAGGCCATAGCAAAAAGAAAAAAATAAATAAAAGCATTTGCCCAGCCGCGAGTTTTGCAGTTAAAGAAAAGCAGAAAAAAAAGATGCTTAAAAACCTATCAACAGAGCAAAACTTTGATTGTATTTGCTGTTATTGCTGCTATGACAGTTGTTGAAGGGGACGGTGGCTGGGGCGGGCGCTGGGGTTGCAGTAACAAAGGGCGCTAAGGGTTGAGTGTAAATTGTTAAGCTGAAAAATGCCAATTTGAGAGGCGCGTCAAAATTGCAAATCAAAGTTTAGCGTCGACAATTTGAGTGTTTCGAGTGTTTTGTATGAGTTGCTTGATTGAATGCCTGATTGACAGTCAGTCAATCAATGGGCATAGGCACACAGACAGCTTGACAGGCGGCGGACAATTGACAAATCGTCAGTCCTTCAAATAGGCTCGGTTAATTTGAGGCAATCACAAACCAAATCGAGCCTACGGACAACTGCGCTCACATCGATTTCGAATGTGAATTCTATGAATCGATGTAGTTGTTGTTGTACATTGTTGTTGTCGGCATTGTCGTTGTTGTTGTTGTTTTGCTAACCTTTCTAGCCATGGCCTGAAAGGATGTTTTATGCTTTTGCAAGGATCAATCAATGTGTTGTGCCTGGTCATCATCAGCTGGCTCACTTTGCCACCCTCAAAATGAGCTTTTGAGTGTTGACTACAATTGCCCCATTGGCCAGCAACAAATGGGCCAGGGTCATAAATGGGGTTTTGTAATACTCGTTTAGTCCTAGCATGGAGTGTTCACATTTTCCTCTGTACTTGTTGAAAATTTGCAAACGAATAAGTGCGAGCTGAAGCTGAGTGCTTGAAAGTTTAAGGCTTAACTCCATCAGCAAATCAGATAAGTAAATATCTGTTGTTACAGTGGGCAAAAAGTTCAGTTTATGGCATAATATATAAATGAAAATTAGTATTACTATTGCTAATATTATTTACATTATTTATCAACACTAGTTGATGTTGGCCATCTGGGGACTTCCAGTAGTAATCCATGTTCCGGGTAATTCAAGTTGACAAACAACCTCCAGGATTGGCCCCACTAGATAGCAAATGAGTTCATTAGCATTAGCATTAGCATTATCATTATCATTGTCATTAGCATTACTGTTAGCATTAGCACTAGCATTATTATTACTATTAGCGTTAGCATTAGCATTAAAATTGGCATTAACGTTGGCATTCGTTTTAACATTAGTCATTAGCACCATCAGTGTCATTAGCCTTACTGTTAGCATTGGCACTAGCATTAGTATCAGTATTATTAGCATTAGTATCAGCATAAGTATTACAATTCGCATTAGTATTACCAATAGCATTAGTATTAACATTGGCATTAACATTAACATTAGTAGTCATTAACATTAGCATTAGCATCATCATTGTTATTATTATCATTATCATTTTCATCATAATTATAATTATCATTAGACTTATTATATAATATAAATTGATCAATTATTGCTATTCCAACATTTT
Organism: Drosophila leonis; assembly: GCA_035045365.1. NCBI lineage: Eukaryota > Metazoa > Arthropoda > Insecta > Diptera > Drosophilidae > Drosophila > Drosophila leonis. The sequence goes on from JAWNPC010000830.1 coordinate 6,591,227, forward strand.
ATACCCACATGTTATTCCTTAAGTAAGCTTCCACTCTCACTTTAATTGACTTAAGCACTGACAATAAAAATGTATTTTACTTTAGCTTTTAACACACAACCCCTGCAAAATCTAGAATCAGCTAATACATCTGCTCTCTGGAGGGCCACACAAATTGCTTGCTAATTTTGAAACCAATCAACGGTCGCAATTGCACAACCTACCCACAGCAACGACAACAAGAATAACAACAACAGCAGGAACAAGAAAGAAAACAGTAAGCGACCAAAAGTCCAAAATGTCTACTAACCACATCCACAGCCAGACGACGCCGCCCACCACCACCACCACCGGCACCAGCATCAGCACCAGTACAGCTGATGCTGGAGCAGTTGCCAATCCACCAAAAAAACTGCCCATTAGCACGTGCTGTCCATGTCAATGGCTAAGCCATTTTATTCCAGTCGGAAAGAGGAAGTGGCAAGTGGATAAGGCGGGGGGGAGGCAAAATGCTCGTAACGTGCATGTAATTGTGTCACCAGGGATGGGGCCTAAGCCGGAAAGTTAAGCCCGTAGCTGGCCCGTGGCCACTTTTGCTGCTGCCACTTAAAAATCCACTTAATCCCGCCGTCTTAAAAAAGACGCAAAGCAAGCACGGAAGTTGGCGAACGTTGCTCGCACCCCTCGCAGCCTTCCCCGACATTTCGTCTGATGTATTCAAACTGCAAGTCGATTGTTATTTTTACGCCCGTAGCGGAAATAGACCCCCCTCCTTAGCAAACCCTTCGGCAACTCCAGCAAAAACTTCCAAGACAACTTTGTCGAAAGCATTGGGGGTAAGTCAAAGTCCTAGCTGAAGTCTCAAGGCATAAGTACCAGATGATGGAAAAAAGTGAAAAGAGTACGAAGTAAAAGTTTTGCCGCCTAAAAGTCTGTTAAGACCTACAACTAGAGGTCATCAGGTAGGTAAGGGGCTAGGTGGATGAGGGGGGAGTTGGGAGGGGGCAAGGGGTGTGCCTGCCATTATTGAAAGTGGCCGCTGAGTAATTTAAAAGTTTAGCAAACAGGCAGATGCCCCGCCCCCACTGAGTCCCGCTCGCTTTGGCCAAAAGTTGTAATGTATTGAGGTCGAATTGATTCTATATATAATAAGTATGGATTGTAGGCGACTTTAAATCACTTTTATTTTAATACCCCACTGACCTGCTTCGCCCAACTGCTCCTCGATGCATGCAATTGATTGGCTCAAGTACAAAATTCTTCAATAATTTTGCCAGGTTTTCTTTTTTTATATTTCGGAACTCCAAAGTTTGGCAAGCAACTTTTCATTGTTTTTTTTTTCCTGCTCGTTCTTTTCTTTGCTTTTCATACTTCATAAAAGAGCAGCGGGCTATGCACATGTTTTGGCACACCCACCCACCCACAATCCGCCCACAAATTGAGTCCAAACAAGATTTGTGAGCTGAGCCCAAAAGAAATCCGCTTTTATTACCCAACGAGCAGCGCATTAAATATTCTTGCTTCATTTCACAGTAACAGTCGATACAGTGAGAAAAATTAATACGAGTTGTTTTTTTATTACACATAAAAGATTTAAATTCCAGAGAAAACTTTGTTGTAAACATCGCCTGTAATAGAAACATTTTTAGTCGTATTTTAAAGAGATTAAAAAAAATAAATAAATAAAAAAAAATAAACAGAGTTTTAATGCACTTAGATTTAAGCATACATTTATGAACTTTAATTTTATATAAATTATATATATTTAAATTAGATGTAAAATTAGTTAATCATCAAATCTTGGATTTTCTGCTGAAATTGTAAAGAATTAAAAATGTTTTTTGAGGGTTTTTTTTTAATGTTTTCTACTCTTCTTAGAATTTTTAAATTTTGACTTCAAATAAGATTAAATTAAATATATTAAAGCTAAAAATATAAAAAACCAAAAATTAAAATAAATATTTCCTAACAAACGTTTCTATGTTTATACATAAACATAAATATTAATTTTAATTAAATATTATTTTTTTAAATTTCTTTTCAAATAATTTGTTTTTATATAAAAAATAAATATTTTTAATATTTATAATATCTGTTAAAATTATATATAATTTAAAAATGCCTCTATATTTTCGTTCAGTGCATTATTGAGGCCATTTTTTTGTTTTAGTAGTCGGCTGCCAGCGCCTTCATTCAGGATTTGTTTTACAATTTAGTCACGCGCTGCGTTTCGTTTTTTCCCTCCGCTGCTTCTACTGCTACTTTTGCAATTTTTGTTCACCTTTTTTAATTAATTTTATTTTGCTTGAGAGCGTGCGGCGTTTATGCGCTTCAAAGGATGCTAAGCAGCAGCAGCAACAACAAGAGGCAACAGCGTTCGCTAATGGTAATGGCCATGGCAAATCAAAATGGCGACACGCGCGCTTCCGTTTCCGCTCAACTGCAAAAATTTGTCGCTTGCCTGTTTAATTTATATATTTATTTAGGCTTGCGCTAGCAGCATTTCTAGTTAATTAGCCTAATGACTGTTGTTCTGCTTCCTCTGCTTCTATGTCGACGTCTCCCAACTTTTGTTAAACAGTCGAAAACTATTCGAGCTGACATCAATTCAAATTTACTTTGACTTTCGCCCCCTGCGCCAAAGACTAACTATGGCCAGAATATGCAAATGATTCCATTATCTAAGTGCTCGACTGCAAATGGGTTGAATTTTAATCCCAGCAAAGCAATCAAACTCATAACAGTTATGCCATTGAAACACTCAATTGCCTGCGGCTATTTCCATATTTAATTGATTTAGCATTTCGATAGTCGTAAATGAAATTTAATTTTCATTTTAAATAATTTATCGTATTTTTGAGAGGGAAGTTTTTAACTAAAGCAGGAGAAAGGCTGTTACATTCTTTTGATATTCAGGCATATCTTAGACCAACTTGCTTGTCCCAAATTTGAATAAAATAAAACAAGATCAAACTCTTCTATGAATTTAACTTACATAAGTTAACATGGCAATCCAGAAGATCGAAGGCTTCTATAGAGATTCGCACACATGCCCATAAATACTTATACAAACGTGCACGAGGAGTTGTTTGTTTGTGTGTGTGCATGTTCATCGTAAAAAACTATTTTTAATGCGCATCAACGTTTTTATACCCTACCCACAAATAATCATGAAAATATATTAATTTCATGTGTGCGTGGCAAACGCTTTTATGATTTTGCTATACGATTCGCTCATAAAGAGAGAAATTATGTCTCTCTCTCTCTCTCTCTTTCTCGCTGAACAAATTGCAATTTTTGCCATTGCTGCCTCTGCATACGTATGTAAATAGATTTGAGAGAGCGCAGAGCAGAGAGTAAACTAAAAAAATGGTTGACAGTGAAACTTTATATGAGCATCGACCAGTTCAATCAAAAGCTCGACGCTTAATAATTGTGAGGTTGTATTTGTTGTAGTTCGAGCATAAAAGCAAAGCGAAGTTGAAGTTTAAGCCTGATTTGTTGTGTTGAAAGCGTTTTGTTCTAGTTGTCAATCGTATGCGTTGTATGTTTGATGGTTCCCGTTAAAGTCGCTCATTTTTCAAGCCACTCTCGTATTTTGTATTTAATAATTTAATAATTTCTCGCCATTTTATCAACCCTAGAGTCAAATATTGAAAGAGCTTGGCACGCCGTCAATCAGATTTGTTAATTCATCAAATATTATTAAGTGAAACTTTTTTGTTTAACTCCGACTGCATCAAGCTGAAAATCGAGCAAACTTTTCAAGTAAATGCTTTCACACATAAACTTCGGAAATTTATGTGCCAAAGTTATGGAAAATCTTGCAACTCTTTTCGCAACCGGCCACAAAATTTGAAAGCTCGAGTGGAGCTTTGCTCGTTGCTCCATCGAAACTGGGGCGCATCTTCAATTAGAGTTGCATAGAACTTGGGCGAAAGTTCAAGAGCAATTTGTATAAAGTTTTGGCAAAAGGATTTCATTAATATTAAAAAGACAACAAATAATATGGTTTTATTCTTCTTCTACTGTTGGGGTAGAAAAGTAAATGGAAAGTTTGACTGTGCTGCAGCCAGCTGTGCAATTTGCTCGAGTTGTTGGACTCCAGCTGTGTGGCCAAAGTCTGTTTTGGCCAAGTGCAATTGAAATGCCACTGAAACTTTCAATGTCCGGCTGATTGATGGCGAGTGTGGCTCAAGGTAGTTCGCCCTCTTCCAGACTCTCAGCCTCATCGTCAGCGATGCGGATTCGTGGCACGCGTCGCCTGCGCCAGCGACTCACAACGTCTGGCGATGACCAACTGGGCAGCTGTATGGGCTTTGGCCAGTTTGGCCAGCACTTAATTTTATCCATATCCATGTCGCTACTCGTTAAGTCGATGATGGGCAGCTCCTGGCCGTCGGCTGAACGCTGTTCCGCCACAGTTTGCTGCAAATCGTGTTTGTCTGGCAGCCAGAGGCGCGTGCTCACATCGCTGCTTGCGAACATGCTGCGATGGGGATTGAATTGTAGGCAATGCACCGACTGCCTAGACTTGCTGTGCAACACGGTTATCAACTGCCCGCTGGCGGCATGCCACACATGAACGCGCCCCCGATCCGAGCCGGCCAGCACGTACTGTGAGTCGGACGTATAGCACGCCTGCAGCGGCAGCTGATCCCGATTCGCATAGCCCGTATACATCTGCCTAAAGCGTCCGTTGAACGCATCCACGCTGAAGCACCAGCCGTAGTTGGTGTTGACCAACAGGTTCTTGCCATCGGACGCGAACTGCAGCTGCGTCCACTTGGCCCGCTCGCTCAGCTGATACCCGAATTGCCGGCACGGCTTGCCGCCCAACTTGCGTACATCGTAAATCTCTATGCGCTTTGCTTTGTGGCATGTGGCAAAGACCAAGCCGGACGGATCGAAGGCAATTAGCGGACATTGCAAGTGCTTCAACTGCTGCGTGTAACTCTCACAGCGCAGATCCCACATCATCACACGATCATCCCAGTCAGCGCTCAAGAAATGATGCGAGCTGCCCGGCTGAAAGCATAAGCCACGTAGCGCCTTCGTATGACCCTTGAAGTAACTCAAATACTTCCGACTGCTCAAATCCAAATATCGTATGACGTAGCCCTCCTAGAATAATAGGGAAAGTCCATCAGAGATTTATTAAAAATATGGTAAATGATGCCCTCTAGTATCTCTCTATATTCTCTTTAGATTATCTCTTTAACTTCTCTCTCATCTTTCTCTTTTGTTCCCTCTAGCTATTGTCCAACTTCTCTCTAACTTGTGTCTTACTTGAATCTTGATTCTCTTTTGATTATCCCTAGCTTCTCATTAGGTTCTCTCTAGGTTCTATCTATTGTAGCTTATCTCTAGCTGCTGTCGAGCTTCTTTTTAGTTTCTCTCTAGTTTCCTTCTCTCTAGCATCTTCTCTACTTTCTCCCTTGCTCCTCTCTGGCTTATTTTAAGCTTACCTCTCTTGCTTCTCTCTTTCTCTATATTTTCTTCCATGGCTTCTTTCTAGCATATTCTCTACTTTCTATCTTTCCATCTATTTTCCAACTAGCTTCTCTCTACTTTCTCCTTAAACCACTCCATCCACTCACTTACCTTCGATGAGCTATGCAGCAGTCGATCTTTTCGCTGTGTAAAGCAAGCCAATTCGGGTCGATAACGATGCAAGTGGACCAAACACAGCTGCTTGAGGCTGTTGCAATCGAAGACAGTCAAATAGTGATGATCACAGACTAAGAGACAGTCTCCATCCTGCGAAAAGCACATCGAATACTTCAGGTTACAAGTTTCCTCAACGATCTTGGCCACGCGAAATCCTCGCAATGTCTCGGCGCCCAATTTTGTACTCATTTCGAAGTCAAATTCCAATTTCGACCATTTGAACAATATCAAAATGAGTTTGAGTCGTTGCCAGCTGCTTGAGTCGAAAACAGGGAACGCAACGCCTACTTCGACTTAATTAAATCAAATCTAGCTAACCACAGGGACACGCCCCCCTCTTGGTTGCAGCTGGTCGCTGTTGCATTTGACTTAATTTCCATTTTGTGGCTCCCATTGCGTCTCATTAGGGCGTTCTCTGCTGAAGGGGAGGGGCGAGAGTCTCTGGAAAAACGAGTGCCGAGTTGGCAACGCAGTTGGCATTGGCTTGAATGCCACACCCCTCCCTGCCGCTCCCACTCTGCGTATTTAGGCCGATTCGCGTCATTAGTGCTGCAACAGCATTCGACCAAATGTTGCCATCGGCTGCTCCCCAGATGCCATCATCCAGAAGATGAACTAAATTAGACAGCAGAAGTTTTCTCTTGGCAGCAGCAGCAGCTGTCGACTTGCGAGTAAATAATGAAAACTGCAAATTGTTTATTTTCTGCATTCTAATTATAACAATTACTTATAACGTTGAATAAGGGGAGGGAATATCATCAATGTTAGATTAAGGCGATAGCAAGGAACTTTAAATATAATTTACTTGTAATATCTGTGTTTTTTCTACATTTAACGTTGGAAGTGAAATGTTATTGAATATGAAACATGGATAATAAGAAAATACAAAAATTTATAATAGAATACAAGGAGTTTGGAAGAAGGAATTGGAAACATTGAACGTACAAAAAAGGAAATGAAATATGGAATAAAAAACATAAAATGTAATAAATCATATATGAAACATTCAATATGAAACATGGATAATAAAACTTGGAATGTGTGAAGCATAGAATATGAATATGAAATATAAAATGTGGACAATGCAATAACGTAAATTAAATTACATAATAAAAGCAATTAAGACAATTAATTATCAATTAATTATTAAATATTCATTAATTCCAGGGTATATAAAAAAAGGAGTTTAAAAACAACAACAAACATCAGTCGCGCTCAGCTGAATGCGAATTTCGAGCAGCATTAGATCAGGTGTTAAGACCTGAGCTAAACGCTGTCTGTATCCATGGCAAATACCTGGACGCAACCTGTGGGCCAGGACTCGCTGGCTCTCTGACTGCCTGGCTGGGCTGACTGGGAAATGAATGTAATTGTAATGTAAGCGGAAATAAGCGCGGCTGATGCTGTCGTTGACGTTGCTGTGCGAGCTGTGCGCATTTTAATTAAAATTTATAAGCCTTGGCCGGGGACTACTTGGCTGGCTGGCTGGCTGACTGGCTGGCTGTTTGGCTGGGATATCAGTTGGTCCTGCGCCAGGACCTCGCGTGGCGTTTTAAGCTTTTAAGTTGCGGTGGATTTGCGTAGCTATGCATTGGATTTTATGTGAAAATCAACTGCGGCGCGCATAAATTAAAAATCAAGCCACACTGAAAACAAACAAAATATAGAAAATTACAAAAAAAAATCAAATATATAAACGAGGTGTGCACAAAAAGTAACGCAAATTTGTACTATTTTGCTTTATTTTATTTATTGATGAATATGTTTTTATTGCCTTCAAAGTAATTCCCATTCAGATATTATACTAAACTTGTGCCGCAGTGTGGAATCACTTAAAAAAAACATCTTTTGTGATCTTCACACCTCATTGCCACCTTTACCTCCTCAATCGTAACGTAGCGTCTGCCTTTTCTGGTCCTGTCCAGTTTCGGTAAGAAGAAGCATTATTAGTCTCTTTCTTTTGGCCAAAAATTCTATAAAGACTTTAAGCTCCTAAACGAAGAAACACGCATCTGAATTAAACATCTGTCAAAAATTAACTGAACATTGAAAATTGCCTGACTTGTCTGCTAATAACATAAGTACCAAAATAATAAAAAAAAGTCCAAGGTCGCATATATGAAAAATCAAAATTCACAGTAGCTTTCGAACACACCTCGTATAACACGTACAGACGCAAAGCAAGAGAGTCAGTCTTTTGTGTTGTGCATCATTTGTAATTAATTTGCATCATTAGCCTTGGCGTTAAGCATTTTTATTCTATGTGGAAAATCCTGGCCACAATTTACGCATTTTGCGGCTTTGCCAGTCAAATTCAATTATAATACAACCGCAAAATGAAATAAAATTTAAAAAAAAAAAACTAAAAGAAAATGTTAAAATGAAAAAATGAAAAAATTGACTGAAAAATGCGATACAAACAAATATGGAATTATTTATTTTAATGGGTTTCTGCGCAATTTATAATTGTTTTCATTCAAATAATAATATTATTAAAATCAATTTGAGTTTGTATTTATTGTTGTTTTAATCACACAACAAAACACACACACACACACAAACTGGACACAAAACCTATGGCATATTTAATGATATTAAAAAACATATTTACATTATCATTATATTTTAAAGGGCGCATAAAAATTACAATTTAATTCACAAAATCCATTTCAATTTTTTTAATTCTGTTTAATTTTAATTGTTGTGGCAAATGAAAACAATTCGAGGCGATTATATAAATTACATTATTATATTAATGCATTTGATATATATTTTAATGGATTTGTATAAAATTAAATAACAATTCTGGAAAATATAAATATGAATATACAAATAAATGTATAGGCTAAAAAATGAGATTGATGAAATAGTGGCAAACTTATATGAATCATATCGCACTACTATTTTTATGAACGCAGCTGTAATTGCCTACATAAATACGACTATTATACGCTACTATATATATTTAGTATATATAATTTATCAGTGTCTCATTATCAAATAAAAACAATTTTTTCTTAAATTAAATAGTTATTCAAAAAAAGCTTTTATATCTTTTGACCCAATATTCACTTGATGCCAGCCAATTACAATACATAATCAAATCTAACAGATTACATATATGTGTAAATCCTTCGAACATGTACTCAGTATTGCTCCCCACTGTATGTATACATGTATATATATATATATATATATATATATATATATATATATATATATATATATATATTTGTACAATATATCTATATATACATGCATGGTAATAATTGTCGCCTCGTTGACCAATGCCAAATTGGATTTGAGTTTGCATCTCTGTTTGGCCACTTTTGCTTGATTTTGGTACTTTTTGGCCGCTTTTGTTTGCCAACTGTTTATTGATATTTTATGCGCCATTTTGCAGAGCAAAATTGCACTAATTGCAATTTTAGGCACGTTCCATGGGACACTCGACATTGCATTTGCATCGCATTCAATTGCCAATTTAATTGTTGCCAGACAACGACCCATTAAAACAGATTCCAATTTTATGGTATACGAAAACAACAAATACAATGCAAATTATATATTTTGTGTGCTATATATGCCTTTTGAGGGGTATTTTGGGTGAATGCTAAAAAAAATCAATAGATATGGGGATATATAAAGATAAGGATATAAAGGTGTTATAATAATGGACAGTTTGATAGATAAATAGGAAAATATGAATAAATATAAATTTGAAGACATTCAAAATAAATATATAGTTAAATGGATAAACGATAGAATGACCGATAGATAGATAGATAGATAGATAGATGAACAGATTGACATATGAATAGATTGAGAGATAGTCTGATAGCTAGATTGGCAAAAAGATAAATATTGTAGATAGATATATGATTGACTGATGGATATATATATAAACAGAAAGATACAACTATATATATACATATATATAAACATTAAAAATTAAATTTTATTTACGTGGTATATCCTAGTCGTTCAATACAAGCGCTTCAATGCAATATTGTTGTCATGGTAAAGTAATTTTAATTGAAACTTGTAAAGCTCATATCGATTGCTCTGGATTTATGTCAAATATTTTTTGGAAAATTTTCCATATCAAAATCGACAACAGGCAACAGATTTTGACTGTCATTTGTTGTTGCTGCTGGTGCAGCTGACATTTGAGCCAAAGTGCAATTTGTAGCCAAGTTTTGCATGAATTTCTTAAAAGTGCATAAATTTCAGAGAGCAGAGGAATGAGATGGAGTATTAAATGGTAGGGTTACCTCGATTGCCAAGTTTATTAGGGAGAGCAGGCAAGAATATGTCAACTTGTCTGCAACTCTGACAGTGGGCGATTAGGGTTGAGCAGTGGGCGTGGCTGGGGGGGAGGACGTAACTTTAACTGGCAGCCAGATAAAAATTTGTGCAAATTTTTCAATCAGCGTGGCTGACGTTTGCAAAGGATTGTGTGTGAGTGTGTGTGTGTGTGTGGGTGTGTGGGTGGGTGTCAACAAATCGTAGGTTTTGCGTTTGTCAAGCAACCAGAGCAACAACAATAGCAAACAACAACCAGCAACCGATTGCAGTTCACACGCCAGCAAAGTGAGTCAAACCAAACTCAAAGTTCAAACACAATTTCTCAAATATGCAAGAGCATGTGCATAGCTCCATATGCAGGTGTGTGTGTGTGTATATGCATACCTTGTGCGTTGCTCAGCCAGCTGCCTGGCACCTTTTGAAATTGAATGGGCCGGCGCTCTGCTGCCGTAAAAGAAGATAAATGACACAAGTGAGCCATATCAGCCGCAGTCAGCAGCCGAGTCGGAACCAGCCCAGCTGCTGGCAGAGCAAGGCACAGACAGGTGGGCGGACAGAAAGAAAGAGAGACGGAGTAGTACTGGGTGGCGTTAGACATACTCTGGCTGCCATCTTGAGGCCTGCAGTTGTCAGTCGACAGCGGACAGGACAACTGGAATGGCAACAGGATGGATGCCTGTTTCTGCTCCTGTACTCTGACTCAGACTCCGAATCCGACATTGACTCTGCTGCACCTGCACCAACTGCAATTCCGCTCTTACTCTTCCTCTTTCTCTTCTGCTCTTCTTCCTGGTCAACTTTGCATTTGATTAAAAACGGATAGTCCTTTGCATGTAGCGCAGTTGCGCTTTTCGCTACACTGACTGCTGCCTCGCTGCCATTCACCTTCAACTTTATGCCACATAAAAAAGTAGGTTTATATGTACACTATATATATAAATAGTATATATATATGTATACATTTTAATTTAATATTCATGTGAATTGTGAAAATGTTGCGAAAGTGCCGAAAAGTGACTCAAAGGCCGTCTCGTTATATAAATGAATAAATAAAACGTAACAAAAAAATATATAAAGACAAAACTTCCGGCTGCCAAGTAAAGACGAATGACAAATACGCTGTAAATAGCTTGAAAATATTTGAAATAATTTAAAAATAATAATAAATATGTATGTTAATATTAAATATTATATATTGTAGTTTTTTTAAATTTAAATTTAATTTTTTTACAATACAATTACAATTTAATAATAATAATAATAATAATTAAAATATTTATTATAATTTTTGAAATTTAATACTGATATATAAATAATTTTAAAGATTTTAATTAATAAATTTTACAGCATTTAAATAAAAAAAGGTAAAGTTAAAAAATTTATTAAATAATTTAATTATTAACAGTTTTTTTAAACAAAAAAATGATTAGTCAAAAACTGCTAAAAATCATTCTAATATTATTATTTTATGTACTCAATTTTTTTAATTTTGTCTTATTCTTTATACCCTGAACCCATTGAAAATTGGAAATCAGGGTATAATGTTTTTTTACCCAGAACATTATAATATTGTTTTATTTAATCAACTTGTTAAATACTATAGACTCTCAGCTGTAGAAGATCCTTTTTCGATATGATAGCATTGCTAGAGATCGCTGGTCCCGTGCTTGGGCAGCTTTTCCTCCTACCTCAAAACTTCATACAGGGATAGGCGATGCGATGCGATGCGTTGTGCTCGGCCTGACAGTGGGCATGAAAATTTATTACTTTTGTCGGGTGTGGAGTGTCGTGTGTCTGGGTTTTTCGGCTGCCGAGCAGCAGCAGCAGCAGCAGCAGCAGCTCACTTTCAAGTGCGAATCCATTGCGCGTTAAATTTGGCGGCGTTGGCGGCAACGTTACCAACTCGCTGGCATCTCCGGCCGTCCAACATAAAACTGACAAAAGTTGCGCCAAGGCAAAAGTTCGCTGCAACAATGTCCAATTCGTAAACGAGAAAAAACGAAATGCATAAAAAACTACAAGGAAAGCGAAATAAATGCCAACGCATAGCTGCAGTGGATGTGAGAATGGCCATGGCACTGCATTCATATATGTTCCTACATATATGGCACATATATACATATATACATATATCTATGTATATAGGTGGGCAAGTGGAAATATATAGTTTTTAATATGCATAAATTGCACTTATTTTTATTTTGCTTTCATTTTTTTTAAACACTCCACAAGCGACTGCAGTTAACAAAATGTTGATATCTTTTGGCCGACTACTGAGTACACTGCTAAAAACTAGATGACACGCGCTGCAAAGCACGAGAGCAGACAACACGAGTGTAGAGCTTTTTTAAATACGAGTGAAAGCTCATTAACATGAGCTTTAGCAACTTAAACTTGGTTTGTTTGAAGCAAAACTTGAGTGTAAACACATGTACTTTAAGCAGTAGCTGCTTCATTGAGCTTTTCACGTTAATGAACTTCGCTGAAAACATTCATAATTCAAGCAATAGCACTCACCTTAATATTTATTAATCATGCAGTAAAGCTTCGATAAGCATTTTAGGCTTGATTCCTACTTGACATGATTATTATAATGACAAGCTCTCAAAAACTTTATTCTACATGAGGCTTAGTTTGTATGCATGGCGTGCTTGGTACAATAAATAAAAGATCTAGCCAGCTTTTCAAAGCTTCAATTTCAAATTGAAGCATTGTAGTATTATTTATTAAATACACAAACAAATAAAAATTTAATTAATTAATTCTTTTGTAAAGTTCACTTAAAGCTTTTTACAAATATTCTCTCTTTTTCTGTGCTAATTCGCTCGTAATTTCGCCTTTACATCTTCAGGCACTATAACTCTCCTCAGATAAGTTTATTCTGCCATTTAAAAATCACTTCCGGCCAGTGTCATTATATTAGCCTCAGCTTAATGACTTTTACTTGCTGCTCCGAGTTGCCACTGGAGGTATATCAAGAAGCACAAGCTGCGGGTGCCAACTCAAAGCCCGCTCTTTGCGAATGCAATACGATTCATATTTAACAAAAAAATGAGAAAAGAAAAAAGAGGAAAAATCAGACATATATCTTCATGAATTTTCAGCTGTAGCTGAAATGAAAAAGCAAAGCTGACAAAAGTTAAGAAGTAAAGCGGCTTGTGCCCCGAGTCCGAAATGCGATGGCCCCTGGTGACAGGCGCTTGCTAAAGTGCCCCCTCAGCTGTCTGATAGCCAGCGAGCGACAGCCTCACACACACAGATATTTTTCAATGTGGGCGCGTGTGTGTGCGTGTGTGTGTTACAGCGATGGCCCCGCAACGTTGACAGTTGTCAATGTTATTAGCGACATGTGAAGCGAGCCCTGAAAACCTCGCAGCATCAGCAACAACAGCAGCTGAAGTCAGTTGGCTTTATGTAACTCTGAAAACAAATTGCTTGTAATATTTGCCAAGGAATGCGTCCTAATTGAGCACGGTAAGGTTAACTGTCTGTCGATTCACTTAAAGCCAAACAACATTTTCATTTGCCAGCGAGTCGGAGAGAGAAACAAATGTGAAACAGCTTCATCTTGTGTCCGAGCTCGAGTTGCCATGAGCTACTGCGACTAGTATTGCCTTTGCTATTTGCTGATTGTGTAACAAATATTGACAGGGCCGACTGGGCTCAACTGGCCTAAAAAGTAGCAGGGAAACGGAACTGGACTTGCCTGTCCAGTGGGACATTTGTGCCATATCATGTTCCATGTTGACGCACCAGCACAAAAGCTGAAATTATATTTAAAAGTTTGCAGTTTATTTTTTTTGTCTCCCTCTCCCTCTATCTCTCTCTCTCTCTCTCTCAGTCTGTCTCTTGCCTATTTTTTGGTCCACTCTATTCAGCTTGTGGCATGTGGGGGCCTGGCACGTTATTTACTTTTGCGGTCATTGTGCGATGCTCGGGGACGCACGCCAAAGTCCCCAAAGTTATAATTCTTAAAGTTTTTATCTGTCGCACACATCCGGCTTGGCTGCTCTGTTTAAATGGGCGTATACGTAATATTTAAGCTTAAACAGATTTAATAGCCACACCCCTCCGCATATTTATGCATATTAACGCTGTCTCGCTGTCTATTTCCATTTGAGATTCGCTCAATTCTCATTTATTTCACCCAGCGAAGCGCTAATGAAAATCTTAATGCGCCACAGTTAATAATAAAATGGAATTAGGCTCCTCCGCCCTCTGTCTGGGGCATTCGTTTGAGCATTGCCGATGACTTTTGGGTATTTTCAATTTTAATTAAGTACCCAGCAGACATTCTGTCCATTCGTCTGTCTGCCTAGTCGACTGACTGGCGCCTACTTTTGGGCAATTTATGTGCAACAACAAAATGGCAATTTGTTAGGCTAATGATGCCATTTTTCGCAGCAAATTACCTGACCATGCTCGACCATGCCCATCTAACAAGCAAATAAACAAACTGCCAACAAACATATTCACACACACAACCCTACGCATATGTGTTGATATACGACACGTGCTGACTTGTTTCAGTGTTGTGGCAGCGGAACTAGTTCATTTTGAAATCGATAATCCAGGCAGTGGGATTAATTCTAAATAACAATAACAAAACTTATTTTAAAATTAATTATCTTCAGTTCAACTAGTTCCGGCGGAACTATTTCATTTTGTTCATAATTCGAAAGTATAACAAATAAAACTAATTTCATGAGATTTATAAGATTTTCTTTGGAACTAGTTCTTTTTAATATTGTAACAGTGGAACTAGTTCATTTTGAACTTAAGTAATGCAATTTTCTCCCTAATGATTAATTATAATAATTGAAACTAATTCCATGAGATTCATAAGACTTTCCTTATAGCTAGTTCTTATCAGTGTGGTAACTGCGGAACTAGTTACTTTTGGAGCTGATGCCAGCTATTATTTCACTTTAATTTAAAAATATCACAAATAGAACTAGTTCCATAAGCTAATTAATACTGCTACTTGCCTTTAAACTAGTTGTTTCTGCGGAACAAGTTCCTTTTATAGTGGATTATAGTCGATTGTTCGCTTTACTTTCTATGGAACAAGTTCCTTTTGATTTAAGACATAACTTTAATATAAAATACTTCCACTTCAAGTGTAATTAGACTTTGTATGTATAACGACCCTTGTCATTTATATATTAAGTCTTGCCATTGGAACTAGTTCCCTTAATTGAACCACAAAAGTAAGCCTAATTGCAGTCTAACTAAAGCGAAAGCCGTTCGAAACGTAACTCAAATTAAGGCTAAACAGCTTAAGCAAGCATCAATAAAAAAAGAGAAAATAAATCCAACTACCGATTGAGTTAGTTCGTTCACGTAAATGGAACCATAATGACCAGCACTCGCATTACGTATACGTGTAGTGGGTCAACAAGTTGTGGCAAGTCAGCAGAAATTTGCTTTCGCCGCTGATTTTGGTTTTCTGCTTACACAAATACTTACCTGTCATAAAAGCAAAGTACTTCAATGCTTTTGCTTCGGCTTCGACTTTGACCATGGCCAAAAGAAGACCCTCAGGAAACTGGAGCTGCTGCTGCTGCTGGCCAGCACTTTCCTCTCCCTCTCCCTCGCCTAGTTTTTGGTGGCGTATTTGCGGTAAGCTGAACAAATTTCATTTTAATTAGCGCTACGTTGCACTATGCAAGCAATTCGAAATTCGCGCAACTGTTGCCAGCAATAAAAGCCCCAAAGTCTATTAAGCATGGAGCGAAGCCAAAAAGGCAATAGGAAGGAGCCGCCAGAGCTCTAATGCCAATAAACGGCGTGTGGCATGCAGACAGATAACAGCGGTAGTCAGCTATGCACAGACACAGACACAGCCTCAGCCTCAACTCGGCACTCGACAATGGAGACCAGAAGTAATCAGTGAATGCAGTTGCTGCTGTTGCTGTTGCTGTTGCAATTGCTGTTGTTATTGTTGTTGTTGTGCGGGTGCAGCAAATCGCAGCTGAAGTCCGAAACCTAATGCCAATGCACATGATGTGTTTAATGGTTAAATTGTTGCTAATTCCATTAGCCCCCGCTGCTGGCTGCACTTCTGTGGCCAAAGTGTTGCAATGCCCGCCAGCAGACAACGGCCAACGGCCAACAACCAGCAACAACACGAACAACCAACAACAACAACTGCTGTAACATCAGCAACAGCTCTTCGATTCTATCGAAATCGGAGCCGCTGGCAAATGAAACGTGCGCAAATTAATGTAACGTTGACGCAATGTTAGGCACGAACCAATTTCACCTAAAACCTACAGCCTACAGTCCACTTCTCCTCCTGACCCTTGCCTACAAACTTATCATCTGACCTGCCATATACCGCCCCTACAACCTCCTCCTCATGCATGCTCTTCATTCATGCTCCCCTCGCATCTTCTGTCTCCTTCTCCTTCGACATCCACCTCCTTCATCCTCCTCCTTCAGCCAGCTCCTACATCTACCTCCTACTTCCTCCTCTTCTACAGCAACAGCTCCTGCTCCGCAAATTGGCACCTTGTTTGCCCTATCAACTAGTTTGTCACACTGCTTTTTGGCTGAGCGCCTGCGTTTGCTATTTGCAGCTGATTAAATGGTTAATGGAAAAGCTTAAACAAAACGTCTTTAAGAACAGTTAAGCAAAGCCATAAACTAGCTTACAAAGAAATAAGGTATATAAATAATACAATATCTAACAGTTACTTAGAACTAAATCTTACATTTAGACTTGATTTGGTAAATCATGCTGAAAAATATACAAATTCAATGAAAAATTCTGGCTTATAAAGCTTCCAAAGCTCCCAGAGTTTGCCTCCATGACTCGTCACATTGAGAATATTTTAAAATCCATTTCCTGTTCTTCAAAGTTTTTCATTTCAATGAATTCTGCATGTTATTTCCTAATGGGATTTGAAAACATTTTTGTTTTTGGAATTTGAACTTCAAATTTTGTTTTTGTCTCCTAAGTTTCAACTCTAGATTAATGCTGTATTCAAAACGTATTACATTTTAATAGTTATTTAAATTTATTTAAATTTTTTTATTCAATATTTTTAAAACACAATTTTTTTTTTATTCATGAAAATTATTAAAATTAAAATTGAGTTTTGAAATTTTACTTTTAACTAAATTTAAATTACATTTAATTGAAGGCCAGGCCTGTGTCCAAAATAATGATTTTAAAATTAATAAAAATACAATATTATGTGTTGAAATTTTGTAATATTTGGACAATTTTTAACTTTTCTAAAAATAGAAATAAAAAAAAACACAAAAATTTGGACTTGGTAAACTTAAAGTAAAATTGGTATTATTTTGATTATTAAATTATTATGATTAATATTATTTTTAATTTTTTGTTTTACATATATTTGAAAGCAATGAAATTCTAAATTTGAGTTAAAAATGTATAATTATTACATTTAATTAATTACAAATTTTTTTTTGCTTGGCTAATAAAGTTTTGTGGAAAAATTATGTTTATTTTTTAGTTTTTCCCCTTAAAAAAAATAAATAAATTGTGGTTTTATTTTAAATTAAAGAAAAATAAAAATTATCTGTTTATCTTATATCTTAAGAGTAAATTAAATTTTATTAAAAACCCGTTAAGTAAGTTTAAAGCCAAATGAAGTAAAGAACAAATAAAACTTTGAATGCAAATGAAATTTTGCACTAATCAACTGATAACATTAAAAGTTGAATTAAACTCGAAATAACTTGTAGTGATTTAAACTGGTTTTTGGAAACAGAATATTAAATTGGGAATTCTAATGGGCGCTCATCTCAAATTTATCGGCACGCATTTCCCTTCCATTTCCCCACATTTCCCCGCATTTCCATGGCAAACAAATGTCGAGCGGCATGCAAAACGCATTAAATTTGCTTAGTAAATGTACTAAATATACACGACGGCATACAGATGAGCATAACCTGCAGCTGAGTGTACTGGGCGTGCGGGGTGGGCGGGCGGTAAGGGGCGTGACTCATTCAGTTAACGCGCCGTCGCGTCGTAGTTGCCACTTTTCTGTTTATTTGGCCATTAACGCTCATTTGTGGTTATCAGGTAAATTGGATAAAAGCCAACGTAGCATGAAGCCAGGCACAAACACCGAACAGAGGTGACAGGACCTCTGGCTGTGCCGCACACACACACACACACACACAGCGAGAGAGAGGCTGTGTCTGGCTGTTGCTGCTGCTTATCTTCAAGTGTTGCAGCAACATGAAAATTAAGGCTTTGCTTTGGCTGCGAAGACGCCAGCAACTTTTTTTCCGAGGCACTAACTGCGCCAGTCATTAACTTTTTATGCTCGTGTCGCTCTGATTCTCTCTCACTCTCATCTTCCCTCTCTCTCTTTCAGGATTTCCATTCAAATCGAATTCAAATATTTGCGGTTATTTTTACAGGCAGCTTTTGTTTTTAGCCACAATTTGTTTTAGGCTAATAAATAAAAACAGCGACGATGGCGTCATAAAATTTAATTTTCATACACACGAAATAAACAAAAGGTACAAAAAATATATAAAATAAATAGAAATAAAAAAGGATATTTAAATGCGCCATATTGCAAGCTCAAATGAAATTTTGTGGCTTGTTGCAAAATAAGGGCAACAGCAAAAAAAAAAAAAATGGAAAAACATGAAAAATAACACAAAATGCAACGTAAATAAGAATACATTTTGTGTGTGAATGATGCCCCATAAATATACCCTGTACTTTTAAATATTTATATTTTATAAATATTTATTTATATTTATTTATTTTAATTTTATATATTTTATTTCATTTAAATTTATATTTATTTTTTTTACTTTATTTCAATTAAATATATAAGAACAAAATAAATAAATATAAATTTATACACAAAATATAACTATTTACGAAGAGCATTGTTCTTAATTTTTTCAACTTAGTAAGATTTTTAATTCCCTTTTACTAACACTAACTAAGAATTATATTTTGTTTAAGATACTTCTGCTTTCAGCAGCTTTGAGCGTGCCTGAAAGTATGCAATGCAAATTTTCTGGGCAATAAATGAAGCTCAAAATTTACAGAAGATAGTATAATAGAGCGTATTGTTGAGCCCAGCAGCCAGCTCCACGATCACAGTTTCAGCTTAATAATAGGTTAATAGGATAATATGTAATAGGATAAAATAAACAGCTGCTGAAATATAGCTTACGCAAATCATATCACTCTTATTTGGTCCCCTTTTCTATTATATTAAAGAAAAACTGAGAGTATAAGTATACTATAATACATACAACTGTGTTCATAAAAATAGTAGTGTGACTGAAATGTTGAAAAGGAAACTTTTGTGATAGACAAATTAGTTTGAATACATATGTATATATGTAATCTTAATACTCGTTTCGAATTGTTTTCAAATTATTATGTTTGTCTGAAAATTTTGCTATTAAACATTTCAGTTGCACTACTATTTTTATGAACAAAGCTGTACATATGCACTGATTCAATTATTCTCTTATAAATTCTTAATCTGTATTTAAGTATATATATATATATATATATATATCATCAATTAATTTCTCACATCTAATATGCCCCTCTCGAAATTCTAGTTACTGGATATGCTGTGAGAGGCAGCGTCTGCAACAGAATAGTAAAACACACATACAGACACACATCCATACACAGACACACATACACTCATGTACACACACACACACACACACTTGTGTGTGCAGATGTGTTTGAGTGCACAGTTGCATTGGCGACGCGTCCACTGCACGCGGTCGCTCAATATGAAAATTCTTGTACATGGCATAAAGTCCAGCGGGTTTGCCGCAGTTCAGTTCAGGTTCGCGGCGACATTTGAGGCGGGGCTAAAAAGGGGAGGCGGCGCCTTGGTGTCAGTTGGTCTGCGGTTGGTTTGCGCTAAATTAAATTTTCGGTACACTGCGACCCCAAAAGTCCAGCACAGAGAGCGAGGGACACATTTCATAATACGCCGAGTGTCGCCAAAAAGGTTCACGCATACAATGGATGCATTGAAATTCGAATTTTTATTTGGAACCTTTTATGCGCGTATATTTCAAATCAACGTCCCCACTCAAAAACATTCCCAAGCCGGAGTCGGTGGTGAAGGATAGTTTTTTAGTCTGCTCAATTTTGTATTCGGATAAAATGCGTAACAAAGCCATTTTCAAATTGAGTAAACCAACTCGCATGCCTGAAATATATAGATATTGAGAAATATGGGCTTACAAATTGTACAAAAAAAAGTTATAAAATATAAAAAAAGTTTTAAGTGCTATGTATGATTTACTGTGTAGGACTATGGAGAGCTGCGTATATTAAAAGATATTCAATAAGATTTAAGGACATTTTCAACAATAATAAATAGAATATGCGTAATAAATTATGTCTGGATTTGTTTTATATCCAATTGGATTTATCTAGTGGACAAATTTTAAAGTTACTTTCATCTTCTATACCAAAAATTATGATTGTCTCTATAAATCATATCTCAGTTTAAAAATTCATAAAAAGATATAAAACAGGTAAGCAAATACTAGGCGGGAATGCCCGACTAGTAGATACCCGGCAGCCCCGATACTACGTTACTAAACACATTTCAATGCAATTTTCAGCATATGACTTAATACTCTGTTGAAATTTGGATATTCATCGAAATCTATTGTATAAAAACTCACCCAGGCAAATGCGTGGTCCATCTCCGAAAGTCAGTAGGCAGCCGCGCTTGGTATACTCGCTGGCAGCTCCATTATCAAAGCGTTCAGGGCGAAACTCGTCCGGTTGAGCAAAATAGGTTTCATCGTGATGAAAGTGATGGGTGGGTATTGCCACAGTGACACCTGGCTCAACGTTTAAGATTTTGTCATTGCCCAAGTCCATTTTTGTTGGCCGTGTGCAGATCCTAAGGAAAAAGCCAATCACGCTGGTCATACGCATCGATTCTAAGGGCATAAAATATAAATAATAAGAAAAATATAAATATATATATAAAAAATAATAATAAAAAATATATAAATATATTCGTATTCACATTCACATTCACATTCACATTCATATTCATATTCATATTCATATTCATTTTCATATTCACATTCATATTCATATTCATTTCCATACTCACATTCATATTTATATTCACATTCATATTCATATTCATATTCATATTCATATTCATATTCATTTTCATATTCACATTCATATTCATATTCATTTCCATACTCACATTCATATTTATATTCACATTCACATTTACGTTCATATTCACATTCATATTCATATTCATATTCATTTTCATATTCACATTCATATTTATATTCGCATTCATATAAAAATATGAATAATAATATAAAGAAATATATTCATTATTATTTATATTCGTATTAATATTCATATATACATTCATATTAATATTCACATTCACATTCTTATTAATTTTCATACTCATATTCATATTTATATTCACATTCCCATTCATATTCATATTCATTTAAATACTCACATTCATTTTTATATTCACATTCATATTCATATTGAATTTTCATATTTTTATTTACATTCATATTCATATTCACATTCCCATCAAAATTCACATTCATATTTACACTCGTATTCACATTCATATTCATACACATTTTGATTTTTCCATTCATATTAATATTCATATTTATATTAATATTCATATTTATATTAATATTCATATTCGTATTAATATACTTATACATATTCACATTCACTTTCATCACGCATGCCCATTCTTATACTTTTTCATATTAATTTTTACATTTATATTCATATTCACATTCATTCATACACATATTAACACTCCCATTCAAATTCATATTTATATTCACATTCATACACATATTCGCATTACTAATCACATTCACATATGTGAATATTCTTATCAAAGACGCCTCCATCTACGCGTCACACACCAAGTCTACAACAAGACCACACAAAAAATAAACAATAATTATAAAGTTCTCATACCGATGATACACTGATCGAGATAAGGTAGAGCATTCAGCTGTTCGTAGCTAATATGCTTGTCAATGGCCAAAGCATTCAAGATTTCGGAGCGCAACTTTTCCTGTTGTTCTGGACAAGCGCCCAGCTAATGAGGACAGAAATAATCAAATATTGTGAAATAGTGAAATGAGATTACGAGAATTTTCTACTTGCCGTGTAGAGCAAGTGATAGAGCACAGCGCCCGAGGTCTCAAAGCCATCCATCAGCAAGGTCAGAGCATGGCCCACCATATCATCCACGCTGGCGCCCTTCTCCTGCAGCTGCAGCAGATAAGCCAAGTAATCTGAACGTTCTCCTCCACAGCCGCTCTGCCTCAACTTGGCTGCATCCCGCGTGAGCTTCAGATAGAACTCATTCGATTCCTGGGAAAAGAAACGCATGCGAAACAATTTCCGTACAATCGGGGCAATCGGGGTACGATTGAACCTCGTCATGCCCAGAAAAGCATTCGTAACCCACTGCGTTGAGAAACTCTGAAAGGAACTCGTCTCATTGCTGCTGCCGCTCAAGGAGCCAGCATCAATGCCCCAGATGAAGTCGCCCATGGCCTGAGCTGTATAGCGATAGCAGAGCTGTCATATAAGGAGATATATAGATAGATATATAGAAATGCTAATTCAACTACCCACATCTCTGGTTTCGATGACATTGCTATTCCGCTCCTCAATGCATCTGTGCATAAAGTCGAGGAGCTTCTCTCCCGTTTGCTCCCAAATGGCATAGGCTTGCTTGAGCCTATTGGGCGTTAGGCCTGCTACGGCATCTGAGCGTCGCTTCTTCCACTCTTCGCCGCCAGTGAAGAAGGGATTACGTGCCACATACTTGTCATAGTCGTCCTTGGAGTGTTGTACATAGCTGCTCGTCACAGTGTCACGATAGTCGCTGAAATTTGTGACCAGCACCTCGTGCGCCAGCTGCGGATCGAGCACCAAAATTTGTGGCTTCCGTGTCAAAAATGTGCCCACAGCTCGCTCCTTGCCCTTGTATTTGCTACAGATAATATATATATATATATATATATATATATATATATATATATATATCACTTTATATATAACTAGTTATATTTACTTGTAAATCTTGCCAATGTCTTCGATGAAGCTGCTGCTGCCACTAAACAAACCTGGATAGCTGCCAAGTAGAGTGAAAGGCTCGGCTGTCACCACTCCTCGTTTCGTCCAGTAGCTATGGAACCAGGTGAGATACAGGTAAACTGCAGCAAAGGCAACATGCACAGCGCCTAAGAGCAATCCAATCAGCGTCCACATTACGGCAGCTCGCTCGTTTGCCAACTGTTTGCTTAGCGCTTCGAGTGGAAATCTATTTGAGCGATACTCGCTGATAATGGTTAGATGATTACTTAGTATATATGTGAGTGCTATAATACTAGACTCTCATTATCTTTAGGCACGCTCGCTCGACTCTAGTGGCGAGATTTTAACAATGCTTTCATTAGAGGCAGTCCATTTAGTCTGGCATTTGTTTACTTTAATATACAATAATTAAGTTTAATTAAGTTGATATTATTATTATTATCCATTAAATATTTTAAATAATGAAATGAAATAAAAAATTTCATTTTATAAGATTGAAAAAACAATAAAACTTTGACATCAATAGCAAACAAATTTAATTAAATTTTTTTAAATGATTTTCATAATAGTTATGTCACAATGGATACAAATTTTCCCTTTTCGTTGGGCTTAAGACATATAAAATAATAATTTTCAAACTAAAAAAAAATTTCTAACAAGAACTTGTTTTACCTAATATAACAATAGCAAAAAAATGGAATTCTCTAACTTTGAGCATTTAGTCTGTGCGTAGATCATCAGTCAATCAGGCCAATCAATCAATTCATCAGTTTTATTACTATGTATCTTATCAGTCTATATATGTATATAAACTCTCAATTGTAATATACTTAAAAATTTTCCACACTTTATCAGTTCAGTTCATCAGCCAACACTGTAAACACTCACGACTTTAGCTATACATAGCTCATCAATCATTGAATCACGTACGTTGCATGCCTGTCAGCCTTTTTATTATCCTTTTGAAGGAATGTTCTGGCGCTAAATTTGTAAAAATGCCTTGCTTCGTAATTTAATCAAACCTCTCTTCACATGAGCTCTTGGCATATAGGTAAACGTTTATCTAAATGAGTCAAATATGGACCGAAGGGCATATATGCTGGATTGACCTGCTGATTGGCTGACTGATGAAAAGCTAGAAGCTTTAAATATGGCTCTATCACCTACCAGTCAATCAGACAGTCAATAAGGCATATATATTATATATATTATATGCCCTTCAATCAACCAATCAATCAGGCCTATCATATACCCTTTAATCAACCTCGTCAATCAGGTATCTCATTTGAACTTCAATCAGTGCATCAATCAGTCAATCAGGCATCTCATATGCCGTTCAATCAAACTGTCAATCAGGCAGTTAATCAGGGATATCATATGCCGTTCAATCAACCAGTCAATCAGGCATCTCATATGCCTTTAAAGCAGTGCATCTGCATCAATCAGTCAATCAGGGATATCATATGCCGTTCAATCAACCAGTCAATCAGGCATCTCATATGTCCTTCAGTCCATCAATCAGTCATTAAGGCAAACATTACGTTGATTGTAGAATCTATAAACTAAAGAATTCCTAGCTTCGTGATTTCGTCACAGTTGTCATCAATTTGAATCACACAATCTGTGGAATTTCATCAGAGGCTTCGATGAACCCTAGGTTAGCGAACTCACATGCTCTCTTTCCTATAAAGATAATATTATGCAATGAATGATGACCAAGTCAAATTGTCTTAATCACTAAATGAACCAGTCCGAATTGACTTGGAACTGGTTTTTCAATAATGCCTATCTTCTAGCTTGAACTGTGAACCAGTTTTAAAAATAAATCAAAACATAAAATGGGACAATTTATTCAAAATCAATATACCCAACTACAATAGTACAACTTACACAAATTTTGCTGGGTTGAGACATTTCGAAACAGTTAATTATATCTAATCACTTTTTGAGGCTCGACACGTGATAGCACGATAGCTCTATTTGCTATGCTAGTTAAAAACTGAATTCTATTGAACGAAGCGACGATATTCCAAATTGATATCACCTTGCAGTACGACACCGAAGCCCGAATCTCCCTCCGTGATTATCTTCTGCTTGCTGCGCACAATTTGATAGTTGTTGATGATGTGAAACAGTGCGGATTTGAGTGTTAGCAAAGCCAGACGCATACCTAAAATATCGATCCACATATAGTACAATATATAGATCAATGTATATCTAGAGTTCGACTTACCCATGCATATGCGCGGCCCATCGCTAAAGGGCAACAGAACGCCCTGTTGTATGAGCTTGATATGCTCCCCATTATCGAAACGTTCGGGCTTGAATGCCTCCGGTTCGGGAAAGTATTTGGAATCGTGATGAAATTGATAATTGGGTATCATAATGGTCATGCCTTCCTCCACCTCCAAGCGCTTTTGCCCGCTCAACTGTATAAACGTGGTTTCTGTGCAGATTTTCGTGTATTGCGGTATCAAACTGCTCAGACGCAAAGATTCTGGAAAAAGAAATTTATAAAGAAACATAATAAAAATTATATACATATATATAATTCTAACTACCGTAGACAACCTGCTCCAGATAGGGCAACTGACTTAGTTTGTCGTAGTCTAGAGATTTCTCATTCTCCATATTGTGGCGCAACTCCATGCGCAGCTTCTGCTGAGCCTCTGGAAACTCCGACAGCTGCAAAAACTTTCAATTAGTTTTGATATATAATCAAGCCCACTAAATATGCCCCACATAATAGAGCGCATGCAGGAGCGCTGACCCAGTGGTATCATAGCCATCCAGCATCACGGTCAGCGCATGTCCCACTAGATCATCGTGCGAGGCATTCTTCTCGTCGCGCAGCTTCAACAGATGCGATAGATAATCAATGCGTTGCACCTCTTCGCCTGCCTTCAAGCGCAAGTCAATCGATTTCTTGGTCAGGTTCGAGAAGAACTCGTCCGTGTCCTTGGGATAGAAGCGCAAACGCAAGAGCAGCCGACTAAATGGCGCCATCATCGATGCCATAAATATGGTGATCATATAGAAGGCGTAGCTGGTCCATTTGCTGGCCATCTGCTGCACCTTGTTGGGCTCCCCTGAGTGCCGGCTCAAGGTGCCCGCATCGATGCCCCAGATGAAGTCACACATCACATCGGCTGTATACCGCAAACAGAGCTGCAAATGGCATAGATTAGTTTATGATTGATAAGAAAAGAAGAGAGGAGGCAAGAGATGAGAGAAAAGAAGAGAAGAGAGAAGAGAAATGAGAAGAGAGTTGAGAGATGAGATCAGTGAGAAGGTAAAAAAGTGAAGAGAGAAGAGTGAAAAGAGAAGAGAGAAGAGATCAGATAGAAGAGAGGAGAGAGAAGAGTGAAGAGAGAAGAGAGAAGAATTCAGAGAGAAGATAGAAGAGTGAAGAGAGAGAAGAGAAAAGAGAAGGGAGAAAATAGAAGAGATAAGAGCAGAGAGAAAAGAGAACAGTGAAGTGAGAACAATGAAGTGAGAACAGTGAAGAAAGAACAGTCCAGAGAGAGAACAGTGAAGAGTGGAAAGCGGTGGGAAGAGAGAAGAGAGAGCAAAAAAGGAAAGAATAGAGAAATAAGATGATATGGGAGAAGAGAGAAAAGAGAAAAAAGAGAGAAGATAGAAGAGAAAAGAGGATAGGAGAGAAGAAAAGAGAAAAGATACAAAATAAAAGATCAAAAAAAGGTAAAAAGAAAGATAAAAGGTAAGAGATAAATGAAAAAGGTAAAAGATAAAAATAGAAGATAAAGGAAACCACAGAAAAGAAAGAAGAATGAAGGCAGAAGAAAGAAGAGAAGAAAAACCTGAGTTAAAAATATTCCAGGCTTTTCAGAAATCGATATTTATCAAATCAGCAAAAAACAAGTTTATCTAAAATCCTTGAATAAAGAATAAAATGATATAATATAACTTATATACCTTTTATTATGAGAGATTGCTGATCATGAAACATAAAATGACATAACCTCATTATACCCTAAATAAGCATTTGATATAATTACAGGGTATAGCTCAAATAGACATAGAATAAGAAAATAGTTTTTATCAAAATTGTATATATGATTCTTCTGCCAAATGGAATACTAGGAATTGAATGTATAAGAAAAACCATAAATTTCATATAGGTCTTTTAAGGAGAGACGGAGAAATAAATACTGGGAACTGCACTTGACAGAAGTCTCCATATTTCTATTTCATAGTTGTTTCCCATTAAAAAACCAGATAATGAAGTTTTTTCTATTTGGTATTTTTTTTTATTTCTCCCATTTTGCATACTCACATCTCTGGTCTCCAGCGTATTATTGGTTAAGTGCTCCGCCATGTAGTTGGTCAACTTCTTGCCGCTCTGCTCCCAAATGAGGTAGCCGCGCTTTAGACGATTCGCCGATAAGCCCGCCTGAGCCTCGGAGCGCAGACGTCGCCAGGTATCGCCGGATGCCCAGAAGGGATTACGCCTGGCATACTTATCCCACTTGGCATGCTGCATATAGGAGCTAGTCAGCGAGTCCTTAAAACAGCGGAAATTTCGCACGAGAATCTCATGGGCCAGCTGTGGATCAAGCACCAGGATTTGCGGTTGTCTCGTCACAAAAACGCCCACAGCGCGATGCTTGTCTTTATACTTACTAAGATAGCAGACATTTATAGGGTATATAAGATCCGGTATACGATATAATGTATACCTACTTGTAGATACTCTGCACCTCCACAACCAGATTGCTCTTGCGTGTGAGCAGCCCGGGATAGGTGCCCAGCAAAGTTAGGGGCTTCGCGGTGATCAAGCCACGCCTGCTCCAGTACCTGTGATGCCATGTGAGATAGACGTAGAGCGGCAGCAGCAGTACGTGCAGCAGGATGAGTATTAAGGCGATCATTATATAGATGTTGCCACGCCTCGCATTACGACAGCCCCAGCCTCCAGTTGTCAAATGAGCTGCTTCCGCTAGCGCAGTCGCTTTTGAATACAACTCGATGCTTGATGGAAACATACTATTCGCTCATCTTCGCACAAAATGTAATCAATGTTGAACAATAAATATGTATATATTGTAAGATTATTAAACTATGTATATATGTATGGGAGTATTTGTTTTGTTTCATTTATTTGCATTGACATCAAATTCACAGACTCGAATTGACGAATGAATTCGATTTGCGATAACCGCGCGCCTCCCAGAGCTCCGCATTGATTTACTTACGACTCACAACAATTACGCGGCTTAAAATTAAAACGAATAATTAAGTAATTTTTATACCTTTTTATTAATTATATTTTTTTAAATTTTTAAATATTATTATTGTTATTTTTGCAGCCAAAATTTGAAAACATTTTATATTTAAAGATCTTAAAGTTCTTATTTATTGTCTTACAATTTAGTATGGAGTTAATATATTTCATGAATATATTTTATTTTTTTATTTTAGTTTTAAAAAAAAATTAGCTTTCTGATTTTGCCCATGCATAAAAAAAGTATATATTTAAATGTTTAGAGAATTTTTAAATATTTTATATATGTATATACTTTGTATATTTTGCTCATGATTTATTTTATATTTTAAAAAATATTAATTTATTTTATATATTTTTATATATATTTTTGTTTTTTTATATATATTTTTTTAAGTACAAATATATATTTTTCATTATAGATATTATATTTATATTCTTATATTTTTCATGATATTTAACATTATCGTAACTAATTGTTTTTTTTTCGTATGACGAATTACCTTATTATCTTATCAGTACTTTATATAAGACTCAACGAATGAGTTTTTTTTTCCTTTTGGCGTTAATCATATAAAAATGTTGTTTCCACAATAAATTTTTTTTTAATTTTAATTTTTTTTGCAAGTAGCAAGCAGACAAAAATAGAATAAAAATGTTATAAAAAAAAATAAAACAGAGATAGACAAAAAAAAAAGATAAATACAAATTTTATAAGAAAAATATGAAAAAATTAAAAATATAGAAGAAAATATTATATTAAAATTAATAATAATATAAGAATAGAATAAACTGATTGTTTTCTAGTGAGTAAAAAATCACTTTATTCTATTCTTAATTTTTTTTTTTATATAAAAATTTAGATAATTTATAATAAATTTATTTAAATAAAAAAAAATTATTTTGAAATAAAGAAAAAGAAAATGATTTAAACACAAACTCTTGCCTAACTCATAAACCAAAGTCTGGATAGGCCATGCAGCATCTCGATAAGCCTTATCAGTTGACACACTTATCGGAATAAAAAAAAACCTTATCAGCAATGTACATGAAGAGGTACAAGAGAATAAAATGATCAGACAAAAGTGACATTTAATATGCTAATTACAATCGTTTTAATGGGATTCATATTAACATTTTATCACGTTCCATATAAACAATTAGCAGCTAGAAAAAAAAAATGTTTTTTTGTTTTTTGTTTTTGCTAGCTTTGTGTCTTATCAACGTACGGGCTTAATCCGCCACCATCAACCACTGCTGTTGCTGGTGGTTTTTTGTTTTTTTTTTTCTTGTTGGTGGAGCTCGCTTATCAGTTGGCTAATTTATAACCATATGACCGATAAAAAAATGGGAGCTGCGGAGCTTGATAAACAAAAGGCATTGTTATTTATACTTTTAATAATTAAAAAAAAAAAAAGAGTGTGTGTGTGTGTGTGTGTGTGTGTAAGTAATATCGCTTTTGAGCTGAGGTTCACAATAACATTGACATTCAAGTCCCTAAAGCGAAAGATCTATGCTGACTTTAGAAACAGAACTGTAAACAAAATAGCTAAACTACATTTTTTTATATATACAGTCGAGTCCCGATAATTCGAAATGGCAAGGGGATCAGTTTTTTTCGATTTACACAGAAATTCAAATTATCGAGATTTCTATCATATAGATATCTTCATCAAGGGGATAGAATTTTTTTCGATTTATCGCGATTTTCGATTTAGCGGGGTACAAATTATCGAGACTCGAATGTATATAAAAATATTAAAATTAAAAAAAAAAACATTAAAAAATTTTAAATATTATTAATTTGACACAAATAAACATAAAACATTAAATTATAAATATTTAAATATTTTTAAATATATAAATACTTTTAAAAAATTAATATTTTGAATAACACTCACAAAAGAAATTTTAGTAAAAAACATGAAACAAACTAATAATTTTAAAAATTTTTTAAAAATATTTTAAGACTTTTAGACAATACAAAAATGCCATAAAATAATGCCATAACAATTTATAAATATTATATAATTTTTAAAAAATATACATAAAAAAGTTTAAATATTTCAAAAAAAGACACAAAGAAAATGCAATAAAAATTAAATAGAAATTTGTATAAAAATTTTCAAAAATTATTTTAAGTATTTAAAGCCAAAATAGAAATTTCATTTATATAATTTAAAAAAAATAAATTATATTTACAATTTTAAGTATTACAAAAAATGCCAATATTTAAATGAAAAATAATTACCGTAATATTTTTAAAATTTTAAATATTTAAATAAAGCCAAAGAGTAAAGTTTACAAAACAAAAGTTCTTAAATAATTGAAATATATAAACAAATGTTACATTTAAGCACAATTTTTGTTGTAATTACTATAAGAAATGATTAAGTTGTACAGCTCTGTTTTATTGAGTGTCCTTTGCACAGGGTTTACAGCTTCGTTTTATTGCATGTCCTTGCACGTTCTCTCTAAGCAGTCTTTGATTTAAGCGACAAACCACACGACAAATCTGAATCTCATAATTTGCTCATCTCTTTGTGTTTCTTCGTTTCTCTTTTTTGGACTTCCGGTTTAAGCAATAACAATAATTTGTAAATAAAAAAAAACAATGCAGAGTATAACAGTAAGGGATAAAATCCTTTAGCCAAACACTAGCTGTGCTCGTACTTGCAGATGACCGCAAACATCTTGTCGCCGCCCAGATACTTGGCCAGCCAACGATTCTTGACCACGGCCAGCTTGAGGGTCTCGCAAGCGAACTGGGCATTCAGATTGGTGTGCAGCGCTCGGCCCATGCCCTCGATAACAAGTAGATCAGTCTCATTGGCCGCAATGGCATCGCACAGCTCCCGGGGCAGTGTGCGCATATCCAGGCAGGGTCCGCTCTGTCCATTCGCATAGACTAGCAAACGACCCGAACGCCAGGCGCTGTCCAAGACATCGCACTGGCAGGCACAGTCGTCCAGCAGCTCGCTCAGCTCCCGACTGGTCACATCATTCAGCGCTGGCTCGCTGTTGGCGCAGAGCAGCACCTTGGTGCCACGTCGCAGTAGTTCGCGCACAAATGGCAGCACGCCGAGCACCACATCCACGCCGCTGTTGTCCACAAAGATGACGGCGCACTTGTGGGCCGGACTGAGGTGCAGGCGCTGCAGCCACGCATCCAGGTTGTCCAGTAGCCAGGGACGCTGCTCGATGCGCTCCAGCGCCGCATGCAAACCGAAATTGCTGTCCTGCTCCAGTATGCTGGCTATGGCCTGGGCGCCCCAGTCGAACATGTTGCCAGCCAGCACGCCGCGCACCAGCTCCGTCCAGCGTGCATCCTCATTGGCAATGTCGTCGATCTCCTGCAGGCGCTGCTTCAGCCTGGCCTTGGCCGAGGCATTCTCCTGCTGCTTCTGCCGCAGCCACGGATCCGTGAAGCCATACCGCCTCAGCATTGTCTCATTCAGCTTGAGCAGCTCGCTCGTGCCCAGCACCACCTTGCCCCGATTGTTCGCAATGTTGTTCTGATGCTCCTCCAGCTGATGCAGATATGCGGCCTGGAATTGTGCGGCACGCTGCTCGGCCGTGGCATCGTCCAGCTGACTGCTGGCCGCCTGCTTGGCGAATTTGCTAATCAGTTCACGGAAGCAGGGAAACCAATAGGCCGCCGCCTTGGCATCTGTATTGAGATCCAGCGTATCCGGCTGATAGTTGGCCACATCCTGCAGGAGCGTACAGCTGTGCATGTTTCTGTTTCTGCTTCGGTTTCTGTTTCTCGGGAACAGTGAGCGCTTGTAACGTAACAAAATGTTGACGGCCGTTTTGTTGCTGTTTCTGTTGCTTTCCAAGTGCGCACTAATATTATAATGCCTATCGAATGTAAATTCGTTTCGTTTCGTTTTCTATCTTCTTTCTTTTTTTTGCTTTTTTTTTTTGTTTTATCACAGCCGTCGCACATTGGACAGCACTGGCAGGGTAACAACAAACGCATTTTGCAGCAAACAGCTGACGGCAGAAAAAAGCACGTGAACACGTGAATGGCAAACGCGAACTAATTTATGTCTCTAAACAGTCAAAACAATGCACATTTCATTTATTTGAAACATAATTTACACATTCAAAAATTGTAATTTATTTTTTTGTATATTTTATTGATATTTTGATTTCATTTATCACTTATTTCTATACATTTTTAAATACACAAATCTTTAGCGCCTTGCAGCATTTAGCTTTTGTCTGCCAGCTGCCAGCAAGCGCAGCCTACTTCACGCCATGGCGCTGACAGGCCGTCTCTTTCCTGTTGAATTTTTTGACAAATCAACAACTTAAAAATGGTACGAATTAACAAAAATCGTGAAATATACAAGCAATCGTTGTTTATTGTTAACTTAAATGACTGTTGAATGATAAAACAAACAATGTGGCATTAGTTGACACTGTAATTTGTATGCTAAAGTGCCTAAAATTACTGCTTCACTTGAATTTATACTGAAGCTGTGTTATCTTATTTTCTATCTAGGCCAAGCGCACCAAGAAGGTTGGAATCGTTGGTAAATATGGTACCCGTTATGGTGCCTCGCTGCGTAAGATGGTCAAGAAGATGGAAATCACGCAGCACAGCAAATATACCTGCTCTTTCTGCGGCAAGGTGAGCATGCATTAAATTCGAATTCAAATGTTCGAAATTGACAAATTTTGTTCTCTTTCTAGGATTCCATGAAGCGCTCCGTCGTGGGCATCTGGTCGTGCAAGCGTTGCAAGCGCACCGTTGCCGGCGGCGCCTGGGTCTACTCCACGACCGCTGCCGCCTCTGTGCGCTCCGCCGTGCGTCGTCTGCGTGAGACGAAGGAACAGTAAAAACACAAAACCTAATGCTCCGTTACGTTTAAAAGTTCCCGTAGTTTTATAGACAACACGCGATTTTTCTGTGGTTTGCGCCGCGCCGGTCGAAAGAAAAGTTCTTGCTTTTACCCTGTAAAAGCATAAAGTGAAGAAGAAAAAAAAAATACAAATAAAAAAATCATTTTTACTTTCGCACAGTAAAGCAAAAAAGTGTTGTTTTCATTATACCCTGCACTCAAATTGTGAAAGTAGTTGTGTAGTTAAATGCTGAATGTGGAATGTGGCATATATTATGTATATATATATTCCTGCTCAGTCTATTTTTATCTATTGCCAATTTTGGTAAATTTAATTTTTATATCATCTCAAGATGTATGAAAATAAATTGTAATTAGAAGAGTATTTACATAAACAAATAGAAGATTCTTCACAGAATTGGAATCGAGAACGAATGTACACTGTAGTGTAGGGTACATTCTAGTCGTACATTTAAATGTATATACACTTAAAGTATTATTAGCTAAGTGAGAAGTTTCTGAAATTGACTCGTTGCCTAAAAGAGACCTTGAGACCCTAGCATAGGGTATATTCTAGTCGAGCACATGGTTTTAACGATGCTCTATAACATATTTTATATGCAATTTGGCTTAGAGCTCATTGAACTGTTATTCAAATTATAAATTGTCTAACTTGATTGTAGGGTATATTCTAGTCAAGCATTATATATCTTGCAACTCAAAGGCCTCAGCATGTAACTGTATTTCGCATACTTTTATGCTCAATCCTTATTGGCGCTCGCAGCTTATACGTTTTGCTAGAGATGCGCAACTTGGCGATATTTTATGCGATATGGTCATATGTATGGTTAGTGCCCATATACAGCTGTGTTCATGAAAATAGTAGTGCGACTGAGAATTTTGTGATAAACATATTTTAAAAAGAATTTTTAACAAATATTAACAATAACATATGCATACATAAATAAAAATTTTAAAATTGTTTAAAAATATGTTAATCCCAAAATTTTGCAGTGCAACATTTCAATCGCACTACTATTTTTATGAACACAGCTGTATGTGACTTGTTTTATATGAGATGTTGGAATACCCCTCAAAAAAAGCTCTTTATATTAAAAATTAAAAATTTGAACTACTGTTGCCTAAGAAAGGAAGTTTTATAGAGAAAGATCTAGTATATAGAGACAGCTAGAAGCAGGATCTATACTATTTGTAAAAGAATTTTCTTTATATATTTAAGGGCTCATTAAATATAATTCAGCGTTCGAACGCCCACATCAATCAATTTTCAGTGTTGGCTAACGTCTTGCGAAAACCTAATATATTCAGCTAAAAGTTTCATTTTACAGCACTTCAAAAAGAATTTGAATTTATTTTGTTGCATTTTTCATTTTGTTTTCTTTTGTTGTCATTTTTTATTTATAAAATTTAAAAAGTTTCTAATTAAACAAAAAAATTACACATCTTACAACTTGGTGGCTTGCTATATAGTATATATAGTATATAACTTGTTGCTTCTTTTTACTTTGTTGTTGGGAGATTTCACAATTTATAAACAAATTACAAATAATATTTATATATTTAGCTAAACTAAATAGGAGATTGTGGAGGATGCTGGCCAGCCTGTTGCAACTTGATTGAATCTTGTTTATGCTAAAATTAGAATTGCACCGTCACCAGTTAAACGTATATATATATATAACTGTATATATATACTCTATTTTTTGTTTTGTTAAAAAATTAATTTAGCTAAAAAGTTTTACTTGGCTTTTATAGATTTGTATATATGTGTGTATATATATATATATATGTGTGTGTGTGTGTGTGGGTGGATAAATTTTATTTTTTTTTCGATCATTTTTGTAATCAGGTTTTTTTTATAGTTTTGGAATACTTGATTAAATATTTACACAACAGCGAAAATAGCATAAAATTTGAGCACAATTTGTTGTTAAATCTTACATTGTTTTAAGAGCTGTTGGTGTTTTCTTTACTTAATTACTTTCGACTAAGTCTAAAAACTCTAAATTCGAACTTAGAGAAATATTTGTTTTTATAGTACAATTTATATTATTATTTTTTAATTTGCTTTACACACACAATTTTATATATATATATATATAAATAATTCTTTTAAATGTATATTTTTTATAGCTACTCTGTACATTAGTTTATATATATATGTATATTCATATCTTTTATAAATATATTTGATATATATATTTATATCTGATGCATGTCTTAATTAAATACTTTTTTACACTGTTTATGATATGCGTGCATTAAATTTTTTATTTTTTAAGATTATTTTTCTTTATGATTATGATTTGAGAAGCTTTTTTTAGTTTTATTAATTTATGATATGCAGCGCAATTTTTTTTTGTAATTTTTAACAAAGTTTTTGCATTTGGTACAAAGCGAAAGAAAAATTCAAAACAAGAAAATTTTAACTTAAATTTTAAATAATATAAATATTTATATTTTATATATATTTATAAAACACAACGCTTGATAGTTTTTTTTTATTAGCTAGGGGAATGTGCGAGCTGCTTCGCTTTCAATATGCTATATATATATATATATATATATATATATATATATATAGTTTAACTTGATTTCGATTTTGCTGCTATGACACATAATTAATATTTGTTTTTATACTCGTTCACGAGGTAAAGAGAGTATATTGGTTTTGTGTGTCTTATTAGCCACTTGAAATTTGGAATATATACTCTCGTATAGTCAAGTCAAGACATATATCTACGCCCATTGAGGGAGTGGCAAATCGGAAAAGGCTAACACTGCAAAATTTGACATTTCAGTTAGTGCGGACTCTTGGAGATTCATCAAAAATGATTTAACTATTTTTATATTTTTGCAACGTGAACGAGTATTACGCAGTCGGTGATGCCCGACAGCAATATTCTTACTTGCTCTTCATTATTATTATTATTATTATTATGTTTTTTTTTTTGTGAAGCACAATGTCATTTAAATGCCAATTTATTGGTACTTGGTCGGGGCTAGTTAAATACATATATACGCATATAGAAATATACATATATATACTACAAATTTATGCTTTATATATATATATATACCTATACATACACACACGCACGCATACACATTGATTGGGAAGACATTCGGCACACAGACACACACGCAACAGAAATAACTCTATCAACTTAGAGCTACAGAAAACTTAGTTTAAAACTAAAAAAAAAACACAAAAATGCTGGAAATTCTTGCTCCTGCTCCAGCTCGTGCTCCTCCTCCTTCCTTATACTGGCAACTTAGTTAACATATTTTTAAACACAAATTGGAAGTTCTTCAGTATTTAGTTCTTAGTTGTAGTTCGTAGTTATCTGTTTAGCTATGGGCTAGTGCGCCTGCCACTTGAACTTGGACTCCATCAGCCACTGCTGCCCCTTGGAATAGTTGCAGGGCCGCAGCAGCGGCGTACTGGCATCATCTCGTGTGGCACGCTGCAAGCACTGACCCGTATTCGTATGCCTTATCCACTTCTCCTGCAATATAAAGCTCATTCAATTTCTATTTATATTCATCTATATGTCTTCAATACTTACCTCTGCATCGTATACCCATTCCTGATTGCCGCCCATATTGTGACAGCGCACCATGTTCACTGGCCCATTGGAGCTGGCCGCATCCAGGCACAGATCATCGGACATTATCTGCTGCCGTTTCGTATAGGCAAACACCTGATTGCCGCCAAGGCCATGGCAGTAGCTGCTGCCCACCTTCTCATTGTACTTGCGGCCCATGGTGTCCAGGCAGGTTTCAGTCTCTGCATTGCGTATCTATTGTACAATTTTGATACATATCAATTAGTAAGGGTATTCCCTAGGTGATTACACTGTGCTACAGCTCATTATTAATTTCAATTTATTTTTTAAACTATTTTACATATATACTGAAAAGCATTTTTTTAAAATTTCATTAAGGGCATTCCCCATGTGTATCGATAATTCATTGTGTGCAAGAGAACGAGCTCTTATGTAGCTATTCTGATTTAATTGATGTCCTTTTAGTAGAATCAATTATTTTTTATAAAATTATTTAGTGTTTTTAAGGCTCTAGCATAGTATAATATGGGTATTCCCCACTAATATATTGATATATTATAAATCTAAAAATGTCTCTGATTTAACTGCTTTTATTTTTTGTTTATAATTAACTTTATTTTTGATACTTTTAAAATTATTTTTTCTTTTCTAATAAGGGTATTCCCTATTTTATATATACATAATAAACGCTTAAGCTTTCCTGATTAAAATATATATATGTATTTATATATTTTTTTTAAATAAATTAATTCTGTAAAATTGTTAGATTTTAATAATAAGCATTGTATTGAGGGTAGTCCCTATATATTTCTTTAATCTAAAAAATGTCTCTGGTATAATAGGCGTATTCCCAAAAAAACTTTGTTCTAAACTGTAGCACAGTCTAGCTTAATCAATCAATCAATCAACTCTTACCTCGCCCAGATAGTAGTAATCCAGTGGCATTAAGCTTTCCGGATAAACGTTCTCCAGATACCAGCGGAAGCTTTTGCATTGCAAACGATCACGCAAAGATTTACGATCGCTAACATCTCCAGCTGAAGCTTTGCGAGCGCCTAAATGGGTTCCAAATTGGATGTGAGAGAGAAAGACAGAGAGAGAGAGAGAGAGAAGAAAAATGGGAAGCTTTTTAGTAAGCTTTCAGGAGAATAATTGTAAAACATCTATGTTAGTGTGCGTGTGAGTGTTTCTTTTTATATTTGAAGCTACAATCGTGTTGGTTAAGAGCTATGTACAAACTAAGTGCGGTTAAACAAAAGCAAGCAAAGGAGATGTGCAAAGCTTTCTCTTCAAAAGTTTAAAAAAAAACGTCCAATACTGTGCAAATATACATATATAGTTAAAATATCTATACAAAGCATGCAACAATAATTTATATATATTTGTCTATTTACAAAAAAAAAAGAAGATATAGTCAAAAGCTACGCAGCATATATAGCTTAAAGCTTACAACATAAGGGGTATTCAGGTGCAACAAATTTCAATTTCAAAAAATTCACGGAATACCCTTAATAAAATAGAAAATACGAGCTAAAATGCGTGAGTGTTGGAGAGCGAGGGCGGGACATAAAACAGGCGTCGTGTGGGTGTGGCATTATCATTTCGAGTGTTTTCATTTCTTTTTTGGACAAAACAATATACAAAAAAACAAAAAATTAGAAAACTATATAGACATAACGGAACCTTCGGGAGTGAGCAAGAATGGGGACAAAAAGTAGACATAAAGAAGAAAAGACAAGAAAAACAATGGACTTGTACAAAAGGTAAAAACAGGTAAGAATGTTGCAGAGTCGGGAGTAACCGACTGCCAAATACTCGTTCACATTTCAAAATGTATTCAGAAATTCATATTTCCAGATTTGACAAGCCTCAGTTGGGCATACCATACAGATCTATCTGTGATAGAGGTAATTGTCCTTATAGTTTTGGTCGTTTTGCCATGCCCCAAGCTCGAAGAGTGTGAAAGACCCGATTGGCCAGGCCCCCTTTGGGCATAGATATATCCTTAACATATATTTTTTTTATCTTGAGCTGTCTATAAGACAATATATATTCTAAATATGCCCTAATAATGTTTCAGTTATAGCAGATATAGTATTTCCCGATTTGCCACGCCCCTAGTGGGCCATATTGTGAAAGACGCGGATACCTACGAGTATATATTCCAAATATCAAGATGTTAACTTCAATTTTGTTCATAAGGACGGACGGACGGACGGACGGACAATAGACTCAACCAATATACTCTTTTTATCTCGTGAACGAGTATAAAACGAAAAAAAGAACAATTAAACAAATATACAGGGTGAACTTTTAAGGGGTTTGTGGGTGATGGGTGGGTTTTTGTTTAATACTTGGCCATGCCATATATCATGTATATATATACAGCTGTGGTCATAAAAATAGTAGTGCGACTGAAATGTTGGACAGCTAAATTTTGTGATAAGCATAATATTTTGAAAACAATATGAAACGAATATTAAGATTAACATATATATATATATATATATATATATATATATATATATTGTGAAAATATTATATTTTGCAAAATTTTGCTAACCAACATTTCAGTCGCACTACTATTTTCATGAACACAGCTGTATATGAATAATAGAATATAAGAAATTTTATTATATATATATACATATACATATGTATATATCTATATATATGTGAGTGTGTGTAATATATAAGACAGACAATTGCATAATGCAGAGCGTGCTGCTTGCGCAATAAATATATATATATATATATAGATGAAACATATTAAACTATATATATATTATAGAGAGAGAGAGACAGAGAGAGAAAGAGAGTGAGGCAGAAAAGCATTTGTGAGAGAGAGACAGACAGATAGAGTGAAGTTGCATTCAGCGAGAGTTTTATTTGTTTTGTTGTTGTTGTTGTTGTTGTTCGTTAACCTGGATAAAAACTGTAGTAGAACTCTTTCCAGTCGTCCAGCCAAACCTCAACCAGACGCGCATTGTTATGATTAACAATCTCCGTCGTACCGCCCGGGAAGGTATATGGGGTTGATTTACGAAAGACATGACCGACACGGGAACAGGGCGCTATCTCAAGCAAGCCGCCGCACATCCACACCTGGACACAGGGCAGCAATTAATCAGTCAGAGTTCAGTTAGTCGGGCACAGTTAGCATACAAATTGGGTTAAGGAGATAGAAAGAAAGAGAGAGAGAGAGTAAGAGAATGAGAGAGAGAGAGAGAGAGAGAGAGAGAGTTGTACACAAATATATATTCATATATAGAGAGTTGGGCGGATCGGTGTAAAGTCTGCATCAGATTTGGAGCTGTACCTAGGAGCTGCATGGGGGAGTTGAAGAGCGTGAGAGAGGGATGGGTAAGCAGTTGGATATAAAGTTCACTTAACAATTAGCTTAGGGATTGAGTTACTCGTTAAACATGTAGAGTATTTAGTCTATGCTACTAGTCGTTATGATAACGAGTAGCTGTAATCGGAGAGTATCAACTCATAGACTCATAACGAGTCGCTGTGTTGGAAAAAGAAGTTATCATAAGTAACGAGTAACGAGTAATGAGTGCTTATAACTAGTAGCTGCAATAGGCAGAGAGTAAGTACGAGTAGCTGTAATAAGCAAGTAACGAGTAGCTGTAATAAGCAAGTAACGAGTACTTATAACGAGTAGCTTAAAGTAACGAATAGGAAAAAGCGAAGCTTCATAGCGAGTAAATCTTATCGTTGAAGAGCTACGCGTAACGAGCAACGAGTGCCTTCGTCGACTCAACTAGCCAAGCAGGCAAAACTCTATAAGCCAAGTTCAAATGCTGCAACGAGTGAGTCCAACAATGCTAGCCCACAACGAGAGAGAGAGAGAGAGACAGGGGAAGAGGGAGAGAGAGAGACGCCTTCATAAATGTAACGAATAAATATATATAGAACAAAAAACAATAAATTAAATATATTACTAAAAAACTTAAAAATAAAAACTAAGCATTAAATACCAATTCGTGTAAAAAATACTTAAATATCAAAATTAAATTAAGCTTAGCTTAAGTTAAAGGAAAGTAATACTCAGTATTAGATGAGTGTTATGAGTAATGTATTATTTGTATTATCCAAAATGTTCTGTTTCATATTTTGATTTTGGTTAGCTTTTAGTTAATAACAAAAAGTTCGCGCTTGGCTGTTGCCCTTGGCGTCTCGTTTTTTTTTTGACAAAAATTTACGAAACATTTAGAAGAGAAAAGAAGAAAATTAAAAAACAAATTTATCAAATATATTTTTGTATCAATATACTCTAATTATGATTATAAAAAAATTAAAAAATACAGATTTTGTTGTTGTTAAGCGACGACAGAGGCATTAGCTTTTCTTGGTTTTCTTAGTATTACATTATATTCTGTGTGTGTTACGATACATTACATAATATGCATGTAGTATATATAGTTAGCTAGTTATATATTATATATATGTATATATATATATCTCGATATATTATTATTCAAATGTTTTGTTAATTATGCGCAAAATAATGTTTATGGTTTGTTTTTCTTTTGTATTGTTTTGCTGCTGTTGTTGTTTGTGTTTTAGTATTTTGTTTAGTATATTGTTGCGCTGTTTGGAAACTGTATTCAAAATACTCTTGCAGTTGTTGATGGAGTGAAAATTGAATAACTTTTGTTATATTATTTTGGCTAAACTAAGTATTTCTTTCTTCTAAAGTTTAAAACTTTAAAGTCTAAATCTTTGTAATACAGTCGAGTCTCGATAATTTGTACCCCGCTAAATCGATAATCGCGATAAATCGAAACAAATTCTATCCCCTTGATGGGGATATCTATATGATAGAAATCTCGATAATTTGAATTTCTGTGTAAATCGAAAAAAACTGATCCCCTTGCCATTTCGAATTATCGAGAATCGACTGTATAAGTTTTTATGCAAAAAAATATATGTTGTATGCAAAAATATATATACAAATTTTTATAAGTTCCAAAATGGCTTTTTTAGTATTTTTTTTAAATCTAAATCTTTGTAATCTAAGTTTTTTATGCAAAAATATATATCTGTTATGCAAAAATATATATAGTAATTTTTATAAGTTCCTAAATTGCATTTTTAGTATTTTTTTAAAAATCTAAATCTTTGTAATCCAAGGTTTTTATGCAAAAATATATATAAAAATTTGTATATGCTCCAAATTGGGATACTTTTTTTTAACAATTCACAAAAAACAAAAAATAAAATTTTAAATACAATTTTTCACATAAGCGAGTATACTACAATACTAATTCTTACACTAAAAATACTGCTCAAATAATATCCATACAAAATTCCAAGTGCTAGCCATGGCCTCTCTCTCTCTAGTCTGTACACCAATAGCAGTGAAAACTAAGCGATTTACTAATTTAATTATTAATCTTTTTTTTAATATTTTATTTTAAAAAAAAATTAAAAAAAAAAAAGATTATTAAAATTGAAAACTTCTACATCAAATTGATTTGTTTGATTTATATTTTATATGAATTTGTAAGCTTATCTAGTAGAGCAATAATTTCTTCTCCAGTTTGACGAAAACAAAAATCTGGAATATATAGTTCCAGTGCTCTACTTTAACTACCTATATAGACTACCTGTTAAACATTGTTAATTTTATGATTAGACATAAACAAGAAATATATGACAAAAGTTATATCCATATCTATATTCAGCTGCAAGAGTATTTGAGCTGCGGCCAGCCGAGCTTTTGCTGTTTGCTCTGTGGTTAATTTTGTTTTTAGTTTTCTGTTCTGTTTTTTGTATTTTTAGTTTAGTAACAAGTGAAAGCCAATTAAAATATGTATATAAAGATTCAAGTGTTAGATGCGCATTAATATATAATGATGTAAGAGTTAAGTTTTTGTTATTGTTTTAATTTGAATTGAATTGGATGTTGTGTAAGTGTTGTTGCTTGTTGTCAAAATAATTTTGTTGTTGTTGGTATTTTCGGTATTTGTTTTTTTAGCGAACCTGTGCTCATTGCATAATAGAAATCACGCCACTCGTCCAGCCATACTTCGGCCACCCGCGCCGCATTATGCAGCACAATTTTGGCCACGCCTCCCGGGAAGGTGTACGGCGACTTGTCACGGAACACGTGACCCACATGCGAGCAGGGTATAATTTCTAAAATGCCACCGCATTGCCATATCTAAAGAGTTGTCACAGAATTTGGTATTTTTTTGAGTGTTTCGTTGTTTGTTTGTTTGTGATTCGATTTTTAAATTTAAAAATTAAAATTAGAAAAAAATACATTAAATTAAAAATTAAAATCTGACTCAAATCAGGCGCAGGGTAAATGAAAAATGATAAATGATAAATAATAATAATTCATATTATTATTATTATAATTATTAGATGATAAATGTAGGCAAATGGGCAACACTTTTAGTTTTATTTTTATTTTCAATTTCTTTTTTTTGCGGCTTGGCTTGATAGCTGTAAGAACGAATAGAAAAACGATAGAAGGAAAATATTGCATTGTGTTTGGCCTTACTCGAAACGACATTTCCAAATTTTCACCACCCCAGATGTCCATGCCCTCGTCATAGGAGCCAATCTCATAGAAGTAATCCTTGTCGATCGAAAACAATCCGCCAGCCATTGTCGGCGTCCGCAATGGAGCTGTGCGATCGTTATTCCGTCTCGCCATCTCACGCTGCGGCACACGATACCTGAGCGAATAGAAAATTCAATTAGAATCATGTGTGAAAAGTTTCCCAAAGTGAAGCTTAAAAGATCATGTTTTAGATTAATCTTGGTTAGCTTCAAGTTGGCAGCTTTACAATTAAAAAAAAATTAAGTTAATTTATTGAAGTTGTTTAAAATTAAGCTTAAAAGCTCGAACTTTAGATGATCTATTCAAACTTAAAGTTGGACGCTTTACAAAAGGAAATACACTTAAGTTGAAGCTATAATAAAGTTGCTTAGAGTGAAACTTTACAGCTCTAACTTTAGTTATATCTTGTAGTTATATGTTGCCTAGCTTAAAATTGAAAGCTCAATTCGTAATTGTTATAAATACACTTATTAAGCTGTTACAGTTATTTGTAGTTAAAGTTATAATAACCTATAAAGCTCCACTGACACTTAAGCTTCGATTAATCTTAGACTTTTCTATGTAATTCATATTTTAAAAAAATTGTACATCAAATCTCTATTTTAGCCTTAATCTTGCTTCATAGATGCAAAAGCTACACAAAATTTATGTAATTTTTAAAAAAGTTCAAATAAAAGCTCTTACTGAGGATAACCATAGAACTATGGTTTAGTTTAAGCTTTAGCACATTCATTTATAAATTTGATAAATTACTATTAAAAACGACGTTTTTCAAGCTTTAAATGAAATCTTAGTGAAAGCTCTACTATTTTATAAGCAACAAAAGCTGTCACACATTCAGTACATACAACTAATATTCAATTTAAGCAAGTGTCATTGTCATATCTAGAGTTAAACTAAGTATATTTATAGCCAAAGGCAAAGCCAAAGTCAAAGTTTTACTGGCACGCACCATCTAAAGTTGAGCTTCCAGTTGAAGCCGCCCCACGTCGAATCCGATGCGGTTATATACTCAAACGTATCATCCGAGATGACATCAATGATGGGGCAAACGACAGTGCGACGATTCTGCACGATGCGAGCAAGCAGAGGCTCCAGCCAGCCCTCAGTGCATTCACAATGGGCATCCAGGAAGGTGATCACCTCACCCGTAACATGCTCAGCGCCAAGCAGACGAGCACGTATCAAGCCCGAACGTTTCTCTGTGCGCAGCACAAATGTATGCACAGGTAATTTGGCCACATAATCCTCCAGCTGTTTGCCCAGAAAGTCTGCAATAATAAAGAGATAAGTTAAAATAGATGAACAGTTATATTAATAGTTAATATACAACACAACAAATTAAAT
This sequence comes from Drosophila leonis, assembly GCA_035045365.1. Taxonomy (NCBI): domain Eukaryota; kingdom Metazoa; phylum Arthropoda; class Insecta; order Diptera; family Drosophilidae; genus Drosophila; species Drosophila leonis. The sequence goes on from JAWNPC010000830.1 coordinate 6,635,919, forward strand.
GAGTAAATGCAACAGGTGCGATTCGAATACGCTAAGGGCCAGTGCAAGCGAGATGGAGAAACGTTTTACAATTTCAACAGACAGCAAGACTTACGCACGCCTTCGAGCACACACACCCTTGTGCATGCATAAGCAATAATGTGCTTGTTTTGCTTATGCATGTACAAACATATGCAAGTGTGTGTGCATGCTCTCAAAGGAGTTCATTTTCACAGGCGCACCAACATTTATATACTCTATCTAAAAATAGCTATGCATAAAGTGAACATCTTATATGAGCGTAACAAACGGTTTAACTCTTGTGCAATACTTCTCACTGCATATGCACATTTGAGAGAGAGAGCAACCAAAGGAACTTAAGCAAAAACAAAGCAATGTAACGGCACCATATTAGAGAGAGCGACCGGCCCACTGTCTAGCTCACACGAAGTCCCAATGGCGCTCAGGTCCCGTTGTGCGTTAAGAGTGCATCAAGAGAGGCAAATAAGCAAATACGAAGTTCAAGTGGGTGGGATGAGAAATACTTTGTTATAGCTGTCTCAGCTACATAGGTATGTATGAATATACTGTATGTTTAGTTGCTTACCTCGCTCACTGGCATCGTCCACCAGTATGATCTCTTTTAGCAGAGAGCGCGGCGATCGATTGATGACACTCCAAACTGTGCGCAGTAGGGTGGTCCACGCCTCATTATGGAAGACAATAACAATTGAAGTAGTGGGCAGCTTTGAAGGATAGTGTTTGTGACGGCAGCTAGAAAAAGGATAATGATAATGATTATTATAACAATGATAATTGTTAAAATAACAAGTTTAGCTAACTCACTGGGAGATACCCTGCTTTTTCTATATATTTATACAAAAATAAAATGCAAAATTTCGAGGGTAGTCTAAGAAAGTTTTGATTTAACAACAAAATAACTTTCTTATTTAATTAGCAATTTATCAAACTACCCTCGCACTTGGTAGAATGTTCTCACTCACTCCTTCCTCTAACTGTTACATATATTTGCACATAAACTAATATACCCTGCTTAAACATTATAAGTATTTACAGGGTATTATCTCCACTCCTCCCACTTACTTTTCGTGCCGCACATCTGTTAGCGAGCGATTCAATGAGATCATATCGCTGGCCAATAGATTGAACTGATTCTCCTTGAACTTCTCCTTCATGAGATCCTTCATATCAGCCGGAATTTTAACGGGTTTGCCCATTTCGCCGGGTTTGCCTCGCGACTCGCGCACCGTGGGCGCTTGGAACCATTTCTTTAAGGCAACACTGCGATAGGTCATCGAAATGCCGCCAGAGACAAAGCCCTGACCCATAATGGGTGCCGGCCCACCCCCGCCATTATCATCGCCATCTAATGACTTTTCGGTATTTATCTCATTATCATTAACGAGCTGATTGTCGTCCGCCAAACGCTCAGCATTCGGTAGCTAGAAAGGGATAAACAGAGAGAGAGAGAGAGAAAGAGAGAGAAATTTACAGTTATTAACAGTTATATTCTGATATATCATATGAACTCACCTCGACATCGTATTCGCCGGCTCGCCTGCAACGCCAGCCATCTTTGCCAATGCAATCCGAGTAACGGGCAATGAGCACAAAGTCAAATATGACCCAAACCAATGAGGTGAGCAGGACAATGCGACAGGTGTTTGAGCGCATGCGTCCGCGCATTTTGCGTGTGAATGTTTGCAGCGTCATGTTAACTCTATGTATATGTATGTGTGTGTGTGTGTGTGTGTATTACAGTTTGAATTTTAATAATTGTAAAATTTTGTATATTTGCAAGACAAATTTGATTTTTATTGCTGTCAGTCGTTACGTTTCGCAGCAATCAGCTTTTGTCTGTCTCAGGCGTAGCTCGGCTCAACGCTCGCTCATGTTAACTGGTTGCAGCAATCAGCTTTTGTCTACTCAATGCTGTTTAGGATATGTGATTGTTGTTGTTGGTGCTGCTGCTGCTGTTAGTCGTAAATGTTAACAGTATAGAACTTTTCTTATCAGACTTTTCGGTTTAACATGCGCTGCTCTGCCTATAAATTGCTTTTAATTTGTTGTTGTTGTTGTTTTGGCACATTTGTGTAGCAGTCGCTCTCTCTCTCTCTCTATCCCTCTGTCTCTTTCTCATGCTACGCGGAGTCAAGCGGCTGCTGATGTTGTTGCTGCTGTTGTTGTTGCTGCTTAACTAGTTGCTCCTCTTGTGGCATCCTCTCCGTTACACTCCAGTCCCGTCGACTCCCGCTGCCAGTTCATAGCAACCGCCCAATAACCAGTTTGTAGCTCGGCTCTTCCTCTTCCTCTTCCTTTTATATGTCTCTCAAAGACCTTGAGAAACAGCTCAACTGTAAAGAAAGGAAAAAATAAAAATAAAATCAACATTAATAAAGATTCGACAAGAAATACAACAAAAAATACCAAAAACAAAAATGATAATTTATGTATGTAAATATATGCTTAAAGCAAAAACGAAAGTTATTTTCGTTGAGATTACGAGTTTTGGGCCAAACAATAAATTTTTAACTCTTTGTTCAATGACGAAGTCAACTTGATAAATGACTTGCAAATATTTTGGAATTCAAAGCAAACTTCAATGCAAACAATTTTTATTGTTTTTAAAGAGCAATTGTTTCATATTTATATAATTTAAATAACCATAAATCTTATAAGACCTTTCCAATTGTAGCGCAGTAACAGATCTATAAACAAGTCCAATAGGAAAACTTTCAATTAACAGCTGCAAGCAATACAGTCTGTAAAGTTATTAAAAACTTAATCTGCTGTTAGCTAACAGTTGTCTTATAAGACAACGTAAACATGCCTAAATTCCAACTAACTATAAAATGCAAAGCAATAAGAATTGCCCCTTTAGAGGGGAATTATCTCAGTAATTTCCCCCTAACTACATGCAGTCTACATTCTGTTAGGACTATTTGCTTTTAGCTAACAGTGCACATTTATCTAATAATAATCCGACAGAAACGCTCACATTCCAACAAAGTGTAAAATGCAAAAAGCAATAAGAATTTCTCCACTTAGGATTATCTGAACAATTTCCTACTGGGATTTCTTGGAATTTTTCACAACTGCAAATTTTTTGTCAATAAATTTATTACAGTGAAGAAAAACGCAACATTCAAATGGCATTTTCTCTAATGTCAGCTCAAACCACAAAATCCACAGAAGCATTTTACGGAAAAAAGAAGAAAAGACAAAAATTGGTACCGAAATTCCATTGACAAAGGTCATAGTCGCAGCGCTCCTAAAAATGCCACAATACAAAAACAACAACAACAGCAACAAATTGTTAAAACAGACTAACGGAAACCGGCACCAAAAACGAGATGTCAGAGGCGACTCGAATCATGTGAAAATTTTACAACGTTAGCTTATAGACTCGAAATATACCCTGTAAAACAGCATGTTAAAGTAAATTGTAGTAGTTAACAGTATTAATAACATTTGCATGCTGTTAAAATTAATATTTACATTAAACAGCACATATTAATATTTACTGTTAAGCTGATAAGCTTTAAGCTGCTTTATCAGCTAACAGTGCACTTTAAGCACTTAAAGTCTCATTGCATAAATACAAATTCATTTCAGCGTACGTTAGCAGTAACATATAACAGTCTGTTAACCGTTGCTGTTAATAACAGAAAACATCTGACAACAGCGCAAAACTCTAAAACAGCCTTCAAGTCGAAAATATCTAATACGATTTCCAATAAGCGTATCAATGCACGAGGGTATCACGAAAAAGCGCAACAACTCTTAACGGTATTTTTTTTCGTCTTCTTTTTGCGCACATAACATGCATTTGAATCATTCATAAGGCATGCGACGAGTGCCAAAGCTGCGCCTAGATAGCATGATACGGCAGCGCAAGCGAGAGAGATTGACGCATAGACTGAGGTGGAATGGGAGAGAGAGAGAGAGCGGGTAAACGTAAGCGCATACCAAACCAGTTTCCCATAGCACGATGCACGCACACGTCAAGCGCTTGTTGAGAGGCCAGGCGAGTGAACGAGACAGAGAGAGAGAGAGAGGAATGAGAGGAGAGTTAGTTGAAAGGGCAAAGCTGTTAAAATATGCAGTTGCATGTGCAGAGCAGCGAATGGTGAAGAGAGCAGAGCGGCGGAGTGGGCAGTGGGCGCAATAACGAAGTGGCAAATGACAGGCAGAGCTTGCAGCGTTGCCAGAGTGTCCTTCAATGTGCGCCACAGGACAAGCTGTCAATAATGCACTCAATAACAAAGATACAAAACGAGTTTCGAGTTGTGCACTGAGAAAAAAAACAATTTTGATTAAAAATAAATTAAAAATAAAACAATATAATTAAATTTATGAAAATATAATAAATAATAATTATTTGAAGACTTTTTTAATATACATGTTTAAACTTTTTTTATAAAACATTTTTTACAGTGTACATATGTACATATATATGTATGTCTGAACACTTCAATAATTTTTGCAAAAGCTTTTTGTGTAATGCGGCTGTCACATTTCGTTTAATATATTATTTACAAAATCCTTTCAAAAAAATTTCATTTAATTTATTTATACAAATATTACAAAAAATCCCATATTCCAATTAATCAAACAGGTTTTTTTTTTGGCTGGGAATAATTTATGCAACAATTTTACGCAATTGTGAATAAAACAAAATAAATTATTCGTATATTGGATTTGCATAGCTAACGGGAAATGACATATGAAATCACAATTTAAATTCAAATTAATTGAAATGCCATAATTTAGCGAGTTCTATTGTGGGCGGTGCATACAATTAGCGCACCCACTGTAAAAGGCGGCACATGAAAGTAAAAGGTCTTTAACTGTTAGACAATGTCTGTTAATTGGACTGTTAATCAACAGCTAATCACTCTTAACAGGCATATGCAACAGAGCTAGACATTTAATGTTCTACTGTAATCAATGCAAACAGCTTATTGGTTTCTATGCTATTAGCGTTAACAATATTAATAAAGACACATTTATCACCTAATTATAATTCAATTCAAATCAATTGAGCCACACAGCAGAACACAAAAGCGACAAATCAGCAAATGCTGAGAACAACAATATTAACAGCCTCAATGTAAACAGCGGCAGTGTAACAGACAGAGAGAGAGAGAGAACGAGCGAGCGTGTAGTAATAACAATTGACGAGCTACATATGTATGTGTGTGAGTGTGTGCATGTATACTTATGCATGTGTGTGTGTACGTGTGGGCGCCGTTTCTGAACTGCCGCTGCTGCTTTGATTTGTATTTATCGCGTTTTCTCCTTTTCACTTTGATTTCGCATTGGTGTGAGTAGTGTCTTAGTGCGCTGATAAGCTTTTGTTCCTTCACTTTTAGTAACAAAGTTTTGCCAGCTACGCTGCCACAGCGCGCGTAAATTAAATTTTGTATTTTAATTAAAAGTCGCACAGCGCGTCGCACAGTGTTTCGGAAAGCTGTCAAAGTGTAATAAATTGAAACGACGTCGTGCTGCTGTTCGCTCGCACACGCACACTAACACAAACATCTCGCCCATAGACTCTCACTGCCTGCCCTCCCCACACGCTCTCACTCTCACTCTCTCACTTTGTAACGGCGCTTCGCACACACTGAGCGCGGCGGAAGCAAAGTTTTTTTTTTAAGAGAGCGACTGTTGCTAGAGCTGTTTATGGCTACTGATAAGCGTGTCTACTGTAGGCGTGGTACACTGTACACATGTCTGTGTGTGTGTGTGTGTGTGTGAGTGTGCGTGGCACTTGTAGCACACTTTGACATGTTTTTGCTTGTGAAGTGCTGTGCGCTCACTTTAAACGCCCCACAACAATTAATTTGATGAAAATCTGTGTCAATTTCCCATGAAAAGCTTTGACGCCAAAGATAACCGCACATAAAAAGAAATACAGGTGTTTTTATTGAAAAGGAAGTAATTAAAAAAGTAAAACAGATTTCGCATTCCTGATTTTTATTGTTTGCTTTTTTATTATTCAAATATTCAGAAATTCAGAAGCCAGAAAAAAGCTAAATCACACTGAAAATAATTACATTCGCCTTTTATGGCTGCTTTTTTAAGAAAACAGCTTGATTTGCTTTGGAAGACTAGCCGAAAAATAGCTAAAGCACATTTTATAACAGCCACATCAGCCTTTTAAAGCTGTTAGCGAGATTCCAGCCACATGGGCAACACTGAAACATTGCTGTGACGTGGTGACAACTGAGCAGCCAATAACGGTTTAAAAAAAGCTGTTTTGAAACTGTTTGAGCAATTTATTAATGAATTGGCGAGTTGGCAAAGGTCGCGTCAAGTGGCCGGCGGCTTGTTTTACAAATGCAACAACAACAACAACAACAACGATAGCAGCAATTACAAATGAAATTGTAACAGAAAATGCAATTAAGCAACGGCAAAACAAAAAGCACAGTGAAACACAACCAATCGCAAATGTCAGCAATTAAGCTCAATTAATGAAATTGTCAAATTGTGTAATTACAAAAAAAAAAAGTAAAAATAGTGGCAGCGACTAGAGACCCCTGAACGACGATTATGATGATGGTCAAAACTGGTTCCCATGGTACAAATAAAGCTAAATGATGTGAAATGAACATGAAATCAGTAAACGAATTAAACTGTGCCCAAGTTTACCATGTAAAAAATGTAAAAAAAAAAATGATTCACAAATGATCCACAATTACGCGGAAGACATATGAAAAGTAAATTTCCCAATATGTAGTGCTCATACAATCCACATGCCACAATTGTATTGTATTACCTACATCACAATCCACAATACAAAATTCCCACTACTTACATTCCACATTGAAAAATATCCTGCAGTAGTTTAACATATAAATCTAAATTAAATTTCCCACATGCTAAATATCACCTTTATAAATTCCTTACCCACAATTTATTATTGCAACACATTTATTTGCACACACACATTCCACATGCCAAACGCATTCACACACAAATAAATTCATCATTCGAATGCCGACGCCGACGCCGCCGCCAGCGAGCTACCAAAATAAATCACTGGGCTGTTAAGCCGAGCGCAAAACACATTTTGTATAATTAAGCACGCGCTGAGAAACACAAACACAAACACAAACATAAGCACAGGCACAAACAACACCACAAATGGGGAACAAAAAAATCCCACATAAAAAATATACCGCTTCTTTTTTGGGTGAGAGCAAAAACACATCAAAAGCCGCACCCGCATGCATTCTGTACTCTGCTTTAGGCAGAGCGACAGAGAGAGAGCGAGAGCGCGGCTGCATTGACTGGCCCTGCACTTGGTGTGCTTTAATGATCCGTGATGGCCAAACGCCAGATGAGGACGAACTGATCCGCTTATTGTAGGAGACAAGAAGAGCGGCGCGGGAGCAGAGACCACGCACACAAATAAAATTTATTTCAGTTACATGCTGGCAATACACAGTGTTACAAATTAGGTCTATAAATACACCCAGAGAGTCGCAAACTTACACACACACATACACACACACATGCATATAACAGCTCAGACACGTTCCACTTTAAGCGACGCATCGTCTTTGGCGTACACAATACAAAAACAAATGCGCAGCGGGTTAACGAACTGCGCTTTGATAATAAAAATAATAAAATGTTAATTCGCCAACCGGCTCTTATCGAATTTTGATTAACTCTACATCTAAATGCTTTGCGACTGTGTGGAATCTAGTCGATCAGCTGTGCGATCAAAACTAAATTTAGGTTAGCGAGACAGGGAGAGAGAGACAGAACGAGAGAGCAAAAGTAGGGATTTATTTAAAGGGGTTTTTTATAGCAGCGAGCATTTGACTGTAGTAGACTGAAGGAAGTAAACAAAGTTTTTTTTAGTCACAGTTGAAATATCGTTCAATACGACATTAACAAGAAAATAATCGTACCATGATCTTTAATGTGAAAATAAGAATTAAGAATTAAAAGAAAAAACACTGAGCACAAATAAACACGTTCTGAATAAATAAGCTGCAAGCAAAAGCTGTGCAAATTAATAAAAGTTTATTTACAAAACAAGACAAATATCAGAAAAAGCTGTTCAAAACGTGTTTTATAAATGCACAACAAATGGGCCTATTTGTATCAATAAACAAATAAATATCACTCAGCCTGAGCTTAAGGAACTTAAAGAAGAGATCAACTAAATGAAATAGAACACATTTATAACACTTAGCAAATCTTTATAACAGGTAAACACAAAAAATGAAAAAGGAAAAAGAAAAGAATCGACATAATTCGATTCGAAATAAGGCTACAAATTTATTACCCGCCAAACTTAGCTGTACTGAATGAAGAACAACTTAATCATCATCGTCGTCATCATTATGATTCTCTGGTCATCAGTTATTCAACGCATTTGCCTTGTCTCTCAGCAGCTCATAAACCGAATCTTTGACACAGAACCCACAAAAAAAAAAACGGCAGCAAAAAGAAAGAAGAAAACATTCATGACACGCATTTTAATTAAAAGCAAATAGGTTCTGCAACAGAGGCTGCTGCTGCTGCTGCTGTTAGGGGGCTTTGGGTTGGTGGTGGGGGGTTGGCAGCGGGCGCGATTGGTGCGCATACAAAAGCTTGCGCTAATTCCAACAATTTGTATGGTAAGTTGCACGAGTTTTTCATTGCAAAAAAAAAAAAAAAAAAACAAAATCACAACTAACTTTGAATATGACACACAGCAAATACCCTATATTTTGACACACAGCAAATACCTTACCAGACTATATATCTGACACAAGTTAGAAAAACTCTTATAATATAAGACTGTTTTTTTCATATAAAATATATTAAAAATAAATTATGTGTATAAACAATATGCCTCATGTCTATGCTTTATGCCATAATTAAAATACCCTCCACAAATTGCCCACTCTCCCTCTCTCTCTCCTCCCTTGAAAATGTATAACAAAGCCACATACACAACTACCCAATGCCCAGTGATGGGATTTTTGGTATTTGGTTTCGAATATTCCCTCTGCTGTTAAATGTACCAGACAAGTGGGCGTGGGCGTGGGCAGTGGCTGTGCGGTTAGAAAGCAGCAAATATGCTAACGTTCAAACCGTTTGCATAGCAATGAGCAATTGCCAGCGAGCGAAAATACACAAAAAAATATATGTAGAAAACCCCATTGCAAAGCAAATCATTTTTTTCGCCTTTGTTTTGTGGCATCCCAATTCGAAAAAGTTTGTTGTGCTCCAAGTCTGAAGAGAGTTTGAGTGTTAAAATACCCTTTAAATTGTTGGTAAAGACTAACTAAGGCACTAATAAATATGTATTCATTTCTTTCAAAAAATATTTTTTTTTTTCCTTAACATATTTTTTATTTAAAACTGCTTTTAGTTCTACCCTTTCAATTGGTTTTACTTGAATTTCACCTTTGCTGAAAAACTTTTTCTTTATGGGGTTCAAGCCCTACAAAATGGAACAAATCCGCAAGCTCAAGAAAAGTTTTTTCACATTTTATTCTCTCTTCTTTTTTTTGTGATTTGACATTTGGTCCATGGCCGTCAACGGACAGCGACGGCGGCTTGACCCGCATCATTAACTTTTTTACCATGCGCTCATTACAGCATTAGAAAAACGGTTTTGTTGTTTATGCGTGGCAGCTAAACGCGATCAACATTAAGTGTGGAGAATCATGATCAAAGAAAGCGCTGACAATGAAAAACTTTTTATACATCAAATATGATAGCTATACTATATAGTTTTGTCATAATAAAAAATAAAAAGTTATTTAATCTTTATTGAACACATTTCTTTTTAAAATTTATATAAATACAAATTTATGTTTAACTGCTGCATCTACACCTGACTTTGGTTTCACTGTAATTTTAAGCTCGTCATAAATCACGTTTAAGCTTGTTCGCAATAATGTTCGCGCATGAACATTAACAGCTGTTGACATCATTCGTTTGTCTTGCGGTTTTCCTAGCAACCCTCACGCACGCACGCACACACACACACACACACACACACGCACACATTCCAATATATGTACTTGTCGTCGCTCTTCAGTTGCGCGCTCTTCGCTCCTCTCACCATTCGTTTTGCTTTGCTTTTCTTTTCTTCTCTTCTTTGTGGTGCCATTAAAATGTTATTTCCTTATTATTATTGCCCTCAGCGCTTAATCGTCCTGCCCAACAGCAGCGGCGCCCATTGGGGAGCACTCAACATGTGAGTGAATGGCTCTATAAGCGATTGACTCACTGACTGACTAACTGACAGATTGACTGCAGCAACAATACATACATATATGTATGTATGTATGTATGTATGTGTGCGTGTATACATATATCATATGTCCAGTGCGTGCCGGCGACAATGGCAACACATTTCTATGGCATAAATTTGCGTGAGACGTGGCCACGTAATCCTCAGCTTTTGTCTGTGTGTGGCGCCACAAACATGTACACACACACACACACACACACACATACAATCTCACCCTCACACACACACACAAAGACGTCCACTGCTAACTTTGCTATAACAAAACTGCAAGCGTAACAAGTATGGGAGAAGTATGGGTGCTCTCGTTGACAAAGAGAAAGTGACAGGTTGGCTGACTAACAGATACCCTGCAATCAGTTGAAGATGGGCGGGGAAAAGGCTTAGTCTATTCTATTACCAGATATGACTAGATAAAATGGTAGTTAAAAAAAGATAGTTCATAAAGTATCAATGGAAATCAATTCAGAACAACTTTTAGAGCTTTATTAGCTGAGAAAGAAAGAGGCAGAGAGATAGAGAGGGAGAGATGTGGAGAGTAAGAAAGAGATCAATACAAAGGGAATAGGGGCACATAGAGAGCACCAAGGATATTTTGTTTTTTTACACTGGGAATATTACTATTTGAACTGATTATAGTACAGAAAATCATGAAAATCGCATAGAGAGGCGATGTTGAATAGTTTTTAACCAAAAGAAACAGGCGCAAAGCAGCAAAGTGAGAGAGAGAGAAAGAGAGAGAGAGAGAGAGAGACCGCTAGTGCAAGACATCATCTCTGACTTTAGAGGGCATAACGAATATAAGCAAAAATAAACTTTATAAGTTAAGTTTATTATTAGTAAACACTTAAGATCATGAAAATCGCATAGAAGGGCAATTGTCAGTTAATTACTAAAGTCAAGAACTGAGTTTCGATGCGTTAAGAAATTCGTTTAATGGGACGCAAAAGTTCAATTCACGGACATACACAATCTGTGGCGTAATTCCAATGTTTACAGGGTATAACAAAGAGCTTTTCAGTAGCTGCGTCACGTGCATTATGATTACAATAAAGTAAGAGCAAGGGCTCGTAATGCGAATGCAAATGCCAGATCGGTTGAGTAAGTAGTTAGCATACAAAAACGAAAATAAAATCGATAACAGTTTTTAATGCGATTATTCTCGTCAGTTCGTCAATATGTTTGCAGCGAGAGGAACCTGTACGAAAAACATTTGAACTAATTAAAAAGTTGCGTAACTTTTCGATTACCCCTTGGGGCGGGTGCGACCCTGGGCCAGTGGCCCGCTTAGCAATTAGCCAAAGTGCAGTCGTGCGTTGCTTGGCCTCCTCTGCTGCTGCTTCTTCTTCTGCTTCTTCTCCTTCTACTTCTTGCGGCTCTTATCAAAGGCGAGACGTTCGTCCAATCAATTTGAGATATGAGCACCAGGAACTAGTGCAACGAACTAGCTCGTAAAGCTGAGTGCTAAATAATGTTAGGCAAATTCTGCTACACGATTTCGAAATGTTGTCAAACCTTTTTACCTACAGATCTTCTAGATATGTATATGTTTTCTACTTGGTTTGATTTTTTTAAGTAATTAAAAACAAAATGAGGGTTTTTTTTACATGAGTTTTACTAGTTCTAAAAAATTAATTTCATAAAATTAGAAATAGAAATAGAAATAATTTTCGAGTTATACATATAATTATAATATTAAATGAACTTGTCGTTCATGAACTGAACAGTCCGTGACTGATTAAACTATTAAGCAGCATACTTAGTTCATGGTTGATTGAACTATAAAGTTCATTGATCACGCTAAAATTCTTCACTAATCACTAATTGAACTATATCATTTACTAGTTTACATTAATGAACAAGTTTTCTATTAACTAATTAAGTTGAATAATTTAGATTTATATAATATATACAACTGAATATATTCACTAGTTTAGTTTATTCTAGTTTATATATAATATTCACTAGTTTAGTCGAATGAACTAGTGAACTATACCATTCACTAGTTCAATTTAATGAACAAGTTCACTGTTACCTAAAAAAACATGAATATTTAGTTGACATGTTCAATTATTCAACTGAATATATTCACTAGTTCCTGCGAATAATGAATTGAACTGGTCCAATTTAATGAACAAGTTCTTTTTTACCTAAAAAACTTGTATAAATTTATATTTATATGATACTACTATTCAACTGAATTTGTTAACCAGTTTAGTCGAATGAACTAGTGAACTATAACATTGACTAGTTCAATTTAATGAACAAGTTGACTTGGATGACTTGTTCAATTAATCACTAGTTCATTCGCATAAAGTATTGAACTATATCATGCACTAGTTAATTTTAATGAACCAGTTACCTGTAATTAACTGACATGTTCACCTATTCCTAATTCCTGGCGCTTCGCTAAGTGAACAATTGCAACATTGTTTTTTTTACTAAAAAAAAACATCGTCACATTGTTAACTTTTATAACACATATGACATACATATTTTAGCATATTAAGTGGAACTAATTAGTTAATGAACACCCCTCGGGCTGTCTATGTCCCTGTCTCTCTCTCCCTCTCCCTCTCTCTCTCTTGCTGTTTCGACTATCTGCAAAGATTTTTTCCGCTTGTTAGTTGCGTGGCGGCGTTTCATGCGCTAATAGTTAACAACAGCAACAGCAACAACAACAACAACAACAACAACAACAGCAGCAGCAACAACAACAACAGCAGCAGCAACAACAACAACAACAGTGACAGCCATAGCCACAGCCATAAAACAAACAACAGTTGATCAACATTTATGGGTTCGCTGCTATTGCTGTCTCTCTTCTTCTAGTTGTTGTCATTGCTGCTGCTGCTGCAACTCCAACGCCGCCGCCAACCTTGGCAAAAATGCTGCGCTGGCTGCTGCGTTGGCGTCGACTACGCGCTGCTGCTGCTGCTGCTGCTGACTTTGTTGCTGCTGTTGTTATAACTCCAGGGCTTTGTCAAGTACAGCTACGTTTGGCCCCGGGGCCAGCAGCGCTGGCTGCTGTCGCTGCTTAGGTAGGGGGCGTCAAGCAACGCATGGCTCATAAATTTCTTGCTGCTTTGCAATATGAAATATTTGCTGCATAATTGAATTAGGTCTGTGTGTCTGTCCCTCTCTCTCTCTCTATCTCTTTCTCTTTGTGCGTTGCGCTGTAAATTTTTAATTTATGCTCATAAATAATCAAGCCATATTCATTAGACTACATTTGAGAGACATCACAAACAGACAAAAAGTTGAAAGCAAAGAAAGTAAAACAGAATTTTCGCTATGTGCGCATTCCTTATGTTAATGAGACTCTGTTAAGCAACTATTTTACAACTCTAAGAGCATATTAACATACATAATGAAGTAAGTCATGTGAAATGTAAACTTGCTTTAACATTGCAAAAGATAGATGCTTTTGCAACTTTATTTAATATCAAAAGTAGATTCATTTTAAGGAATTTTCAGCTGTTAAGCACATTTCCACATAACTGTTAGCATAACAGGACAGGACGCCATATAAAATGCCTGTAAAAATAATTTTAAATTAAATTGACAGCATATTAACATAGCTATGTTAGCTTCTATGTTAAACAGCTTTAACACTGTTATCCCTTATGTTAACTGGACATGCTTTAAAATCCTTAACGCGCTCGCATAGCAAGTCTGCGTACACAAAGTAAATGTCATAGCTGTTAACTTTAGCCACTCTGTCAAAAACAACAACAACAACGGCCGACAACATGTTGTCTAAAAGAAGAAATTAAAATTATGTGGCAATAAAAAAATTGTCTTGTTGTCTTTTGTGTGCACTGCACATTAGCTACGTTTATACATTTCAATTAAATTTTTTTCTTTCGTTTGTGAAACTCTTCTTTATTTTTCTTTTTGTATGCTAAAAATAGAAACTAAAAGCGCGCTTTAAAACTGTGATCATTAAAGCAGTGAGAGAGCAAGACACAGGGAGAGAGAGAGGAGAGCGAGCAGCGGTGGGTTGAGTGACGCTCTCAAGTAACAAAGTGGCTGCCGCTAGAGCTGAAACTGCTGCGTAATCATTTTTCGGAAGCAAATGGACAGCAAGAACAAAGATTCAATGAAGTGAAGGAGTAGGGAAGGGGGGTGGTGTAAGAAAGTAAGTCGAGTAAAAGCTGCGCAAATAGACGACGGCGGCTACGTCAGCTGTAGATAAAAGCCGTTGCACGAGTATATGTGTGTGTGTGTGTGTCTGTGTGAGTGTGAATGGCAGACACTGCAAACAGTAAGAGCAACAACAACAACGAGAATAGCTTAAAAGAAATAAGGCCAATGATGCTTGTAATTGTAGCCAAAGCAGACGTCAACTTGACAACGTATTTGTTGCTGGGTGTTGCTGTTGCGGGCGTGCAGCTAAGGCCAAGCAAAACTCCCAAGGCAATACCACATTATAAGTATGACAGAGAGAGAGAGAGAGAGGGAGAGAGACTTATGCAAAAGCACAAATACCTCAAGTATAAGAAAAAATGTGCAATGTGCGAGCTTTGAAAGTGATTAACGTTTTCTGTGAGAGCCTCAGGCAGTTGTTGATTATGATGATGATGATGATCATGATGATGGCCTTCTCAACGAGAAGTCAATCAAGCAGCAACAACTAGACGAGGCACAGTGAGGGAATCGAAACAAAAACAAAAAGGATGAAGAGCGCCGACTGCTGCAACGGTAAAGTGCACAACAGTGTTGGCGCAGCAGTCAGTTTGCAGCCAAAAAAAATGCTAGCTTAGATAACTAGCTTAAATACATTACCTAATCATAAAAAAAGTAATATTAGTGAAAATTTATTGAAAACTATGTAAAATATATGATATTTGAGCAACATTAGAGAGTTAAAGATTTTGTAGAAAAAAGCTAAAACTGATATTACTCAAAATTAAGCAGCTAGATTTGGCGTGATTTAGAATAAAGCTGCGCAGCTCTAACTGCGAATTCTGCTCCTTCTGCTCTACATAGCTGCAAAGCTTTTGAATGTTAACATAAATTGTTTTCTCGCCTTTCAATTCTTTTTCTTTTCATTTTTTTAACAACACGCCAAAAGCAATCAATAAATTAATAATTTTTGATTTGCTATGCACCATTTGGCTAATACCCTAACTTTTGACGGCATGCAAAAATAAAAAAGTTTTCAAATTCCCTTTTTTTTATGTGAAAAGTGCCAAATGACAATTTCTACACAGCATTGTAAAAGCTGTTCGAGTTGGACTGTGGGGAAATTTGGAGAGCATCATCCATTCGCTCACATCTTCAATTCACTCTGTGCTGCTGTAGCACTAACTGTTATTACAGGTGCCATGTACTAGTCTCTCTCTCTGTGTGTGTGTGTAGTTTTAGTGCCTGACTCTGGGGGGAATTTCGCGTTTTTGATAGCTTTCTCTTGTACAACTTTGGACATTGCAACAACGATCGGGGCACATTAGATGTGGCTAGTTATCTGCTTGTGGTCAGTGCGCCATGGCCCACTTTATAGCTTCATTTGGTCAGAAAACAGCATTAGCAAGCAGCAGCAACAGCAGCAGCAGCAGGCAGCAACTACAACTGGAGAAACAGGCAAAGTGGCAAGCTGGCAAGCTGGCCAGGCAGCCAATTAAGTACTTCAGGCTAACTGCTGGCTATAGTCAGAAAATTTCCATACACTAAGCAAAATTCCTGTCAAACAGTTATTATTGATAATTGCATATTTGTTAGGGATTTTTATGAAAATTTCCCTTAACTGTGGGCGTTTAATCCGAAATGCACTTTTCTTATTTGAAATTATATTTGCAGTATAACACTAACAATAGTATAACAGTGTATAATAGTATAACAGTACATCATATCAGGATATTTGTCATTGAATATATTTTTAACATTTTTTTAAGAAAATATTTCGCATTTTCAATTTGATTATTATTTTGAAATCTTTTACAACTTTTCTAATTGGAAATAGTCTTTTTTAAGGAGAGAAATACCACGTGCAAATTTCCATATAATCTGGTTTCAATTGGGGATATTTTCAATATTGGGACATTTTTCTCAGTGTGAATGTAATTAGACCATTTATTTGAAAAGCATTCATTTTCCTATTTGAATATTATTAAACAACGTTCTTATTGGAAATTGTCGATTTTTTTAAAGAGAGAAATTCCTACTGCACAAATCCATATGATTAAGTTCTATAACGCTTTTATGGGGATATTTCCAATATGTAGGAAATTATATTATAAAATTCAAGTGTTTTTTGTTGCCTCTCAGTATTTCTCTAAGTGTAGCTGCAATAATTCGCAATGCAATCAGCACTTGCAGAACTTGCAAAGGCTCCCACAATGCCAGCCCACCCCACCCCCTTGAATGCAGCTCGCTCAGGTGGCCAAGCGATGAGGGATGAGCACTTAACATTAATTACAGCGCAAAAAGCGGCCTTAATGCATTTGGTGCCACTGTGCGCCGGCCAGTTGGTTCAGTTGATAAAAGGCAAAGTGGAGAAGAAACAAAAAACGAAAGAAAAAAAAAGCAAACAAACACATTTGCAATGTCCCCCAAACGACGATAAAAGCGACTGCAAATGGGTGCAGAGCAGATAAAAGAAAAACCTGCGTCAAGTAAGACACACACACAAACACACTCACACACACACACACACACACACAAGCTTAGGCGAAAAGACAACAAAAAGCGGAATTGCAACCGCCTCTGAATTAGAGATGAGCATATGGCTGCATAGAGAGGGGAGAAGAGTGTAGCAGCGAACCGGTTTAATTGAGCGACCTCCAATCAGAATCAAGTTCAAGACAACAACAAATGCCAATATAAACGCACTCGAAAAGAGATTAGCAATAAAAATTAACTAAAACAACAAAATAAGAGAAGAAAGAGTTGAAAAACTTTTCTTTTTATTTTATTTTTTTACCTTAAGCGTTGCGGAGTCGGCGTCGCCGTCGCCGTTGGCATCTGTGGCAGAGCAAATTCCTGTGAAACACACGAAAATGTTAGAAGTGAGGGCAGCAGCGGCAGAGGCGGGGCACGTGATTTGCCCGGTTTATTTACGCGCTGCAATTGGATGCGGGAACGCGCCCGACGCAAACAATTGTGCGTGTGTGTGTGTGTGTGCGTGTGTAGTAATTTTTTTTTCTTGCTTATTTTGTGTAGTAGGTATCAAGTGCCTGCGCACTTAAACACACACGCACACACACATACGCACACAATAATAGCGGTGTTTATGCATGTGTGTGTGTGTGTGTGTGTGTGTGTTTGTGCACTTTGCCTGTTTTGCTTAATTAGTTGTAAAATATTCACAATGCAAAATTTCATCAATTTTCCAAAAATTCAATTTTCATTCAACTCACTTTGGAACACTTTCAATTTTAATAAATTATATTTTTATTTATTTATTTTTTAATTTTTTATAAACAAACGCGTTGCTGTCGTTGCGCCGGCACGACTGCTGCCTTGTGTATGCGTAGTTGTATTTAAATTGCTTTCGTGTGTATTTTTTTTGTGGTGTACACGTCGTACGCGTCGTATTGCAACAAAAGCGTTTAATTTGTTTTTTTATTTATTAAATACATACAAAACAGACCACGCCACGCGTCCGCACGGTTTGTTGAATCAGAAAAGAATGAGTGAAAAAACCGAGATGACTATCGATGTATCG
The DNA here is from genome assembly GCA_035045365.1 of Drosophila leonis. Taxonomy (NCBI): domain Eukaryota; kingdom Metazoa; phylum Arthropoda; class Insecta; order Diptera; family Drosophilidae; genus Drosophila; species Drosophila leonis. Next base: position 6,653,858 of record JAWNPC010000830.1, read on the forward strand.
ATAGAGCAGCTCTATGCTGAAACAATTTGGTTGGCAACATGTTGACTGAGCTGCAGCCCTGGTATGTCGCACTCGGCAACATGCTGCGTGTTGTGTGCGTGAAAGAGCGCGAACAAGTGCATGTTGTCGCGCTCTATGTAAATGTTGCGGGGCAACAATCAGACTCGCAGACCTAAATGTTGCTATGCACTTAGAGATGGTGGAGCCAATGCGATATTTTAACATTTGTATTTGTATTTGTTTGCTGTCAACATAAGATTAAACAAGGCTAAGCACCAAGAAAAAGTGTTAACAATTTACTTTTTTCCTTTTGATATAAATTAAAATTGATTTCGTTAAGTCTCCCAGCTGTTACAATCGAATCATGCCGATAGTGAGTGCGCCTGTTGACGCAAAAAAGAGCACAGACTATCGTTACCAAATATCGATAGTATATCGCCATGTTATTGTGGCGCGCTTGTTTAAATATTGGCTGTTAGCAAACAAAGTTCATTAAATATTTAGCTTAAAAAGTAAAACAAAAGCAAAAAACATAGTTGTAACTAATTTAGCATTTATTTATTAATAAAATTTCACTGAAACACGACCAAAACTATATATGACTCTCTGCTTATTTTGCCCAATTTCCACTGGCAAATAGGGCCTACCAAAACGGATTTACAGTTGTTTTTTGTTTTCTCTTTTAAAATATTATATTTAAAATATTATTTTCATAATGCACTGAGCATTTGCTATAGGACGTACTCGTATCATGCTTAAAAACGAATTTTACAAATAAAAAAATGATTTTTTGGAAAATTTTGCTTCGTTTTTTTTTTGTTTTTACAATATTTTTTCGTTGTTGCCACCGAAAAATAACGGTACGTCTTTAATTTCTCAAAATTATTTTACATGACAAAATAAAATTGAAAACAAATTCGCGAACTCAACAAGACACAAAACAATGAATTTAGCTGCACTAAAAAAATGTAACATTATTTTGCGAATTCTACAAAAGAAAAGTGAAAATTAACATAAAATCGAAATTTAATTATATATATATATATATTGCTATATATATATATAAGACCATTTACTTTGGCGATCGCGCTTGATTTATCTTCGATTTCTCCTCCTCGGTGAATTCCAAAATGCTCTCAATTGCCTGCAGATGGCCCTGCGAGTTCTCCTTGTCCGTTAGAAAATAGAAAATGGCGCTTTTCAGGAATTGCAGCGTCACTTCCGGATCGACGTGGGTGCGATTCTTTTGCGCCTCCAACAGACGCCGATAGATCGTCTGTATAGAGTATTTAGTTAGTCGTTGGTGTGTGCGACAGACAGACAGAGAGAGCGAGAGAGCGAGAGAGCGAGAGAGAGAGAGAGAGAGAGTGCATAAGAAACGTTTTGTATTAGTAAACAAACAAATATATATATCAAAAGTGAGGTTAGGTTTAAAAATCAAAATTATAATTATAATATTTACATAGTTTTTTGTTTTTTTTTTGATTCTTCGGTGCTATATATAGATATATATATGATATGATATATGAACATTTAACATAGAGTAGGAATTTGGGGCAGCTGGGAAATGTTATTTAGAGTTTGTCTATGGGAAATATAGTTTATATGAGAAATACATGCTAAGTATGTTAAATAATGGATATATCTCTTTTTTTTTTGTTTTTGTTTTATTTTTATTTTTATATAGCTTTACTTCTGTTATTTTTTTGAAAATTCAGTAAAAGTTGCTCGAGAGCAACGAAATAGCCAACAAAACTAGCTTTTTTACTATTCTAAATTATATGAATATATGCATATAAACGAGGGTAGTTTGAAATGTTATACAAAAAATATAGAAATGATTTTAAAAAATTTTAATTTCAATTTTTATTTTAATTTTTAGTTTTAAAATTATTATTTTTAATTTTTAATTTTTATGAATTTTTATGAATTTTGATATTTTTAAAAATTAGTTTTATTTTTATAACACATTTTGAAGAAAATTAAATCTAAAAAATTTCATTTTTTTTAATTAAAAATTTGTGTTTTAGGTTTTTTAAAATTTAGTTCCAAATTTAATTTAATGTTAAAAATAATTTTGGTTTTATTCTTTTTAAATATAAGTGTGATTTTAAATTTGTTTTAATATAATTTTGATTTTAAATTGTTTTTTATAATTTTTTATTTTTATTTTTTTTAATAAAATATACATATGTTTTATATATACTTAAAAAAATATTTTATATATTTTAATTTTAATTTTTTTATTTTTATTTTTATTAATATTATTATATTTTCATAGAATTATATTTATATATTATATATATAAATTTACTTTCTTAGTTTTTAGACTACCCTCGCATATACATACATATAACAATTATAGATTATATATATACATGTGAAGAGAACATACCTCTAGTTACCACTAAAAGAAAACACACCAAAGTTCTGTGAAGTTAAGGCAACAAGAACGAATTGCAGAGTTCCACAGTTCCAGTGGAAACAAGTTCAAATTCATAAATGCAGTGGAAACAAGCTGAATGGGGCCTTAACAGTATAAGAAAAAAACCAGCTGAATTGCAGACTTTCAGTGGAAACAAACTGGCTGGAAAAAGGCTAAGCTTGCTCCAGTTCCAGTGGAAACAAAAGCTAAATATAAGGGATTTTGCAATGCTTCCAGTGGAAACAAGCTAAACTGCCAGAGTTTCAGTTGAAACAAGCTGCTGCATTTCGTGTTTCATTTCACGCGTTCCCCACCTTTTACCTTTTTACCACACATGATGAAATGGCGCAAATGTGAATGAGGTTAGGTATAACATGAATAGCCGAAATATGTTCCATTAGCCAATGATCAGAAAATGAAGATGAAAATGATAATGAAAATGAAAATAAAATAAAAGATTTTAGTATTTTTTATTTTTTGTTAAATTTTGCAAATAAATTAAAGAAAACTAATTGGGATTTTAGGTACAAATTGTTAGGGAAGGGAAATTATTGTTGTTGTTGTTGTTGTTTTTAGGAATATTACAAACCTTACGCGCGCCAAGTACCCACAATGAAATGGCCTCCTTTGCCGTAAGGAGAGCATGATTACTGCCGCATTCCCTCATTCTACACTCTGAGGCCTACAAAAATAGTTTCGATTTTTGTTTTTTTTCGATATTGATTTTCGATTGTTTTTGTTTGTTTTTTTTTTATCGATTATACGACAATATATAGATAGATATAGAAAATTAAATTAAATATTTTTTAAACATTTTTCAATAGACATTTATATATAGAGAAAGAGAGAGAGAGAGAGAAGTTATAACTGTAAAACATGCATTGGAAATAAAAGTAAAATTGGTAACTAAAGAAACTTTTTGCGGCAACTGTACTGCATGCACTCATCCTCTACGTTGTGACTGTACTGAATCGCTCTACTTGAACACGCAACGGAACGGAATGGTATTAGATGAAACAAGCGCAACAAATCAAAGAAACACAAGAAAAACGTCGGAGTGATTGAAACAAAAACAAATGTTGCTCATTTAATGTTTCGACTTGAATATTGCCAAAAAAGATGTGTAATTAATTCATTCATTAATTATGTTACTTAAGCCTAAATAATTTTTGTAATTAAACTAAATTAATTCGAAATAAAATCGACGCGCATCTCAATTAAATGCAGCTTTTCCAGCCAGGCAAAGCGCCAAATTGAAATGGAACACGCCCTAAAATGTTTAGTGTTTGATGTTGTATGTTGCATGTTGTATGTTGTTTGTTCTTTGTTGATTGTGTGTTGTTGTAAGTTGAATGTGGAATATGTTGTATGAGTCGCTCAGTTCACGATGCAACAAAATGCAACACACAAAACAAAACCGAAAATAATATTAGAAATATATTGAAGAATCTTACGCGTATATTCTCCAGCTCGTCCTGCGTGCTCTGCAGCTGATGCAGCAGCTCGTTGATGGACACTTTGCTGTCGGGCTGACGCTGTGCCTGTTCCATTGCCTGCGAAACAGTGGAATGGAACGTTAGAAAATCGCCATATGAATCAAAATAGATTAGCGTACATAGAAAAACATATCATTTATATTATATCAAAATTTCCCCATATTCTAATACTAAATAAATTTCCCGTCATATATTCCTCTTTATATAATAATAATATATTTCCCTTATATACTACTCTAATATTCAACAAAAAGTAAAATTTCCCCATATTCTCTAAATTTTAATTTACTATATTTCCCTATATTCAAAGACATTTATAAAATATACTTAATTTCCCATTCCCTAATGCTACTCTAGAACTACATGCTAATAATGGTATTACGTTCTCAAATTATAGCTCGATATCTAAGTCCTAATCTCCAAATTTCCCTATATTTGAGCAAATGTTACCTCAAACCATCTTCATTTTTCAATATTGCTCTGCATTGGTTACAAATTAAGCAACTTGAACTCAACATTTTCATATATGTATATTATGGTAAATTTCCCTGTATTTTAAGGACATTTGATGTATAAAACTTGACCCATATTTTACTGCTATTTGGGTAAACGCATTGTTAAAATTTTACTAAAATTAAACATGTTCTAATCTGCAAGTTTTCCTATATCGCAATATTGTTCACAAATTTCCCTATATACCTTCCAAAAATGTTCCCATATTGCACTGTTACTTCTACAAATTAGCAAAAAAGTAATTTAATGTTATCCCAACAATTTCCCTATATTCTATTGAGCTTCATCGCAATATTTCCCCATATTACTTGTACCTGATCGGCGCGTGAAATCCGCTCCGCCTCCTGTCCCTGCTGATACATATGCAAATACATTTTGTTCTGCTTCTCCTCGTGCTCGATCAGCTTGCGCTGCAGATCCTCGAGCTGCTTCTCCAGCTCGCGGATGCGCTGCTTGGCATGCTCATAGTCTGGGACAATGTCCGAGTATCGAGTGTTGCATTCGGCCAGCTTCTGGAGCAGCGCCTCGACCTTGTCGTTGTGTGAACGCTTCAGATCGCTCGTGGCTCCGTCCTGGGTGCGTATCAGCTCCTCGATGCGATGCTCGTACATGCGTATCAGCTCCTGCCGCTGCAGCTCATAGTTCTCCAGGTGGCCGGCCGCAGCCTCCGCTTCCGCCTCCGCCGCCGCCTCGGCCGCCGTCTCATCGGGCGTATCGCTTTGCGTTTGCGAATCCTTCGAGTGCACCGACGACATGGTCAGATCCTCGAAGTGCCCCGAGTCAGCATACGAGCTCTGCATCTCAGCGGACATTTGCATCGCTTGCAATTGCTGATGCTGGCGCGCCAGATGACGTGGACTGCACTTGGCCTCATCCACCATGTCCACAATGGGCGAGACGTCCTGAGAGGTCTTCAGTTCGGCCTCGCGCACTGTAACCGCGTCCGAGGAGGCGGAGCGCTCCTCGGGCGAACTGAGCGATGCCTTGAATAGGCGCAGCTCGACGACTTCGCGCGTTAAGCGCAAGATTTCCGTATCTTTCGCCTCCAGATCCTGACGCGCTATGCTCAACAGCTCCTTGAGCCGGCGTATCTGACGCTGCGCTCGCTGCGTGGGCGTCAGATAATCGGCGCCCACTTGACCCGCATAGTTCGAACAGTGCACCACATACTTCATTTTGCGTCCACTGAAGGTGGTGCCATTTCTGCAAAGTGAAAGGGAATTTATTAGTAAAGCTGAATTGGGAAATTAAATATTGAATATCTAGTTTTGTAAACTCTTTTCTTATAAACACACTAAAATTAGATTACTTCTTGAAATATCCCACTAAGGACACCAGCGGGTACATTGAATTTCCCTGTATCTGTATTTTACAAAACTTAGTTTCCCAAGTTTCCCCCCTATTTTAATATTGATAAATAATAAAAATAAGGCGCACAAACTATCTTTAATTTTCCCATTATTCTAGTAAATTTATTTATATATTTTCTTAAATGTTATCTTAAAATGTCCTAAAACATCACCTAAATGCACAAACAAATTACCTTAAAATTTACCTATATTCAATAAAATTTCAAAAACTAATTTCCCTTTATTCTACAAATTTGTTTTAAACTGTCCTAAAATGTTAACTATATTTAAGAACATTTCACTTTAAAATTTCCCAATATTCAGGGAAATTTGATTCAATAATTTCCCCTTATTTTTGTTTTCTTTCTAAATTATTCTCAGTTTCTTACGTAATCGATCTCTTCTGCAAAATCTCACCTGGCCACATAGGGATGCTCGCAGGACATGGTCGAACGACCCGATGTGGTGGTCGCAAACGAATACATCGAGTCTAGATCATCATCCAGATAGGTGCTAGGCGAATCCGGTGTCACTGGCGGTGTCTTTGGCGAGATCTTAGTCTCGTGAACTGTTGAGAGCTTTCCAGCTGATGCTACAGATGCTGATGCCGATGCTGATGCTGGTAATGTGTCGTGTTTCCTGTTGAGTGGCTTGGCCGAGCGGCTGCAATGAATGTGATTGGATGGGGCTCCGTTGAGCGGCGTTTGCGGCGTCTTTGGCGTGGACGTGGACGTAACCGTTGTGTTGCCAGCTGTCTCAGCACTGCCGCCGTTCAGCTTTAAAGACTGCAAATGGAAATAGTTGTTGAAGATACAAAAACAAAAAAAAAACTGCTTAATTTGGCTTTCGCTGCTTTTGCTAATCGCTCGCTGCGGTCGTTCCAAACCAAATCTCTCAATTGAATGCTCACTCGTGCATAGTTCGCGAAAAAGCGCGTAAAAAAGATCGCGTGAAACTAGCCGCGAGGGCAGCGAAGGGGTAATTTTACAGCCATGCAGTTAGAGCTGGAGCTGGAGCTAGAGTTACCGTAACGCCCCAAAACCAATTTGTTGTTATACATTATACAAAACATTTTAAACACCCGTCGGTTTTTTTTCTGTTTTTTTGCCTACTTTCATTGTGGCATTCCTTCCATTCCAAAGCAACAAAAACTAAAACAGAGACATCAACCGCTACCCTGCCACATTTTTGTGGTCAATTAGCTGCCTAGTCGCTCGTCTTGACTTGATTATATAGACTACATATATACTAAATATGTATGTATAAGCTTAAAGCTAAACGGCAACGATTTCCCACTGTGCCACTTCCTTTTGCTAAGCTCTTGTGGTTGGGCTATGGAGAAATAGCCAAAAACTAACTTTAGCTCCATAAAAGTTATTACAAATTATATATAAATCTAATCTATATAAAGATATTAGTTTTGATATTATGTACTCACAAAGGAAAACAAATCAAATTCAGAACAAGTAAGAAAACTCTAGTCGATGGTGCCCGACTAGGAGATCCCCTGAACCCCGCCCGATCTGCGTTTTTAAATATACTCAGTTATGTATATAATAAAGCAGACAAAATGTAAGCTTGTAAAATAAAATTATATAAAAAAAAAAAATTTGTTTTTTTTGTCGGTGTCCAAAATATGACAAAAATCAAAATTATGGAAAATATAATATATAAATTAATCTAAATACAAAATTTGGAGACTCTAGCTCCAAAGATGTACGAGATATAATTCAATAACTGCATTTCGAAAATGTTTTTAATCGATATCATTAAAACAGGAATAATTATCGATTTTTTTAAACAAACTTGATATGAGCGTGCTATACAGGGACCTATAAAAAGTCAATAGTGTCTAGCTCTTATAGGTTCTGAGATCGACGCGTTCACACATGCGGGCAGACGAACGGACGGACGGACGAACGGACGGACATGGCTATATCGACTCAGCTCGTCTCCCTGCTACGTCTCGTTCTGCCTGTTACACACATTTGACATTTCAACAAAACCATTGTACCCTGATTTCCCATTATCAATGGGTTCAGGGTATGAAAAAACTATTTTAAATGGCTTAAATGACTTAAGAGCATTTGAAATTGTACATTTAAAAATGGATCAGGTATATATACAGTCGAGTCTCGATAATTTGTACCCCGCTAAATCGATAATCGCGATAAATCGAAACAAATTCTATCCCCTTGAAAAAAATTCGTTACAGTCGAGTCTCGATAATTTGAATTTCTGTGTAAATTTAAAAAAAAAACTGATCCCCTTGCCATTTCGAATTATCGGGACTCGACTGTATAATAACTTAGATAGACTTCAAATGACTTAGGTACATTTAAAATGAGTTAAACCACAAATTATTTTGATTCACTAAGCAGATTTTCTAATTAGGATTAACAAAAGCTGATTACTATTGTATAAAGAGTACATTTGAAATGTCTTTTGGTACATTTTATGGACATGAGAGAAAATCTTTTAGAATACTCAAAATGCTATGTAAAATTCATCAATATAAGAAATCTTTGTCCGCTTTTATAAAACTTAAACAATATTTTGTATACACTTTATAGGTACAACAATTGGTACAACAATCTATTCAAAATAGGTACATTTGACATATTTCATTTTCATGTTTTCAGAAGTACCTTTTGAATACCAATGCCTATTTTATATTATATGAAGAGCTTACAAACTATATTATTCAGATTTCACTTGGTAGACCAATGTAGCAACAAAAAGAAGGCACATGCGAAAGGCGTTAGGTTCAGGTGATTTATTTGAAAGCTGCTTTCAAGCAGAAGTCAGCTTAATTTAAGCAGGCAGACGACGATGATATAATGCAGAAAGTAAAGAGGTTTTTCCTATTTCCAGAGACAGAGCTTTCAAAAGGAAAGAGAAAGAGAGCAGAGACAGAATGAGAGAGAGGAGAAGAGAAACGCTTCAGTTGGCAGTTTGTGACTAACCCAAATAGTGAATTGAAATGTGATTTAGAAATGAGTGTCGCCTTCGCCAGCTGGCGGGACAGTCACTGGGCCACAACTTGTCATTGGGCTCAGTCAGCGATAATAGCCAACTGCAAATTGCAACTGCAACGGAAAGTGGCTTGCAAATCAGGTTAGATGCAGTTAGAAAGGGAGGCACACAGCACACAGCACACAGCACGTACCTCATGCATATTTCATAATCATCATTAATGAGTTTCTTGCCCTATTTTAATTGTTCAACTACTGGGAAATAATTTTTTTTGTTTTTTTTTTCTTTTTTGTGGCACTTCCACAAAAGATTCTCGCAATGAGTTTTACGCACGAGCTGACAGCACACACAGCTGCTTTAATAAAACATAAAAAAAGACAAGAAAAAAAAAACAAAGCTCAGAGGTGTGAGGTTAGTAGCTGCTGGAATTACACAGCGAGAAAAAATGCTGATTAATGTGCATTGAGAATGTCATTGAAAAAAAAGATGAAAATGTGGCAGAGGCCAGCTTAAAACTGGGCGTCGCAAACAGATAAAGATGTAGATGCAGCTGCATGCATATATGCAATAGATAAAGATACAGATAAAGTTCATATAGAGTAACGGATGCAGAGATAGACAGAGATACAGATACGGATACAGGGATAAGAGGTACAGATACAGAACGGATATGGATATAGATACGGAGATAGATAGGGATATAGATACAGATACAGAGACAGATACGGATATAGATACTGAAAGAGATACAGATATAGATAAAGATGCAAATATACATATAAAGAGAGATAGAGATAGATTTATACAAATATATGTAGCCATAGAGTAGATACAGCTACAGATTTAGCTGAAAAACTTTATAAAATTTAAATAATTGATTACTTGAATTTCGAAATTCTAGAAAAATATTTAATTTTTTTAAGTAAATAAATAAAATAATCTAAATAATTTATCTACTATTTCTTTAAATGAAATTTTCAATCTTTTAAATATATAATATATCATAAATTTGTAAATTATTTCTAAATTCAAAATATTTTGCAAAATATATAAATATATTGACTATTTTCGAGCAGTGTACTAGCCCGTTCGTTAACTGGGCTAATGTTGTTATGTTGTAAAAAAAAGAGTCCCAAATGTTACGCTTACGCACTTCATAACCGACAGTTCCTCGCCCCTTAGCTAACTCTCTGACATCGCGTCGTCTTACTATTCAATTAAAGGTCCACTACAGTCACGTCCCAACCATTCAACCTAGTCTTATATGGGCTGCATATCATTTCTCTTCTGCTTCTTCTTCTTCTTTTAGAAAAATCGATGCTTTTGATTTGAGTGCTGCTCGGTGTAAAGCTCAGAGCAGGTGTGCGAAATATTTGTGCATTTGTGTCGCTGCAATTGCCACAATGGTCAAAATAACCCACTTGGCTAACTGCCAAGATAACTGTTGTAGATATATGTATGTATATGTAAGTATATCTATATCAAGATACATATATATAATTTCAATTTTGCGCTACTTTTATGGATGGCTTCATTACTTTTTTTTTTGGCAAAGCTTTCAGGGTCATAGAAGAAAGTGTCCAAGTATTTAAAGAAAAAGTATTATGTAACTAAGTGCATTTAGAATCTCAAGAAAAGTTAAGACTTTAGAGAATATTATTATGATATAAACATCAATTTAGGAAGCAAATAAGAAAAGACAAAACAGTTAAAACTATTAAAAGGTTTGGATTTTGTAAAAATTACAAGTTTAGCATTTTGGTAAAGAAACTTTCTAAGACTTGGTAAAAATAAATTAAAATTATTTAAAATTTTGGATTTTATACAAATTATAAATTTAAATTTGTAGTAATTTTCTAACAGTTAAAAAAAATTTAAAATTTAAAACTTAACTATAATATAATTTGTAATAAAAGGAAATAGTAGTACTTTTTTATTACAAATTATTATATGTATTTTTTTTAGTATCTTTCTAAGAAATTAAAATTTGAATTTGAATTTTTGAGCTTAAACACAATTTCTCCGTTATAAAAGTATAGAAATATAATCACATAAAACATGATAGAAAATCAATATTATTTCAAGGGTTTAACGACTTTAATTATAAATACAATATACAATTTTTAAAAATATATTACTATACAAAATCAGAATGATATAAATAGGTTTCAGTAAATATTTAAAGGATTTGTAGGATTTTACTACACTTATAACAAAATATTATAAACAAGTTTTTACTATTTTTACCATACTTGAACTTGTAAAAAGAGTATACCCTTTCGCATATTTTTTAAGCCAGAACTCAAAATTTATTTAATTTTTGTATATTAATTTGTTTTACTTTTGTGCAAAAGTAATTCTACTATTTGCTCCAGATACATAAACTTCAAGAAATTATTTGTCTTGAAATTTCTTAAATTTATGCTAAATTATGTTGAAACCCAGGCCAGAATCATGTCCCGTTAGGCATGCCCTGTATTAACACTCTGCTTACACTTTTTCCCGAGGCAGCAGTTCAAATTTCCCTATATTCATGCAAAAACACAAATTAAAGGTAATTTTTCAGGTTTGCTTCAAATTTTCTTTAGCTTTTGTTTACTTCAGCACACACTCACACACACACATCGACAATAGCAAATATCAATAATGATAATTTATGCAAAAGGGCCAATGAACTGCAATTATAGGCATATACGAGTGGCTTGATAGCGCCCCTTTCATTTATTATTAGCATTTTCGAAGCACAACCGTAAGAAAACCTTTCCACCAGCTGCTGTCGCTAAATTACAACTACAGGAATGGACGGACAGCAACGCACACACAGGCACACAAATATAAACATAAGCATAACGGTAAGCACAGGCACAACATACTTAAAGACATTCACATGAAAAGTCCGAAACAGTTTGCTATTAAACAATAACAAAGCGAAAAGCGCGAAATGGAAATGGAAAGGGAAGAGCGAAGAGCTTTTGCTTTTGCACGCGTTCGCGTTGAGCATAAAAAATCAACTGAAACGCAAATCGCATGGGTCAGACCAAAATGAAGAAGATGCCAAAAAAAAAAAGCATGAAAAAAAAGAAAACATTTGAAGCCGAGAACAGCAGCAACAACAAACGAAAACAAAACGAGCCCTCCAAGCGGGCAACTCAGATTTGAACTAGAGACGAAGTAAAGTGAGAGAGAGAGAGTCAGAGAGAGAGCGTGCTGGTAAGGTGGTTGAAAAGTACATGTCCATGCATGCATGCTTATGCGAGCTCGTTTGCATGTGTGTGTGTGTGTGTGTGTTTGTGTTTGTGCTCCTGTCAATATTTGCAAAAGCTTCGCTGCGCTGCGCCGCGCACTTGCATTTCCTCATGGGACGCCCCAGCTCAGCTGTTTTTTTCTGTATTTTGGGCATGAAACTGAGCGGAAATGGAATTGAAACAGCTGCTTAGCGGCCTTTTCCTTTTCGTTTCACATTGTTTATGCAAACGGGAACTAAACGAAACACAAAAACAAATGCAAACAAGCCAACTGAGATTGCCGAACTGCAAAAGCTTTGAAAGTAACTGCCACAATGCAATGGCTGTTCAACTGTCAGCCCATTTACAGTTTTAATGAGATTGTTTATTAATTTAATATGTACATATGTATGTATGTATGTGTGTGCAAAGGCAATATTTAGCCTTGATATAGATCATATTTGTTAACGTCTATATCGTATACCTAAACGATGCAATGAAGATGTCAAAAAGCTGGAGCCGAACCTGGAGCCAAACCTGGAGCCAATTTTAGTTTTCTAAATGGAGTTTTAATTGGTTAGGTTTATACAATACTATAAGGTTATACATGTTTTTTTGATAAATTATGATACTATACAATCGTATGCTATATCATACATTGTATACTATTCTATGCCATACCAAATATCTCATCTAAAATAAATTATTTCATTTAGGCTGCATGCCTTTAAAAGTCCCATATCAAAGCTTAAAAAAAATTCAAGTAAATTAATTATTTATTTCAGTTTCCTAAATCATGCTGTGAGGTTTCTAAGCGTTCCAAACTGTCTCATATCATATCATATCATTTAAGTTCTATATAATTTCAAGCAATTTGTTATTTATCGAGCTAGTTTCTAATATAGATTTCTAATACTATTTGAACTGCTAAAGTGGGTTTAATACTTCCTTACAATTTCCTTATCTCCTACAAATATTATCAAACCCTAATCAAACATTTCATATATCTATATATTATATAAACTTGTTAAATTTCCAAGAAAGAAAACTGTTATGATATGATAAAGGGGCTAAGGCTAGACATAGAAAATAAAAGGGTTTACCTATCCAAGCCTTGAAATCCTATTTCATTTTATATACATACATATATGAATAATATATTATATAGGTTTATTAGCTTACTCATAATGCCTATATCATTAAGTAAACTTTTATATATATTAATCATATATAATATATATTTAAACCCTTTAAGATATTATTTACATATTGTTTATACGAAAAAAAATTATCCACAGCTGTGTTCATTAAAATAGTAGTGCAACTGGGAAATGTTAAACAGCAAAAATTTTCTACTAAACATAATTTTTTAAAAACAATTTGAATATATTGTATATCAAAAAATATTTATAAGTTAATCCTCATACTCGTTTCAAATGGTTTTCAAAATATTAAATTGATTACAAAATTTTGCCGTCCAACATTATCAGTCGCACTACTATTTTTGCGAACACAGCTGTATATATAGATCTTAGGGCACATTTTAGGCTCAGTTTGAAGTGTTTAAATTATTAATGTCTCAACAATTCCCATCGACCCGCTTTCAAGCATTTAATATGCAAATGCAGGGCTGTTAAGCATGCCACACACACACACCCTACACACACACACACCCTCACACACACCCTCACACATAAACAGGGTTGTCCACACGTTTCGTAATGAAGAAGAACAACAATTTGTATACGAAGAGCGTTTGACGTTTGACGACGTTTGGCGTTGGTTACGTACGCAATTGTTGGGGGCGGGTTTTTTTTTCTTCTTTCAGTTCGTTTTTCCCTTAATTTGTGTCCAGAGTTTTGTACTTTCTGCGTTACATAGGTCAAGCAGCAGGAAATGCAGGTGGGCGGGTAGGAAAATAATCGATAGCGAAATGTGTGCCACCCACAACAGAAATAGATATATGAAGGAAATAACAGTACTTACCATATTACGCGACTTGGCTTCCATATTGGCCAGGAATTGCAGCTCAGTTGGCTGCTCGCTTAGGGCCAAGCATAATGCATCTAACTGTGTCTCATTCAATTTTTCTGCGGCTTTGCCTAGCTGACGCTGCCCCAAATTGCTCCAGCTGCGATAATGCGCGAATTTTGCAATTGTTTCGCCGGATAACGGTTTGCTGCTGCTGCTGCTGCGGCCGTTTGTTGTGCTGCCGTCGAGATGAGCGCGCGTACTGTGGCTGACGCCGGCAGCAGCGGTGGCAGTGGCAGCGCTGCCTGTGCCTTTTGTGCCGCGCAAGCGCATGGAAGCGGAACGACGAAATGGAACAACAGCAGCGCTGCTTGCTTGCGGTATGCGTGTGGGTGCCGTTATTGTTGTGGGTGTTGTTGTAACTGCAACTGCTGCTGCTCTTCTTGCAGTTGTTGTTGTTGTTGCTGTAACTGCAACTGCTGCTGCTGCTGCTATTGTTGCTGTTGTTCTTGCTGTAACTGCTGCTGCTGTTGTTGTTGGTGTGATTGTTGTTGTAGCTGCAGCTGCTTCTGCTTCTGCTCCTGCTGTTGATGTTGCTGTAGCTGTAGCTAAAGCTTCTGTTATTGCTGTTGCTGTGCCTGCTTCTACTGCTGTTGTTGCTGCTACTATTGTCCCTGTTACTGTAGCTGTAGCTGCTCCTGCTACTGCTGTTGTGGCTGAAGCTAAAGCTTCTGTTGCTGTTGTTGCTGTTACTATTGTTGCTGTAGATGCAGCGTCTCCTGATCCAGCTGTTGTTGTTGCCGTAGCTAAAGCTTCTGTTGCTGTTGCTGCTGCTTCTGTTGTTGCTGTTACTGTACCTGCTTCTACTGCTGTTGTTGCTGCTACTATTGTCCCTGTTACTGTAGCTGTAGCTGCTCCTGCTACTGCTGTTGTTGCCGTAGCTAAAGCTGTTGCTGTTGCTGCTTCTACTGCTGCTGCTGTTGGTGTAATTGCTACTGCTGCTGCTGCTGTTGTTGTTGGTGTAACTTTTGTGACTACAGTTGCTGCTGCTGCTGGTTTTGCTATAGCTAAAGCTTCTGCTGCTCTTGTTGTAACTATTGTTCCTGTTATTGCAGCTGCAGCTTCTTTTACTGTTGTTGCTGCAAGTTCTGTTGCTGCTGCTTCTGTTGTTGCTGTGGCTGTGCCTGCTTCTACTGCTGCTGTTGGCAATATTGTCACTGTTGTAGCTGCAACTGCTGCTGCTGCTTCCGCTGCTGCTGTTGGCTGTTCCTTTGGCTCCATTGGTGACGTTTGTGGACGCAGCAACGACGTCATCGCCGAACGCTGCTACTGTATGGCTGGCTGCAAATAGAAAACAAACAAAAAAAAAGTGAAATTATTCATAATAATGCAAATTAATGCAATTGTTGCTGTTGCACTTTCAAAAATACTTAAGCAACCATTTTAAATGCTTCATTATCTTAAACACTCGCGCGTAATTAAAAACTTTCTATAGCTGGAAAACAAATTAATGAGCAAATATGGCCAATTGGCAACCCTCCAAGCCAGCAGCCCCCCCTCACTCCCTGCCTCTTCCCATGCCATAGAAAGTGAAATTGAAGATGCGCTTGCATGTTGCACTCAGCAAATTATGAAATTCCCATTATTTATTTTGTTGTTGCTCATCTGGTTGTTGTCTTAGCTAAGCTAAATAGATAGATATATAAATATACATATATTTATATATAGAAGTTACTCGCATGCAGCTTTGTTCTAGTTACGTCAAAGCTCAAGGCCATTGGCTTATGGGAAGGAAAACCAGCTGTGCACACACATTTGCAGACACTGTTCAAATTGCCCCTGCCCATTGGGCCTACTCAATTGGAAAAGTTACTTATTTACTTTTCTTTGAAATGAAACAAGATTAATGTATATTATTTACACTTAATGTTTTATGTAGATGTTTTGGAAACTGATTTTTGCAGCTCATTTTTCGTTAACTTCACTTCAATTTGAGTGAAAAGTCAAAGTTAATTTGGAAAAACTCGAGAGAGAAAAAACGGTTCTAATTTTCTTTACACTTTTAGAGTTTCTTCTTTGTAAATGATATCAAATTGAAATGCGATCGGTGTGGGAAACATTTAAAAAAAAAGCTTTGCATTTGCCCAACATTTCTTGCAACATTCTGTGGAAACTGGCAGATATTTGATATAAGACTTTTGGCAGTGGGTAGAAAACGACTTAACTCTAATTCCATAATAATCAAAAATATTTTCACTGTGTGAAATCGAAATTTTAATGCAAAGTAAAGCCTTAAAATACGACAACAAAATTTATATATCGACGGCCACTTGTTTCATACAAAGGGAGTCAACTTCTTCATAAAGTTCAGGGTTCGAATTCCATTTAATAAATTTATAAACAAAGAAAAAAAAAAGATAATTAAAAGAATTAATAAAAATAGCTATTAGATAAGAGATAATAGATAAGACATAATAGATAAAAGAAAATAGATAAGATAATAGACAATAGAAGATAGATAATACATAATAGATCATGGATAATTGGTAATGGATAATAGATAACAGATAGTAGATACTAGATAATGGATAATAGATAACAGATTATGAATAATAGATAATATATACTACAGATACTTGATAATAGATAAATATAATAGATAATGTATAATAAACAATAGATAATAGGCAATATATAATAGATAATAGATTATGGATAGAAGATAATATATAATGGATATACAAAATGGAAGATAGATAATAGATAAAATAGGTTGTGGATAACAGATAATATATGAAAGATAATATATAATGGATAAGGGATTATGGATAAAAATAACAGATAATAGATAATATGTAGATACTTGATAATAGTAGATAATAGCTAATATTTAATAGACAATAGAAGAGAGATAAGAGATAATAGATAGTGGATAATGAGATGCATTAGATAATAGATAAATAATAATAGATAATAGATAATATATAACAGATAATGTATAATAGATTATAGATAAAAATAACAGATAATAGATAATATATCATGTATAATATATAATGGATAATAGATAATAGATAATAGATAATAGATAATAGATAGCGGATAATGAATAATGCACAAGATAATGGATAATTAATAATAGATAATATATAAGGGAAAATATATAATGGATAAGGTATTATGGATACAAAATAAAAGATAATAGATAATATATCATAGATACTAAATAATAGATCATTGATAATTGATAAAAGATAGTGAATAATGAATAAACAGACGGACAAACATTTCACTAAACCAATATACTCTCTTGACTCTCTTCACTGCACGAGTATAATTGTGATAAAGCGTTTAAGAAATCGAAAACAAAGCTAAGCAAAGCAAAGAAAATGCTCAATTTGAAAACTCTTTAAGAATTGTTAAATATCTTGATCTAAATAGCCAATACACTTAAGGCTAATTGGTGCAGTTAGAGTATTTAAATCTCTATTAAGTGGATTTAGTCTTAGATCTATTCGCTGCTGCTCCAGTTCCAGGCGCAAAACATTTCTCCAGCGATTATATTTAAGTATTTCCGCTTATATCTTTTTTCTGACTGACAACAACAGCAACAGCAACACCAACAAGGGCCATAAAAGGTCAATTTCACAGCTGAGCAGACGTGTTTTTAGCTTTGTTTTGTATGCGCTCTCAGAAAAGAGAGAAGAGGGTATATTGGTTCATGTGTTTCTGCTTGAAGTCAATGCTAGAAGTATTGTAAGTGGGAATAATGATATATATGTGCATATATATTTGAGTATAGTTAAGATTATAAATAGTTCAGATTTTAGGGTGTATGTGTCAGGCAGGCGTGGCATATTTTAAATATAAATTAAGTTGAACGCGCATTGTGCAGTCAGTCACGCCCGATTGCAACGTTTTCACCTGTTTTTTGTTTTCCCCAGACAAATTGTTAAGTTTTTAAATTTTAGTTAGCGTTTTCAATTGGTTTGCTGTCATGTTTCTGCTTCTACAGTAGAGCCTGCCTAAGACGAACAATCATTTATCTGATATGAACGAAATTTTACTGTATTTTTCTAGGCCAAAATTATTAGTATTAATTATTTATTTAAAAAAAGAAAAAAAATCTATAAAAATTTGATTTTAAATCTGTCTCAACTAGCGAGTTTCCACTGTAATTGTATTAGGTTTTAACCAGCTTTAATGTCGATAGCATTTGATTGCTTTGCAACACATTTCTTTGAACTCGACGACAAGGTCGTTGTTAGATATCGAGTGCAACGTGTTGGCATCTTGATTGAATCTTTGAAGACAGCGGGTTTTTCGTATTTTCTTCATCTTCTTCTTACTTTGATTTCGAAAAGTCAGGTTTGAGTTTGGGATATGCGAACTGAAGCGTCAGCTTTAAAAAATAAATAAAAAACTCGCACTCAGCGTTAATTGGAGAAAAAACGCCCACAAATAAAACAAAATGAAAACAGAAGAAAATCAAATTGAAAACTTTGAGATAAGAAGAAAACTAAGCGAAAAAAACAAACAAAAATAAATAAGAAAAGGAAAGAAATAGGGGAAAATAAAAAAAATTAATTAAATTAATTAAAGAGAAAGAAGAGAGTTAAAAAAAAATAAAATTATTCTTAAAACTAATAAAATAATATAAATAAATAAATTTAAAAAAATTAAATTTAAAAAAATGTAGCTTAAAAACCTAAAAATATAAAAAAAATAAAATAAAAAATAATTAAATAAATTAAAAAAACCGCAAATTAGAGAAAAAACAAACTATTTTTTTTTTTAAATATATATAGAAAAGAAAAAGTGAACAGCGGGAGAGAGATAGAAGGAGAGCAGTAAAATGTAGATGAGAAAAGAAAAAACAAAAAAATTTTTTTTAAAATCATATAATAACAAATATAAAATTGAATACAAAAAATATATACATATATTTAAATAATTACCTATGAACATGAAAAAATATAAATAAATAAAATAAAAAACTACAATAAACAAAAAGCTTAGCGAACTCCCTCTCGCAGAGCACACACACTCTCTCTCTCTCTCTCTTCCCTTCTCTTTCACTCTCCCGTTCAGCTTTATCAAAAAATAACAATTTTGTTGTTGCTCTGATAAGAGGCAATCGAGCAAATTGGCAGCCTCAGCGAAAAAGTGTAAATAATTTCAACATGTATGGCAATTTCTATATATTATTTACCTGTTTTAACGCTGATTTGGCAATATTACACAAACGATTTTCCAAGCAACGAGCGTGCTTAATTAAACTAATTGTTAATGAAAAACAAAAACGAAAACAAAAAACAATAATAATAAAAAAAGAAGAAAACTAAGTTAACTTTTGAGCGCAGAGCAACGCGTGTTGCGAACGACAAAGTGCAACTGAAAATGTGGAAAATGCTATTGTTGAACATGGAAAAACAGTTTAAAGCTGCCGCTGCGGCTGCGACTGCCACAGTTAGAGCGAGACAGAAAATGGAGTAGCAAATAGTAAAAATGTTGCAATCGCGCGAGCGAGCGACGAGCCCAACGGATGGCATTTTCAAATGTTAAACTAGGTGAAAGGCAATTGCTAATTAATTGACCTAAAGTACAATTGTTTCTTTTTCACTTACCCTATGAAGCCGTTTCACATGGCATTTACATTTTAATGGGCTGGCCAAAGAAGTTGGCGCCATAGCTGACGTCCGGCCAAGCGGAACGCATTGCAACGATCTTCAGCAGCACATGAAGTGCCTTCTTTAAAAAGTACCATGACAAACAGTTAAACCATAACAATATATACTCTTTCCCTTTACATATACACTACATTTTATTTTTATTCAACTTTTTTAAAAATTTCCCAAACTTATTCACTTTTCAGTTAACTATCGCCACCTATCGCTATCGCTATTCGATAAGTGCAGTTGGTCACATTACTCAGTCAGCTGTTTGCACAGCGTTGCTCTCGGCGCTGTTATCGATAAGTCAACTATTACTTGCACTTTGCCGACGCTGACTGTCAAAAAAACGAAAAGCAAAGTCAAGAGCTGCTTTGTGTTTGTTGTTGCTGCCTGCAAAAATCTACTTAAAAAAAACACAAACTTCACAAACACACGTTGTTAAAATACCAACAAGGTAAGTGAGACAGCTTCTACAGTAGCTTGCCTTTGTCCTGCTCACAGCTAATGAATCTATTTTACAGTTGAATCATGGATCGTTTGCTACGTTTAGGCGGCGCTATGCCACAGGCTGCCCCACCAACAGATGCGCCCGTCGTGGACACCGCCGAGCAGGTGTACATATCATCCCTGGCGCTGTTGAAGATGTTGAAGCACGGTCGCGCTGGTGTGCCCATGGAAGTGATGGGACTGATGTTGGGCGAGTTTGTCGATGATTACACGGTGCAAGTTATCGATGTGTTTGCCATGCCACAGACGGGCACAGGAGTCAGTGTGGAAGCCGTGGATCCCGTCTTTCAGGCCAAGATGTTGGACATGTTAAAGCAGACGGGTCGACCCGAAATGGTTGTCGGCTGGTACCATTCGCATCCGGGCTTTGGCTGCTGGTTATCCGGCGTGGATATCAATACGCAGCAATCCTTCGAGGCGCTATCCGAACGCGCCGTTGCCGTTGTCGTCGATCCCATACAGTCGGTCAAGGGTAAAGTGGTCATCGATGCCTTCCGCCTGATCAATCCAAATATGTTGGTGCTCGGACAGGAGCCCAGGCAAACCACCTCGAATTTGGGCCATTTGCAGAAGCCATCGGTGCAGGCACTGATCCATGGCCTGAATCGTCATTATTATTCCATCAGCATTAACTATCGCAAAAATGAGCTGGAACAGAAAATGCTCTTGAATTTGCACAAAAAGTCCTGGAAGGATGGCCTAACGCTGGCCGACTACAATGAGCACTGCTCCATCAATGAGGATACAGTTGCCGAAATGCTGGACTTGGCCAAGAACTATAATAAGGTAAGTGATATACTTTTATAACATTTATAAACAATTTCAATTTTCACATAACGCATTTTACATACTCTTTCAAAATTCCACATTTTTGTTGGCAGCTTTGCACATTTGTTTTATTTTTGCCAGGTGGCAACTCTTGAGACAACAACAAATGTGCATTGCAGCCCTTTGAAAGTCGCAAAAGTTCTGAAAGTTGTTCTTTTGAACTAGTTTTGCTATTTTTGGTGCACCCAAAGTGAACCAGCAAATTGTTGCTTTTTTTAGATTTGACTTGCATGTTGTCTCGCTCTAACATATAGATTTTCCTATATGTTGAAGTGAAAGCTAGAAAATTGTATCAAAAGATTCTGTCTAATTATATGACTAATTCATTTTTAGGTTACCTTAAGATCATTATGATCTTATAAATATCTTCTAGCCGTCATAATTATCTTCTTTTTTTTTCATATATGTATATCATAAATCTATATAGAAATAATTTTTATGAAAATTCATAATTTAAAAAAAGAAACTTCAGAAGTCTACATAAAAACTGTTTCTATTATTGTGACTAATATAGTACTGTACATATGCCCCATCTTATATCGAACATTTTCTTAAATTTTTCTCGAATTTTCCACGTTTATTCCAGTCACTCGAAGACGAAGAGAAAATGACGCCCGAACAGCTGGCGATTAAGAATGTGGGCAAACAGGACCCGAAACGGCATTTGGAGGAGAAAGTGGATAAGGTTATGCAGAATAACATTGTACAGTGCTTAGGAGCCATGTTGGACACCATTGTCTTTAAATAAAACAAAATTGCATTTTCTTTGCTGTTCTAAAGCATCAAAAACAACCCTCAAATATAAATCATACCCACACTAAAAACTCGAGTAAAATAAATTAAAAGAAAAACTTTTTCTCGTTTGGAGCTAAGTTTTACACAGAAAACAAATAAATGTATTTTTATTGGAGCGACAAATTTTGTATAAATTTTTGCGACAAATTACGAATTATGAATTACTTATATTTTAAGTATAATAAATCTTATGAAACTTAAGGCTAAGCAGACGCAGCAGCTGCGACGCCGACGTCGACGCCTTTGTTGTTGTCGTTGCTGTTTGTAAACAGCCGCAGCAGCTGCGTTTGACAGCGACGTCGACGTCGTTTTTGTTGTTGTTGTTGTTGTTAGCAGCGACAGCAACTGCGCCGCTTTTCTAATTAAAGATGGCGGACAGCGCATTTAGGCGCGCTCGCCACGGATGCGTCTGGCCAACTGGATGTCCTTGGGCATAATGGTAACACGCTTGGCATGAATAGCGCACAAATTGGTGTCCTCGAACAGACCGACCAAATAGGCTTCGGATGCTTCCTGCAATGGAAATGTGTTCGAAATTCTCATTACATGATGACACGAAATAGGGCAACACCCCCCACTCCTCCCCCCTTTGCAGACACAATTTTTTCTACTTCCCGCCAATTTACCTGCAATGCGCCGATGGCTGCCGACTGGAAACGCAAATCGGTCTTGAAATCCTGGGCAATCTCACGCACCAAACGCTGGAAAGGTAGCTTGCGGATGAGCAGCTCTGTGGACTTTTGGTAGCGACGAATTTCTCGCAATGCCACGGTACCAGGGCGATAGCGATGAGGCTTCTTCACACCGCCAGTGGATGGCGCCGATTTGCGGGCCGCCTTGGTGGCCAATTGTTTACGGGGCGCTTTTCCACCAGTCGATTTACGAGCTGTTTGCTTGGTACGTGCCATTATTTAAAGTGGAAAATTCCTCTTTTCACTAGTTTGAACAATTGGAGCACTTTTTTGTCACAGGTAAAGCGACGTCTGAACTGTACGATAACTTTTCAATGAATGAAAGTGCGAAGGGGTCGGGCGGAGTCGATACTGCTGGATTATTTTCATTATTCGAGGAGTATCGATAGTGATGGAAGATTGATATAGAAAACTATCGCAACAAATTGATAATCTTTGCTGAGCACAGTAAAAAAAATGTCCATATAAAATAGTTATTTCTTTAATATGATATAATAATATAATTATAATGATATATTTATATTATTTAATACATATATCTATGAATTTAATTTGACAATCTTAGCCTTTGTCAGCGCTGCTTAAAAATTAGTGGTTGAAAGCTTTCAACTTTTAATAATGATGATGTAATATTCTTATGCTAACAACAGTAAAGATTGTTTGACAGCAGCGCAAATTGCAATATTTTGTGTATCACTTCTTATATTTATCAGTTGTGGTATTCGTGACTCATAGCTGGTGACGTCATAATACTGTACTGGCTGTACCTGGCTTTAATTTGCCACAATCGTGATTTACTCAAATAAATCTCATCTCTACTATCGATATTGCGATTGTTGATCGCACTGCTAATAGTGCGCTTTAAGTCAACAGCCATCTCTAGATACGAAGTAGCGGTACTTTCAATTTTTGGTAATTTGTTTTCAATTTAATCGTAATTTGCAATTAACTGAAATTTTGTATTTAGCTATCATAATGGAGGACTCGGATTATGGTACTTGTCCATATAATAAATCGCATCGTATATTGCTATTCCGAATGCCCGGTCACATAATTAAGTGTGTGCGCTCTTATAGGGGACCCCCATTGGCAATTTGTAAATACAATGCGACGCATCGGATGCCAGCAGAGCGAATGGAACAGCATCTGGAAGAATGCGCTGATTATTACAAATTTCATGAATATGAACATAAACAAAAAGCGCTGCAAGCACTTCAATCTAAAAACAGATCTTCTGATGCATACGAACGGAAATAAAATTCTGATAAATTAATTTGAATTTTTTTAATTTGCTTATCAATTGAGAAGCTGTATTTAATAAAGGGTTTCTGCTCTTTAATTGTATTAAAGTAATGTAGTAATATCTAGAAAGGAAATACTATATACAAGAAACAGATTGCACGCACGTTCCTCTTAATCAACTTTTCAGAAAACAACAAATACTTATATACATTTACTAAACTTTAAATTTGCTAACTATTTATAATTATACGATATCCATTTCCAAGTCGGTGTCGCCTTGCTCGTCCAGCAGCTTGCGTCTGTCTTCTTTCTCTTTAGTCTTTAATTGAGTGGTGGCATCACTGAGATTCGCTAAGGGACGCACCTTGCCGAGGTTAACAACCGGACTTTGAGTATACAAATAGATGGCATATGACACGACAGCAATTGCCAGCGCCGTATTCATATAAATGGGAATGGCGAACAGCAAATAGCAGAGCACGGCCGTAAACAGCAGCTCCAGGGCGCTGGCAAAGGTTTTCAGTATTGAATTCATGTACTTCAAAAAGAAACTCGTCACAATGCCAATCGCTGCATTATTCACAATGATAATTATCACACCAAATCGCGCAATGCTGCTCAAGTTCTTGGCACTAAATGCGTCCAGCAATTCGCCTCGCAGCAGCAATATCAATGCATTGCACACAATCGAGTCCAAGTACATGAAGATGTTCTGCACGAAAATGTTAACCTCTGCGCCTTTGTCCTTCAGCAGATACTCGTTGTAGACACCGGCCAAGCAGGAGCAAATCGTTTGGGCCAAAATGAAGACGGCACTTATGCTAAAGTCAAAGCCCGCCATATTTTTGCCATTCACCTTGGCATGCGTTTGCGTGGCATTCACAGCGCTCGCCACCTGCAGTACAGCCGCCTCACTGTCATCATTTGCATCGTTGTAGAATCTATTCAAATCCACCTGCTTTAGCATGCAGCCGAGTGTTAATAGGATTAATGAGATCCACTGACGTTGCGACAGATACTTCTTGAATATGATTTGAAATAGAATGCCCGTGACCACAACTCGCAGTTGCAGCAAAAGATAATACGTGGTTGGGTCGAATGTCGCGAGATTCACAAAAGCTAAATTATTGTATAAACAATACAGAAACGCTGGCACCATATAGAGCGCCAAGACATTGCGATCTTTGCGCACATCGCGTACCAGCGACCGAAGATTGTTGCTGGAAGTAGCACAAGAAGCCTAATTAGTTACTTATCCAGCAGAACTGCTCCACACTTACTCTTTGCAATAAAGGCAGGTCGAAACAATTAGCTTAAAGACTTCCGTCAAGAGCACCACAGTCACTGTGTTGTAGCTATAAGAATTGTTCGATTCCTGCGATGCGGTCACAAAAATGCCTACGATATGATATTGTCATGATTATAATACTTAACATTTAACTATATGTATTCACCTTGACCAATAAATAATGACATATACAGCAGAAATATGATAAAGGTCAGTTTTGTGGGAAACAATTCACGCCAATTCGTCGTCATTTTGTGAGCTGCTGCTGGAGACTATTTCGACTGTGGAGCTCATGCAATCACTTTGCTGCTTGTTTCCTCTACAATTCTGACACACTAAGCAATTTAATTTTCTTCTGCTTTTTGAGATAAACAAAATTGTTTTTTTTTTCTTCAGCTATTTTTGTTGCTATCGCAGTCGGCTAATCAGCTGTGTTTAGTGACAGTGTTGCAAAATCGCTCAATATTGACGGGGCATTGTACAGCATTGTTTTTCTCTCTCTGTGTGTGTGCGGCCAACTTCAAGCCTTTTCTTCTTCGTCGTCGTCAAAATGGCAAACCGCGGTGGTCGTCATGCTCGCAATGAAGATTCAGAAAATACCATCAATTATGTGCAGTGCGATGGTCTGGTAAGTTAAATATAGACTAAATTGAAAGTGGCAAATGTGAAGCTTAAGATGAGCGCATTAACAAGGCGTGAAAAAGTGTTTGCAATGCCACGCGCTGTGCCTTTATTTGTTTGTGTGTGTGTGTGTTTGTGTGAATGTGACAGCGAGAGAGAGAGCCTAAAAGAGCGTTGCCGCCTTAAATGCAACTGTTGAAGAGAGAAAGAGAGCGCCAAATTGCATTTCCATTTAACTAATATGAATAATTGTTTCCTTTTAGGCCGTAATGAAAATGATTAAACATTGCCATGAGGAGTCGAGCAACATGGATTTGGCTCAGGGCGCCCTACTCGGCCTAGTGGTGGATAAGTGCCTGGAAATCACGAACTGCTTTCCCTTCCCCAAGAGCGGTGACGAGACCATGGACGAGGAGATGTACCAGCTGACTGTGATGCGTCGCCTGCGTCGCGTCAATGTCGATCACTTGCATGTGGGCTGGTATCAGAGCTCCGATGTGGGCAACAGCTTGTCTCTGGCCCTGCTCGAATCGCAGTATCACTACCAGACCAGCATCGAGGAATCTGTTGTGGTTGTCTACGATACACAGAAGTCTTCGCGTGGCTTCCTCTGCCTGAAGGCCTATCGCCTGACACCGCAGGCCATACAAATGTATAAGGATGGTGACTTCACACCCGAGGCATTCCGCACCCTGAAGGTGGGCTATGAGAGTCTCTTTGCTGAGATACCCATTGTCATTAAGAACTCGCCGTTGACAAACATCATGATGAGCGAGCTGAATGAGCTGCTGCCGGAGGATAAGGGACACAATTTCCTGGACTTGGGCACCGCTTCGGTGCTGGAGAATCACATGCGCAGCCTAATCGAACGCGTGGATGAGCTCTACCAGGAAGCTGTGCGCTACAATAAGTACCAGCAGGTGGTCTTCAAGCAGGATACGGTAAGCAGTTGTTTTTCACGTTAGTTCCGAACTTTTATTAAGTTTTTCCTCTTCTTGTGCACTAGGAAAAACATCGTGCCCTGGCTAAGCTGGCTGCTGAGAATGCTGTGCGCACCTCGAAGGGTGAGCCCACAGTGCCCGAGGAGGAGGTCATTAAACAGTTCCGACCCATGCCTGTGCCGGCTCGGTTAACGGCCACGATTACATCTGGCCAAATCAATACGCATGCCCAGCATATTGCACAATTTTGCTCTCAATCGCTGGCTAAACTTTTCATCACCGAATCACTGCAGAATGCCAAGGAAACTAAGGAGATCAAATAGTTTAGTTTATGTTACAAATCGAGTCTTTTATCTGTATAAAGGCAACACACAATAAAGCCCAAAACAATTTTTAGCTGTGTGTACAGCTGAGCGAACTCTATGTCCCATACTGAATGCTCTCTTCATTTGTAACTCTCTTTTTGCTGCGGATTCTTGTCTGTTGGCAGTGCTGCCAACTCTTCAGGCTCTGAAGAAGCTAGATTAATGAAGCTATAAAAAAAAGCTAGAGATAATAAAGCTAGATCTATGACATGTAACTATCGATAAGAAAGTATGCAATGAGATTTCTCCATTAGTGTTGTCTAAGACAAAAAAAACTATTTAATATAGCTTTAATTTCACTAGCCGTTATTTCAAATTTATAGCTAAATGTGATAGCTGTGTGTAACCATGCACAGCTGCACTAAGTGTCATCTCTAATCTTATTGTGCTCTCTTTATGTTTAGCTCGGTCTTTGTTCTGATTGGTTGATTGAAAGTGCATCAATGCACAGTCTCATCTCTGTTGTACGCTCTTTGTTTTTAGCTCTCTCTCTCGCTCTTTATGCTTGGGGGTGGTAGTTTTGCTTCTTTCATTTGGTCAGCTCTGTGGGCTGCCTCGTTGTTTCTTTTCAGTCTCCTTTCGTGCGCTTTTCCGTGCAGTGTTTCCACATTCTATTTTATTTCTATTTACTATTTGCAACCGCTTCAATTGGTTTTTGTTTGCTATTTCTCTTGACAAATGCTAAGATGCTTTCCTACGATCTCAACGAGCGTTTGCTAAGCGCCGTCCACAGCGGCGACTTTGGCCAGGCCTTGGACTGCATTCTGGAAGGCGCCCAGGCCACTTACGTCTCGGCCACATGTGGGCGCACAGCTGTCGGCACAGCCGCCCTGCTGGGCGATGCCGAGCTTCTGGAGCTGCTCGTTCAATCCTGTGAGGAGCCGCAGCTAAATGTCTATCATCAAAGTAAGTTCAAAGTTAGCTGCAGACACAAAGCCTTTGGCATTCACGGGCAACAGCTGGTCGCAGAAAATCAATTTAGGGGTAGTTCACTAACCATGTTTTCCCATTTCCTAAATACTTTGTTGGCATTTTTATTTTTATATATCAACATTATTTTATTAGATTTTTTTAACATCTTTTTTTTATTACAAATTATTAATATTATTTAGTATTAACACTAAATTAATTAAATATACAATATATTTTTTTTAAATTATTAAAAACATATGTTTTTAGTTATAACAAAGTTTTTAGTTATTTTATCTTAAAATCAACTGTTTGAAAAATATATATTTGATCTTTAATTTGAAACTTTTTTTATTATGGTATAAATTAAAAAAATATATTTTTTTATATACATATTTAAATATATTTACTTAAATATTTTTATTATTTAACTTTGACCACATTTTTGTTAAGATATGAAAATGTATTTTTTTTTTATTTTAAAAATTCCCTTATCATGCTGGCTGTGTGAAGTGATAAGGGTGGCTACAGATCCAGCTGCCTGCATAATGTCCAAATTGACTATACATGTAGCATACACTCAGAGAAAAAATGTTGGTATTTGCATGTAAACAAAAAAGGATATTGAGATTTATTTTTAAAATTAGTTTAACCTAAAAATGTAAACAATATTTTTTTTTATTTAAAAAATTTTTAATTAAAAATTTAATAATTTATTTTTAGCATAAAAATTATTTTAGTTGAAAAACTCAGCAAATTCGGTTAATAGATTTTGTAATTTACTAATTTTAAATTAAAAAATTTATTTCTTAAATTTTTAAATAAATTTCCAAAATTTTAATTATGTTTATAATTATATTTTTTCTTTAATTTTGAAATAGGGAAAAAATTTCAGAACATTTTTTTATAAGTTTTTAAAAAATTAATACTTTTCTAAAATTAAATTAGGTAAATATATAAAATATAAAAATGTGTTAAAAGAAAACAGAAAACACTTCAATTCACACCTGAAGTTTTCTTGCAGTGCTGCCAATGTCAGTGACCCAAATGCATTTTAGAAACAGATAAAAGAAAAGAGAAACATAAAAAAGAACAACAAAATTTTAGAATGGGAGAGCGGGGATAGGGGGATAGAGGTCAGAGAGAACTGACGATAAGTCAACTGAAAACTATCTGGGTTTTCTTTTGACTGCCTCAGTGCAGTCTGTGTTGGCACTCAGGTAGCCGAGCGTTAACTGTCAAAGGTGAGCTACAAAGTGAGAAATTGACAACTGAAAAAATAGCAAACAAATCAAATTTATTTGGGTTGTGCTTAAAGAAACTTGAATTGTTGCTATAAATATTATAAATGATTAAATACTATTATTAATATTATTTAAAAGTAAACTATAAATATTAATGACATAGGCCAACAGAAACTAAAAAAACTCCACATCAAGTCACAGTCTAAACTACAAAAATAGTGTTTTGAAGTATAAATAGATTGAAGAATAAATATACAAACGGAACATTTTATGCCTTTGTTTCAAAACCTTTTAAAAACAAAATGTTAGATCTGTTTTCCTTACCACAATAACAACTGGTGAATTGACAGCTGCTTTAGGTCTTCTCTCTTCTCTCTTCGCCTCAATTACCTCTCTTTTCTCACCATCTGCTGCTTTTTTCTTAGCAGGTGTAATTCATGAACACGATTTCGATTAGAGAAAAGTTAATTAAATTAAATATATAATAAAATTTTAAAAAAATTTAAGTCCCAAGCAAATTTATTTTGTTTTCTTAATCTTATTGTATTAGTAATTATTATTTAATTATTATCCAATTCAAGTTCTTTAAATAATCATTAGTAATCCTAAATTCTTTTTTTTTACTTTATTTTAAAAAAATATATTTAAAATTATAGTTATTATTATTAATTATAAAAAATTGTTACCCAAAATAATAATATTTTGAAATTGATTTCTTTTACTTTTTTAATTTTTAAAACATATTTTATTATTTACTGAAATATTTTAAATAATTATTTATAAATGTTAATTATTTTGAATTAGTAATTTATATTCTGGAAATATTTATTGAAAAATATTAATTATTTTTTTAAAGTAATTGTTAATATAGAAATTTATTAATTATTAGTAATTATTGTCAGTATAAAATTAATGTTTTTGAAATAATTATAATTAGTTAAGATATTTTAAAAGTAATATTTAAAATATTAAATAATATTTCCAGAGCATAAAATTGTAATTAAAAATATTTAACATTAACTAATAATTATTTAAAGTAATTATTTATATAACAATTTAAATTTGTGATATAATTACTTATTATAAATTAATTTTAAAAATTAGTATTCTGAATTAATTATATTTAATTAAAGGTTTCTATTACACTTTAAGCTACTCAAACAATTTTTAGTTTTAGTTTTTTAATTTTAGTCTAAAATATTTGTAATAATTTTGAATTATTGTTAGTTAAAATTTCTTCAAATATTAATTAAATATGATTAAATTCTTCTTTACCCTCACAGCTCATGCCGATGCTCTGGAGATAGACATTACGCCCGAGGGCATGGAGAAGCTTGAATGGGTGGACGAGTTCGAGGGCGAAAGCTGGAGCTCAGAGAATACAGAAGGCGGCGGAGGTGGTGGAGATGGCGATGGCGGTGGAGGAGGCGTGGCTGGCGAGGACTCGCAGTTATATCACTACTATGCAAAGACCTTTGAGAACACTGGAGAGTTCCTGACTCAGTGCTGTGCCAGTTGCCGTGAACAGGATCCACATATCTATGACTCGGACTTGGTGACGCCGCTGCACTATGCCGCCGCCTGGGGTCACGTGGAGTGCGTTGCTGTGCTGCTCAAGCACCAGGCGCCCATCAATGTGGTCAACAGCGAGGGCTATACGCCGCTGCATGTGGGCGCCGGCAATGTGGAGGTCACGCGACAGCTGATCCAACATGGAGCTTTGGTCAACTCGAAGACGTTGAGCGACGGGAAGACAGCTCTGCACTTGGCCATCGAGAATCGATGCAGTGAAGCGGCCCGCTTGCTGCTCCAGACGAACATCAATTTCAATGAGACAGACGACGAGGGCGAGACGCCCCTGATGCTGGCCATTGCTTGCAACCTCGTCGAGCTGGCCAACGAGCTGATCGAGCGTGGAGCACGCGTCAATTTGCAGGACAAGGAAGGCTATACGGCGCTGTATTTCGCAGCCATCGGCAGACATCGCCAGCTGGCGAAACTCTTGCTGGAGCGTGGCGCACGCCGTCTGCCGGCTCATCATCTGCTGCACCACTGCCTCGGGCCGGATACTGAGGATCGGGCCATGGTCGAGCTGCTGCTGCAGCACGGCGAGAGCCTGAGTGTGAGGGATAGCGATAATCTGACTCCCATTATGCGTGCCATACACCAACAGCTGCCGGAGCTGCTCGCCTATCTGCTGGATCAGGCGGATCAGCAGCGACTGCTCGGCCTCTACACGGATGCCCAGGATGTGGGCTTGCTCCTCTTCGCTGTGCAGCAAGTCGAACAGTTGGCCGCATTTCGTCAGATTCTGCGTGTTCTGCTCGCCAAGCTGCCCAGCGCTCGCCGGGATCTGTATAGCTTCCAGGCGCCAACGGTCGTCTGTGGCTTCGTCTACAGCGAAACGCCCTTGGCCCGTGCCATCAGCCTGCAGCGCCTGGACATAGCGCAGCTGCTGTTGCGCGAGGGCTGCAACCTCTCTCAGATCTCTTGCGAACATGTGCTCAACGAGCTCAGGTTCAATGGCAATCAGCAGAGCTTGGCTTTTGCTGAACTTTTAGGTATGTTCCAATTCCATTTTTTTTTTCAATGTGGGATATTTCAATTCTTGCAGATCCCAGCTTGTTCTACTGCCATTTGATAAGTTTTTACTTTCACTGAATACTTGTTCCACATTTTCCCACTCGTTCCACATTTCACAAACTATCATTATTTTATTCGTCTCACATTCTGATTTTTTTATATTTCATTCCTCTGGCAATATATGAAGCAGTTCCATATTTCCCAATCCTTCCACTTTTCAATTCACCTTTATTTTCCTCATCAGTTATCAGTGTTCAAGCTTCAACTGTTCCCACTTCCAAGTCGCTTCGCACATTTAGGCCCTTTCCATATTCAACTTTTTCTTCATTAAAACTTCTTCCCATTTGTAACTCTTCTCTATTTACTTATCTTCCAGCGATTCACATCTATCCATTTCCTATGTCTAAGTCGTTTATATTTTCTATTAACTGTTCCCATTTTAAAACCTGCTCATTTCCAAGTCTCTGTTTGCATTTTAATTCTTAACATTTCATTTTTCATTTCTTTTTACACTATAATTGTTCCCATTTCCAAGTGTCTGTTCTCATTGTAGATGTTCCCAATTTGACTCATTCCATTCCATTCCATTGCTGCTTACTTCAACTGTTCCCACTTCAACTCTTTCCATTCCATTGCTGCTTACAACTGTCCCCACGTCAACTCCTTCCATTCAATTTCTGCTTACACTACAACTGTTCACACTTCGATCTATTCCCATTCTGCAGCCTACTCTTGCACCTCAACTCTTCCTATTCATAACCGGAGATTCACTTCTTCCCATGTTCTTTGCCTAAATCCGTTATATTTATCATCTTTTCTATTTACAGTTTAACTGTTCCCATCTTAAGCCTTGCTCATTTCCAAGTCTGTCTACATTTTAACTCTTCCCATTTCTCATTAATTTCTACTTACACTTTCACTGTTCCCAGTTCAACATGATCTTATTTCTAAATGTCTCTTCTCAATTTAAGTGTTCCTATTTCAACTCTATCCGTTCTATTGCTGATTGCACTACATCTGTTCCCACTTCAATCTATTCCCACTCTCTACTTGATTACAGCTCTTCCCATTTAGCAACATTCTCTCACATTCAAACTCTTCCCATTTACAAATTTCTCCTTCTTTTTTCCAGGACACGTTGGTTTCAAGTTCTCCCCGCCCACCGAATCGAGTGACAGCTCCCAGCCAGCCACGCCCATACGTTTAGCCTTCGACCAGCACATGCGTCAGCTGAGCACACAGCCCCGATCGCTGCAATCGCTCGCCCGCCAGGTGATACGCCAACAACTGTTGCAAGCGCTGCAGGCCAACGGCCAGCTGCACGCGCAGCATCCACCAACGAGCGACAGCTCCACACTGGCACGCATTGTCGACGAGGAGCTGTGCATGCCGCAAACACTGAAACAATATCTGAGCGACTTCGCCGATGTGCCGACAATGCGAGGTAGCCATTTAACTAGTCAACTAATACGATCAGCCGAATCGTGGGATTAACATCGAGTATCTTGTGCAATTTGAAGTATTTATTTAAGTTATTTATATTTATAAATATATATAGATATATAGAGAATATGTTTTAGCATAGGTATGTAAACTTTGTATATTGCCCGTTAGTGTAGTGTATGCAAAAACGTAGGGTATTTACTTTTAGTGTGTAGGCACATACATATACATATATAATCATCTATATATATAGAAACACACACAATATATAATTGCGATCAAACACTTTTTGCTCTTTACATTAACTTTTTAGACACTTTAAAATGTTACAATTGTTGCATATATATATACATACATACAAATATGTATATATATATATATATAAATTTGTGAAAATTATAAAATATGAATTGAGTTTCTTCTTTACTATTTTTTGTATCAAACTTTTTTGTGCTTACAGTTTACAGGAGAAAAAATATACATACAAAATACTACAAATGAGAACTAATTGTCATATATATATACAATTATATATATGTATATATATAGAAAGATAGATATATTCCTATAAAAGATATGATAACAATTACCATAACAATTTGGGGCACTTATATATAGAGCTACAAAGTTGACTACTCCACAAATTATATTCTGCTTCAGGCTTGGGGCTTCGCTCGTCTTCAGGGCTTCAGCAGCAGCTTGAAATCGTCATTGGCATTCTCCATGATGTACTCAAAGGCGATTTTATCCTTTTTATCCTTGAGCAGCTTCAGCGTGGGCTGCTGCTGCAGCAGGTAGCGACACACCTCCAATTGGCCGCGCAGTGCAGCGCGATGCAACGCGCTCTGCCCGCATTCATCCTGCAGCAGAAGATTCGCTTTCGGCTGCTCTGCCAGCAGCTTGACAATGTTCAGATGACCTAAGCAATAAGATATTCCATCATTTATATGTAATTTATTATATATCAGTTAGATAGATTACCCATCATGGCTGCTCGATGCAGTGGTGTGGCACCCGCCTTTGTCACCGCATTCACATCCGCTTTGCCCTCATCCAACAGCAGCTGGCAAATCTCTTCGTTTCCATTCCGTGCTGCATAGTGTAGGGCTGTGTAGTCGCAGTCATCGCGTGCCATCGACTTACCCTTCCGGATGAACTCTCGCACACGATCCACTTCGTTGTAGATGGCTAAACAGGATAAAGAATGTTAAGTTAGTAAATATTTAAGCGATAAGCAATCTAAAGCTCTCTAGAAGTACTGGGAAATTAATAGAGTATGAATTATAGGAATTATAATTTAACATTAAGGAGTCTTAAGCTACAGCTACTGCGCATGAGGACAGTTATGTAACTTAAAACTTAAAAACACTGGGAAATTTATAAAGAAGATTATAGAATATAAGACAGACTCTAAAATATTAACATTATTACGTAAGTATTCCAGCAAAAATTTCAGTTCTAAGTATACTGGGTGTAGGTTACACAACTGTAAATACTGGTAATTGAATAACAATGGGAAATTGCTTTTACTCTAGAATAAAAATTTCAGAAAATTGGAAGGAAATAGCATATGATATAGAAGGAGTAATATGGGCAACTTTGTCTAACATTTAAAATTTAAAATACTAGGAATTTAGTAAGGAAGGGAAATAGTTTGGCATGCAGAGAAGGGAATTTATTATGTGAATACTAATAATAGGTATTCTGATCTGATTTACAGTGATTATATACAGAGTTATCATATCTTAAAAATCTGGATGGCATATATTTACTATTTTTTATGGGGTTATTATTCATAAAACAAGATATGACTCGATCGTAAAAAAATAGATTTTACTTTGGAAAGAATGTTAACAGCGGTCCAATAAATATATAAATCATGTGTCTTGGTCAAGACTTTATATGGGTCTATATATAGAGAAGCCAACGCAAATGTTTATAGAAGATATTAATATTTGATCGATCATTTTAATGATAAAGTTAAATGTTGATAAGATAATGAACATACGACAATAGGTGATACTAGAGCGCCAGTCAAACCTGGTCAACGTAAGAATCGTACGTATGATAACTTGTCATAAGATATAGGGGAGAATAAGGGATGGAGGTAGATGAAGGAAGAGATAGAGAGTGGTAGAAAGAGATGGATAAAGAGAGCAAGAAACAGAGAGAGAGAGAGAGAGAGAGAGAGAGAGAGAGAGA
Source organism: Drosophila leonis (assembly GCA_035045365.1). Classification (NCBI taxonomy): domain Eukaryota; kingdom Metazoa; phylum Arthropoda; class Insecta; order Diptera; family Drosophilidae; genus Drosophila; species Drosophila leonis. The sequence goes on from JAWNPC010000830.1 coordinate 6,689,147, forward strand.
GAGAGAGAGAGAGAGAGAGAGAGAGAGAGAGAGACAGAAATAGAGAGCAAGAGAGACAGAGAGAGAGACAGAAATAGAGAGCAAGAGAGACAGAGTGATAGATAGAGAGAGATGTAGAGACAGAGATAGATAGAGAGAGATGTAGAGACAGAGATAGATAGAGAGAGATGTAGAGACAGAGGGAGAAAAAGAGCAACAGAGCGATTGGATATAGATAGAGAGATATGGATAGACAGAGAGAGAGATAGAGAGCAAGAGAGAGAGAGAGAGAGAGAAAGAGAGAGAGACAGAGCTAGAGAGAGAGAGAGACAGAGCTAGAGATAAAGAGCTAGAGCTAGAGAGCAATACATAGAGGGAGAGAGATGGGGAGCGAGAGATTTCTATGTATATATTGAGAGCAAGAGAGAGAAGAGAGAAAGGGAGGAAGAGATAGAGATATAGAGAGAGACAGAGGGATAGACATGGGGAGAGAATGAGGAAGATGATAGAAAAGCAGAGAATCAGTCTCAGCTGTAGATCCTGATCAAGGTACATATATATACTCTATAAGATCTAATGTAATGGGTCGCATACTCAGTGGTTATTCTATAATATTCATGATATAAGGAAGTAGATATTGTTCAACTAATTTATATAGAGTCTATACCATTTACTTGAATTTGAAAAGTACCTTATGAGCTCTATCTGCCCTACCTCTGACTAGGTAACATACAAATCAGTTTCATATACATATATCAAATCAGGTACTCCCTGACTTATATATATATTCTTTCAATTAAAATTCTTCTGAATTCATAATATATTTGAAAAGTGAAAAGTTGTTTTTTTCTGACTCACCTGCATTCCAAATGCCCCGATCGAAATCCATATCGCTGAGCGTCTGCTGTGCCGGCTGCGTATGCTTGTGGCACTTGCAATTGTCTGCGCTATGCTGATCCATAGTTCTTGATTTGATAAAGATGATTTGATGATTGATAGATTGATGATCGATGTTTTTTGACTGAAGTTTTTTTTATGCGTTTCGAATCAAACTTTCCAACTTCGTTAAACCTCGCGCTGCATTGTCCAACAGATTTCCGCTTCGCCGCAGCTACAGACTACCTTATAGCTGAGTTGTGCTAGGGTATTTAGCATAACCATCGGCGGCACAGCGACTAGGACGCCATTCACACAAGGCTTAACGGATAGACGATTCGATAGGGCTTGCACCTCAGCCTGATTCAAGCCAAACACGGTGCAGGTGTAATCATGCAGTGAACCCTTGACGGTGACGTAAGCGAAATTGCCCTCCGATTGTAGAATGGGCACGGGTATGGTCACAACATTGGTCGGGCAACTAGGTGGTACAGCTGCAGCGCCAGTGGATGTTGTCGATGGCACCGGCTGTGGGCATTCGCAGTTCGTTGTCGATTCCTTTGCCACTGGCCCCGCCTGATTATCGGTCATACTTTGCTTTTAAATATATTGGATAGGCTATCAGAAAATGTGTTTTTTTTGTTTGTTTTTCTTTTCAGGTTGCTATAGTTTCTTTACACACGCACACACACTTACACACACATACACACACACACAGAGGGGGGTAGAGTTTCGGTTTACTCTGGTGAATCAACTTTATGATAGTTGCCTAAACTGGCCGCCTCTCTGCCTATATTGGATAGATTCTCGCGGACTACAGATACGGTTTCGGATTCAGGTTCGGGCTCGATGAACTCCTTGCGCATCGTCCACATATATTCGTTATAGTCCTGCTTAACGGCCGTCGATGAACTGGCCACAACGCGAAAACCCAAAATCTGCAACACAAAATTTTGTTCTTTTCTTTCAATCCACCAAAAGCCAAAAAAGCTACAGTGAAAGCTCTGACTAACAAACTACTCGAATTTAGGGTAAACTCATTTTTCTTTTTAAAGAAAAAATAAAAATTTAAGCAATATTTTGTTAAGAAATTTTGAAAAAATTAAAGTCAAATCAATGTTTTGTAAAATTTTTTTTTTTCAGTTTCTATTTTCTGAATATGCAAAATTATTAAATTTAATTTTTTTTAATTTAAAAAATATAAATTAATTGTTTTAAATTTTTAAAATAAGTTTTATAAAAATTTAAAAATTTTTTCTTTTTTCATTTTAAAAAGTCCTAACACAAATTATTTTGAAGTTAAGCATTTATTTCAAGTAATTGATAATCATAATTATATCAGGACTAGAAGAGAATTTTCTGTTCAAAAATTTTGTAAAGTTTTTTATTGGATTTTTTTTTCTGTGATATATTTAACCACATTATCCCTAGTTCCTGAGGTTCTTAGGCCTTTTTCCTAACCAATTGTAGCAGAGCTTTCACTGTAACGTGTGTTTACTGTACCTCTAAAGCTGATAATATGCGACACGGATGGACTAGATAAACGATTGTGGACTCATCGCTGTAGCCGCCGCAGGAGAACTTGTTTAACTGTTCGATGTCGTCAGCTGAGAAAGTCGGAGCTTATCAGAATGTTGTATATATGTATGTATATATCTACTATATCTATATACATATGTAGGTATATATTTCTTAAAACTGTTTAATTTTGGGTGTTTATACAGTAAGGCAATATGACAAGCGCTGAACAAAGATAATAAAAACAATAAAAAATGCTTAAAGCGCCAGCGGCATGACGTCAGCGACTGGCCTCCACTTTTTATCTGTGTGTGTGTGTGTGTGTGTGTGTGTGTGCCTGTGTGAGTGCTAATTAAGCAAAAACTATGAACCAATCGAGTAGGTGGGTTTTATTTTTCATAACTCAACTCTAGCATGTAACAGTATTTTTAAAGAAAATCCGAAAAGTGCATTGACTTTTCCAAAATAAATACTTGTTCAATATAAACTCTATTAAAGTATATATTTATATATGTATAAATATCTGTGTGTGCGTGCTTGTGTGTGTGTGTGTTTGTATTTGTGCTTGGCTCACCATGCAAGGCGTAATTCAACTGCACTCAGTGCGAAACAAAACGAAACTGACGGGCTCGAATGTGCGACAGAAAATACAATTAATGGAGAGCGAGCAACGAGTGGGAGAGTGCAAAAGAGAGTGGAGAGCAAGAGAGTGGTGAGCAAACTATGTGCTAATAGCTCATGCCAATTGTCGAATACTCTAACTATGACTTCATGTTCGTCTAGTGTTAAACCGGTTTTCGTTTGAATTGCTAACGAAAAAGCTTTAGCATTTAGCATATTTTAAACATAAATTTTAAACTATGTGTATATTAAATTAGTGCTTCACAAAATTAATGCATTGCAAAACGCAAACTGAAAGCTTCTTCTCCAAAGAAACATGTATACCCTTTCTTATCTGCTCGTGATCTACAGGGTACACACAAAAGTGAGTAAACAAAATTATAAAATGCAATTCATTTTGTGCGGCTTGTAGTGCTTAAGACTATTACAGTTATGTTTTATTTACAAGGCCAAAAATCCGTTCAATACACTTAAGCAAAAATAAACATTGCACGTTGAAAAGCGAAAGCAAAAAAAACAACAGCATTTCAAGTGATAAGCACTATTGTTTGAGGATGCCACTGTAAAGTTGGACTGCACACACACACACACACACACACACCCACATAGACAACAGCAGATATATAAGCACACTTAGACACTCAAGGACGAGCTCATTCAAAAATTAGTTGGTAGTGTAAAGTGGAATACCCGAATACAAAGGAAAAAAAAAACTAAACCAGACTTGTGGGCGTGAGTTTGTGCATTAAGTGCCTGTGTGTGTGTGTGTCTGTGTGAGTGTGTGCAAACGTGACGAAGCACACTTCATATAATTTGTGTCGCGCAATAAGACGGAATGGTAAAAAAAGGAAAAATAAATAATGAAGACGCAATTCAGCAAATTAAGTTGGCCCACAAATATTGGCTGGCAACAAATATAAGAAATCAACTGTTTAAATCTAATAAAAAACTAACGGCGAAATGAGAAAAAGAGTAGAGAGAGCGAGAGACAGAGAGAGTGAGGGCAATCTATACTGATGATTTACCTTTCAGTCCAGAGACGAGCACACGCCATGGATATTTGTGACTGTAGGAGGCTAGATTGCCGCGTATGATAATGTACGGCATTTGGTATATATTTTTCTTTTTTTATCTTTTTTGTACGGATTTTTGGTAGCTATTAATTAGCGCGGGCGGGGTCGTTGCGTTGTATAAACCGGTTCAAACTGGATAACAACAAAAATCAAATAATTATTGCTGCACGACGAAAGCTAACTGCTATGCTGACCGAAGGTTGGCTTACGACTAAAATTTTGTTTGCAAGCTTTCAGGTTTTTCCGTACGTGAAGAAGTTTCGGTTCTGTTTTGTTGTTGCTGTTTGTTTGTTTGCTTTTGTTTGTTATTAATGTGTCTGCCGTTGCGTTTCTCTCGGGCTCTCTGGCACACTCTCTTTATCTGCAGCGGTTAGCCAAACTATATGGGATTAACGCACATGAATGTAAGCAATGAGCAACTGATAGATAAAAACTCTCCACTCGAGTTGAGCGCGTGTCGTGATTGGTTTTTACTGAAGTGAACACGCACGACTATAGATTATTATTATGCTTTACTCTTTTGTTAGCATTTTAATACCACATGGAGAAAAGTGAATAACAAGCAAAAAAAAACAAGAAAAACTTGTCAATTTAAATTTTATATATTATATTTTTACACGGCTTCGATTAACGTGACTTTATGATCGTGCATGATTGAAATATTTCTTGTATCAATCAATTGCCCATCTCTAATTTGTAGAGAGAGAGTAAAAGCGCGCTCTCGGCAAGGATAAAAGTCTACACACACACACACACGAGCACACACACACACATACAATTACTGACCAGTTGCATGTTGGGCAATTCACAACTCCATGAGCTATAATTACGCTGGCAAAGGCAGTGTATGTGTATATATTTGGACGTCAACCAAAAATAGTGCCGGTCAACAACTCCTACGCCAAAGCCGGATTCCTAATTGCACCATAAAAAATATCCATCTACCTCATCCACAATTGGAATCGCACCCTTTCAATTGCCTCGCATTTCTGTCCTTTTGCGTGTTTGGCGCGCACACACAACAAATATTAATAAATATATAGCCAAGAGTCATAAACATAACTGCTGTTAGGAGGCGCTTGAACACAACAAATTGTGTGCTGTCAATGATGTCATTTGAGTTTGTTTAATGAACTTTTGTTTCCAGTTTCTCACCCATTCAGGTGCGCCTTTTTTTACCGACCTATTTATTTTAGCCAACTCACCTCATATGCATGCCACTTTGTGTGTGCAATATTTGTTAGACTGTCTGTGTGAAGCTTTTGCACTTTAATTTTTATTTGATTTTATGTTTAATTTATGTTTAGTTTTGCAATACGGTCAAAGTTGGCGAAAAATATATTATTTTGCAATAACAATAGCTAGAGGTGTGCAGTTCGACCGATATGCGATAGCTACTATCGCCAATAGTAGCTGCAGCGATATATCGATAGCAAAGTAACTATGCGATTGGCGCTGCCAAGATGCTGCGATTGATTTTGACGGGTTTTTGCTGGCAGTAAATAATGTTATTCTAAAGTTATTTATAAATGCTATAAATTAAAGTGGATATGCAAAGCGCCAAATAAAAATAATGCAGTATTCAATTAAACAAATCTGCAGCACATTTAGTTGAAAACCAAATATGTGTGTATAGGACGAACAGCTGGTAAGCAAGAAAAAAGTGCAAATTGTTTGTAGTGTATAAATAAAATATGTTTATGTATAACTTTGTGAATTTCAGGTTACGCAAAACCCATTGATCGGGTTCATTAGAGTTCACAGAATTGACTTTTTGGCTATTACGTGAGTCGGCGATTGCTTAGAGACTCAAGTGCTATACAAAGCAGAAGCAGCTGCCAGAGTGTGTGAGCTGTGTATGTGTGAGCTGTGCATGTGTGTGTCTGCGTGTGTGTGTGTGTGTAACGCTCCCAGCCTCCAAGAGCAAGAAGGCAAACAAATCAACTCTCAGTGTGCGTCGGGCGAGCAAGCAAGAAGCAACAGACGGAGGATCCCATCTTGCGATTGTCATATAAACAAATCGTGCCCATAGTCTGTGTGTCTGTGTGTGTAGGGTATACCGAAGCACAATGGCCCGTTTAACAGTTTTGCCAATGCTGCTGTGCATCATTGGAGCTTTGGCTTTGGTTGGCCCCATGCCCGCCAACGGCGCCGTTGCCAACAGTCACAAGCATGAGAAGCATCTGAGCAAGGAACGCATCAAGGATGGCAGCTACGTGCCCAGGGATGGACATCATCACAACGATCTGGGCGAGCACAATGTGGAGTTTGATCATGAGGCTATCATAGGTGGGTATACAACGCACAAGAAACCACAATGCTGACTAACGTTTTGTTTATGGCACGCACAAACAGTTGTTTATACATAGAATATGTGCGTATACCCTGTAGTTAGTAGACAGTGCGTAGAGTGAGGTATGATAAGCTATGGTGTAATTATGTTAAGCATAAGGGATAGAAGATGGGCTAACAACATGGCAAACGCAAGTCGTAAACACTTCATAGTATTATATTTGTTTGAGTTTACATTTTGAGCATATGTATACCCTGTAACTAATATAATTGTATGGAGAAAGGTAACTCACAGTTGAGCAGCTATATATATATATAGCTTAATATTTTTCTGCATAAATTATGTTTAATATGTTTATACCCTGTACATAATTCGATCGTGTGCAGAGCGGGTATGATAGAAGGTGAGCTTAAGTCACACATACTTTATAGTTCTCTGTTTATGCATTTAGTTACCACTTTTTCATGTTGTTTATTTATTAGAATATGTTTATACCCTGTAGCGATTTCAGTTGCATTTTGAGAAGTATGATAGACGGCAAGTAGTTGCTATGAATGGTAGCTTCTAGTCGGGCATACTCTATAGTATTGTAGTTTTCTATAATGCTTATATGTTTAATATGGTTATACCCTGTACACATTAGAAAGAGGGTAGTTTATGTATTAACTGTAGCTTCCAGGCGTTTATACTCTACAGTTTCATAGCTTAGTTTGGACTTACCCCTTTGTTTATACCCATTGAAAATTGCCCACATGGGTATACTAATTGTAAGTATATGTCTCTAACAGATAGTGGGCTGGGCTGGCTACAGGGTAGCTGCCTTGTGAGAATATTTTCTTTAGCTCATTAAAAGTTTGCTTCACACCACATTAAGAATCCAGAAACAGTTTTGCATCATTATTTTTTTACCCTAAACCTCTTGAAATTGTTAATTCAGGGTATAATGGTTTAGTGAAAATGTATGGAGCAGCCAGAAGAAGGCGTGGCAGATCCCATAAACTGAATACAGATTCTTGATCACGACAACGAGCTGAGTCGATCTAGCTATGTCTGTCTGAGCCACAAGCATAGAATGATTTGAATAGCAGATCTTAAGAGAGTTCAGGGTATCTCCTAGTCGTGCACACCCTTGTTTTTTTAATATTTGAGACTTTTTGTGTGCGCACGTTTGATGTGTTTTGTGAATTAATTAGACTATTTCATAAAAGCATACATAAATTTCATATATAATATTAACATTTGCAGGCAATACAAAAGAGGCTCAAGAATTTGATACCCTCTCGCCGGAAGAATCGAAGCGACGTTTGGCCATACTCATCAAGATGATGGACTTGAATAATGATGAATTCATCGATCGTCATGAATTGAAAGCTTGGATATTAAGGTCCTTTAAGTGAGTGTTGTTTGTTGATTAACCAAATGCCAAAAAGCTAACCAAACGCCAAAGCCTATGCATGATCTATGTGAAACAAAAATATAATTCTTAATAATTGTATAATATTTATTTTTGATTTGTCTATAAAAATTACTAATCTGAAATATATTGCACAGGAAACTCTCGGAGGAGGAAGCGGCGGATCGTTTTGAGGAAATCGATCAAGATTTGGATGATAAAATTACATGGAAGGAATATTTGCAGGACACCTATTCCATGGAGGATGAGAACTTTAAGAAAGAGTTCATTGATTTCGATAGCTACGATGAGGAGCAAAAGATGATCAAACAGGATAAGGAAATGTTTCATGCAGCCGACACCAACAAGGACGGCGTGCTCAATCCGGAGGAATATGTCCTTTTCCAAAATCCTGAAGAGCATCCACAAATGTTGCCCGTTCTGTTGGAGCATACGATGCAGGATAAGGATCAGAATCATGATGGCAAAATCGAATTCCAAGAGTTTGTCGGTCATGCAGCGACGAATCATGACAAGGAGTGGCTAATAACGGAGAAGGAACGATTCGATAAGGATTACGATACAAATGGCGATGGAGTTTTGACTGGCAATGAGGTGATATGATTGATAAGAGATAAGGATAGGCGGAGATATGGATAGCTATGTATATAGACTAGAGATATATAGATATTTAGATATATAGTGCTGTAGCTATATCTCTATATGGATCTCTCTGTATGGATATATAAAACTGAACGGATCTACTGTTTGATAGATGGATATAGATATAGATACAGCAGAGAGATATATAGATATAAATAGAGTAGAGGGGTATAGATGGTAGAGAGATATAGATCTATAAACTATTTTTGTAACCACATTGCGAATGGCAATTTTGAAGGAGTATATAGCTTCTTCCATTATCCAATTTGGTATATAGAGTATATATATACAGTCTAAGACAAACCCCATGAAGAAAACGGATCGGATCACGAAAAATTGCTCAAATGCCGAAGTATGAACAGTTCAACATGAGGTGCAGGTCATTTACTAGTTGGGCACTCCCTACTTAAGCACTCTATTATATATATATATATATATAGTAATCATATAATTAATACTCATCTCAAACACTTTTAGGTAATATCATGGATCACACCCAGCAATACGGCCATAGCTGATGATGAAGTCGATCATTTGTTTATCTCCACCGATGAGGATCACGATGATCGTTTGTCCTATCTGGAAATTCTGAATAACTACGATACATTTGTGGGCAGCGAGGCCACCGATTATGGCGATCATTTACAGAACATACACCATCTAACTGATGAGCTCTAAACAAATGAATTTAATTTAACTAGAGAAATATCTGTGCTTAGTATTTTTGTATTTTTTATTCATTTAGTTAGTTAAATTTAAATTGATGTACTAATTCATGTGACATATATAATGCAGATATACATACATATATACCTTGTATTTAACAGTTTTCAATTTACTTTACACACGATCGTAGTAATTTATATAGACACCAAATAAATATTATATAAATATATATATATATATATGAGAAGCTACAAATATGAAAATACATAAAAATAATTTTTACTAAATTATTTGTCTGTTTTGTGTTTAAGTACTTAAGCTCTTAAAATTCTATAAATATATATATATGTACATATACATATTGTATTTATACATATTTCCATATTTACGCACTTAAGTGGTATATATATATATCTAGATATCTATATAGATATATCTTTTTAAGTGAACTTTTGCTGTGGTTCATTTTGGTTTTTGCACATTTGGACTAGAATTTGTAAAAGTTTGTTTGCAACTGGATTGTTATTTTTTATATTCAATTACTTAAAGATACATGATTTCTATAATTATTTATAATCATTTACTTAATATTAATTAGCTGACTAACGATTTATACAACGTGATTTGGGTGCAGCTTTCTCTCTTTGACTAGATTTCACACTCGTAGCAAAAAATACAATTTGTTGTATATCATTTATAGAGTTGACTTAGATCGAAGCTTATGCTATTTAAGCTATATATGCATATTTATATATTTATATATTTATAATTTTTTAATTTATTTATAATTTTTACTCATTTAGTTATTTTTGCTGCCCTTTGTCTTATATCACAAATATTGCACCTAATTGGCCTATTTATTGGGAAACATTTTAGCTAGGAAACAGAAACAGAAACAGAAACAGAAAACAAACAATAAACAAATTAATCGAAAAAAATAGAATATACATATATTATAATTAAGAAAATATATATACATATATATAGTGTATATCAAAAAAATTTGCTGACTTTAAAAATTTGAGATTTGCGCAAAGAAACAACTTGAATTTTTCCACAACGTATTATATAGTGTACAGCTGTACAGTGAGCCCTCAAATTATGGCACTTATGTTCGAGTTTCACGGGCATCATCATCATCATGCTTCATTCTAAATGTGCAAATCATAGTTGATCATGCACATCTCCTTCTCATTCACCTATGAAACGTAGCTTATCATAGTTATATATAGACTATTTGGGTAGATCAAGACCTAGCCAATTATCATCTAACTCCTAGAAACCACATAATATATCATAGTTGTCTACCTGACGCAACGGCTCCATGTCATCAATCACCTCGCCCAGGTAGTCGCTTATGGACTGCGGCAACTTCAGCTTCTCCACATCGCCAGTTGTGTGTAATCTTCGCATGATCACCGCTCGACAACGATCCTGCAGGTTGACAAACTCCTGGCGAGCGCACTTGAGAGTCATCTCCGTTTTGGCCGCAGTGGAGCAGACGATGGGATAGAGTGGTTCAGTTACCTAGAGGAGGGGAAATATATGAATATATTGAATAAGTTTATTAAGTGTTAATTAGTAGACTTGGATGGGCTTTAATAGGTAAACCTCATTTAGAGTAATTTCGTTGTAGAAAATTCTATATTATTTGATTAATTTTTTTATTATTAGGGAAATTTATAAATATTTCCTCTGTGTGATACTAAACTTCAAAAAAAGGGTTTTAAAGGATATTTAAAGTAAATACATATTAGAGATTTCGATGTAGGAAAGTCTTGGTTGGGACTTTTGGATAAATTAAAAAATATACTAGGGATGGGATGGGAATTTCTAGATTATAGTACATATTTTAAGGGAAAAATTAGAGATATTTTCGTCTTTTTGCACAGTAGCGGAAGGAAATTCTTGGAAAATTTGTAAATATCCTACCTCGATAATAGAGATCGATCTTAAGGGAAATTAAAAGATATACTCTTGTTTTTATACAGCATTGATTCCTTTGGGAATTTTTAAAGGTATTTCTTGGGACAATTTTAATTTTAATTCTCTTTTTATACAGTATTGATTTCTTTGGGAGTTTTAGGAATTTCTTGGGACAATTTTTAAATATGTATTATATAGGAATTTAAGTAATAGAGGTTTTAAGGGAAGGTTAAATGTATTCGTTTCTTTTTACACAGTATTGATTCCTTTTGTATTGAATTTTGTAAGGGAATTTCTTAATAATATCAAAAATGGAAATTTTAGACAGTTTCTCTGTATTCTCTGCGGATAGCAACTACTAGATTTTAGATATTTTAAGTAAACTTTTGGCTTTAGTCTTTTTTATAAAGTAATGAATTCCTTAGGAATTTGTTTATGAAATTCTTGGGGAATTCGAAAATAGACTACCTAGATAATAGAGATTTTAGGGTATTCCTGTTTTCGTATACAGTATTAAATTCTTTTGGGAAATTTTCAGGGAAATTTTTGGGAAAATTTCGAAAAGATATCCTAAAGAAAAAATAAAAATTCAAAACATTCTTATATGTATTGGAATGTATTGAATTTTTAGTTTTTCTTTAAGAGATCTTTTCGAAATTTTCCCAAGAATTTTCCTAAAAATTTCCCAACAGAATTTAATACTATGTAAACTGTTCCAGAAATCGTGTTTAGCTCACCTTGTCTAGCCCTCTAAATGCCACGCCCAGGCATTTGCCATCCTTATAGTAGGTCAAGGTGCCTTCGATGCCATCGAAGAGTATGCCAATTTGTGTGGGATGATTTTCGCGGAAACGTTTTGTGTACAGAAGTGCCACGCCCTTGTGCCAGAGAACGCCTACAAGTTGAAAAAGATAAAGAACGTATTGTTATGTTATGTGATATTTGTGTCTTACAGTAGAGACTCACCCTTGTGGGACAAGCCCCAGCCGTGCTCGTTCTCGCCGAGCATATTGCGAAAGGCGTTGGCGTGCAGGCGACAGTTTTTGGTGCCGATGCCAAACATGATCGAGGTGCCGAAGACCCGCTGCGAGACGTGCAGCTCCCAATAGTATCGGCCGTTGTTCAGGGGTCGCTTGCCCTGGATGCCAGCCGTGCCCTTGCTCCAATTGGGATGAAAGTGAACTGTACGAAAGTTGGGTCCACTGAGCACCACCTCCTTGGAACGATTTCGCTTGCTCCAAGTCCAGTCGTCCTCGGCGCCATGGCCCAGCGGACCGGACGAAAGTTCCGTTAGCGAACGCTGCAGCGTGGTTTTCTCCTGTAGCAGAAGGTCACAGCGGTGCTGATGCTGCTGCTGCTGCTGTTGGTGGTGCTGTTGGTGCTGGTGGTGCTGGTGGTGCTGGTGGTGCTGATGGTGCTGGCGTCGACGTCGCAGCGGCTGCTGCAGCTGCAGCTGCAGTTGTTGTTGCTCCCATTCCAAGTCCGACATTACGCAAATGACTTTTATAATCGATCTTACAGCTGGGCGTCAATAACGACAAACGTAAAACATTCACAGCAAATTTGTAAACAATAAAAACAATAGACCTGGAGACGCAGCCCACTTGATACTGAAGTGAGTCCTTCAAAGATGAGGCGCCGCCTGCTACTGCTAGCTGCTGGCCAGCTGCAGCAGTTTCCCCTTTGAGTTGAAGCAGCTCAGGCCCGAGTTTGTTCTGCTTGGCTATCAGCCAGCGCTGTAGCTGAAGTGGTGGATGGCAGAGGAGAGTCCTTTGCTGGTTTTTCTCTTGATTTAGCTGCTTCAGTAAGCCCTTTTCCTATGAGTTGTAGGCCTCGTAGCATGGGCATGCGATGTCTAGTGGCTTTGTTTTTTTAACAGTTATCCAGCTTCTGCTTTAGCTAAGGGTTTCTTCCTTCGTGGGCAATGGAGCAGAGAGAGAAAGTCCTCTATGATTGACCAACTTCTGCTCTAGACTTCTCCTTTGAGTTGGAAGTCAATGAACTCTTATCAAGTAGCAGCTGCTCTTGAGGTGTCTCGGAAGGAAGGTGGCTCTCAAGTTATCCAGTTTCTGCAGTTAGTTGAACTCCAGACCTCTGATTGTCAGTTGAGATGCTGCTGCTCCTGGTCCTGCTACTGCTTCTGCTGTTCCACTTCCAGCTAGCTGTGTCTGTGCGCTGAGAACACTTATCGTAGCGGGTTAGCCTCGCTGTCAAGTGATTAACCTGTTTCTGCTACTGCTCCTGCTGCTTCTTCCTTAGCAAGGTGATGCCCCGCTGCAACTGGTTTCTAGAGAGCGCTGGATCTGCTCTAGAGATGACTCGTTATCAAGTGATTAATCGATTCCTGCTCAATCTCCTGCTGCTCTCGCTCCTCCTGCTCCTGCTCCTGCTCCAGTTCCAGCTCCTGCTCCTCCTCCTCCTCCTCCTGCTGCAGATAGCTATACGTATCCTCTTGCAAATTGGAGGCCAATGAGCCGTAGCCGCTGCTCAGGGAGCTGCTGCTACCTCGACTATATTGTCTATAGTTAATGGGATAAGTGCTCCTTGGCTCCAGGCTACGTTTCAGCTCCCTGCGTATACGTCGCTGCTGCTTGTAGTCCTGGTCGTCGCCACGTCGCTGCGTGTGCAGCTGCAAGTGGAAATGGTGGCGACAATAGCCTTGCGGACTATGGGCACAGAAGCGGCAAGCTTCCAGATTGAGACCCGCTCCGAGTGGTAGGATTGGCTCCAAGAGGCGACGCTTTTGCTTACGTTTCGTTTGCTCCAGCTCCTGGTTCTCGAGATGCTGCAGTGCCTTACGATCGCCCACCGTTTCGGCCAACTCCTGGAGCACACGCACGTTTCTGGGAAAGCATCGGTCGTGAATGCGGAGCACCAAACGTTGGCAAAAGAGGCACAGCGATTGGAAGAGCAATAGCAAAACGATAATCATATAGACTGAAGTTTCTATGGGGGGTGACGGGGTTGTCTGCCTCTCTCTCTCTCTCTCTCTCTCTCTCTCTCTCTCACTCACTCTCTATGTGTGTGTAGGAGTTACTAGCTTGCCCACTCTTTATGAGGGGCTTCACTCTCTCTCTCTCTCTCTCTCTCTCTCTCTCTCTCTCTCTTCCTTGTAGCTCTTTCAGCTCCAATTGGTACTTCAGGTTTTTGCACTTTCCGAACTTTTAGCACTTGTCTTACATTTTAGTTATAGTTTTAGCTTAAGATACGTGTAGTTTACAGCTTTTAGCCTCTGCTTTACTTTTGTATTTCCTGCTCCAGCTGTTTGGCTGTAATTCCAATTCCCAACCGCTCTCGCTGAGGTCTTTTGCTGTTCTGCTCGATTTTCCAATTTGAATTTGTAAAAGCTACCCCTATTTTCACACAGCTGGAACGCTTCTATACGCTTTGTTTCTTACAATTTTTTTTTCCACCACCAATTGGAATTTTGCAGAGTATGCAGGGTAGTATATGTTGAGCCATATTTATGTAACAGGCAGATAGAGAAGGCTGTCTATATAGTAAGTAGCTGAGCTCATTGGAGATTTGAATCTATTTTGAAACTTGCAGCTTTCAGGCCTAACTCAGGAACTACAAGAGTTAGCATTATATCATTTGCTATGTAAATTCTTGAATTAAGAAATATTGAGTTCATGTATTTATTAGTTGCATTGGGTGCATTGGTGTGACCAAAACAGATTTTTAATAATTTTTTTAAAAATAAATATAATATTTTTTTTTATATATATATATACGAGGATTTAAAGCTATTTGGTATATGGTTTCATATAAAGAAAATGTTTTATAATTCATAAATTGTATCCACATTATTATTATTTTCCATATTTCGGGAATTATTTCTCGCATAACTGAAAACTTGCCATTTACAGCTGTGATCATAAAAATAGTACTGCGACTGAAATGAAATTTTTTGATAAATATAATATTTTTAAAAACAATTTGAAACGAGTTTTAATATTTGTATATATTCAAATTGTTTTCAAAATATTATGTTTATCAAACAATTTCAATTCTGTCGCACTACTATTTTTATGATCACCAAATCGCACTACTATTTTTATGAACATTTTTCAAAATCCCACAATAAACAAAAACTTAGGGTATCTCGTAGTCATACACTTTCTAACTACTTGTGTGCAGGCATATCATTATCATATGGTAACGCGCGCCACCCTCTGCCGCTGCTCCCTGCCTGGTAACTGTTATCGGGGCAAACCCACCCCCCCACAATGGGCAGAGCCCCAACCCCTGTTTCAGCTATGAAGACCTCGACATGCGCACTTGTGCCCGAGTCGACAGACCAAGTGGTGAGTTTACATCGAACATCGTGAAGTTTGAATAATTCGCGTCTTCAAAACGTTCTCTTTGCCTGTTTTTTGTTTTTTAACCACAAACCAACCCCACACACACACACACCTCCTTTATCAGGTAATGTGAATCATCCCCCAGCTCATTGATATGCCGATTAACTTTGAATATCGAAAATATCATCTATCTGCATATGAGATTGCTTGCACTGATTGATTGACTCACTGAATGATTGACAGATTGATTGACTGACTTATTGAGTGACATCCAGGCTTACTAACTGAATGATTGATTGATACAATCCTAGACTACAATACTATAAATACGACCCTTCCATAAAAGAGTATTATGCTAGTAAAAAAATCATTAGTTTTATTACTATTAGAAAGCTTAGAAATATAAGGGGCAAAGGAGGAAGAAGGAGGATGGTTAGTAGGAAGAATCAGATGTAGGGAAAGGCGAACAGAATAGAATATAGATTCCTTGTTAGATCAAAGAGTTTTAAGTATATGTAATACAAAGATATGCAGTTGTGCTCATAAAAATAGTAGTGCGACTAAAGTGAAGGACAACAAAATTTGGAAACAATTTGAAACGAGTATAAATTTATATATAAATATTTTCAAAATATTATGTTTCTCACAAAATTTCGTTGTCCAACATTTCAGTCGCACTACTATTTTGATGACCACAGCTGTACGTATAATGGATATCAAAACAGAAACCCAAATCTCAATGATCGCCTTACTATGCAATTCTCATATATTAAAGCGACTTTCGCTGTGGGTATATATAGCTAAATGACTAATAAAATACTCGTATATATATATAGAAATTTGTAGAATTTGGAAAAATGTTTTTCTTTATTTGAAGCATTTTTTGTTTGTTTGAATTAGTGTTTCGTTTTAGGCTCTAGCACAATGTTGAGTAGGCAAAAATATAAATCTTGATCAGTTTGATATCATATTGTATTGTCACATGCAATTCTTTCACATCTCGACATGTGACACATAAAGGAAACAAATAGGGATGATGTTTTATGATTCGCTGTTTTCTTGTTTTACATATTACCAGGCTAGTTTATTTGTTGTTGTTGATTTACTTAACTTACTCGTAACTAAGAAGCAGTTTACATTGGTTTTTCTTTCTTTAAAAAAATGGCAGATACAAAAAAATGGCAAACGCGTTCCACCCTAATTGTGGAGTGGACCTACACATACATATATGTATTGTAGTTATATATATATATTTATATATATTTCTTCTTTGGGTACTTTTTGTATATATTTGGTTAGTTGTTTGTTTTTAAGGAATTTGGTAGCAGTGTTGGTTCTAGTGTGTGTATGTGTGTGTGTGTGTGTGTTTGTTGTTGTTTTTTGTTTGTTCGTTGGTATAGTTAAGGCATTACATTTAGATTAAAATTATTGGTGTGCGCTTTA
Source organism: Drosophila leonis (assembly GCA_035045365.1). NCBI lineage: Eukaryota > Metazoa > Arthropoda > Insecta > Diptera > Drosophilidae > Drosophila > Drosophila leonis. The sequence continues at coordinate 6,705,902 of JAWNPC010000830.1, forward strand.
TGACGAGTTCTTCACACAGACTTGACACCTGGATACACGTGTGAGCAAACTTCCTGCTTTAATTGTATCCTGTTTGGGCTTCGCAAACTGATCGCCATCCTCGAGAGTAACCATCCAGAAGCTGGTCATTGTCTCATAGAAATGGCAGTGTCCCTTCGCGCCGTTACACTCAATGAAGGGCGTGGCACGGAAGTCCTCCAAGCAGGAGCCAGGCGATTGGAGTGCCTGACCACCGCCTCCATTACCCACAGCCGTGTGCTAGAATATTTTGTAATGATAGATTAGATCAGATCAGTTTATGTTTATACTACAATATATGCTGTTGTTCACAAAAATAGTAGTGCGTCTTAAGTGCTGCACTACTATTTCCCTGACCAGAGCTGTATAGACTGCAGTTCCGACTTACCATTATGAAACTGTAGCCAATCCATAGTCCTTCCCAGCCATTGGGGCAGTTGGGTATCGCCTGCGACTGGCTGTGCACAGCAATCACATTCGCCGGCGCCTCACAGACAACACATCTGGAAATATATTTGCTAATCTCTTGGCTGTGGACGGGCATCATAGGTATGGGCGCTGAGGTGGATAGCCAGAAGCTCTTGTCGTTGCGCGAGGCATAGTTGCAAACGTTATTCTGTCCGCAGGACATGACGGGCAGCGTGGAGAAGCGTGGCACACAGGAGCCGGGCGAGCCCAGATCTTGATTGTGTGCGTAGTCATTGCCATCTACGTAGAGCAGTGAGTAGCCCGTCCAGAGTTCCACTTGTCCGGGTGCACACTGTGGAATCTGATCGTTTTGGCTGTGGCGCGTCAGTAGTATACCAGTTAGATAGTCCTGTGCTCCAGTGCAGGGCAAACCGGGTTCACCCTTGTAGCCAATGGGACCGATTTCACCTTCCAGACCAATCAGACCTTGTTCGCCGCGGTCGCCCTTGATGCCGGGCCGGCCAACGGGTCCGGTTAGGCCAATTGAGCCACGTTCACCCTTCTCGCCACGCTCGCCCTGAATACCAATTAGACCACGTTCACCTTGAGGACCGCGGTCACCCTTTTCTCCATCACGTCCGGGATGACCAGGCTCGCCCTTGGGGCCGGGTGGAGGAATCATGCCGGGCTCACCCTTTTCGCCACGCAGACCAGGATTACCATCGCGACCATCACGACCGTTGGGTCCGGTAAAACCTTTCTCGCCTGGTGCACCAACTGGGCCCGGATGGCCCGCCAATCCAGGTGGCCCAATATCGCCCTTTAGACCAGCTAAGCCATTTAGACCCGGAGGACCGGCAGGTCCTGTACTGCCCTTGTCACCCTTTGGGCCATCCGAGCCGGGATAGCCGCGATCACCCTTTATGCCAGCATAGCCAACGTCACCCTTCTCGCCTGGCTCACCATTCAAGCCAGCCATGCCATCAATGCCAGTTGGGCCAGGTGGGCCACGTTCACCCTTGATGCCCATGGGACCAATTGGACCAGGCAAGCCGACTAGACCAGCATTACCTGGCAAGCCAGCCAAGCCACGCTCGCCCTTCACGCCAGGCATACCAGGAGCACCTGTAATACAATATTTTATTTCATATACAGTTCATTTTGTATGTATTGTTGTTGTTCCAATCCGTCACTTACCTGTGCGTCCATTTTTGCCCGCACGTCCAGGCAGACCCTTTTCTCCTCGGACAACTGGGCCTGGATAGCCGCGTTCACCGGTGAAGCCCATGTCGCCCTTGTGTCCAGGCTCGCCTGCTAAGCCAGGAAGGCCAGCTGGTCCGTTTAAGCCACGTTCTCCTTTCTCGCCGGGGTAGCCAATTGGGCCTTGATTGCCCTTGATACCTTGGGGTCCGGGCAAACCAGGCAAGCCTGGATTACCAGCCTCGCCGCTGGCTCCTCTTAATGAAAACATATCAACTTTAGCTGGTGGACCTCTGAGACCCTTTTCGCCCTTGTCGCCCTTCACGCCAGGTGATCCATCATAGCCTGACCTGCCCGGCTGACCCATTGCGCCCTTGATCCCATCAACGCCGTGTGGACCACGATCTCCCTTGATGCCCTTAGGACCTGTATAGCCAATCGGTCCGGGATTACCTTGTGGTCCAGGCTGACCATCACGGCCAGGAGTTCCAGGTTTACCAGGCAGTCCGGAATTGCCCTTGTCGCCCTTTTCACCAGGTGCTCCGTTGAAGCCACGGTCACCCTTATCACCGTTCCGACCATCTTGTCCGTAGGTTCCGTCACGTCCTGTGTCACCCTTCTCACCCTGTGGCCCTTGGCGACCATGTACAGCAATTCCAGGAAAACCTTTCTCGCCTGTCTGTCCAGGGGCACCGGGTAAGCCGTCTGGACCACGCAGTCCGGACAAGCCGGGCTCACCCTTTTGTCCCTTCTCGGAAGCATCACCAGGCAGGCCACGAGGTCCATCAAAACCGGGTAAACCTTGGTTACCCTTCTCTCCGTTCAGACCATTTATGCCATCCTGTCCAGGCAGGCCACGTAGACCCACATCTCCTTTAACTCCCATTATGCCGGGTGGCCCAGCGGGGCCTCGGCTGCCGGGAGGACCATCGTTGCCAGTCAAGCCACGTGCGCCCTTGTCACCCTTCATGCCTTAAAAAAAAAAAAAGTGTATTTAATGTGTGAAAATGATCACTTTTATTGTATTCGTCGCATAAGGACTTACCGGGAATTCCTGCAGGCCCATATGGACCACGCTTGCCGGGAGCACCAGCTAAGCCAGTCAAACCTTTAGGACCATCGTTGCCGGGCGCACCGCGTTCGCCCTTACTACCAGGCATGCCAACCATACCAAGACTGCCAACCTCTCCTTTGGCACCATCACGACCTTGGACACCAGCAATACCGGGTATACCAGGTGGTCCAGGACGACCCTCGGGACCGATTGGGCCGGGTTCACCTTTCTGACCAAGAGAGCCAGTGGCACCGGGTCGACCAGGGACACCGGAATCACCCTTGTCTCCGGGATAGCCAGGATTGCCAATAGGTCCGAGCATGCCAATGGCACCAACTGGACCACGATCTCCCTTCTCGCCTGTCAGACCATCGCGACCCGCTGGTCCAGGTGGTCCAGCCACAGTAGCGCCTTGTTCACCCTTTTGTCCACGCTCACCATTACGACCAGGTGGTCCTCGAAGTCCATTCTTGCCATCGTTACCGGGCGCGCCATTTTGACCCGTATTGCCTTTCTCGCCGCGAGGTCCTGGCATGCCGCGAGGGCCAACCAAACCAGGTGGACCCTGTGGACCCGTTGAACCCTTCTCACCCTGTATGCCCATGTCCCCCTTTTGTCCAATCGGTCCATTTGGTCCTGGCATTCCCGTAACACCACGCTCGCCCTTGTTACCCTTCATTGGCACTTTCAGTTCACTAGCCGCGCAAGTGCCCGGGTCACCCTTCAATCCTTTATATCCAGAGGTGCCCTTGTCACCTTTCAAGCCATCGAGACCTGAGCGTCCAGGTTCTCCCTTGATGGTCTGTCCAGGAAGACCATCAATTCCATCACGTCCACGACTGCCAGGAGCACCGTCTGCGCCCGCTTGGCCCATGTAACCCTTGTCGCCCTTGATGCCCATCTCGCCTTTAAGGCCAACTGCGCCAGGTATTCCGCTTTCACCACGCTCGCCCTTAATACCCATGGCTCCTTTAAGTCCCGGCTCACCCTTGGGTCCTTTTTCTGGGACGATTTGACTCCAGTTAACATATGCTGGAGTGCCAGGTTTGCCCATTGCACCGGGTATACCAGGTCGGCCATCTATTCCTCTTTCGCCAGGAGGTCCTGTTTGTCCGATAATGCCATCATCACCACGCTCTCCAGCATAGCCACGTTCACCGGGCGGACCGCGAGCACCTGGATTGCCAGGAATACCCTCCAAACCACGGTCGCCTTTGTCTCCCTTGAAACCGGGTGGGCACAAAGAACATTTGCCGCCAGCATCACCCTTTGGACCCATGTCACCCTTTTCACCGGGCATGCCAGCACGACCAGCATCACCCGGTGCGCCAGGAGCACCTGCATAGCCGGGTGTACCAGGTCTGCCTAATTTCGAATCTCCGGGAACACCCGCATTGCCTTTGTAGCCTCGTTCACCCTTGGACCCTTTCAGGCCGGGGTTGCTATTAAAAGCAAGAATCAATCATTAATTTTAGGTCAATTTAGTCTGAAGCCCGACATACCCATTGATGCCATCATCGCCTTTGGGGCCTTGGGTGCCATAACCCGGCAAGCCAGCCTCGCCCTTTTGTCCGTCAAGTCCGGGTGGGCCGTTTTGGCCGATTGGTCCGACTGGACCCTGAGAGCCGACGAATCCAGCAATACCTTTTTCACCCTTCTGTCCGGAAGGACCTTCATTGCCAGAACGTCCAGGCAAGCCGGGACCACCTTTGGGGCCCATGTAGCCTGGAGGTCCTGGAGGACCGTCTATACCATTGAGGCCCTGAGGGCCCGGCTTACCGCTATAACCACGAGGTCCTTTGGGTCCTGGTGCGCCCGGCTGTCCGCTTCCACCACCTGGAGGTCCTGCCGGACCCACCAACCCGCGTTCACCCGATTTACCCGGCCATCCTGGCTCACCCTTCAAGCCAGGGAATCCAGCCAAACCATTTAGGCCAGTCTCACCACGATCTCCCTTCTGTCCAGCAGGTCCTGTTGGTCCAAAGCTGCCTGGGCGACCCTGCAAGATGATGGCATTAGATTCGATATTACTTTTGTTTCGTACATCTCCAAGGACTTACTCGATCTCCAACCATGCCAGGCATACCCTTCTCGCCCCTCGGTCCATCAAGTCCTTGGTCACCGACAGGTCCCAGTCCACCCTTCTCGCCCTTATAGCCCATTTCACCCTTCTGGCCAACATCGCCGCGCAGTCCCATAACTGTACTGGACCCATGAACGGGCAGCTTCGGAGCTGGATCTCCTTTCTGACCCTTGTCACCTTTCTCGCCGGGCATAGCTGTGGCAAAGCATGCAGCACCCTTCTCACCCTTGATACCGCGATCACCTCGAGGTCCAGGCGGTCCGAATGGTCCGGTTTCACCACGTTGGCCTTTTTCACCGGGTTGTCCTTCAGGTCCGGGGGAACCAGAGCGTCCGGCAAAGCCGGGCTCACCCTTCTCACCTTTGGCATAGTCACCATTCTCCTTAGCTGGTTCACCTTTCTCGCCCTTGGGTCCAGATGCGCCGGTGTAGCCGCGAGGACCGGCCATGCCGGACAGACCTGTCAGACCGGGTAAACCGGTTTCGCCATCGCAACCATCCTTGCCATTGAGACCCGGTGCACCAGGATTTCCAGCTGGGCCTTGGAGGCCAGCAACACCTGGCTGTCCAGGGATACCACGTGTTCCTCGCTCACCCTTTTGACCTCTTGAGCCAAATGGACCTGGATCACCCTTCTGACCTTTGTCACCGGGCGGACCCTCTGGTCCCGCATAACCTGTCAGACCCTTCGGTCCTGTCTGACCTTCGGGTCCGGGCATACCACGAATACCCTTCTCGGCAAGACACTTGGGCACACAGCCCACACCTCCAGAAGTGCAGTTTCCCGCCGAATCTACAATAGCGTAACTCTCATCGAGGCTAAACGTAACATTATTATCTTTTTGTGGATGTTTAAGGAGTGTGTCATGGATAGAGCCCGATGCACCTGAATTCGTCCAAAATTGCTAACAAAAAAGGGACAATAATTACGCAAAATAAAAAAAAACTAACTTATTTAGCATTTGCTTACAGCATTTGTACCAACTAATGCTCCAGCAATTACAGCGGCGAACAGCAGCCTGAAAAATAACAGAGTTTTTATTGATAATTGATAAACAGCTGTGATCATAAAAATAGTAGTGTGACTGAAGTGTTGAGTGTTTGTGATAAATATTAATTGAAAACAATTTAAATATATTTATTATTATATATATAATATAACTAATTTAATTTAATTTAATTTGGATACTCATTTCAAATTGCTTTCAGCTCTAGATATTATATATAAACTAAAACTGAATAATAAAAACTGGAAAAACAAAATATAAATAAATAATAATCAAACAAGTAAGAAAACTCTAGTCGGTAGTGCCCGACTAGGAGATCCCCTGAACCTCGCCCGATCTGCGTTTTTAAATATACTCAGTTATGTTAAAAAAATTTCAAGTCTCTAGCTCTTATATGTTCTGAGATCGACGCGTTCATACATACGGACAGACGGACAGAAGGACAGACAGACGGACAGGGCTAAATCGACTCAGCTCGTCTCCCTGATCAAGAATATATATACTTCATGGGGTCTGCCACGCCCCCTTCTGCCTGTTACATTCATTTGACAGTTTAACAAAACCATTATACCCTGATTTCCCATTTTCAATGGGTTCAGGGTATATAAAAATCAACTAGAAAGTTGTTGTCACTTGAGACCGACTGCCTAATACCCGCTCACAGTCCCAAAGCAGTTCAATTTGTTTCCCAACTCAGCCCCAATTGGCCCTCCACATCATTTAGAGATCTATATCTATCTGTAGAAGAACAGTCAACAGTTCCAACTGAAAACTCAACGCCACATGGGCGTGGATATACTATCTAGTAGATATTATCTACTATATTTTTTCAGTCGGGAGTTATCCATATTATAATATTAGTTGTTATATTTCAAAAGGTCTTTATAGTTCCTGCTTTGCCACATCCCAGCTGGGCTTATTCCAAATAATATTAACACTTTATAAACAGGAGAAGTAAAAGTTACAAATTTCAAATCTCTAGCTTAAATGGCAACGAAATTGGTTTTTTAATATACGAACAGAAGAACCGACGGACGAACCGACGAACGGACGGACGGATGGACGAGCGGATGGACGGATGGATGAGCGGATGGATAACGGACGAACAGATTGACAGATTGACAGAAAGACGAATTTGGCATAAAACTAATATACTGTTTTTACTTTGTGAACAAGTATCAAGAATCTAGATAAAAATTTAAAAAAAATAAATAAAAATATGTATAAATATATAATAAAATAAATATAAATATATTATATTTTATTTATAAATATATGTAAATATATTTTTTTTTTATATTTATATTTGATTATTATTTATCAAACTAAAAGGCGATGGGCCAAGTTTATGTTCCATTTGATAACGTTCCGTTTCATGCACAAAACTAATTCGTCAAGTCGCTTATCTAGCAGGAGAGGAGCTTATATTTGTGTGTGTGTGTGTGTGTGTGTGTGTGTGTGTGTGTGCGTGCGCGTGTTGAAGAGAGCGAGGGCAGAGTTAAGAGCAGCGCTGCTTAAGAGAGCAGCAGCGAGAAACGTTTTATCAAATGTGCGCTTGTGTGCGTAAGCTCAGCACATGTTTGACAGCCACTGTGTGCAGTTCACAGTTTGAAAGCCATTGCAGGTTCATCGAATTTTTGCCAATCATTTTGAAATGAATTTTGAATGAATTTGAATTGATATATTTATAGTTTTTTCTTCAATTCTTCTCATTTTGATGTTTGTAATGTTACTTACCGCTTCCAATGGGGCAACATGATGCCCTTTGCACTCTGGCTGCACAGTTATTTCCTGCTGTCCTTAATCGACTTAAAATTATGTTTTGCCGTCGCTTGGCCTGCAAGGGGCAGAAAAGTAGGCACTATAAAATTATGTATTTAACAAAAGAATCTTAAATAACTTTTTCTTTTTATTTTGTTTGGCTTAAATGTGCTGTGTGAGTAGCTAAAAACGGTTTGAAAATATTTTCGAGTTTCTTGTGTTTTTCTGGTTCTAGACGTTCAAGCAGCGCGGCACAGTTTGAGAGTCACTGCGTTTGGCTAAACTAAAGCAGCGCCTCAAATAAATAATTATTTTATTTTATTATTTATATTGGTTGTATTTATAAATCAATAAAATCAATTTTTTTTAGATTATAATTTTTTTGGTTTGATTTTGTGGTCTGCTCCTGCTTACAGAATGAAAAGTGATCCAACTTTATGGATCGACTGGAGCGAGCGTACTGAACGAATCACACAGCAGCGAGAGCGCGAGCTACACACAGCACAGCACAGCCAGCAGGCGAGTTAAGACTAAAAGACAGAAGCAAGCAGCCTACTTACTCGAGAAGACGAAACACGACTAATTATAGTATAAGCTTCCATCCAGCCAAAAACCCAATGCACGGCCGATGCACGATCGTCGAGCCGAATGGGTCGGACGAAGAGCGACGAGCGACAAACGCTGTTCGGCTCACGTACGCTATCCGTGTCGTCTGTGTGAAACGGGCGTCGCGCTGTGAGTGTGTGCGTGTGCGGAGCATGTGGAACGGATGGGTGAAGCAACAACAACACCAACTACAACTACATTGAAGCGAGCCAGCTAACCCAACTGGAATATGAATATGAATGAAATTAAGCGATAAGTTCGAAACTAAGTCGGCTACTTAACTTAGTTGTTGTTCTTTGTTCTTTGCCATAGCCAATGCTCATTGAAAATGGATTGTTTACAAAAAGAGGTATATGGGAAGTGGGAGTGATTATGGGAAATAAATTAAGAGTGGGATTTTTCTCTTTTGTATTAAATGAAACATAAGGCAAAGAACATTGGGAAATTAAATGTACAATAGAGGAACTTTCTTTTTGATAGCTAATCAAGTTGACTGTTAATTGACATTCCAATTAGACACACATAACGCTTATTTGACTTCTTGCCTAGGGTATTTTCCAGTCAATCACTCATATGTGCTCGTTTCCCAGCTGTAGTTGTTACTGGAGTGGATCGATATGAACTATGCTTGCCTTTGCCTTCCCCCTTTCGAACACCTACTACGACGACAACGACAACAACTTGAATCTGAATTGGGGCTGATAGCCCAATTGGAAAGATCGGGTACATGAGTTCCGTTATTGCTATTGCCATTGAAGTTCTGATTAGGGCCCGATCCGGCATGACTTGGGCATCGTGTGCTAAATTCGAAGTCCTGCTGGTGCTTACACTGCGAAAAATAGATTCATTTTTTACATATTCTATTCAAGTTATATATTGTATTAAATTAAATTTCAATTTTATATATAAATGTATAAATATTTATAATTTCTTAGATATATTTTCAATGTTATTGTTTATTATTTTCATTATTTTTTCCAGTGTTCTACTTTAAATTTTCATAGTGTTTGATTATTATTCAGGTCTTTCGGTCAAAGCAACTGTCAACTAAATTTTTATAAAGCTCTGATAAGAGGTTTTTTGTTGTTGTTTTTTTTAATGATCTATGATCTATAAATAGAAAATTTATTATGTTAAATTTTAGGTGCTATTTACTATAATTTATTTCAAATCAAATAGTTTTTTAATACAATTTTTATATGACCAAAACTTTTCAATATTAAAAACTAAAACAGAGATTTCTATATCTTATTAATTTAATGTATCAAATCATTTTAAAAATAATTTATTTTTTTTAATTTTCAGTTACAGTTAAAGTTTTTACTATTAAAAAAAATGACAAATTTATTAAAATTTATGAAAGTTTATTTAAAGTTTGAAAACCATTTAAATTAAATCGGCTAAAAACTAAAATTGAAATTACTCTCTCATATCATATGAAAAATATTTTTAAATTATTATATTCTAAATATTAAATTATTTAGAATATATTACAAAAATTTAAAAAAAATTCCATTAACATTTAAAATGCACTAAAATTGAGCTTTTTATCATAATCTAAATTATATGTGTATATACATAAATATAGAAAGAAAAAAATATACATATGTATATATACAAGGTGCAATTCAAAAGTTCCAGGACTTTTTAACTTTCTAGTGGCGCCATCTGTCTGAAAATTTTATTATTATTATTGATTGTCTATTTCTCTGTCATGTTGTGTCAAATTTTCATGACATTCGGACGTATAGAAGCCGAGATATCGCGCTAAAAGTGACAGTACTTTTGTTGTGTCCGTCGAACAAAGAGCGAACATCAAGTTTTGTTTTAAACTTGGTAAAACATTTACCGAAACTCATCAAATGATGAAAAAAGTTTATGGCGACGATTGTCTATCCCGTAGCCGCATTCACGAGTGGTTTAAACGTTTTCGCGACTTCTACTTGTTCGGAAAACTTCATTTGGCAATGAAAGGAAAACGGTATGCTGACATTAATGCTATTCAAAAGGCTTCGACCGCCATACTCAACGCCATACCGAAGGATGACCTAAAAAAGTCATTTGATAATCTTCTTGATCGTGCAAATCGTTGTATTCAGTCCGAAGGGGACTATTTCGAAGGCGACCAATAAAATTTTTGCCAAAGAAAATCTATTTTTTATTTTTTTTATAAAGTCCTGGAACTTTTGAATTGCACCTTGTATCTATAAAATAATAGAGAAACTTTAGAAATTTTAGATCTATAAAGAAATCATACGTATATGAGCTAAGAAAGGAATTTCCCTTAGATATCTCAGCTTATTTCCTAGGAAATTGTCCAAAGCAACTTCATTGAAAACTGGCAATTGACACTAGTAGGTCAGCGCACACCCGTCCCGCCCCCCTCTCCATCCTTCCCCTTTACCCTATATACCCCACTCTATGTTATGTATGCTAAGGCATTTAACCGTCGAATCTTACACAACGCACAAAAGCCTTGATTGTGCTTTGTGCGTTTCAAAACTGACCTGAAACAAACAAAAATAAATTAATATATATTTCGTAAAGTTCTATATTTGTTAAATCTGCGTACTAATTATTCGAAAGAATGAAGAAGCGAGAAACGAGCTGATTTTTCATGAGTCGAACAGGAAATACGCAACCTTATAGCGCGCGTTCTTATCAGAATGTTGTACTAAATGTAAAGTAGCCTTTGCCTAATCGGACTACGCGGCTGACGGCTGCTGCGACGATGGCGACGACAATAACAAGAAACTAAATAGCTAAGTAGGGAAATTATAATATGGAGGGAAATTGTTGTTGCTGTTGTTGTTGTCGTCGTTTCCTCATTTCAAGGCAACAAAGTGCTAAATTCAACAGGCTGTGCACCAATACCCACCCCCCGTCCCCTGTCTGTTGTCTCTTGTCCACCTCCTGCTTCAACGCTTCAAAACGAAACGCACCAACACAAGCGTAACGGCAGCTGAGCATGTGTGCGTGCGCCGAACAGTAGCCGAGCATGAGCCGAACGCCGAGGCTGTATGCAAACGAATTGAAATTTCTTTTGTGCCGGGCGATTTTAGTAGCATTTTGAACGCTTGACGATCGCCACATGTGGGGAGTGTGTCGTGCTCGACGAACGCAGCAGCAGCACAACAGCAAATCAAGTGGCGAACCCGCACGCAGCAGCAGCATTTTGTGTTAGTTCGCCAACAAAAACTCAAATTCCAATTCCAATTCAAATGCAAAATATCTAAAATACCAAAATACCAATTATATATTCAATTGAAAACCAATCAGACTCTAACGAATTGTATATACAAAAATTTCCCAAAAAAAAAAAATTAGCAAAAAAAAAACGGTTTCTTATTCACTGTTCCAATGTTTTGATTTTTCGCAGTTTCGTGTGTGTTTATCGCAGTGACATTTTAAGTTTGTCCCCAGTTCCAGCTGCAGAGTCAGTTCCAGTTCGAGTTTCCCAATTCCAATTTGATTTGTGGTCAGGCTGAGGACCATGATGTTGTTGCCCAGAGATCTAACGGGTCTCTCGGGTGTGCTTGGCGCAGTCTGTCTGCTTGCCAGCGTTGTGTCCTTTGCTAGTGCGGCAAAGGTAAGTAAAAAAAAGAAACAAAAATTTTATTTTATTAAATTAAATATTAAAAATTGTTAAGTATTTAAACCATTGCCATTAAAACTCTATATATTTACTATATTTTTCTGCACATATATACATCAATACGTATCAAACTGTTTGGCATGCATTTTTTGTGTTTGGGAAGTTTACAGTTATTCTCTTTGATATGTATGTTTATATGGAAAATTTAGTGAATTGCAGTTCCGCTCAAACTGTTTGGCATTCATAGTCAATGCTCATCAAACTTGGCACACACAATGAATGTCAAACTGTAGTTGAGTACATCCTTTGAGCAATTGCTTGTTTATACACTTATGTATACTGATCAATGCTGTTCAAACTGTGTATATGCAGTGACTGTCAAATTGTACTTCCCTTAATAACTGATATATGTATATTTAGGTTATATATTTTTCCAGTTTGCCTCACTCAATGCTGTTCAAACTTTACGCAAGCAAGGGCGCTCAAACTGTAGCTAGTAATTGTTTACTGATGCATAATTTGACTATGTATATATACATATATCTTTACTTTGCCTCACTCAATGCTTTTCAAACTTAGCCCAAGCAGTGCCTTTCAAACTGCACAACACACACACACATGCCAAAAGCTCAACAGCAGCTGACTTTCCCACTGCATTTGTAACTGATTCATAATGTATATATATAGTATATATATCTAGATATATGCAAGGAGAAATTAGGTCAGCTGTGTAACATTTAATCAGCCAAAAGGCCCCTCGATACATATGTATATATATATATATATATATATATTATTTTTTTTCTTCGAGTCTATTGCACATTATATTTCCGGTAATGCAGCTTGATAAACCCTTGCGAGTTGGGGCTTTTGTTGTAGAGGCTTTTCCTCTCCGCTGCAGTTCAATGGATTCGAGCTCTAGTTTCTATTCTTATGTCATCGCAGATTAATTTCAGATTGCGATTTGGCAATCGGGGAAAGGTTAACGCGTGCTCTTATCACTCAACGATGACCCCAATGGGCCTCCGTCTTCTTCCTCCTTCCAAAACTAATTATGTTTCGTACATTGTATAACAAACAATATTCATTTGCCATTGAATATTTCCGGTTAGCAATTCGAAACTAAAAATAAATCCAAATTTGAGCTGAAATAGGTTTTTTACATATATAAATTTTTATATAAGAGCGAAAAGCATTTTGGGCTCGTATTTACTAATTGCTTACATAATTAACTCTTTAATTATAAAACAAAATAAATAAAACAACAACATTTTTTTAATTTAAAAAATATATATTTAAAGTGTTAAATTTGAAAAACAATTTTTTTTAGTTTTATAGTTATAAAAGAGATAGTTTTGCCATTTTTCTAAATTGAATTAATTGTTTTTTTTATAAGTATTTAATTAATTTTTGTATTTGTTTTAAAAATCGTTTTGATTTTTTAATTTAATTTTTTTTAGAATTGTGCTAAGTATATAATTTGTTTTTATTTAATAATTACTTAGAAATTTTTATTAAATTTTATAATTTGTAAATATTTGTGATAAGTATATGATTTTAATTTTTACTTCCTAATATTAAAATAATAATTAAATATCAATTAAAAATTTGGTTTTATTTTACAATTTTTAAATATTTGTGCTGAAAGTTGTTTTTTTTTTAAATTTTAAAATAATTTAAATATCAATTATAAATTTTATTTAATTTTATAATTTTTAAATATTTGTGTTAAATATAAAATTTTGAAAGTTGTTTTTATTTTTTAATTTAAAAATAATTAAATTTCAATTAGCAATTTTATTGATTTTTATAATTTTTTAATATTGTTAAACTCATTTTCATTTTTGATTTATTTTTATTATAATTTAAAATTTTTATTTTTAATCATTAAGAAATTATTTATTATTATTATTATTATTATTTATTATTATTATTATTTATTATTGATGTAGATTTTCTAGTTAAATTCGTTGCCCCTGGAAATATGCTACATTTTGTATTGATGATTTTGAAGCAGCTATCAAAATATGTTTAGGATAAAAGTTTAAATTGAACTTGGGCCTTGGCAAAATTGGAGAAACTCTTCCATTTGAAACTATAAATCTGGCATATCTACTCGTGTAGAAAATATATAGTTGATATACGTCCCTTGGGAGTGTTGGATAAAACTGTTGCGCCCAGAGTTTTAGTGCTAAAATCTCAAGAATTTGTAGACCAGCTCTACTAATAGATCTCTATCAATGCGCCTCTACGTTTAGAAACCAGAAATATTTGAGTTTTTGGACTGTGCACGAGTATTAAGCAGTCGTTCATTCCTATTATTATTGTTATTTGAAGTTGAGCCTAGGCTTGTATCATGTAGATTATTTCAGTTTGAGATTCGATTTCGTCATTTGAGTATTTTTGGGTCCTATGCTAAGGCCAAATCTGTTATGTTGCTCTGATTTCAGCTGCTAGCGCCGCTTATCAAGCGAGACAAAAAAAGAGAGAATGAAAAGAAGAAGCAGAAGCAGAAGCAGAAGCAAACTAAATCGAATTCGTTGGAATTTAATTAGGTTTATTGCTATGTTGGCGGCATTGACGATTGATAGCATGTGTAGCCGAGTTGGATTCGCTGATTGCGACACTTCGAATCGGATCGAATCGAACTCAAAATAGAATTTTTTCTAAAGTGTCGCCAACGAGCAGAGCCACAGACACAGCCAGAGCCAGTGACAGAGCCAGAGCCAGAGCCAGAGACAGAGCCAGAGGCTATCGCCTAAGCATGACATTTGCCAGAGCAACATGCCAAAAGCAACAGTAATCTATAGATTATATATTTATATAGTATATATAGACAATTCAGACTGACTGATTGATTGACTAACTGATTGATGAAAATAACATGAGCTGCAATCATATCATATGTGTGAGCACAAGATCATATGTGTCTTGTAAGAGCTGAACAATCTTTAGTTAAGGTATGTATATATAGACAGTTTAGACTGATTGACTGATTGACTGATTGATGTAAGCGCCAAGAGCTAAAATCATATCATATGTGTGAGCACAAGAGTGTTGTAGGAGTTGAACAACTGCTGCAAATGCATCAATCAAGGTACATCAAATTGTTAGACAGTTTGATTGATTGACTGAACTGAACTGAACTGATTGATATATATATATATATATATATCTGAACTGATAGATATATGACTATATCAATCAAAATATAACAAGGTGTATGATCAGCTTGATTGATTGAACGACTGACTAAGTGATTGATATATATTACAGCAGTTATGTATTGCAGTGTCTTATCGTTTTTTTGGTAATTCCTAACAAAATACATAAAAATATGTTCTCTGATTGACTGATTGATGGATTATTTAATTGATTGATTCAAGCAGTTAGAGCCCAAACCACTTGACAGAAATATACCAATTAATTTTTGTAGTCAAAGTTGTTTTGGATAATATTTGAATCTTCAATATCAATCAATATACATCTAACTGATTGATTGATTGATTGACTGATGAACTTGATCAATCAACAAATCCTTAAAAGTTTGAACTAACTAGTCAAATCTTGTGTTGTACGAGGAGGTTGTCTTTTCAATATAGCAATGTTTTTGATGAATATTATATTGATTGATTGATTGACTCACTGATTGATTGAAGCTATCAGCACTGCGGGTAACAGCTTTTTCAGTTAAATACATTATTTATGTGGCTTTTTATATGCCCTCAATTCATCAATCAATTTATTTGCACTGATTGATTGATTGACTGCCTAAGCCTAGGTGATTGATTGATTGAATGAATGATTGACTGATTGACTGACTCATCAATCAAGGCACAGCCCAAGCTGTCGTAGCTCAAAAACTGAATTGCTCAAGAAACACTCAGTTTCGCAACTTATTTCAAAATATTCTCACGACTGGAAAATTGATATTTGAAATTTTGAATTCTCGTTGAATTTACATTTGAAAAAATCAAGAATGCAAAAGAAAGGCAAACAAAAAAGCAGAAGAAATCAACAAATTATACTTTAAGCCAGTTTTTCTTTTTTTTCTTCTTTTTTTTTTTTTAGCCAAATCACGTGTTTTGCGGGAGCCGCATTTGATGGCATTTGTAATTTGATCTGAACTTTTTTTCGCACTCGGTTACGTGGTCAATGCCATGGTACTTCGCAGAGAACTCCAATTGCAATTGCTGCAATTGTTGCAACTGTTGAAGTGAGAGCGTCAAAGTCTTGCGGCTAAGGCAATGGAAAAAACCGCAAAAACGTTAAAACTTGATTATTTTTCCTATATATTTCTTAATCATCGTTTACTTGCCTTTGCTACTGTTTGGCTTGCGCTGCGCAGTGGCTGTCGAACTGTGCGCCAACTGGTTTTTGCATTTGCCAATAAGAATTCTATTTTTTTTTCATGTGCGCCACATTTAACACAAATGTGATTTCCTTTTCCGTCTCACAGACATACAGGCACACGCACACAGACATATTGCATGTGAAGAGCGCAGAGCGCACAAGAGAGTCAAACGTTGCGCATTAAAGAGCGCGCGCGCACACTGAGCGCAACAAGTGTGCGTGTGTGTGTGTGTGAGTGTGAGTGTGAGTGCTCGTAGCGATTGCACTTAGCTTGCTGTCATTGCCGGTGCTGCTGTCGATGCCAGCGTCGACTGCGACTGCCTCTTTTCTATGAATGAATTTTGATAAATGTACTTTATCAGCAGCGACAGCGGCTGCAGCATCTGCCTATAAAAATACAACAACAACAACAACAACAACAGAAACCATTTCAAGCCCATTTTTATAGGGAAATTTCTTATGCATTGCGTTTGTCTGTGTGTGTGTGTGTGTGTGTGTATGAGAGTTCTTTTCTGCTGCCGACAATTAGCAGCTCAAGTGATTGGTAAATTTTGTTGGAGTGGGGGGAGGATGAGAGAGAGCGCAGAGGGCAGTGACAGTGGAAAGAGCAGAGCGTTCGGCTGCGCAGCTGCGGCTGTCTTTGACGCGCTGCCTCATTTCATATTGGAATTGAACGTTTTTTTTTTTTGTTCAATGAAGGCACTATGGGAAATTTTGATTTTGTGTATATGAAAATTAAAATATTAAAAAAATAGCTTAAAAATAATAAAATACAAAGTTTTATAATATTTTTTGGAATAATATAATATAATTTTATATATATACTTTTTCTTATAAAATCTAAAAAATATATATAAATATTAATTAAAATTATAAATTATTTTTTAAATTTTCTATTATAAAATATATATTTGTATATATTTGTTGACTTGCTGTAAAACATCTTTTGATGTTTCTTCTTTCTAATGGATTCTTAGGCATCACACATTTGTCTTATTTGGCCCATAGTAGCGCACTCTCTCTCTCACTCTGCTGTTCCATTTCCATTCGCTTGCGCTTTGTTTATGGCAAATAGCAAGCTCAGTCCTTAGGCTGACCCTAAGCGCATAAATCACTGACCAGCTGCAGACATAACGGGGCCCCCCAAGTAACAACAACAATAAGCAGAAGAAGAAGATGAAGATGAAGTTGAACTAAGACAACAACAAGACACGCCTTTCATTCTGCCTGAAGTTTATTTGCGTGCTGCAATTTGTTGAAAATTGTTTGGCGCGCTGCATTTCAATTTGACTCAATTATTTATTTATCTGCAACTGAATGCGGAAATTATGCGAGCGACTAAAAGATATGAGCAACATGTCGTATGAGTGATACATGAATATATATACATATATATATATTGTATGTCTGGGGCAACACAGCAACAGTGTAAACTACTTTGTAACTTTGTAAATTAAAGCGATTATTTGATTGTTGCGCTCGCTGCGCTTAAAAAGAGCCTCAAGAAATTGGGTTATCAGGCATCTCACACACACACACACACACATAGAGAGAAAGAGAGAGAGAGAGATAGAGACAGAGACACTTTGTTGTTGTTATCAGTTTGATTTAGTTGCAGCTTCTGAAATTGAAATTCATTAGAACTCATAAATGTTATTTATTTATATATATATATTTATATATATATTCATGTTTCTGTCTAGCGTCATTGCTAAAAATATCAACTCATATGAAGCTTGCAAATTTCTGCTTGCCTTCAAATTTATTTCAATCTCAAATAGTTTTTTTTTCCTGGCTTTTTGTTTATGGCAAAAACAATTTGAACAGAGTCAATAAAAAGGTTAACAAGGCTTCTGATAAGGCAAATTCAAACTCTATCAAATAGAGATTTTAGCAATATGAATTCTATATAATAAATTAATAATTAATTAACATATTGACTTATAAATTATATGTAAATTATAATTATTTAAAGTATGAGCAATATTTCAATTTACTTCAAAGATCTAAATCTTTAATATTTATCTTTATTTTTATTACTTTATTATTTATTTATATATTACTTTTTTTTTGTAAATATAAATATTATTATTTATAAGGTTTGTTCGAAAACTTTAAATCAACTGAAACAGTATTGACGAGCAACTTTAGCTCAACTTAAAATTAAAAAGTTGTAGCAAAAATTATTTGTATATTTATTCTTTATAAAAATTCATCAAAATTATCAACTAAATCAAAAAAAATTAATTTAAATTCAAATATAATAATTTAAAAATACAAAATTTATTTGTTGCCCATTTCAAAGCGAAAACCAAGTCACAAAACTCAGCCATAGCCACATGGCATAGCTTACAAAGCTGACAGTTTGACATTATAGCACTATCAGCGTGCAGTTTGACAGCCATTGAGACTGTCTATTGCATGTAATTTGAGTGCGCGGCAATTAGTTAACATCTGTCAAGCATTTTGTCTAAACAATTAGGCAAACTATTAAAAGGAAACTGAATAATAAAGCTGGGCGCGACGACATTGGCTGGCTGTTAATATGTATGTGATATGTATGTGCTATATATATATATATATATATATGTGTGTGTGTGTGTGTGTGTGTGTATGCATCTGTGTCTGTGTGTGTGTTTGCGCGATGTTTCGCTTTGCATCTTCATGTGCATGTGCAGATTTCTTTTGACGCTTCTTAATGATGTCAAGCAAAATGATGTCATGCTGCAAGAGCGCAACAACAAACAACGCGACAACAACAACAATAGCAATTAACAACAACAATAACAAATACTAATAATAATACACACACACACACACACACACACACATATACATATACATATATGTATATATAGTGGGAGCAGGCAGCGAGTCAGGCCCAGGTCCAAATCGCAGTCGAGTTGTCCAGATGTGCATTCATTATGTTCTCTCTCTATGTGTGTGTGTGTGTGGGCATGAATTTTCATGTCAATCACACGCTGCTCATATGTTTGCTCCACATCTACTATTTTATACGCATACCCTGTACAATGATAGTTTTTTGCTAAAGTATCTGACAGATACATTTTTGGGTTGAGCTTATAGATACTTTATCTAAAAGTGACATTGTACTTGAGTACTTTTTAGCTTTTGCAACTGTTTTCAAAAATAATATAAAAAGTATCTGAAAGATACATCGTACTGAACAAGTGTTTGGATGCTTTACCAAAAGATATTCACTTTGAAAATTGGTTGAATTTTGTTTAATCTTCTAATGTGTCTAACATATATCTCACAGAATATAGTCGAATTTATAGAAGAGATCTGCAAGAGTTTACTCAAACTCTTTATTTACTTTCTTTTACATTTTTGATAACTTTTCAAAAATATTTGAAAAGTATCTGCAAGATACATCGTATACAACTCATTCTAGATACTTAACCAATCAGACTCTATATAGTATAAAGAATACTCTACAATCAGCTGGAAGGCAGAAGTTGGCCTGCTTAACATGCATGTTAAATCTTGTCATAAATTTTTAAAATAATTTTATTCAATCTATAGAACTTTGCTGGTAAACTAAATGACATCTCTTAACATGCATGTTTAGCTTAGCAGCTACAATTATTATTTTTTTTCGAAATCATTTTGCAGCTTTGAACAGTAGTTTAAGCAGCTGCAAGTTGAAGCTAGTTAACCAAATGTTAGCTCGTAACATGCATGTTAAATTTTGTAATTACATTTATTCAATTTAAATGCAATTTTCAACACAGAATCAAAGTCAACACCAACCAAATGTCAACTCTTAACATGCATGTTAAATGTAGCTATTGAAATTCTTCTACTCAAATCCAATAGCTGTCTTTGATCAAAACAGGTTGCTTAAAGCAACACATAAACTAGCTGTTAAACTACATGTTTTCTTATAACATGCATGTTAAATCTAGAATATTTTCTCATGAAAACCACGTTGCAAACTTGATCAATGCATGTCAAATCAGCTGTTAAACTTTACTCTTAGCTCTTAACATGCATGTTAATTGTAGCTGCAGGGTAGCTATTGATCGGCTACCTGTTGCACTCGCTTAGAAGCTATCATGCTGCAGCTCGCTGCTAAATTTGCCTGCTGATCATCAAATGTTGATTGATGGCGCGTGTTGCTGCTTGAATTGGGTCAATTGCTAGGCGAGTTGAGGCAGAGACAAGATCCAATGACAGGACATCGCTTCAAGAAGTTAGACAAGTTGGCAACAAAGAGTTCGCATTGACAGCTACACACAGATAACCCCTTTGTACAGCACATTATGTCGCTCTAAATATATATATGTATATATATATATATATATATATATATATATATATTTATCATTTTATATTATATATATTATTCCTTGTCGCATAATTTAATGCCAAATTAAAATGTTTTAATTAAAATGCCCAATGACAGCAAGAAAAAACTGTCAGCTGTCGGCGCAATGTGTTATCAGCCATGATTTATAATACATATATATATATATGACAGTTATATACATATATATATTTTTTTTGTATTCTGTGCCACATCCGTTCCGCCATCTTAGTGGCTCGACTATATGGCGATATAGCAGATTGTGAGTCTCTCGCTCACTAACTAAATACAATTGCGTCTAACTTTGCCTTAACTTAGTCTAAGTTCATTTTAAGAGTTACAAATTTAATTACCATGCGTTTTATATATATACGATATATATATATACATATATGATATATATCTGAATAAGTTTTTTTATAATATCTTTTCAACGGAACTGGACTTGTGAATTCCAGTTGGCGTCATTAGATACCCCCAGTTCAGACCAGGCCAATGTACTCGGCACTTACACGTGCAACAATCTCAGCATATGCATAAATATATATATATATATATATATATTGCATATGTCTGTATATATGTGGTCGTCTATGGGTCTAGTTGAGCGTGGGTGGGTGTGCCAATTGTCGCTTTGATAGAGCTGTGGAGGCCTGACAACTTTGACCTTAAACTGCAGCGCAAATGCAGCTTAATAGCTGAGAGAGGAGCATAGGGGGCCAAAGAGAGAGACAGAGAGAGAGAGAGAGAGAGAACTGCGCTGGCAATTGGCCTTAACATGTGTAAATGCGCTTAACTAAGCCACTGACATACATCATGTGGATTATTCATATATATACATATATATATATATATATATATATATATATATATATATATATATATATATATATACATATATACATATATCTGTTTCTCACCTATATATAACACATACCAATACATGCATCACGCATACGCATAGTAAACGACTTTTGCAGCGAAAGCCACGTGCAAAAAACTGCTTTGCCAGGCCCTTGTCATAGAAGGCAGCTTTTGTCTGCCAAGTGTTTCACATATTTCACATGTTCCTCAGCGATCGGAAGTAGAGTTGATTAGCAGTTGAATATACACAGCATGTGATCAGTAATAAGTGATCAGTGATCGATATATGTAACGTATGTAGTTCACTGGGTCATGAACGCTGCTCCTGAGCTCAGTTAATACATCATTCATTCAATCATTATTAAACGATACAACAGCTCATGAACTAGGCAGTCAATTGTACTTGGTTCATGAATGAGTTGTTCGTAGTTCGTTGTTCTTTTGAGCAACTGAACAAGTTTGAGCGGTCATTAGTAATGGAATGGTATTCAATTTAGTTCATGAATTAGTGGTTCTTTTGAGCTATTGACTGAATAATATTAAATGTTCACAAACTATTAGACTAACGGAACTAGTCCTGTTACGCATTACACATTTCTTAACTCTTAAGGAAGCCAGAAATTAAAGACTTTCCAGTTCACTTAAGAGTTATGAACTAGTTTACTTATTCATTTGTTCAAAAGAACAAATCACTTATGCACTAAGTTCAATTGAATGAACTACAAATTTCTACTGTATGATGATAAAAAGTTTCTAAGCTTCGTAACTTTATAAAAGCAACAGGAATTTCTAGTTCATTCAATTGAACTTAGTTCATGTGTGATTTGTGCTGCTTATAGAATTTTGGTGAAATATTTCAAATAGTTTTTTATTTTTAATACTCAGTTTTAATGTTTTATTCATGCCTATTTCATTAGTTAAAACTTTTCATGTAAACAGAATTATTTAATGAATATTGCTGTTTATAGAAACTTTATAACTTCATATAGCGCAAATTTAGACTGGCAATTGCTTAAACATATTTCCCATTTAGTGCTGCTCTCTGAAATTAATGCTATCTAAGCTATATATATCAAGTGCTTCGACCAACCTAACCTGCTCAATTCACAAGGAAAATGAGACCCCCAAACAGGGTCCACACGCGTGCCCCAATATATATATAAATATCTATCTTTATATATATATATTTTATATATATATACAAATATATCTATATCTATATCTTAGGTATATCTATATAGCACATTTAGGTTCCCAACACATTTTTTGTTTTGTGCCCTGTCTCTGTCTGCTTTGCTGACGTTAACAATTTGAACTGTATACAAGTTTGTAGAACATTATGCAGCTCATAAATTGGTCAAGTCTTGCTCTATATGTTTTTTTTTTTTGTTGAATACTCGTTCACATTTGCAAAACGGGCATATTGGTTGGTTGGCAAGTTCGTCTAGAGACTGTCAATTTGATATATATATACTAGTATCATGCCTTAGTCTGATAAAGGCGAGTCCTTATGCCCATTGGGGGGCGTGGCAAATAGGAAAAAAAACACTATACCCCTAAGAGTTTATGGGAATTAAGAGCTAGATCTATGAACTCTAAAGGATTATTATTAACTCTGCATTGTGAGCGTGTATTATGCAGTCTGTCACACCCCATGACAACAATCTGATTTGTGTTTTTTATTATTTTTCACATAAAACAACGCCACTTGTCGCATTGTCTGCGACCGAGCTAAATGCGCTCTATGTTGTTGTGCAGCCCATCAAAATGCACAGATATATATAGTATATATATGTATATAGTACATAATATATATAATATGTGGGTATATGTTGAGTGTCAAGTTCAAGGGAACTGCAGCGCTGTCTGTTTTGCAAGCCCGTACAAAAATGCATTTCGAATTTTTCGTGAGCTTCTTTAGGGTTGGGCAATTGATTGAATGAACTTTGGGGTTTTCAATTGCTGCCTTTTCAATGGAAGGAATGTGTGAAAATGTTGGCGTCGATCGAGCAGGTCGATCAGGTAGATAAATCATATTACTAACCAGATATGGGATACGGATGGGTGCGACCAGAAATATCAGACGAGAGACACTTGTTTTCACATTTTTTCATTCTTATATGGAAACGCGTGTAATTCGAGTCGCGACTTACAGGCAACTCAATATGGAATTATCTTTAGCAATTGAGTATATATAAAAAACAATGTATATTTATATATATATATGTATATATATATTTATATTCCTGAAGCAAAATTTATTGTTGGCATAAACAAAATTTTTTATTAAAGATT
Source organism: Drosophila leonis (assembly GCA_035045365.1). NCBI lineage: Eukaryota > Metazoa > Arthropoda > Insecta > Diptera > Drosophilidae > Drosophila > Drosophila leonis. The sequence continues at coordinate 6,729,475 of JAWNPC010000830.1, forward strand.
TTTAGATATTTTTTTTTTATTTTTCTAATATATTGTTGAATATAATAACCAATTTAATAATTCAAAATTGAAAATATTCCAAAATTTAATAATTCAAAATGAAAATAAAATCAAATTAGTTTTTAAATAAATATTAACTTTTGCAAGTTTTTAAGTTCAGTTCAGTTCAGTTCAGTTTCCTTATCAATTTTGATTTTGATTTGTATTAATTTTCCATTCATTTGATTTCTATATCTATAGCTAGCTAGTTATACTCTTGTTCAATTTATGTCTATTAATATTTGATCAATCTATATTATATTATATTTCCAGAGCAGCATCAACTTCATCAATTCAATTCAAGCAGGCAACAAAATTTCATATATAAATCTTAACCAATCTCAACTATAGATCATTTATAGTGCTCAACAACAACTCATCAGTATAAATAGTCTATGCAAACAGTTCTAATTTATTTTCCTCGTGTTTTATTTCTTTTTTTTGCGGTTCACTTGAGATTTTTTTGTTTTTATCGAGCTGCATTTTTTCTCACATGAACAACTCGTACATATTCCAGAAATTGAGTGCAATTGCTTAGCGTGTTAACTATGCCACACACACATAGACACACACACACACACACACACACACACACACCTATGCAGCTGCAGCATACACCTGCCATATGCATTGTGAATTTATATTTTTGGTCTTCGTCTGCGTTTTCTCTGCTCTTGTTTTTTGTGTTTTTATTGAAGGCAAAATTGAAATCTTCTGGTTCACCACACACGGAAAAGCAGTTTTTCATAGTTTTTCCTCTGCATCTTTTATTTCTTCTGTGTTTTATTTGAATTGTTTATGTTACGAGTTTGTGATTTTCGGATTTTCTGATTTTCTGATTTTCTGATTTTCTGATTTACACGTCATCTGCATATTTGGTTAACAGATGGTTTGATCTCGCACCGAGGCCTAAATTCTCGGAAGTTTTCACGTTTGAACTGAACGCTTTGAATTGAAATTTCCTCGAGTGCAGCTGGAAAATGTGTGTGGAAAATACACTGCACGGCACTGCACTCAATAATTATTTTTATTAGCCAACAGTTTTTCAATTTATTTGAACAAATTTTGCAAAGCAAAAAGAACAAAAATTTGACACTAATTTTTTTTTATTGTTTTGAAACATGCGTTCGACATGTGTTTCGATTCTTTGCTCTCTTTTTTGGGTTTTGTTTCATCTGGGAAATATGCCGTGTCATAAATCTGAACTAAAACGTTCCAAATTATGTCAATTCTATTAATAATCGCGAAAATTGCTAAACAAATTAAGGATGTTTATAACGATGCGAATGTCGCACAAGAAGTTTTTCAAAAATTAACCGAAAGAAGAAAATCACATGAAAACAAAAAATATTCAAAATCTGAAATGCAATTTTAATGGGCACTCGAAGTGCGTGGAGGTCGCACACAAGCATCACGAACTAGGTTTATGTGAACTGGAATAGATTTGCTTATGGAACATAATAACTGCAGCATAGACTATAAACTACTCGATACGAACTTATGCTTGACTGCGCTTGGATTTTCAAAACTAATATTTGTTTTTGAAATGCTTTGGCGTGTGGATTGAGGAAGTGTTTCAGTTCGAATTGTCAGATTCATGTTGAACATATTGTATTTCTTTTGAATGGGATTCAAATCATAAAGCTGTTGAGGCAGATCTAGATCGTTAGATATATAATATGTGAAGCGAGATCCATAGATAGATTCAGAGGTGCATCTAAGGTAGACAAATTAAGACAAATTTTATGCCAGATGTAGACAAAAGTCAATAAATAGATCTAGAATTATATGCATCGATCTGATGATATCTGAATATAGATTCATAGGTGCAGAAATTATATATGAATATTGATCCATAGATAGATTGAGTAAGTATATCTAAAGATAGATCCATAGATAGTTCCATAAGTAGCTTGAAAAGGTTAATTTGATGATAATATAGATTCATAGATAGAGGGTATATCTGAAGATAGATAGATACTACAATACACAGTATTTAATTAATACAAAATTTGATCAAGTTATTATATAATATTATTTATATATTTAGCATTTTATAGTATTTATTAAATACTACAACTATAACTACATAGTAATTGCTAATCATATGTAGTTGTAGTTGGTATTTAGTATTTATAAAATACCAAAACTATACATACACCAATTAAACTAACTGTATATGTGCTCTATATATACATATATTGTAGTTTGTTTTTAGTATTTTACAGTATTTATAAAATACCAGCTCTGCATAAATACATAGTATTTATTCGACGCAATGACCGTGTTTAATAGACTTTTCGGTGATAAAGGAAAATCATTTGCAGCTGCAAACAATGAAGCATATAAATATATATTGGAATATACTATATATATTTATATTAATATGTATATTCATAGAGGATTATCTCATTGCTGACGGCAATTGTGCAATTAAAGCAAACATTTGAGATTTCGCCCGGCTCGCCAAAGTTGCAAGTGTGGAACTGTTTCATCCACCATGGGGCACACGCCACAAGTTGCAAAATGCGTTTGTTGTTCTTGTTGTTGTTGTTGTTGTTGTTGTTGTTGTTGTTGTTGGTGGTGTTATTGTTATGGTTAAATCGGCAAAAAATATCTAAAGTGCATAAAGCATAGAATGCTGAAAGCATTAAGTGTGTAATATGATTGCTCTTAATTGAAGACTGCCTCTAAAAATAGTCGTTGCACAAACGGCAATTAACAATGCCCATTTGTAATACTAGCTGGGCCGACCTCTCCCCTCCTCTAAAACCTCACTCTCTCTCTCTCTCTCTCCCATACATACGAATCCTTGAAATTCTTTGTGCATTACGATGTGAATCTTCCAATTTAGTCTTTATTTGCGAAATATACTACAATAGAATATATGCAGATGATATAGCATACTCATAGTTGTTTCAAGCTGAGCCATTTTAAAAGACAGCTATTGGTATTGATCAAGAATATATAGTATATGTTCTAATTGCATGTTTTCTTATAGATTATACTTCTTCCATTCGAGCTACTTTTATATATAGTTTTATCTGCAAGTACAAGTGCAATACAGTTCAATCATTTTTGTTAAATTTCAAAAGCAAGTGCTCAAGAACTCAATCTATAACTACGCCCCCATGGACGTCGACATATATACATTTTTGATCTTTGATATACCAAAAAGGGAAGTATATCTGCCAAAATTCAAGTCTCTCTCTTTCAAGTGTAATCATACGCATAGCAGGACAGACGGACGGACAACAACAATACGGACATTGCACAAGCCAAAGTACTCTTTTTACTTTGTGAACGAGTGTAACTAGATCGTAGTTCAAGAATGTTTGTTTCTAGATATGATTCTGTCATTCTTACTTTAGCGAAGACCCAGGAAACATATAAATATTTTTTTCAATTCGAATCAGGACAGTTAGCAGTTATATGCCTGATATGTAAATCTATGGAACTCAATTAAGAATGATGACTGCTAATCAATCAAGCCAATCATGGCGCGTTCTCTAGTGTGAAATTCAATTAGGCATTATATAGGCATATGTATATGTATATATGATATGATTTGGTCTTCTATTTGGATGAATCAATACAAACTTGATTTGCTTCGTTTTTTCAGGTATGCAATACAACGCTGTGCGACTGTAAAGGCGTCAAAGGAAGCAAGGGCAGCTATGGGTTAAAGGGTGTGCCCGGTCGTGAGGGCCCGCCCGGTGATGTGGGTCCATTTGGTCCGCCTGGACGCATCGGCGAAAAAGGCGATTTCGGCGAATACGGCGAAACGGGCGAAAAGGGACATCGCGTAAGTCTCTAATCAATTTTGTAATCAATGGAAATGTTACGAGTACTTATTTTACCTTTTCTAGGGTGATATTGGCTATACAGGCGAGAATGGGTTCCCGGGTGCTCACGTAAGACTCTCTTAAAGGCATAAACTTGAAATATCGGCTAAAATTTCTGTATTACAGGGTTTTCCTGGTGATGATGGAACTACCGGACCACGTGGTATCGATGGCTGCAAAGGTCATGAAGGGCTTCCCGGTGTTCCCGGTACTCCTGGTGAGAATGGTGGGCGTGGCCAAGTGGGCAAGCCAGGCAACCCTGGTGAAACTGGTGATGCTGGCGAGGGCGGCATCAACTCCAAGGGTACCAAGGGTAGTAGCGGCGTGCGGGGATTGAATGGCACCGATGGTCAGCCTGGCTTTCCCGGCTCTGCCGGCTACAAAGGCGACATTGGTTTAGCTGGCGCTAAGGGCTACAAAGGTGAGGAGGGACCACAGGGCTATAAGGGTGAGATGGGCATGCCGGAGAGCTATCCAATGCTGCAAGGCGTCGTGGGTGACAAGGGAGAGCCTGGTGAGGGTGAGCCTGGAGCATTGCGCTATGATGAAACCCTCAAGGGCTACAAGGGCTTTGTTGGACCACGCGGTGACCGAGGACCGCCCGGCACGTTGGGCGAGCCAGGACCAGTTGGACACAGCGGTTTGCCAGGCGCCATTGGCGAAATTGGCCAGCCTGGAGATCGTGGCAAGCCCGGCCATGCTGGCGGACCAGGCAATCCCGGTGCGAAGGGCGTGAAAGGTGCGCCCGGTTACAATGGCGAGAATGGCGAAGATGGCCGACCAGGTGAGCGTGGTGAGAACGGTTTCGATGGCACGCCCGGTGTTCAGGGACCAGAGGGACCACCAGGTGTCTACGATCCCAACTTGAATAAGTCGCTGCCCGGCCCGGTAGGACCACAAGGCGATGTGGGACCAGTTGGTAGTCCCGGCTTAGATGGCATACCCGGTAAACAAGGACGTCGCGGCCTGCAGGGACCACATGGTCCACCCGGTGACGAGGGTCTGAGTGGCAATCGTGGTCCACCGGGACGCAGCGAGAAAGGCGAGCAAGGTAACTACGGTTTGATGGGTCCACCGGGTCCACAAGGTCCACCCGGTGAGGCTGGACCTCCCGGGCGCACAGGTTTCCCTGGGAATGCAGGACTCAGCTACTACGGATTAAAAGGTTATGCTGGTCGGAATGGAATTCCCGGTGTCGACGGCTATAGCGGAGATCGCGGAGAAGTTGGCGTGACTGGTGACAAGGGCTTGCCCGGTGAGGGTTTGAATATTGTTGGACCACCCGGCGCCCAGGGGCCACCCGGCAAACGGGGCAGGCCTGGTGTAGACGGTGAACCCGGCTACCGGGGGTATACTGGTGACAAGGGCATACGAGGTGATGATTGTGGCATTTGCCATGCAGGACCACGTGGCATCAAGGGCGCAATAGGTGATACTGGCTATCCAGGCGAACACGGTGCACGTGGCAAAGCTGGCATAACAGGCGCTAGAGGACCCAAGGGTTTTCGTGGTAACCCTGGTAAGATAGGTCACAGAGGTATCAAAGGCTCAGATGGTATTCCTGGTGAGGAGGGTCGCACCGGCAAACCAGGTCCACCCGGCAAAATTGATTATACCGGCAGCTTGGTAGAGACGGAAAAGGGCGAAAGCGGCGACAATCAACGACGCGGTGAACAAGGTCCACAGGGTGAACGGGGAGAAGATGGTTGGATTGGACCAACCGGAGCTAAAGGTGAGCCCGGACACCGCGGTGACTTCGGTGATGCAGGTCGTCCCGGTTTGGACGGACTACCAGGCATTGATGGACGCGATGGTAAGCAAGGTACACCACCATCCCAACCAAAGTTTTATCTAATCGGCGACCCAGGCTACAATGGTCAAAAGTGAGTTGTCTCTGCAATAATATCGAATATGTATTTAAGTAGTATATTTTTTAAGGGGCGCGCGTGGTGATGTTGGCAGCACCGGATTTAAGGGTGACAAAGGTGAGCCGCAGCCCGGTGAAATAATTGAGAATCGTGGCGAGCCTGGTGATGCTGGATATCCAGGAGATCCTGGCTTCCGTGGACCTAAGGGAGAGGTGGGCGAGCCGGGTCTAAAGGGCATAATGGGTGATATGGGAATACCTGGTGAAGTCTTCCCTGGATTACGTGGAGCCAAGGGCTATAAGGGCGAGAATGGTGACTATGGTCCACATGGTATGCCCGGTAAGCCGGGTAGAGATGGTGAGCCCGGCGGGCCAGGGTTGAATGGCCAAAAAGGTTTCCGTGGCGAGCATGGCCAATATATTCTTCCCGGAGAGATCGGTGCATCCGGCCAACCAGGAGTTAAGGGCATCCTTGGAGACGAGGGACCCAGGGGCTACCCCGGCCAAAGAGGACAACCCGGATCAAAGGGCAGCAAGGGAGTTAATGGTGACGATGGCCACGAGGGCCTTAGAGGTCTTCCCGGTAACAAGGGACAGCACGGTGACATTATCATTGGACCCCCAGGACGAAAGGGGGAACCTGGTCTTCCAGGCAGCATTGCACTACATGGTGTTAAAGGTCAAAAGGGTGAGGTCGGTTATAATGGACCAGTTGGCCAAAATGGCGCCAAGGGTAGCATTGGATATCCAGGCCGTCGCGGTCCCGTTGGTGATGCAGGTGTGCCTGGATTCCCGGGTGAGCCAGGACCCTCCGGCTTAGCTGGCATACCCGGCGAGCCGGGCGAACATGGAGATATTGGATCCGATGGACGCATTGGAGATTTGGGTCCACGCGGTACTGTCGGTGACTTAGGACCTAAAGGTAAACGTGCCAAAACTTTATTCAATTTTTATAAATGCCTAAAATTTGATATTTTGCAGGTCTTGAGGGAGATATTGGCCCCTTTGGTTATACGGGAATTCCGGGTACGCCCGGACAAAAGGGCGTGCAAGGTGATCAAGGTGTACCCGGACGTGTCGGCGATAAGGGTGATTCCGCTTACAGCGGCATCAAGGGAGATCAAGGTGATGCCGGCAGGAATGGACCACCAGGTTACAATGGACCCGTCGGCTTTAAGGGCGCACGTGGTGAACCAGGTGACTCATTGCCCGCCTCTGATGGTTTCCCAGGCGTAAAAGGCGAGGTTGGTGCACCTGGTCGCAACGGATTTCCCGGCTTGCACGGTCTGAAAGGTCAACGTGGAGAAACTGGATTTATTGGCCAGTTAGGAAGCATTGGCGATCAAGGCAATGATGGCTTAAATGGTTATCCCGGACGCAATGGCCTTGACGGCCCCAAGGGTGAGGCCGGAGATATAGGCCTCACTGGTTCACCTGGAGAATTTGGAGATATTGGCGATGTCGGCTATCCAGGCGCACCCGGAATACAGGGTGATGAGGGACTGTCCGGTAAATATGGCGTAGATGGCGAAAGAGGTGAAATCGGAGTGCGTGGTGATATCGGAGATGTTGGTGAAGTACTTTATATTGGCTCCCAAACTGATTTGCGAGGTCAGCCTGGAGATAATGGATTGAGAGGCGAGCAAGGCCCAACGGGCGTACCCGGCATTGTCGGTGATATTGGTTATCCAGGTACACGTGGGCAGCAGGGTGATATCGGATTCGGGGGTCGTAATGGCTTGGATGGTCTACCAGGTCCGAAGGGTGTGCAAGGAGACAAGGGATTGCGAGGTTTGCCCGGTGAACGACTCAATGCCGAACATGGTGAAGAGGGTGACGTTGGCTACGATGGCCTGCACGGACGTCCGGGTCCCTATGGCCCGAAGGGTGCACCTGGTGAGCAGGGTGAATATGGTCGTAATGGAGAGCAAGGACCACAGGGACCAATGCTCATTGGACCGCAAGGTCCGCCTGGAGATAATGGCTATCAAGGCGCACCTGGACGTAGTGGCATGCATGGCATGAGGGGCAGGAAAGGAGAACGCGGCGACACTGGCCACAAAGGTCCACTTGGTGACCCCGGCTTTTTCAAACATGGCCAAAAGGGTGACCAAGGCGAAAGAGGTGCACAAGGTGACTTCGGTTTAAATGGCGTAATGGGCGAGCAAGGCGCTAGTGGACGCCCAGGCCGCACTGGCTACGTCGGCCCACGTGGACCACGCGGCCCAACTGGCGATGCAGGCTGGAGTGGCATCGATGGTATTAATGGGCTATCAGGCGAAAAAGGTGAGGCAGGTGTCACATATTCGTACACGTATGCCATGCCCGGCGACCGTGGCGAACCCGGCCTGGATGGCTTCAAGGGTGAACGGGGTGATTTCGGAGCAGTTGGCTTGATTGGTGAAGTGGGTATCCGTGGCATAGTTGGCTATCGTGGTGATGAGGGAGAGATAGGCTACCAAGGGCCAGATGGCACTCAAGGGCAACGCGGCGACATTGGCGAAAGGGGTCTAAGCGGACGCGTAGGTCTACGCGGCCAGCCTGGCGCACCAGGTAACCCAGCTCCACCACCACCCCCACCCAAGAGTCGTGGCTTCATCTTCACCCGACACTCGCAATCCGTGAATATACCCGTCTGCCCGGCCAATACGAACATGCTGTGGGAAGGCTACTCGCTTTCTGGTAATGTGGCCAGCAGTCGCGCTGTCGGCCAAGATTTGGGACAATCCGGCTCTTGCCTAATGCGCTTTACCACCATGCCCTACATGATCTGTGACTTCAACAACGTTTGCAACTATGCTCAGAACAATGATGACAGCTTGTGGCTATCCACAGCAGAGCCTATGCCCATGTCCATGATACCCATTGAATCCAGAGACCTCATGAAGTACATTTCACGGTAAGCCGGCACTAGACTAGACTTAACTATTGTATAATAGACTAATAAATTCTCCAACTCGCCAGCTGTGTCGTTTGCGAGACTTCAACGCGCGTGATTGCCCTGCATTCGCAGTCCATGTCCATTCCAGATTGTCCAGGTGGCTGGGAGGAGATGTGGACAGGCTTCAGTTACTACATGGTAAGCCCATGTTTACCTACATTTTTTTTTCTAAATATAAACGCCTTTCGTATCGCTTAGACTACCTTGGATAATACGGGCGGTGTTGGCCAGAACTTGGTCTCACCCGGCTCCTGCTTGGAGGAATTCCGTGCTAATCCTGTCATTGAATGTCATGGCCATGGACGTTGCAATTACTACGATGCTTTGGCCTCTTTCTGGCTAGCTGTTATCGAGCAACAGAATCAGTTCCTGCAGCCAAGCCAGCAAACCCTAAAGGCGGATCAGACCAGCAAAATTAGCAGGTATTAACAGGCTTTTCTAAGAAATAGAGCTAGCAGCTATAGTGTGTAACTTTCCATTCCTTTCTTCAGATGTACTGTGTGCCGTCGTCGTGGCGATAGCTTCTACACGGTCAAGCTGGCTTCTGCATCTCAGCCCAGCTATAGCTCCGGCTCCAACTCGGGCTCCAACTCGGGCTACAGGACTGGCTACAACACTGGTTCCAACTCTGGTTCTAACTCTGGCTTCAGCTCGGCCTTCGGCTGGCGCCCCAATGCAGGCGCTGACTCTAGATCGGGTGGTGCGGGTTACGCTTCGAACTCTGGCTCCGGCTCCGGCTCCGGTTTTGGTTCCAATCCCGGTAGCTCGAGCTACTGGTCATCACCTTCAACAGGAGGCAGACAGCAGACGCCAAACTCCTACTCAACATGGTCGGGTGGCTATCCAGCAGCGGAATATCGTACGCAACCGCAAGTATTGCGTCAGCCACAGCCACTGCCGCCACCGGGCCAATACAACCGTCAGCACACTTATCGCAATCCACATCAATACAATCAACATCGTCGCTATCCGCGCGAGGACACCATCGCTCCTTAGATCCACAGCTCCGATTACGTACTAAGTAGCAGTAAAATAATAAATAACTATATCTAAGTCGCTAACACTACACCAAATAGAACGAGATAACAAATACCCTGCGCAGTGCCATTTTTCGAAAGTTCGCTGGGTAAAGATCAACAAATCGAATCGAGCAAACCAAAAAAGAAAACTACAAATTATTTGTCTATCAAGCGGAGGCAAAGCTACTATAACACTCCACTGCCCCAATATGTAATTCAGTTATTTTTTGTCTTTAGGGATAACAGCTTAATACACACACACATACACAAAGCGAAACAAAACCCAGTTTTTTAAATAATAAAAATTTAAACGTTATAAAAGTAATGTTGACCATTTTTTCTTATTTTTCTTATTTAAGTAGTTTGCTTTACTTTCTATAACTATATTTATTATATTTTTTTGCTTTATTCCAGTCATATCAAGGGTGATTAAAAACTGTTCGAAAAACTTCATTGCGTGCTTCTAGGCGCACACTTTACAGCGGCATGTTAAGCAACAGCAGCGCAGCCACGATTGAGTAATAAGTCTTTTAACAGTGAGCAGCAGCTAAGCAAATGCAGCTAATGTTAAACAGAAAGTTCAAGCTGTAACCTTAACAGCGTAAGTTATTGAATTATTGCTGCAAGCAATTCTGTTAGCGGCAGTTTATGTTAACAAAGACAACAGCTAAGCAGATCCAAGCAGAAGGCGTGCGCTGTTAAGTGAACAGAAGCTTAAGAGCAACAGCTCCTGGAGAATGACTCAAATATAAGCAGCAGCTTCAACTAGTTTGCAGCTTAACAGCTGCAGCGACTGTAAAGAGATGCTCTAAGTAGCAGCTGTTAAGCGAAAGATCAAATGTGTTCTGTTAAGCAACAGCTGCTGCCTGAGTATTGCCGCCATTGAAAACTATTCAAAAATCTCGATTTCAATTGGAGATATAAAGGCCTCGCATATATTTGCTAGTATCAGCCCTTAATAAATGTTAACTGTGTCTGCGTATTTGATATAAACTATATAAAACAAAGTGCATACACTAATACAGTTTCTAATTATATATAATTCATCATATATATATATATATATATATATATATATACACACATATATATATATATACCCCGATTCCCTTTAAAAACACTTTCACTCATTATCATTATTTATACTATATAGCTTTGTAGATGACACAGATACACATAAGAGCAGTAGTACAGCAGATAAATTGTTAGATAAACAAAGATACAATTTTACGTAACGCAGAGACAAGAGTTGAGTTTAATTAATAACTAAATATCCACGTGTCCAGTTCCTTTTATATTTCTTAAATTTTCTTGTTTCTTTATAGTTTTTATGTTTGTTTTGGTGTTGTCTTGGTGAACAACAGATGGCGCTTCAGCTGCCCCCTCTGGAATTCTCCGTGATCCGCTATTATTTAACAAAGTCGGGATTCTCCTGGACGTTGTCGGTGAACTGCAGTTGATTGTCGATGATTTGGAATAGCACTTCAGGTGCAGGGAAACGACCCGTTTGTATTTTCGACCAAACGGGCACATCATTTAATGTTATCTCAAAGGCGCCGGATGAAATGAGCTGCCCCTCGATCATGTTGCCCAGGAAAAAGATCATCATGCAGGCATAGATTTTGTTTGATTGCAAATGACTCCACCAGCCAGGTGTGTTCAAGCCCAAACAGGTGAACGGACTCACCGAAGTCACCACAGACACTATGATAATTATCTTTAAAGCAAATATTAACTTGGATAGATAATAATTTATGCCGGGCGGATCGTAATTGGCGCCCACTATCTCAATCTGAGGATACTTCTTAACCAATATATTTACATAGTCCTCGAACGCCTTGCGATAGCCGCATGAATAGCTAAGCGAAGGGCAAATATAATAAATTACTCATAATTAATGGTCATTCATTTGCAGCTCACCAATAAAGAAAAGTCATTGTCGGCGCCACCCTCTGACCGAATTTGGTGGCCGGTATTTCCTTGCCCTCAAAGGCCAGCGCATAGCAGGCGCACAGGCAGAGCACCAGCAGTGCTAAATTTCTACCATTTGTTGACTCCATTTCACGTGTTTAAGTTCGAAAATTTTAGTTGCAAAGCAAAATTAGCAGCAACCGAAAAAAAATTTTATTCCCTATCTTCTTTTCAGTTTGCCATTCAGACGTATTTGTAAAATATATCGATAGGTTGATTGGTACGATATTGTACACGATTGCTATCGAGTTAGGTACACGAATCACTAACCATACAACACATAGATGCGACAACTAGAACAACGATTTTCACTCCATAAAATTGTATGGTTAGTGCACGAATGCAACAATTTACATAAATGCTATGTATATTTTGAAAGAATTTATAAGCACACAGTAAAATCATTGTTGAGCTGATAGTTAAACAATTTTGTTTGCATTTAGAAATTAAATATATATCTGTCTCTTTATTTAATCGTTATGCTATTTGAATATTGCGCAGCGTTTGTCATGCAGCTTGAACGTGTATCGCATCGTTTGGACAAATCAGCTGTTGTGACATAACCTACGTGAATTCCAAAATGCTGCGCCGTGTAAATAACAATAAATAAAATGTAATAAATTTGTATGAAAACTATTATATTTCATATTTACAGCTATTGCCGAGTGCGCGAGTAGCGCTGCAAGTGTCAAAGCCAGTGGTAATTGCGAGTCGATGCAATACTTACAGTGTATATGAGCCGGACTACCTCGAGGTTTCTAATGAAATATGAATTTGAATGAAATAATTTCTAAATGTTAACTCATATTTCAGTCCCTCAAGCCCAAGTTCCCGCAATACGAAAGCCTCAATGTGCAGATTAAGGGCTACGATTATCCACTCCTCGAGAGCTATCAACGTTTTCTCCACGGTGTGGCAGAATACCTCGATTTGGATGTCTCCGATTGCTATGCCTTGCCTCCACAGCAGACGCAGGTGCAACGCCTGCGACCCAATTCGACGGTCATTGAGTCCGAGTACAAGCTGACCACCTATGAACGCAGCCTGCTGCTGAGCAATGTGGATGCCCCTGTTTATCCGCAATTTCTAAGGATTGCACAGGCGGCCCTTCCAGAAGGTGTTCACCTGACCGTGGCGGAGCATACGGATGACCATGATGAACGACGCTATGTGCCCGATAAGGATCTACTCGACCTCAAGGCGGAACTGGAGCGCATGGGCGGCGCCACGCCCAATAAGAAAAAATAATCTGCACACATTTGTCATTTGGCAAAAACATTTAAAAACTAGTTTTTATTTTATTGAATAAATCTGTAAAAATTGTAGAAACGGGAAAAATATTTAAAATAGAAACTTTTCCTATTTAAAGCTTTGCACTAAGTGGACGGCAACGTTTACACATGGAAGACGAATTCTTAACTATTTAAACTAATTTAAATTGCACTATGTAATAAAAGCTTAGACGACGCCAAAGTGAACCACTTTGATGGAGGACGAAGAGCTGGACGTTTGTTTACTGTTACTGGATGGCTCCTCCTCGCCTCTCCTTCTCGTCGGCGGCTTGCTGACATCTGTAGGAAATGATGTGTGAGCTACTTGATACAATATATATGCCTGGACCTTACTCACTCGTTGTAATAGGATTAAAATCCTTTAAGTACTCATCATTTGGATGACATAGTGGCAAGCTGTCGGCCAGTTCCTTGCGGGGATTTGTCAAGTGTCGCGCTGCTGGGCGTGAGTAGCCATTGCGTTTGGGTGGCAAAGGTTTCTCTTTACGTGGTATCTCCTAGTAAATGAAGAGCAAAAGCTTTAAATGGGAACTAACTGGTGCACATGGATCAAATTACCGGCACAACAGCCACCTGAATGGTGTCCGAGAACTTGACTTTATTTTTCTCCACCGGCGTGCTCTTCACACTGGGCATTTCGCCATTGAGCAGTGGAGTCGCTGCTGCAGCGTTTGAGAGTATGGAAGCAGTTGGCTTTTTTAGCAGCAAACGCTTTTGATGCTCCTCATTACCGAGAGCTGGCAGCATAGCTGGTATGTTGCCAGAGACAAGCGGATGCTGATAGAACTTGGGCTGATGATATGGCAGAGTCAACTGTGAGGCTTGCTGGGAGCCAAGCTGTGAGCTTTGCTGTGGATGCAGAGACGGACTGCTAGGCAACGGCAGACCCACTGTCTGATCCGGCACATCCTGCGACCAGTCAGTGCCTGCAAAGGGAAATTTATCAAGATAACAAATTCAGTTTAAGATCAAGTTCTGTCTACCATTCAAAATTGTTTGCTTGGCTACTGCCTGGCTGCCGCCTTTTATCGATGTGTTCGTCGTGGGTCCACTCAGCTTTGTCGTTCTCAGTTCCATTAACGCTGGCCGAAGCTCAGGCTTCGGTATATTAATCTTAATCATTTCAGCATTGAAAATCTTCGATTTAAACGATGGCAAGGGTGGCACATAGTTTTTCAGAGCAGTCTGCTGAACGGGCGTCGTGTAGCTCAACTGCGAGCACGCAGAATCGGGACGCAATTCACTGGCCAAATCCAAGCTAAGATTGCCCTGATGATCGCCACGAATGATAGCTGCTGCCTGTCCAAAAGCAACCTGAGCAAATTCACTCAAGCTGCCAATGCATTTGGTCAAGTTGTAAAGATCCATAAACAGATCGTAATCTGCTATGTCATGGGCTATTTCAAATGCTTCACTGAACTGATTCTTGCTGTGGAGCAAACAGAAGGAAACAAATTTTTCATTTCTCATCTTCTTCTTCAGCTGCTCACTCACCGCATCAAAAAGAAGCAAAAGCGTCGCTTTAGATCATAGACCTGGTCGCTAAACTCATCCTTTGTATCCTCAGAGAGCGTGTGAGCAAATGTGCTCAAAGCTCTGGCCATTAGGTCGCAGCGCGGACGTCGCTGATCAGCTGAAAAGAAGACATAATTCGCAATCTTATGCAGCGTAATCAGACACATGGCTCCATAGGTCTCCCAATTGAGAGAGGCAAGCACGTTGACCGCACGCTCCGGCTGTTGCAAGCGCAAATATTTGTCCGCTATCACATCAGCCGTCAATCCTGAATTGTGAATATCGCCACGCATGCCGGCCCCGCCAAAGAAGCGCAGGCAGGCCAACGGACCTTGCTCGTACAGCAGGAGTAGCAAACAATCCGTTTGCGCATAGTTGTGAGAGAAGTTGGCCAAATCTGGCTTGCGACTGAAAGCTATGCTCAGCAGCGTCGGCTGTGTGGCAAAGTAGTGCGACAGATCCAGCAGATTGGTCGGAGTTACACTCTCACTCAGCAACTGATTGCCAATGGGCGACAGCGCCAAATCGAAGCACTGCAGCACGGAACGCTCATTGGACACGCAGAGCAAAGCTGAATCGCAATGCCAGGCACATTGCGTTGGCACGATTTCGATTTGCTTAACATATTTGGTTGTCTGCAACACCAGATCGTGCAGGCATATATTGCGATCTATGCTGCCCAGGAAGAGTTTCTCCTGATCCGGACTGAAGGCGAAGCAGCAAATCTGTGTGCCCATTGCAATCGAGGTAATTGCAGTGCGCTGCATTTTGCCCGTGGCCAATTCATAGGAGCAAATCTCAGCGCTGATGTCGCCCTTGCGTGAAACTTTCTGTTCCAGTGTGATGATTTGATTCTCTGAGCTGCGCAAAAAGTCCACGCAAAGCGGGTCGTTCTCCGACCAGCAATAGGCCAGCGACTCCAGTTGCAAGCTGCAAAGGAATGTTGAATCAATTAGAAAGCAAAGGAAATGCATTTGATGTTCTAGTTACGCTTTCAGCTTAAAGATGTGTATGTTGGCACGATCCTGATCGCGGATGGTGGGCCGCCAGGGATACACTTCGTTCTGTGAGGATTGCGTCCAGACCACAAACAAATCTCTGCTGCCATTTACAGTTAGATGTCGTGCCAATTTACGCTCAGATGCGAGACCCGGTATAATAACATGAAATATACGCGGCTCCATATTCGCGATTTTCTCCGGGCCGAGGGGTCGAGCATTGGGTCGCTGCAAATGCACCACCGTCAGCTGGTTGGTATTGTAGGCCAAGACGATGTGGGAGCGTGTAAAAAAGGCTGGCAAAACACAAAAACACAGAAAAAAATGGAGACAAGACAAAGTGCATAAACAAAACATGAGCATTAATTATAAATTACAATAATTGCATGTGGAATGTGCAGCTGCCGTTGCTGCGACTGCGCTGCTGCTTTTGTTGCTGCGCTGTGAGAAAGTCGTTAAAAATGCAAATTTCTCCAAGCAAAGCGCACGCACAGCAGCTACAAAACAACTTCACAACTAACTCACCATCGGTAATCAGCTCCCCGGCCAGCTTGCCAACCAGATATTTATCAAATACCATGCGCAGTATGTCGCCCGTATATATGTCCACACAGATGTGCGCAATGATTCCATTGTCAAAGAGCAGCAGCACCTGGGCTGCATCCTGCCACTCGGAGTGCGTTAGCTTGTGGGTGCGCAGCAGATCCTCCAATTTCTTTAGATTATCCTTTAAGCGGCCGCCCGCCTTGCGGCTGTTCTTTAAGACAGCCAAACCATTGCGACGCTCCGTATAGTCGCGCTTCGATTGCGCCCTCAGCTCCTGGGAGAGTTCGCGCTGGCGCTGATAGCGAAAGGCGCCCAAATCGCTGCACTTGATGCGCACTTCGTCGCGCTGCGTTGTCCAGAAGTGCAGCTCGCTGAGCAGCATTGCAGCGCATTCAAAGCATGGCCTCAATTGTGAACGCGAATGGAAATTAACATTCAAATCTGGGGTGTGGACCACAAATGAATGTCAACGATTACATTAACCAGGGCAAAACGGAGTTTGAGGCCAAGCGAATGGCGCATGCGCAACGGTTGAACAGCACTTTTTAAACTTTGGCCAAAAATTACACTTATATTGCAGTTTAAAGTCTATAAATCGTTTAAACTTTTATTTTGTTGTTGGCAAAAATACGACGCACGCAAACGTAAACACTGAAAATTGGAGTTTTTAGTGATGCGATCACTTGTTGCTGTTTGACATCGATAGATGTTATCGATGTACTATCGCTGAGAAGTGTAACCATTTTACAGAGGCGAAGGCAACTAACAGCGGCCAAATTTAAAACTACTGTTAATTAACAGACGACAGCAAGTTGCACATGCGCAGCAATCTTTAATATTAAGTTTTTATTTATTTATTGTTTATTTTCGTCTTAAGCTTTGTAAATTGTTAAATCAACACTACCATCTGTTAAAATATAAATTTGCAGTTCTTAATGATCACTTGTTGCTGTTAGCACTCTGCAGGAATCTTAAGCGAATGTAATTGATGGCGCTAAATTTGAAAATATCAGTTATAACTTATGAATAAAAGCCTTGGGCATTAAAAACAATATCATTTCTGTTAGTTAACTACAATTCATAATGCAAAGCAATGCTCAGTTGGCTTTTCTGCTTTTTAATCTAACTACAAATTAAGTTAATATTTAATATAATTTATAGCCCCCTCGAGTTCGGTGGTCATACGTGTTGGACTATGCGCCATATTTCGCAGACATTAGGTTAGATTAGATTAGGCAAAACACTTAAACGAATACCCATTTATTAGTTATAAACAATGTTTATTTTTAAACAAAAAATTGTATTTATTGATTTCACCATTCAATTAAGATTGTTATCAAATATTCACAGTACTTTTCTTTCGTTCTTTGCTCGTTTCTTTTTTATCAATTAAATACGATTAAAGGCACTATAAAATATATAGTGGCATTATATATATATAATAATCACTAAATAAACAGCAACGTATCGTTAAGTAACTAAATGTATTGATTAATGAATAATTAAAATATATATCGCATTTGAGAAAACTTAACACAACAAATTACGTATACGCTGCGTGGTGCATACCGATATTTTCCTTTTCTTTTTCTTTTTCTTATTTTTTTTTTTTAAATATGTTAAATAAGATTAATTTACATATGTGTACATAGTAATATATATAGATATTTATATATGACGGCAGATTTGCGCGCCTAATGACTGCGATCTGTTGTGATTACAGATTGTGCTTACTTAAAGTTATAAACTAGGAAGGCAACGAGATAAATTATATTATAAGCAGTTTGTTATATATACAGATATATATATAACGTTTCTCACATTCATATTTTCTTCAACTATAATGTACATGATAAATATATGTATATATATGTTTATTTTTGTTTGGAAGTATACTAAAACTCTATATACAAGTGAATTTATATATCAAAATATCAATCGCTTTTTTTAGGTTATTAACTTTTAACTAATTAGCCTTTTTTGAACTTGAATAACGCTTGCGAATCCTTTTGAACTCAATTTTAAATTATTTACTTAATAAATTTTCTTTTCTTTTTTTTTGGCCTTGCTTTTCAAGTATTGTAGAACAAATATAGTTCGTGCGATAAACGTTTTTTTTTTTTTTTGTGATTTTAAGTCTCTAGAGTTCGTTGCCTTAGCAGCTAATTAACCAAAACTTTTCAGCTCGTTGGTTAAATCGTCTAGAAAAACATAAACAAAAACCATATTACAATTACAATTTCAGTTAAGTTTGCTGCAGTCGCTATTAAATATATGTATATACGTATATATATGCACAGATTGGGTTTCCTCGCTGTTAACTAGTCCGTCCATCCGTCTGGGTAGATGTTTCCTTAAAAATCGTAAAACTCATTCGATTTATTGTTAAAGCGTCGCGTCAAAACGTAAACCACCGCCTCATAGGTGGCCATCATGATCGCCGTGTTGGGTATCTGTCGCACCAGCTGCGTGGCCAAGCCTCTGCAAAATACACAAATTAATTAGATAATGCAAACACTGAGTAGCTGCTGAGTGCGCGCGAACTTTAAATATTTAGTACAGATATGCGAATATTATATATATAGCAGGCGAGTGATAATGAAATTAAATCTAGCCGAACTGAAACAAAATGCGGCGCAAAAGATATTTTTATACATTTTTTAATGTACATATATGCATAAATCGTGGGTGATTCGTTATGATAAGAAATTAGCATTTCGGCAAATTTCACTTGCCCAACCCTGCGCTAAATCATACAAACCATATCTATGTATGGCATATAAATTATAAGTAATTAATCTATCAGGAACAAAGCTGGATAAACCACAATTAACTAAAATCGCTGCAATTTGATTTATGATTTATGCTAATTTCCTGCCGTGAGCCGTGAGTGATTCGTAAACCTGATTTTAGCTTAAAAATTATATTTTTTATTAAATTAATATAAAACAGTTCAAGCTATATGAGAAAAACTTTAGTAAAAGACATTTAGGAGCGCTTGAAGTGTGAATTGGCATTTCCTTTTTACCAAACAAATGGAATATATGTGGCCTATGTATACATAATAATATATCTATCTAGCTATTTATCTATCATGAACAGATACTGATTGTTTGTTTACCAAATGAAACTAAAACAGTTCCTTTATACAAACTTATGTCAATGAAGGGCCTTCACATAGCTGTCATTTGCCAAATGTAATTTGCCTCAGCTAATCTGAGCTAAGGGTACTCCATTAAAGAGATTAACAATATTTAGATTTAGAGGGGAAATTCCCTGAAAAGGTTAACAAGCTATCTCTGTGCTAATCGGGTATTTTGCTAGGTGGGGGAACTCCATGAAGCGGTAGAAAACACACCTATACAGTCCGGCGCGTCCCTCTTCCTTCCACACCGTGTGCAAGGTTTGCCAGAAACTATTGTATTTGTTGCCCTCCTCGCGTAAACGCGTTCGTGCCACCTCATGTGGATAGGCAATGCAGGAGGCAATTGTTTTCGATACAGCGCCAGCCATCATGAACTCGAGGAAATCGCGTGAGCTCTTCGTATCCGTATGCCGCTGATTGCGCTGCTCCAGCTGCGAGAGGACACGAGATATTTTAGAGACTCTAAAGCTTGATTTCCATATGCATACTTACCAGCTTCGACTTGATAAACTCGTAGATGACAAAGTGCACCATCGTCTCGCAGATGCCAAAATAGCTCGCTGTGATGCCTTTGTAGAAGGCAGCAATGCCGCCCTGTGCATAGACCCGCTCGATGCACTGCCTCACCGTCATTTGCACCTTCGCATTGTAGTCCAGCTGCAAACGCGTCTTCACAAACCAAATGGGATTCGTGGCCGTCGATGCGACAAAGCCAGCGCTAGCAGCGCTCATAATGTGAACCAGCGGCGAATCGCGCTCAACGAAACTACAAATTGGAAGAAAACCAGCAATTAGAATTATATTATATATATATGTTATATATATAATCATAGACAGTCATATGATATATGACTTTTATACTTGAATATAGTTTAAATATCTACGCCCTCCTTTGCAGGTGTGACAAAATTACAATCTTCGATGCAAAGTATGTAGATATATATGTAGATTGGAAAAACCCTTTCGATCTTTCTCTGGAATAAATACTCATAACATTTGCTTTCACTTACCCCAAACTGTTGAGCGAGTTCTTTGTCTGTGAATAGGTGCAAAAGTAGATGGCGCGCGATGGGGCTACGCCCACCAAGTTGGGTCCCAGACCTTTGAACAGAGCGCGGGGACCTTCGTTTTGTACAATGTATCTAGATAGCCAAAAAGATATAGATGCAATTAGTATTGTAGAACGGCAAGAGTTAATTCAAAATAGTACATTTTGTAATCCAGTGTTGGACAATGTGCCAAGCTGAACTAAAACTAGTTCAATTTTGTGCCTCATTATGTTCAACTAAGTGGTTCCAGTGCAAAATAACTTGAAAGCTATGCAAGTGACATAGAGTTATCGATAACATGTTCGATATATTTTCGTGGCCAAATTTAGAATTGAAGTTCAACTGGGAAAACCAGTTGAGGTGAGCAAAATGGGGAAGAGACGAGCACCTTGAGTGTGTGCCTGCACAATCGATAGCAAATGTGATTAGTGATGACACTCGTTCGATAGTTTTTTTCTTTTCAGTTTTGCCTAAATAGTTGCGCTCTACTTACCGCAGACACTGCATGATGCTCATGGATTTTGGGGTAGTCGAGGAGATGCCGCAATGTGATATAGCCATTATCTGTAAAAATAGTAATCGATTGTAATTGCGAGTCTATCGATAAGTGGTAAAGCAATGGGCGTGAGGTATTCGAGCATTCAATGATGATCATGATCAGTGGAATGGAGAGGCATATGAAAATAATATAATAATAATAATAATAATAAGAATTTGGTACTACCCTACGCACACCCCCAATCACCTGTGGCTGTGATCTGTTACGTAATATCGTTGTGCTTAGCTTACGTCGTTGTTCCGGCCGCAACAGCTCGGAGGCGCCACCATTTGCCGGTCCGCCAGCTGGCTCAACAATGCGCGTCGTCGTCGCCGTCGGCAGAAATGCCGTCGAGCTCTGCAGCCGCGTTTTGACCACCTCCAAGGGACATGTGACCACAGCACCAACTGTGCCAGCCGATCTGCAAGGCAAGCCAAGATAGAGAGAAGATTAGATTAGATATATACGATACCTTGCTACTCAAAAGTGCCATGCCCAAATGTATATCTATTTGACCTAGAAAACTATTGGTATAACTATTTATAGAAAACACAGCAAGGCAATAGGAGCTATAACAAGGTAAAGGTATTGTAAATATAAAGTAACTATAAGAATGTAAATATTATTTAACAGTGTAAAGAATCTCCTTGGCTGCGGTATATCTCTGTCTTGCTGGATCGACTGAATGAGAGGACTGAAGTTGACAGTTCGAATTTACAATGAACGAATCTGCACAGGAAAAGGAAGGAGGAGGATGTAGGATGTAAAATATTTTTAAAGCCAACGCTAACGAGCCAATACAAGAGGCGAACAGCTTTTTGAGCATGAAAACTATTGTTTTCTTATTTACAAATTTATAAGATCCATCTTAAGATGGGCAAATAGAAATTTCAAATTGTTGACACATGTTCTATAAATATAAAATGTGTGAACTACAGTGAACTATGCTAACAAGCTCAAATATGTGAATAATATTTGCTTGCTTTACTTCTTAAAACAATGGAAATAAATTAGAATTAAATAAAATATAAATATATATTTATTCCCGATAACTTTTAAATATCTATATTTGCGTCTGTTCCATTTTAGCGAACTTTGACTGTACAAAAAGTGCTTGACGTAACGCAAATGGCTGAAATGCGATCAGAACAAATATTAAAACCAAAATATTGCCAAATTGAACACAAAGATAATTATTCTTTTGTGGCTATATATATGTATATATAGCTGATATATATCTATCTATATATATATTGATTTATATAACTGCATACACTTTTCGTTATTAGAAAGCTTTTGCCATTGTAGTTTGATAGATTTATGGCTAGCATATGAAATCGATTTGGTGTGGAATGCACTTTGCAATGCATTAAAAGTCAAAACATGTATAATATTATATATATAATCTATAATACAATTAAATATGATATCATTCATTAAACACTGAAACACTGAATTCATTTATCCTATGGCAGCGCCCTTACCTACCTTACCTTACTTTTGACAATATTATGTATAGAAGCTCTGATAAAGAAATACAAAAAAAAAAGTCTACTCTTATCTCTTAAGTAAATAGTTTGGGAAACTTGCAAATTGTCCCTTGGCAAGCACAAAAACAAACGTGATTCAATTAAATTTAAAGTGATTATATAACTCGCATTTCCCATTTCTCATTTCGGGTTTCTCATGACAAAGCATACGTTAAACAAAAGCGTTTTTACCTGGTCTACGAGCACAGAAAGAAAACAACCATTTTGTTCGCCTTGTTTGTGTTTGTCAGACTCGTGAATTAATAAGAAATCAAGTAAATCGGAGCGAAAGTTTGATCGATGAAAGGACGGAGGGCGGCGACATCGACAACAACAAAGAAACAAAGCCAACAGTTTAATGAGTGGCACAACAAAATTTAAATAAACCTATATATACTATGAAATCAGACAAGCATATATACTATATATAGGTCTGTACTAAAGTCTACAGATGTGTGACTGTACAGGTAGATGTAACAAGTAGCGGAAGGCGTGACAGACCCTATTAACTATATATATTCCCGATTATAGTCACTGACTCTAGGACTAAGTACCTTTCGTCTCGTTAGCCACAAAGACTGGAGACTAGCAATTTTAAATGTATACGAGTTTATCACTCATATAACTTGATAACTCAGCACATTTCCCGCTTATCGATAATAATCGATAATTCGATTTTCTTTTACAAGCGTACCACAAGAGCAGTAGGCTTACAATTTCCTGTTCAGATTGGTCTAATGAATATACAGACTTTGAATATTTTGGATTTTGCATGCCTCCTTCTTTTAACCCAAATATTTTAATTAAAGACGTATTTTAGTAGACATTTCTGATTTGGCAAATAAATCTAACTGAATGTCATTATAGCACTCTGAAAGTTTTATGAAGAAAATTCATCTTATACAAAATTCTCATAGTAAAGCCCATACTCCATATGTGTGTTGATTGTCATGCAGCTTAGCGTTCAGGGTGTTTCCTAGTCGAGCACTCCCGACTAGAACACTCTTATTTGTTACATTTTAAAGAAAACTCAACTCAACGCATGTTTTTATTTATCTATAGTTCCATAGTACAGACGAAATCACCTGATATCTTAGATAGTCGAAGACCTTTACTTATATATATATGTATATATATATAAGATGTATAGTTCTATTCTAATAGCTGTCCCATATTATAGAGACGCTTATCTTATCAAAAGTTCAGTGCATTTAGTGTCAATCATGCAGCAGATCAGAGCCCACCCCTCTAGGCAATATACAAACTAGTAAACAGTTTCACAAATCTATTTGTGATTGCAGCAGGGGCCACATGCAAACCGGTTTTGTCCGGCTACACGTTGACCCCAGCGCTGGCTGATAACCTGCCGCGCCTCAACGAAATGAATTGCCAATGCCGGACAAAGCCGCGTGTGCTTATCAGGCATCCAGACATGATTTGACTTATGTTCTATATATATACTATATATATAGACAATATAGAATACATATAAAAGAAATCTGAATCTGGAATCTGGAATCTGCTAACGGCCTGTGACATAATTGTGTACGACGAACCGGTCAAAACTTGTACAGACATCGAAACACGCCATATGTTTAGGTATTCGAAAGATATTGAAAGATTTAACAGATATAGGTTAAACAACAATGAACAATGAACAAGGGGAGCAATAATTATTATGTAAATTGTATCAACTTATTAACGAGAAATGCTGTAGACGTCTATTGAATTTCACCATTAGCAGCAGCAGCAGCAGCAGCCGCAGCGTGTGAGAAATTAAATATAAATCAACAGACAACTGGACAAGCAGATGACTATGCTCATCATCTATAATATATATGCATATATATTTGTATATATATTTATAAATATATATATTAAGTCAGTCACGCAACTCATCAGTGGAATGCGACAAAAAGAAATCATTGAATTGTGACCAATTCAATTGTAATCAAATATGTTTATAGCTCTAATGAATGGCACACAATGATAAAAAGTTAATTGACTCGGATTCTGTATAGTCATATAAATACATTAAATAATATCTGGTTGTACTTTACTATTTGTTGTGTAATTTTACTTAATATTCACTAATAATAGTTAAGTTAATTCGAATCATTTGTATGATTACAAATTACAAATTTGAATGCCAAGTTTATTTTTGATTGATATGAATATATCTATCAATGAATATATCATATCATATACTCATATACAGCTGTGGTCACAAGAATAGTAGTGCGACTGAAATGTTGGATAAATAATATTTTGAAATCAATTTGATTATATATATATTATATTATATCTTAATACTCATTTCAAATTGTTTACAAAATATTGTTTACTACAAAATGTTGCATTTCAGTGGCACTACTATTTTGATGACCGCAGCTGATATATGATATATTCATATATAGTTATAAACACATATATAAATATCAATAAACTTTGCATTCATATATTTGTTGATTATTATACAACAACAAATTAACAAAATCTGAGCAGATGTGAGCAGCTGTGAGTCTGCCATAGTTATTTCAAGAACCTGCCGATTCTATCATCAGCAGACTACGCCGTGGACTGCTGCGTCATCTACTCTGCCTGAGCTGTAACCTTTTGAGAATTCTATAGTTTGCAAAGAGAGCAAAAGTGTGTAATGCCAGCAGAGTTCACTTTTATGCAAAAGGCATGCAACTGTCTCTACACTAGCTCAGCTAACTAACTAAACTAGACTAGACTATTTACTCATTCATGAACCATACATATTGTTCAATTGTTCCATCACTCATGAACAACAGCTGTATAACTCAATTGAACCCCAACTCAAGAGTACTCATAGTTAATGAACTAGTGCAACGTTCATACGAACTGAGGCAAGCATATGTTCATGACCTATTGAACAAGATTTTTATATTCATCACTAAGCCAGTTCAACAAACAGACTCATTCACTGATCACAGAACAAGTTCATTCAGTTCCTATGAATGCCAAGTTCAATAGAACCTATAGTCTATATATCTGATAGATAAATACACATATCCAGCCCTCGTCTTCGTCTCTTCAACTGCATACGAATGCGGACATTGCAGACTGTGGATATCTACATATAGCTCGCCGAACTCAATGGCCCCCACACACACACAGACACACGCAGTTCGCATGAAAGAAAAGGAACAGAAGAGGGAAATATGTATATATTCAGAAATCGTGAACCGGTTAATGGTCGATTTAGCTGTTTTTTGACTGAATCGCCTCGGAAATCGTAATACGCCACACGCGCCAGATAAGAGTCGAAATTTTTCCTTCTTTTTCTTTGGCAGACAGACGTATGCGAATGCGAATGCAAACGAAGCTTGTGAATCGCGCCTTGCAGGTGGCAGCCACGAATGTCGGGCATGTTCTGATAACAGCTATGCTCTAGCCATTTTATACCTGATATACCAATGCGTCACCGGCGACTTTGACTCCCGAAATATTCTGCTTCTTCATCTTTTATACACGAATTGCGCCGTTGGTGGCAAATCTTATCACAGAAGTTTTGAATTTTTGACGTCGTCTCCCCGAAAATCGCGCTTTTTTGCGCCTTTTGCAGACACGCTAAAATTGTTGTTTGATAACAACAAATTTTAAATGCGAAATTACGAAATCGATGGAAAGTTTTTGTTTATAGGTCAAACTGCGGTGTGCGATAAAAAATGGGGAGTACAAGATTTTAATCTTAGAATTTGCTAAGACTAATAATATTAAGATAATACAATGGAGATATAATAAAGTATGTTAAAAGCTAAAAATTATATTTAAATGAAGAATAAATTGAAATTAGAGATTCAAATGAATTTAAATTAATTATTGAACTAGTTCTGTGAGCAGTGAGAGGCATGTCGAGGAGAGAATTAAATTTGATTATTATATCTATTAAAAATATAGAGAATAAGTTCATTTGAACTTGGCAACTAAATGAACTTGTTCTGTATAAATGAAACTGTCGAAGAGTTTGTTCATTAATAAAAATCTATTTCAATTGACCATGCACATATGCTTGCCTCAGTTCATATTGTTCGTTCATTCGTTCATGAACATTTTACTAGTTCATTAACCAAGCGTACTCTTTGAGTTGAATTCAATTGAGCTAGTCAGCTGTTGTCCATGA
This sequence comes from Drosophila leonis, assembly GCA_035045365.1. NCBI lineage: Eukaryota > Metazoa > Arthropoda > Insecta > Diptera > Drosophilidae > Drosophila > Drosophila leonis. The sequence continues at coordinate 6,755,919 of JAWNPC010000830.1, forward strand.
GCGACTAAATAATCTAGCTTAGTTAGTTCAGTTGCCTTTTTGCTCAAGCATTGAACTTAACACGACAATTATGATTATAATTATGACCATGATAATGAGTTTCACTGAGTCGGTCCGTTCGTACCTATTCATATACATATATATTCACATATTCACATATTCATATTTGTTTGTAAATAAAATTCGGTTCTTCTGCCGCAAAACACACTTTGAATTTGTTTATCTAAAATGCCAAGTTTATTCATATCAAATGAACTACATATATATCTCTATATATACAGATATGTGTATATATAATCTATATAGGAACGAGTTGTTTCCCATTAGTAATAGATATATATATATATACATCATATATATAAATATATGTACAGAGCATTCGCCCTTGACATAATTTTGCGCACATTTTTAATTTGTCAGGGTCGCCGCAGAAGATGATGAGAATCACAAAATTTGTTTTGCTTTGTACAATAGAAATCTGATTAAGGAACTTAATAATAAAGGCTGTGAAATACAGATAAAATTCTAAATACAGATTGATTCTGAATAAAATTTCCTTTTAACTTTAACTTCAGAAGCACTTAAAGGCCTCAAACGTTAAGAGAGAGCTAAGAAATGAGATTACCTCAACATGTTGCGTACGTGCGTTAAGGCACGCAAACCCAACTTAACAAAGCCAAAATGAAACAATCGAAAATCAAGTTTTGGTACAAAATAAAATTTTATTTTGTTTAGAAAACAATTTGACAAGGAAATTTGCCCACATTGGCTAGACAAAAGTTATATGCAGCTAGATGAGGTCTATAAATAATGCTGCCTGATCTATTTATACTTATATAATCGTCTGGCTATTGTTCCCTCTATTAGCCAGCTCTATTCACATCTCTACTTATATTTCTATCTGTATCTACCTCTATCTCTATACCTCTATCTATCTCTCTATCCTCTATCCTCTATCCTCTATCCTCTATCCTCTATCCTCTATCCTCTATCCTCTATCCTCTATCCTCTATCCTCTATCCTCTATCCTCTATCCTCTATCCTCTATCCTCTATCCTCTATCCTCTATCCTCTATCCTCTATCCTCTATCTCTATCTCTATCTCTATCTCTATCTCTATCTCTATCTCTCTCTCTATCTATCTCTATTTCTATATCTATCTCTATCTCTATCTCTATATCTATCTCTATCTCTATCTCTATCTCTATCTCTATCTCTATCTCTATCTCTATCTCTATCTCTATCTCTATCTCTATCTCTATCTCTATCTCTATCTCAATCTCAATCTCTATCTCTATCTCTATCTCTATCTCTTTCTATCTCTCGCTCCTCCATCCTCTATCTCTATCTCCATCTCTAGCTCCTCCATCCTCTATCCCTTATATTCTTTCCTCTATCTTTATCTCCTATCCTGTATTCTCTATCCTTTATCTTCTGTCCCCTGCATTATCCTCTATCTCTATATCTATCTATATCTCTATCCCTATCCTCAATCCTCTATCATTTATCCACTATCTCTTTCTCTATCCTCCATCTCTGTCTCTCTCTACCGCTGCATCTCATTAGCAATGTTGTTTATTTGGCTGCAATCGCCTTCAACTGAGTCAATGTGCCAGAAAAAGTTTATTTCCCTCCTCACCTGCCTTATAGAGGCGACACGACGGTCGACAGAAAACCAAAACAAATCGAATCGAATCGAATGCCAGGCCGCATTTGACTTTGTTTGTTTTTATGAAAACAAAAGTTGACAATAACAACAAAACAGGCGACAAACATAGAGAGTGACCAACTTTAAGCATACCCTGTAATTACAATAGTTTTTATAGAACTTTCAAAATGACTATTCAATTTTTGTTGTTTGTAACCAACAAAAGTTACTCAGAGCAACTCATTCAAATCTGTATCAGGTCAAACTTCCTACTAGGTTAAAATCCCTACTAGTACATAGTAGATGGTATATAGACTCTCCTAAAGCATATTTAACTGTGCACAAGGTAAACAAGTTTTGGTTCGACATGCAATGCAGAGTATTTACTAGTCGGCCTAAGCATTTATAGCATTTATTTTTAGCTATTTTTTAGTCATCTTTGATATATATTTTGGTAATTATGTAAGTTATCTTAGATACATTTTTTAGATACCTTCTTAAGATAGACCAAAATATAGCTAGTTATGTAAATACTTTAATTTATCTTCACATTATATAACCATGCAATGAATATACCCTTTTTAACACCTTTTTCGTACAGGTCATAAAACAAGATAAATACAAATTATGGGCGCCAGCCAAATAGACGCAGATAAATCTGCAGCTATATCCTATATGTGAATATATAACAAATAAGAAAAGTATATATATTATGGGAATATATATATATATATACTATCTGATAAGCATGTGCAAATTGCAAGTTGAGCAATTTGCTTGAGGCAATTGTGAAATGCATTCAAGTTGAAAAGGGCCTTTGGCTCTACATATTGTATAGACACACATATAGCATCTATTATATATAGTAAGTTGCCTGCCTGTCACAATTTGTTTTAGTTTATTTATATCGATAAAGTGCGCACATATCATATATACATACATATACATATATATGTTATCTATGTGTGCCTGTGTGGGCAGCTGGACAAGGTTGTTATTTTTTCCATGCAGTTGAGCGTTTGTGTTTGAGATACTGTTTGGAAGATAGAAATACTTGGGAATAGCTAGATATAGATACACATACATGTACATACATACATACATACTATATAGTATATAGAAATACACACATGAGTTAATTTCACTAGCCAGACAACAGTTGTATAAGCAGCTCAAGTTGCCTGGGGAGCGACGACGCAAAGACGCAAAATGCAATGTGCAACGTGAATTTTGTTTTCTTTTCTTTCCCTCTTTTGCTTAGCTTAAAGCTGTGCACATGGCGTACTTTATACACGAGTGCAGACTGTAAATAGTTCTTATATACAGCTGGCTGGCTGGCTGCGTGGCCGGCCGGCATTTTGCATTATTATTTGATTTTTATCGTAAAAGTCGTACATTATAAAGATAATTAATATATAGTGGGTATTCTTATGAACTAGTTCACAAATGAACGACGTTATTTGATAGTTCAAATAGTCAAGTGGTGTTAAAAATTCCAGTTGAATAAGTTCAATAGCAATATATTGTAAATGTGCATATGAACTAGTTCAAGAGTGAACTATGCTAGTTGAACTAGCAAAGATATTTTTATCATGTTTAAAAGAACTCTAGAAGTAGTTAAATAAGTGCAATTGTAAGCTAAATTGTTCATTTTATTTATTAATTGAACTAGTTCAGTTGTTCACAGTTTAAAATTCTGCATTAGTTTGACGCTGACTGACAGCAAAAAAGCTCAAGCTTGAAGTTGTTCATAAACTCAATAGTTCAATGGAACGCATAGTCCATGACTGGTGAATCGATTTAATTTAACAACGATATAGAAATATAGATAAAGTTCATAAGCGAATACATTATGCCGTTTCACTGTATTACTGAATAAGTTCAGCAGTTATTTTAAATGAACCATTCAAACGAACTGATTCTAAATTCTAGTAGTGCCTAAGAAAAAGTGGAATTCAGAACCAGTTCATTTGAATGGTTTATTTAAATGAATTATTGAACTTGTTATACATAAAAGAACTTGATTTATTGATTGCTATAATAAGCATTTATCTTTTTATATACAATATTATATACATATAGAAGTTCTATATAGATATAATATATATATATTATATAGAAAGCAATAAGGAAATTGAAAATAACTCAAAGTGCTTTCAGCGTTTTCTTTACTGTGAATCATTAAGTTATTTATTTTTGCAGCCTGTTGATTCCTGCTTAGTTTCCACTTTTTCTGTTTGTTTACCAAAAAATAACAAAAAAAACAAAAATGACGAATGTATTTAGCAAAGACTAAAAAGAACTAAAACGATAAACAAGCCCTCGCCCTCGCTTAATTTATTTACATTTCACGCTCACAGAGGCTCGACTCGCCTCGGCTCGGGTCGGCTCGCACAAGTAAACAGAAGCCTCTACCCCAATCGAACAACAACAAAAGTAAAGAAGAAATTGAAGAAGAAGCAGAAAACAGTGCAAACCGGTTGACAAAACATTTGCCAACTGGACTTCACCTGTAAATGAGATGTGTGTGAAAATGAATATGCCGCGCCGTGTGGCGTGTGTTGCAGGGTGTGCGATAAAAACACAAATAAATTCAGATGCAGATCTAAAAATAGCAAGCCGCAAACAAGCGACAATAACAACGCAATTGTTGCTTGTTATTTTAGTTGCCTTTAGCCAATTGGTTTCCCGTTCAATTAAATTCCAGCAGCGAAATTATTTATATAAAATAAAATCAAAATAAATAAATAAATTATTTTTGCATAATCAATAATCAAATTCCTCTGTCCATCCGATATATATAGAGCATTTTTAATCAGCGAAAACAATGAAGTTTTGCACAAATATTATTTGTAGTGGATTCTGATTGGACTTCAGTCATATAAATAAAGTTTGAATGGCAAATGCTGCAAGCAGCTGCAGTGCGAGCAGCGTGAGGGTGTGAGAGCGAGAGAGAGAGAGAGAGACAGCGAGTGCTTTCCTATTGCCTCTACCTAATTGTTTAAAATGAGGCAGACAGAATGAGCGTGCTTTGCTATTGCCTGTACTTTTTAATTGCTTCAATTGAGTAACATTTGTTTAGCAGCCCATAAAGCAATGCACATTTGTGCTCGTTCTCATTCAGATTATTCATTAATAGACTTTCCAGTTGGAATTGCAATTGGATTATAGTCCAATGTTTCGGGTGAATGGCAAAATTCTGCAATCAAGGCCATTTTTTCCTATGCTTGCATTTACCACTTTTACTGTGACATTTATTATTATGTTTTTATTTATTGATGAATTATTTTTGCGCAGCGTGGGCCGCAGCGTCGTCTGCTGCTGCTGCCGCTGCCAAAAATAAGCTAAGCACGTGAACGCTGCATGATTTTAACAGATGATTGTGATACACATACATATCTATGTACACACATACATACATACACACATATGTATATGTGCATGTTTGTGCCAGCGTTGTTTTTGTTGCTTGTCAGCTTTGCTTTGCTTTGCTTTGCTTTCCATCTTTCTTTTCTACACTTCTGTTTTTTTTTTGTTTTTTTTTTTTTGGCGCCTATGCCAACTTTCGCGACTGCAGCGGGTCAAATTGTCTAATTGTTGTTGCTGCTCAACTACTTAAGCGCAACTGCGCCGTTTGCTGCCTCTGCTTCAAGATTCCAACTAAAACCGGTTTCTAAGTTCGCCGATAAGACGCAATTGACAATAACAACAAAAATAACACAAGAAAATCCTAAACATGTTTTTCAACACTTACGCGCCGGCTAGCAGATGTATCAGCGTATCACGATTTTGGGACATAATCAAACTGTGATTATTATCCCTTTCAATATTATTAACGAGCGCCTGTAGCTCGACGGCCTGTAGGGCCCCGGAGCCGGGGAATTGGCTGTGCTCCCGGCAATGGAATTTTTTTTATATTCGCTTTGCGCTTTTTCTGTTTTTGTTTTGCATAAGCGGCAATGAAATTATTGTTGTTGTAGTAGTGCTGGTTGTTGCTGTTGTTGTTGTTGTTGCCTTCGGTCGTTCTTATTTTGGCGCTTACAATGGTCGCGGGGGTTATGCAACTGCAACAACAACAATTCTCACGGATTTCTTATCAAACACCAATAAATTATATTTTGATAAATGTATTAACAAATTGAGCACTGTTTCAACTCAGTTACACTTTATTGCCTTTAGCTGGCCAAAATTTATGCGAAATTCATCAAATATATATATATATTTTATTTTTTATTTTTTTTTTGCTTTTATTTTCGGCGAATTCAGCAAATTAACTCATAGACACACACGTCTGCTCCGTTGGTTTTACAAAGTAGAACTGAAGTGTTCGAGATGAGTGTTGCCGCGATATTTGTGTTTGTCATCGATGGGAGCGCATCGATAGAACCGTACGCTAACGATAGTTTGAATTTGTGATCGATACCTGAAACGCAGTTTCATGTGATATTTGCCTTACAAATATTCGGTCACACTTGAGCTGATGTGGCGCCAATTCTTGTTGCGTTTAAATTAAAATAGCTTTTATTCGTTACAGTTTTAATGTTATTTTATATTTGTAAGCCTTTGAGAAATAATTTGTATTTTAATTGTCATAATTTAAATTAATTGGTATTTAATAGTTTAATAGTTTAATAGTTCTTTATTGCTTAACTGCAAAATTAAATGTTAGCTTTTAGTTTTCCCTTAATAATTCTTAACTTGTAATTTTATTTTAATTAACTGTTGTTGAGCCTATGTTTAGCTGTTATAAACTGTTAGTTAACATGAAGTTTCAAATAATTCCTCGAAAAATAACTAATGGGAAAATCAATGTTTACGATGTAAATTGCAGATTATAATTACAATTGCATTCCAAGCCGTGGCACATGTCTCTCTCCTTCTCTCTCTCTCATATGTGTAAATATCAAATGTGTTTTGTTTATATTTTATGCATGGCCCTTGTTTTTGACCATATTGCCGTTAAATAAACCTGTCCCCAATTGCAAATGAAAATAACTTTAATTGTCAACTGGCAAGTCAAGGTCAACAATTGTGGTCTCTGGCTGTGTCCCCAAAGCAGCTGTCGACGCTGTCAATTGCTCTTAAATAATGCGGAAAAATGAACAACAATATAAAACTGTACTTTTTTACATACATTTATATATAATATAATTCCTTGATTTATGTTTATTATGGGCATGCGAAATAGAGTTGAGGCCATCGTTCACAATACAATTGGTTCATTCAAATGAACTACTGAATCTGTTCAGTGAAGAGTTAAGTCAATTATAGTCGTTTGCTTTATGGTTATGAATGGTTGATTTGTATATTAACTAAATGATTTGTTCAGCTATTTATGTTGTAAACAATATTAATCATTCATAAATCGAAGAACAAAACTGAACTAATGAATAACATAAACGAACTAGTTCACAACTTATCAATGTGAGTCTAATGTGAACTAGTAAACTAATGTTTGAAGTAAACAATATAGTTTATAATTGAACTTATTTATCAAATTGCACTAGAGCATGAACTAGTGAACTAACTAAGCGATAAAGTTCATGACTCGATAATTGAGCTAGAACTACCAGCTCTAATTTGAATAGATTAAATAATATAGTCAATTCGATGCATGTCTGCGAGTAGGTTGACCCTGACATTAACACAGCCTGTTTTGCCCTTTGAGCCGGCTTTGAATGTGCCGTGCCACGTGCCACCCAATGCACGTTTGACCACACAGCCACTGCATTGGAGTCGATTGAAACAATGGGCCCAAAAAGGCGTCGCTCCCTGCTCCTTAGCCTTCTCGCTCACTCACAGTCACACTCACACTCACTCGCACTCGTACCACGTTACGTATGAGTAATCCGGCTGCTGCCACTGCTGGCAAAGCTAATTAAAGGCCAGCGTTGTTTAACTCCATGGCCGACCTTGGTCGCCATTTTGACTTGCCATTTGCCAGTTGCCAGTTTGTCAACGGAGGTCAATTCTGGCCCTCGTTGAGTGTCCAAATGTGAATGTATGTCTGTTGTAAGAATTGGCAAAGCATTTAATAAGCAAATACAGCCACATAAATTTCTGCCTAGTTTTTAGCTATACACTTCAAGAAAATAATAGTAAGTTTTTTATGATTTAAAACATAGTTCTTGAGCGATCTTCTTAAAATGCCTTTTGATATGTGACGATGCTTGCGATGTTTGCGATATTTGCCAAAAAAAAAAGTTATCGATATCATATTTGTTTTAAATTCTTTTCTTGCAGTGTTGAACAACTTTAGTTGAAGGACAAAGAGGAGCTGCTAGCGCAAATGCCAAACACCTGATAAAAAAAAGCCGTAGCTAGAACCCCCAACTGCAGAGCTGTGTTGTTTTATATGTTAAGTTCCTACTTTTTATGGCTAAAGTTTCCTTGGAAATGAGCGCATCGAATAACAATTCGCGTATCTGTTATAACAACCATACCAACGCAGACATACCAATACACACACACATGCACACACACATACACAGGCATCGATCAACACCACGCATGGTGCGAACTGTCAGCAGAAAATTGTTGTGGAACTGGAACTGGAGAGCGGGAGCGGACGGGAACGGGTGCGGTGTGTGCTACTGGCTGGCGTCATTTTTCCATTTCTTTCATTTTGCGTGCTGTGGGGCTTGCGTGATTCATGATGCATGGGCTGGCAGGCTAACTTACTTGCCAACTCCAATGCAACACCCAGAACTTTTGGCGCGTCTATATGTCCGCTTTAATTACTGTAACTGTAACTGTAACTGTAGCTGGCTGGTTGACTATAGCTTGAAATAGTTTTGAATGTCGCCACTTGACGCCAATAAGAATGTCAATTCACGCACACACACACGCACAGCTCAGCAGCGACCTTGAAAATAACTCCCCATCCCTGGTGTGTGTGCATGTCCATTTGAAATGGCAAAAAAAAAATGGCGATTAAAATGATTTTCGGCTGTCTCACAGCTGTGCGGCATAAACAAAACAAATGAGCATGAGCAAAGCGGAGTAGGGCCGACAGAGAGAGTGATAGAGACAGCGGGGGGAAGCATTTAATAGAGAGCACAGGTAGTGGACATAAAAATAAGTGAAGGAGGCATTAGTCTCTACTCTCTCTCTCTCTCTCTCCCTCTCTCTCTCCCTCTCTCTCTCTCTCTCTCTCTATTTCTCTCGCCGGCGACACGTGCACGTCGCGATGGCGGCGCTACGTGGCGTATACGTATTGCGCTGACGCCGTGGCCATTTTGGCGAATGTGTTGTGAAAACGCATGCAAAGACGTGCGGTGTTATTGTTGCTATTATTGCTTTGGCTGCCGCTTGTTGTTGTTGCCGCTGCTGTTGTCGCTGACACTGCTGCTTTGGGGTGTACAGTTGCGCTAAGCAGCGCAGCGTGGCCAGCCCAAAAAGCAAAAAACGGCAAAAACAAAAGCGCAAAACTCCCTAACCAGCACGATGGAGTCAGAAAGGGGGTTAGAGTTGGCGGGCTGGCGGCTCGTACACTTCTGGCATGTTATTGCATGCAGCATTAATGCCGAACCTTGTGCTTGCTCTCATTCCGAAGAGATTGTGAGAGTGAGAGTAAGTGTGAGAGCGCAAACGAGAGAGAGCAGCTGTGCTGCGATGGGCAACATGTGAGCGCAAAAACACAAACACAAATGCAAGCGGCTTTTAAATGTGCTGGTAACATGCATAAACAAAAAGCCGCAACTCAACGAATATTGAATGCTCTTCAAATATACTAAATATAAAACAATGAATTATTTACAATAAATATATTGCAATTTTTTTATATTTGAATTTAATAAATATTAAATTTAAATCCATATAAAATCTATCAATTTTTTACTAAACTTATTTTGTGTTATTATTATTCAGTTTCTGTTTTCAAATACATCCTAAATCCATTCATTATATCTCAAGCTCGTAAATTTTCCTGCACCTGAAAAGTATGCAATGGAAATTCTTGGCAGAAAACATTTTCTTTAATAACTAATACAAGCTGTAAACATGAATATAAATTTCCATTCAGTTAACATTTTAAGGGATGCAAAGTGCGTGACAAAGCAAGCGTCAAAGTCGTATGCTCTCGAGCAATGGGTAGCGCAATGCACGCGACGAGGACGAGAACGCAGACGAAAGCCGAGAGCCGCTAGCCGACAGTCGACAGCAGCAGCAACAACAAATGCGAATAAAAAAACAGCAACAATGATGTCGGCAATACGACGATGACGACGTTGCCACGTTGCAGTGCCGATTCGGCACACGCACGCACACACACACTCACATCAATATAGAAACATGGGCCAACATCTGGCTCTGCTCCTTGGATTCAGAATCAGTTCGTTGTCGTCAGTCAGTCAGATTAGTTCGATTCCTGCGAATTCCAAACGCCTTCCGAAGCGCAGCGCACAAAGTACACAAAGTCCACAACAACAAATTTGGAACGCACTGCGAAAGGGCAGCAGCAGCAGCAACAACAACAACAACAACAGCAGTGAATCAGAAGCGTAGTCCACAGCCCAGAGTCTTAATACAACAATTAAATTAGGCGAATTGAATTTCTCTCGAACTGTGCGTGTGTGTGTGTGTGCCGCGCGCGTCTGTGTGTGTGTGTGTCCAAGTGGCGCGTCCTTGGGGCTGGGCCTGGCACTAAACAAATAACTGAAGCCAAAAAGCAGGCGCCGCACAAGGATACAACTAAAGCCCACACAGCTGCAGCAGCAACCAGAACCAGGCCAACAACAACAACACCAGGCGAAGAAGAAGCAGAAGCAGCAGCACAGTAGAAAATCAATTTTCGTGAAAATACATAAATCGCAAACCAAACCAAAAAAAAAAAAAAAAAAAAAAAAAAAACAAGTGAAACAGACAGACGGACAGCCAAATACCTTCTAAGCACCAATACATACATACGAAAGATACCGTACAGTGTGTGCAGTGTGCGTGGAGGCGCAACAACAACAACAAGAACAACAACAGCAGCAGCAGCAGCAAGCAAGCATAAGAAGGAGTAGGAGAAGCAAAGAGCGGAGAGAAGAGAAGCGCAGAGCATTACCATCGCCAACTACTGCACGTCCTCGGCCGCCATGCTGGACTAGCACACGCTTGTTGTTGTATCTGCCGAAGATACACATAATACAAATACAATAAAAGCAACAATAACAAAGGCAAAACAAAAGCGAGGAATAACGGGCTTTCCTGGCTGGTTAGGCCTGTCTGTGGAGGAGTCGCAGCAGCAACAGCAGCAGCAATAACAACAACAACAACAACTACAGTACTTCGAAATTTGGATGCACATATATAAACATAGACGCACATACGTATATACATATATATATATACATAAATAGAAATATACATACATACATATAAGCATAGCAGCTCTTGCTCTGAGCAGCCTGCCGACATCCTCCATTCATAAAAGGCCTAACCAAACGACATGAGACAACGGTTAAACACAATTTACAATCTATAAATAACTACAAATATATATATATACATATATATATATAAATAATATCAACTAACAGGCAACTAAATTTTTCAATAAAAAACAAAAAAACTAGCACTCAACAATTTTAATACCAACCAATTATATTAATAAAGAGCATCTGTGATTCGCATATAAAGAAAACAAATTATAAAAAAAAACTTATTTTCATACTGCACTTTTTTCTAAAACTGAGAAAAAATTCTACAAAAACAAAACAAAAAACCTTTAATTTAAAAAAAAAATTTAAAAATTATTTGCCATCAAATTAATTAATAATTAAGCTCAAATAAAAACCAATTAATTCAAGCAGCTGGCTTCAGGCTTGGCACAAACGCAAAAGCAATCGCTACAACAACAACAGCAACAAGCAGCAACAAATTCATACAAGGTCAACGGATTTAATATTTTTTGTAAGTATTTATATATATGTATGTATATATGTATGTATATACATATATGTATAAGTATATATGTATGTGCATATGCACATGTGCATGTCAATTAAAGCAGAGATTTCTGCTCGCCCGTGAAAACATATTTTTATATCGAGTGTCTCCCAGAAATGAAGAAAGCGAAAACGAAAACGAAAGAAAATCAAATTAGATAGTAGACTTTTGAATACCCTTTGGCTGCATTGAGAATAGTTGCGCTTGAAGAAACTGAAGCAACAGTTGGTTAAGTTAGCTATATTTGCTGTACAAATATGTAGAAAATAACAGTTACTATAAAAAAGGTATATGCATATTATAATAATATTTGATATATGTATATAAATATAAATTATATTATATTACAATGAATATATATATATATTATATAGTCATATTCGTATGTCACACATCAAATTCCATATTCACCAAAGTTAGGGTATATGAAATTAACGCTTCATAGGCACTTGCACGGTTGTAATTGGGGCAAAAACAAAAAATTAATTGGCTGGCAAGTGCGATGCGCACAGCGGGTGCCACAGGACCCCACGGGGAAAGGGCACAGCTGATGCTTACACATTTGGGAATGGCAATGATATGGAACTATCTGGGAATTTGCGACTTGCGAGTCGGCTGCGGTCGCTGCTACCTGCTGTGGCTGCCGCTGCGAAATGTCAACGGTATTTTTAACGGCTAAGTAAACTAAAGAAAAAGCTGTAATGCGAACGGGACCGTCTGTGTTCAAGCGAGTATCTGGTGTCGCGCTCTCCTTCCTTCACTCCTCCTCCTCTCTCTCTCTCTCACACACACTATTGCTGTCTGCATTGGCTGACAACAGATTAGAAACACTTATTATATTGATTTTGTATTCTAAGCTGCATATTTAGTTAGCCGTCTGTATTCGATTACTGTCTCAGACGGATATGCAAGTGCGCAGAGACATCCGGCAAAGACCAGGGCTGCAGATGCACGTATTAAATGTGCTTAGTTCGGTTCATGGAACCATTGGCTTAACTTAAGCTATTTGTTCGCGCATCACATTTATGAGTACAAATTACTCAGTTATATGAGTATGCTGCTATTAAATTATTTTTATTTATTATGTTAAATAAGGGAAATATTGTAAAATATAATATAATTTTAATTCAGTTTTTTGTATCTTGAACCCATTGAAAATGAGATTTCAGGCAGAAGAAGGCGTGGCACACCCCATAAAGTATATATATTCTTGATTAGGATGACGAGCGGAGTCGATCAGGTCATGTGCCCCTGTTTCGTAAACCACAAAAGCTCGAGCCTATAATATTTTTGTCTCATTTCCTTACTATCGTTAAGAATTGATCATTTTATTTGAATTTTTTATAAAACCATAAAAGCTCGAGACTTGTTATGTGTTTCTGTAGAAAAGTAGCTCTTTTGCACAGGACTCAGGGTAACTACTAGTCGAGCACTCCCGACTAATTGTCTCCTATTGGTTACTAATTTAGCTCACATTCGCTTTGTCTGCTTTGAACTGCATTTTGCGTAGCCCTTAAGAAATCGCAACGCTGCACCCTTAAGCACACAGCCCACAGCCCACACACACGTTCAGCTACATCCATAAGTATTATTCAAGAACACGACTAATACAAATACTAATTTCCACAAATCAGCCACAAGGCATTAGCGGCCGACATAGTTAGCTGCCTCCATGTTGGGGCGTCGACGTTGGCTTCGACACACAAATGGCCGTAATAAATATAGTCATAGTAACCCAGTAAAACAAGTAATGAATGATATTCGCCATTTGAGCCAATCAATCACATCATCAATCAGTCAAGTAGTCAAGCCAGCCAGCATTTTTTCGTGGCTCGGCTGTCAATCAACGAAAATAGAAACTGGGAAAAAAGCAAATGTTAAAGTGAGTTATGCTTGGGTTTAATGGAAGCTAAAATGGAGTAGGAATGTTGCAGTCGACTAGTTTTTTTCCGATAAGACATACTTTATAAGCCTAGAGTACCAAAGGGTATCTGTTTCAACTTTCAAGTCACTTTGTGGGCGAGTATACAAACATCAATATTCTTTATTTAATTGTTTATTTTTGTGATTTACTAAATAATTGTTTGGGCACTTCTCTCCACCGATACATGATCCCAACAATATTTCTTATATATAAAATTTCTATTATTATAATATTTTAGATATACTAAGAAATCCAAGAGTTTCTTTAGACACTTCCATGCCACATTGCCGTCAACTGTTTTGATTGTTTTTTGTAGGGGAAATAGGCCATTACGTATGCGGCTTATAGCAGCTAATATGGCTTGCAAATTGGTTCAATAACGGATGCGCTCACATATTCGATACGTAATGCTATCGAATATCTAAAGGATATGGCCATAAATTATAGTATATATATTTTATTAGCCAAAATGACAGCATCATCATCATCATCATCATCAGCGCTGTGACTGTCAACGGCATTTGCTTGACTTTTTATTTTGCATATTTGATTTTTACATTTTGCCATGAATACCCTGTACTCGCTGAGAGCGGGTAGGCAGTGTAATTAATATATGCATAAATAAGTTTATTTCAATAAGCACTACAAATCATATACATAAATGATTTTATAATAATAATAATGCTAATAATAATGATAATGATAATGATCATGCTAATGCTAATGACAATAGTTATATTATTAATAATAATGTCGATCATAATGATATTGATGATATTGATGTAAAACAGTAATATAAGTTATAATAATAATCTAGTCGGATACTCCCGATTGCAGCACATTGAGTGCTCTTATAATCCATTCCTTTTGGCCTTGATTGAGGCCAAAACGTGAGGCGTTCATAGAGCGAAAAAGTGGGTGTATTTGATGCAGCAAAGGGGGGCACACCAAAAGCCCATTGCACTCGAAAAAAAAAAAACAAATATTTGAGATTATTAAATGCTGCGAAATGTGGCAAGCGACTCTATGCGAGGCGGAGAACTAATGGCAGCTGCAGTTGCCATTATGTTGAATAAAATTTGTGTAGAATCTATATAGTATACATATATATTTGTATAATATATATTCCAGAGTGTAGTACGAGTATTCATGGGGCATACATCTACTATATATGCATGTGTTTGCTTGCAAGAGTAAAAGAGAAAGTGAAATTTATGCAGCCTAACAGAATTACAGGCTTATGTTTTATTGGACTAGTACAGTAAAGACTGCCTAAATCAAATTTCAATTTAAATTGTTACTAGTTTGCCAATTATTAACAGACTGTTGAGGTTTCGTAAACTATTCATGAATATTTAACTATTCAGCTGAGCGAATGTAACGAGAAGCGAGTGTTCGGCTTAGGGAAGTTATACTGTACACTGATTGTAAACATGCCTTCTATGCACTCAAGGACTAACAGGTAGTGCAGCACTAATAGATAAGGGTCACATGTTTGGAATCTAAAATTAGACTGACCAACGCCTTACAAACTCAGCAACAGATAAGCTAGATTTAAGGGATGATTTTATACATGAGTCAGGGTATATATGCACTGGCCCAGAAGAATAAAGAATAATACAAAACTGAACACCATCGCAGTCAAGTGTATTCACTATATCTAAGTTAAGTTAAGTACTATCAATTATCTATAACTAAAGGTATAGAGTTGAGAAAATATACGGTATCCTTATAATATATATGTACAGCTGTGTTCATAGAAATAGTAGTGCGACTGAAATGTGATCATTATTTATTGATATTATTTTGTGATTAATATAATATTTTGAAGAATATTTGAAATGAGTATTAAAATAAATATATATATATATATTTATACATATATTTATATAAATATTTGTATATATATTTATATAAATATTTATATATATACAGTCGAGTCCCGATAAATCGAAATAGCAAGGGAATCAGTTTTTTTTCGATTTACACACGAACGAATTTTTTTCAAAGGGGATAGAATTTTGTCGATTTATCGCGATTTTCGATTTATCGAGACTCGACTGTATTTATATCTATATATTTAGTATTATGTTTATCACAAAATGTTGCTGTCCAATATTTCAATCGCACTACTATTTCCATGAACACACTTCAACTGAAATGCACTACTATTTTCATGAACACTTCTGTATATACACATAAATACAATTATTTATATTATATATTAAATCGAGTATATATTATTACATAAATACTCTCATTTATCTAGAGTATCTTTCAGTCAGTTTCAATTTCTTACTCACTTAGATATTCTCTCTCTCTCACTCTCTCTATATCTCTCTCTCTCTCTTATAGAAATGGAAATCATTCCTGAAGGTAGACACTTTCGTTTGGTGCATGAATCAGAGCTTCCAGAAATTTTGGTAACTTTAGAGCGCTATCTGCCGGAATCATTAAAGGTAAGCAAAACACTAGATACGCTATATATAGTACAGCTCTATAGAGACCCATAGACCCATAGACCCACTGGCCCTTAGACCTATATTCAAGCTCCGATTGCCACCCACTTAAAATGCACATAAATATTGAGGCAGCCTTTGTTGCATGCCACCGACACGACTCTATAATATCTGACAGCCACGCCCACTTCTCAGGTAATTTGTAGCAACAATTACATGGGCGTGGGTGAAGCGCCTGCCAGGGCCAGCCAGCAGCAAGCTAGGTAGACCGCATAGTCATACAGAGTCATGCAATCTCGACGACCCATCGACTGATGTTGA
Source organism: Drosophila leonis (assembly GCA_035045365.1). Lineage (NCBI taxonomy): Eukaryota > Metazoa > Arthropoda > Insecta > Diptera > Drosophilidae > Drosophila > Drosophila leonis. The sequence continues at coordinate 6,772,204 of JAWNPC010000830.1, forward strand.
CCTCTTTTTTTCTGATTTTTTTCTTCCAATTGTTTACGAACGATTCATTTCAATTTTTAATGCGCCCTGCAAGCGGCAAACGGCAAGCGGCAAGCGGCAAACGGCAAACTGCTCCTCTCCTGTTCGCTTTGTTTGGCTGTGGATGGATGGGGGCGGCAGGCACAGGTGCAAGAGGGCGTGCCCTAAAGCAAACTATTTTCGCCTTTCAAGAATTTTTGGAGTTTTGGCGTCGGCCAAAGTTTTGGTTTTTTGTTTTTCATGCAAAATTCTTTCGATTTGTTTTCTGGGCGCGCTGAAAACAACACGTGAATATTTGTTGTATGCAAATCTTAAGGCTATGCGGCGGGGCTCCTAACTATCTAGAGACCTTGTCTATAAGGTCAGCATTAACTAAACGAAAGCCATTAGCTATGCAGGGCAATCAAAAATATATAATTTGCTTAATTTGCAAGGAAAATAAATAGTAAAAAATATTTTAATTAAAATCAGTTTTGTTAAAATGTCAAATGTATGTAACAGGCAGAAGGAGGCGTGGCAGGCCCCATAAAGTATATCTATATATATTATTGATCAGGAAGACGAGCTGAGTCGATATAGCCATGTCCGTCTGTCCGTCCGTCCGTCCGTATATGTAAACGCGTCGATCTCAGAACCTATAAGAGTTAGAGACTTGAAATTCTTTTGTAGGTCCCTGTATAGCACGCACAGGTCAAGTTTGTTTCAAAATTTCGATAACTATTTGCGTTTTAATGTTATCGATTAAAAACCTTATCGAAATGCAGTTATTAAATTATATCTCGTAGACCCTTGGAGCTAGAGTCTCCAAATGTTGTATTTAGATTCATTTATATTTTATACAATTTTTATTTTTGTTTTATTTTTTAATAGTTTTATTTTAATAGCTTACATTTGTTCAGCTTTAATAAATACATGATTGAGTGTATTTGAAAATGCAGATCGGACAGGGTTCAGGGTATCTCCTAGTCGGGCATCATCTTACTTGTTTTCATATAATTCTCAAAATAAATATTACTAATAATTTGATATTTACTTTGCAGTTTCATCAAACCATTAAAACGTACCTGAATGATCGTATTTGGGACTTTAAGTTTTATGTTGCTAAAGATTGGCCCGAAAAGCCGATAATATTACATTTTCCAGGATGCACGCTAACGGTGAGTATATGATCTATATCTTGTACCCATCCCATCCCATGATATCATCATCTTAATATGATTCGCCTTGCAGCCGCACAACAATATATACCAAGCATTTGGCATATTTTGTCCATCCGCACAAATCGAGTTCGTCGATCTGATGCGCACCGAAGATGTACTTATAGATTGGCGGAAGCCATTGTACCTGAACTTTACGCACATCGCAATTATGAATCGCCTGGATGAGTTCTATGCGAAGATAGGTCTGATGGAGCGACTGAGCGGTGATATCTATGTGTGCAACAAGCTGAACACGGAACTGGAGCTGGAGCCGTTGCCGGACGATGCGGAGATGCGCTTGCTAACATTGGAGAACGTACAGGGCATACACGATCTATATCCGGCCAATGAAATCGAGTGTGTCAAGCTCTTCGACATACTCGTGCGTGTGCTGCCCGGCCTGGGCATCTATCGCAAGGACACGAACGAGCTGGCGGCATGGATGGTGCATTCATATTATGGCGCTATGTTTTCAATGCAAACACGTCCAGATTATCGACGCATGGGGTGGGTATAGTCCTACAGGCATTCCCTCTCTATAACTATCTATAATCCACTTCATCTCTCTATTGCAGTTATGGCATTCGTCTGGCCAAGGCATTGACTCAGCTGGTGATCGAGCGCGGCTATACACCGTTCGTTGTCATACGTCCACAGAACGATGCGTCCAGGAATCTATATACAAAGCTGGGCTATGTCAAGGCCTACGAGACATGCCGTGTGCGTATGACACCCGACTGCTATGAGGACAGCACTGTGGGCACCATCCAGAACACCTCGTATGCCAAGTTTCCGCCACTACCTCAGGACGGCGGCGATGAGTTAAGTGTGTGTGGGCTGCCCGTACGCAAACATATACCCGGTGAGAGTCAGGCGGTGGACGACGAAGGTATCGAGGATATGTTGGCTGAAAAATGTGATATCAGCAACGATGAGGCTAGAGAGCGTAAGACAACAACTGACGAGGGCATAGGCGAGGATAAGTAAAGGAATAGAAAGAAAGAGAGGGGCAGAGGGAGAGAAAGATGTAGCTCCAAGAGCTGACATAAGAGAGAGTTACAGATTGATCGGTATTGAATGATATATATATATATACACATATATATATGTGTCTATGTCTATGTATGTCAAGTTGTAAGCAACTAGAGCTAGAGAACAGTTGCAAACGTCGATTGTACTTATATATATTCATATAAAAATATAGCAAGTGGCACAAGTGGCATTAATTTTTTAACAATTATATAAAAAAAACAAAACAAAAGAAAACTAAAATGTATATCTATATAGTATATATATACTATATAGTATATATTTATAGATGGTATATGAAGCTTCCTCACACAAAGCGCAGAAAACGAAATAAAACGAAATGTTGGTAAATGATTTATTTTATATAATATAAAAGAGTAAAAGAGTAAAAGAAGAAGGAGAAGAAGAACGTAATATTTGTAATGAAACACACGCTCTGATGAAACAGATTTTAGAAATGAAACAAAATGGAAATTTTTAATTTTTTTGCTAAAAATGCTTTTACAAAAAATGTAATTCAAACCAAAGGCGAACATTATTAGAAATCGGTATATATATAAAATCTATATATATCAAATTGTTAAACAAAGGAAAACCTAACACAACTTTTCTCTCTGGCTACACGCAACACTCTGAGCAGGTATACAAAACCAAAGATATGGAATCATTTGTAGTAAAGGAAAAAGGAAATTTCAATATTTTATAATGTGAGCCTACACTTTTTCTAAGCTATATAAGTATATAGAGATATATATAGGTATATTTGAACTGTCTTTAAAACTAATTTCCTAAATAGCTTTGATTTTGAAAGTATGTTTGAATTTAATAGGCTTTTTTCAAATTTATATACGAGGTCTGTTCGAAAAGTAACGCGAATTTTGTAAATTTTCCATTTATATATTTGATATATTTTGATTTTATTTGATATATTTTGAATTTATATTCGATTTTCGCTACTCAAGTCCCTCACCTATGCCAACAAATTGCAATTTATAGGAATTGTTTCAAATTTATATAAGAGGTGTGTTCAAGAAGTATCGCGAATTTTGAATCGGATTATGTATATTCAATTTTGATATTTTTATTTTTCAAATTACTTTAAATTTTCAGTTAGTTTTGAACAGGTTAGCTTGAACGTGTTTTGGTTCGTCTTTTGATTGTTGCCTATTCCAAACAAAGAATTTGTATCAAATTTGTGGTCAAAAGACAACAGATCAATGTAGTCCCCACGTCCTGGTCACCCATGAAGAGGATGATGCTGCGCTCTTGAGAACTATTAAGGACGGCATCGAAGCAGAGCACAAAAATCTGATTGCATAATTGAAGTGATTTGAGGATGGGCAAGAAACGTATGTAATAACTGATGTTTCACTTTAGAGCGCACGACATAGATATTCATGAATAAATTAAATAACTTAAAAACAAAAACACTTGAAATTCGCGATACTTTTTAGAACAGACCAAAAAGAAATATATTTAATATAACAAAAAAAAAACAAATATATATATTTTATTATTACGAAATTTTATTAAACTATGCAAAAGAGTACTCCATATAAATATATATACTCCTATATATATATATTTATAAACAAAAATGAAAACAATATTTTTTATCCATACTAAAAAAAACACGCCAAAGATGTCTTCTGCTTTATTTTAAAGTATTTTACTTAATGCCTGGCAAAGAGCACACCAAATTCAGTTTTTGTAATCCCAAAATTGTTAAATTGCCAATTGCCTTTTGCCTATTCCAAAAAAAAAATAATAAAAAAAAATGCAAATAAAAACAAAATGAATTTCCATTCTGAACAAACAAAAAAATATACGCAAGAAAATCAAATTAAAAAAAAAAACAAAAAACGTTATATATTACCAACTGCTATAATGTATGTACTCAACTAAAAAAAAAAAAAACAAAATATAAAAAAAACTGAAAGAAGCAAATTTAAATAAATACAAATATTGAGACAGCAGCAAGCTAACAATTTCTTTCGCTGCACAGTGGGTCAAACTGCGTACTAAAACGCACAGCTAGGCAGAAGGCAGGGCTCAACTTGTCGTCCTGAGAGACCCTGCTAGTAACAGACTAAAATCACATTCAATATGCAGTCTGTTTATTTATCATATTTTAGTCTGTTTTGTTCCACTGTAGGCAATGCGCACTGATAAGAAATGCGTTCAGATAATGAACAAAATTATCTTATGATGAATTTTACGTGGACAAACAGCAACACCGAACTTGACAAACAATTGAAACAAGACGAGACCTTGCCGCAAAACTTAATTAAGTTAACTAGATTTACACAAACGTTGTATATATGGTCTAACATGGTATGTATTTCCGTATATTAAGAAAAGGATGGCTGAAGGGCAAAGGCGCATACATATATTGTACATCAATATAAACATCAAAACTAATCAAATCCTTCCGTTTGCTTGCTCAGCTGCGTCTTCAAGTGGGACGCCACGTATTGCCAATATTTACGACGTATAACATCATGTTTGCTGGCCATGTCGTCGCACATAGTATAAACCTTTTGGGCAATGCTGTCGTCTTGCTGCTTCGTTTCCAGTGCCTGCTCCTGATAGAGATCAATGAGGAAGGCTAGCAGATAGGGTGAACGATTGCCTGCATTGTACAAGCCCTGACTGAACTCCACTACCTCCGGCTGGCTATTAAGCTTTCCGCTCTCGCTTTGTCGCAGGACTCCAACCAAAAAGTTCCATGGACTTTCATTGTTCTTGATGACTCGTATGCGGTTCATGGCATACTCGGCTTCCCTCTTGATAACCTCTGGGGTGAAGCCAAAATGCTTGAGCACAAAGAAACGTTGATTCCAGGCAGAATTGTTGCGCGGATCCTCGCAAATCAAACGATCGACAAAGTCCAGCTCGTCGTCATAGAGGCTAAAAGCGAAATGATTAGAATTTGTAATTCAATAATCATTGTGTTAACTATGTTTACTTGAATGTGCGTATGGCCCATTGGCGATGCTGCCAAGCATGATAATTCTTTGCATTGCCGTCGTTGTCTAAAGCATTCTGTGTCAACTCCAGCTCCCACTTGGGGCAATTCATCATTTCGACAATGACCCGCCTGTGATGCCACACTTGATAGTTCTTGGCATTCTGTCCAATGACCTCCTCCAGATAGTCCAATTCATCCTGCAAATTGGCCTTCAAATCCCGCAATATATCACGTCTATATTGCCACACCGTATAATTGGCTGGATTTTGACGCAACGCTTCGGTGGTCAGCTCCAAGGCACGTTGCGATTTTTCACCCTTGGCAATAATGGCGCGCATATAATCGAATGTCTCACGGACTGAAATGTTCAATCAAAATTCTTATATTTGCTGTTCTTTTAGCGTATTCGAAGTGTATACTCACACTTGGGTGAGTATGCTATGGAGACGACAGGATTGGGTCCATCGTCCTGTGGCAGCGGCGTCACATCGGACCATTCGGCTCGTTCGCTGTATGGCACCCATTCGGTGTGCAGATATTCTTCATCTGAACTATCTGTCATTTTTGTGCTAAAAGAGCGCTAGCAAGTGCACAATTGGGCGGAACACAGTAGAATGGTGGTCGACCAGATACTTCTCGTCAAAATATTCTCACAGGCACTTTGGCTTTAAAAAAATGCAACAGCTGACTCACTTGCCGTTCACTGTGCTACGCTTCACTTTATGCCATTCACAACGAATGAAATGCTATCGATAAATTTAATTTAAGACCGAAACCGAATTATGACAAGAAAAATATACACAAAAAAAAGCAGATCATGTTAAGTTTATATTTTTAAATGTCTTAAGTCTAAATCTTATTAATCTACGCAATTTGGATTTGAAAATACAAGAAAATGAAAGAAAATTTAATGCATATATGACAAATGTTTTATTTATACTTAAGAAATATCTTAATATCTAAGTCACCGTTAAAATATACTCAATGAATTTCGTTTTTGAAATGCAACAGCTGATTATCATCAGTTCACTTTGCCATTCACAGGGAATGGCGCACAATCGAAATATTTAATGTGTGTGGGAAATACCTCCATAGCATAAAAGTAATTCTAAAACTGAAACTAGAATGAAATAAACAAATTAAGCATAATATATTCCTTATATTTATCTTCTATAAATAACTAACAATTATATAAAGGAAAAATGGTCTTCATCATAAAAGAGGGAGTAATTTATATTCAAATTGCATTATTTTTTGAAAATAATTACCGTATTGAGATAATATGGGTGTGTGTAAAGGTCGTAGTAGTGGGGGACAATTTATCTGATGTAATTTACGTATAAGCCGTAAAACTATAATTTGGATGCAGCCAATCGAGTGTGTATAGTCTAAAATCTAGATATTTATGTATGCACTCTTATATATACAGCTAAATTCTTAATCAATCCTCAATATAGGGGTTCGTTCTCGATCTTCACATCACACTCGATCAGCGAACTATGAGCTAAACAAGCGTTTCCATTCATTGAGCCAGTCCCCGCACTATATTTTGTTGTCTCACTGCTCACATGCTCCTGACTATAACTGCCAGTTCCTGGTGCTGGCATGAGTTTCGGCATGCTGGCGGCGCCTAAATGCTCCGCCGAGTGCATATCCTGCTGATTCATCTCCATCAGCATTCGACTGACCTCTGTACGAAATTTCATGTTGTTCAAACTCGATAACGTTTTCACATGTGGCAGCAAGCTGATTAGGAAATTATAATCGGGATCGTCTTTGGCAGTTGATTCCGCTGTAGCAGGCACTGGCGTCGTCTTTCTGTTGCTCGCATGTCCATTTTGATAGGCTCCATCTGTGGACGACGATGTCTTTCGACGTTTCGCACGCTTCGCCGCTGGCGCTCTGGGCAGCAAGGGAGATAACAGTCTGGGTGAGGTTTCCATATCTGATCTGCTCACGGAGGCGTATGTATTCGACATATCAAAGTTTTGTCTTTTGATCAGCGACATGTCGGAGCTGGAGTCGTGGATTTGTGGGTCAACTGGATCACGCTTGAATATATCACCCATAATGTCAAAATCGAACGAATCGTCATTATCCACATCAATAATAAAGTCATCCAGCTTGTTTTGCTCAAAGTCCGTAAAATCGGAATCCATGTCAAAGGGCACCGGCGAGAAGGCAACCAATTTGTCTGGATCGAATATATGACGCAGAAATTCCAGAGCTCGAAAATAGGGCCAGTTTGAGTTTGCGTTACGTTTCTGCTGTATTTTACGTATTTCAGTGCGATAGCTATCACGTAATCCTTTAAAGCGCTTCTTGCACGTGGACACTATACAAGATAATTATATATAAACAATAAAGGTGGCTAAATAATATAGAATTATTCATTTTGCTCACCGTCCAGCTCCATTTTGTTTGCCACCTCCTGCCATTGCAGGGCGCCAACATCTTTGCGTGCACAGAACTGCATCGTTGAGTCCCAGAGAGCACGACGCTGTCGCACCTCATCGATCAGCCGAAAGTTATCCAATTTCATTTTAAACACTGGCCCTACAACCAGTACAAAATACAAATTTCTTTAGCGTGTAAACAAAAACGCGAATGCGTCAGGGCTACCAAAGACACAAAGTTTTTAACAGCACAAGCAGCACGCGTTACCGCCTCAGTGTGTTATAAACAATTATACGCTGACTATTCATTTAGTTCTTATTTATTTCGCTTTTTTCACAAATGCATACAAAATTTGAACAATAAAAATCAGAACTGTTCCAAAACAAACAAGCCTTGCCGTCTTCAGTTTTCCTTTTAGCCGGCTGCCAACCCTGGCAAAGCTGCTGCTGCTGCTGCTGCCGCCTCCTCAATCATATGTTCGACGAACAGCAGAATGAAACAGCTGCAGGGCTGTCACTGTTGGTATATTTACGCCCATACAGGACTCGTATAAATATGCAAAATTTCAGTTCCTTAAATAATAAATAATCATATACAAATATCGTAGCTGACTTTTAATGAAACTTTGTCATATTGTACTTTGGCGCATTCTGAATTTTTCAAAAAACGATGGAAATGCTGCTTGCCAGCCCTGGTAAAATCATCGACCGCTCTGTGTGAATCATATGTTTGTGAAACAGCAAGAACGAAACAGAAACAAAGTGAAAGAAACAAAACTTTAAGTTCGACTTGCTTTGCTTGTCCGGCTGTTGAAATAAATTCCAATTTAATTGCAAAAGCAAAACGATGCAGCAAAGCGACGAAGTCAAGGATGATGATTTGCCCGCGAATACGCTGGAGCACTTTGCCGAACTGGACCAAGTGCTCGCACTCATAGAAAACATGAAGTCGATACAGGCGAACTCCTTTGAACGTGAATTTGAGCAATACACCGAGGTGCTCTCCCGCTACCAGGAGCAACCGCACCTGCTCGATCCCCATCTGGAGCTGCTACTGACGCGGCTGTTAAACAAGATCAGACAGGCGAACCTAGAAGCCGAGGAACGCGATGCAGCATTCAAGTACTTGTACGTGATCTGCAAAGTTCGCACGTATAAAGTTTTGGTTAAATTTATGCCTCACGAATTGAGCGACTTGGAATTTGTGCTGCAGCTGCTAAGCGAACAGGATCCCAAGAAGTTCAGCAACTGGGAGACACGCTATATGCTGCTACTCTGGATGTCCATATTGGTACTGAATCCCTTTCATATGTCTCGCCTGGATGCGTATGAAGCAGCTGCTCCAGTGCCGCTCAACAATTGTAACCATGGTGGACCACAGACTGCCGCAGTCATGCCCAAAATGGAACGCATCTATGAGCTGTGCAAGCTGTATGTCTCCTCGAATGACACCTGCAGCAATATGGCCGCTTACCTGTCCGCCAAGTACTTTGTGCGCAATGACATTAAGGACTTGTATCTGGAGCGTTTTCTCGACTGGATCATTGGGCAGCATCAAGCGGACACCTTGCAGGTGAAGTTTGGTCAACTGGCTGCCGTTGCATCCATATTGAAGCATGGCAAGCGGGAGGATCTGCTGCCCTATGCGGACAAGCTACTCCAGTGGATCGTGGGCTGCCAGTACAAAGATGTCAATGATTTCCTCAAATATAAATACTATATAAAGATTGTGCAGCGACTGGGCTTGGTGCAACTGAAGCCACGCATCGCCAGCTGGCGCTACAAGAGAGGTAAACTAATTTCTCAATACTTAAACTCTGCTGTAATCAAGGTTTCCGCTTCGTTAGGCACTCGCTCGCTGGCTAACAATTTGGCTTATCAGCCAAACGCTGCGGGAGATTCCTTGACGGGTCAGGCTGAAGCTGAGGATGAGGCAGCTGCCGAGGAGATCGTAGTGCCCGATGCTATTGAGGACGTCATAGAGGAGCTTCTGCAAGCCCTGCGCAGTGGCGGCAACGATATACGATGGAGTGCAGCCAAGGGCTTGGGTCGTGTTACCAATCGCCTGCCAAAGGAGCTGGCTGATGAGGTGATTGGCTCTGTCATAGACATACTCAATCCTCTGGAGCCGCATGAGGCTTGGCACGGCGGTTGCCTCGCCCTAGCTGAGTTAGCCAAGAGAGGCTTGCTCCTGCCCTATCGCCTGCACGAGCTGGTGCCGCTGCTGATGCAGGCGCTCTTCTATGACGAGATGAAGGGCTACATGTCCGTAGGTCAGCACATTCGAGATGCAGCCTGCTACATGTGCTGGGCCTTTGCTCGCGCCTACAATCCGGACGATCTCAAGCCATTTGTCCATCAAATCTCTTCCGGTTTGCTCACTGTGTCCGTCTTTGATAGGGAAATCAACTGCAGACGCGCCGCTTCGGCTGCTTTCCAGGAAAGCGTTGGACGCTTGGGCAATTTCCCATATGGCATTGAGATATCCACCACCACGGACTTTTACTCCGTGGGCATACGACATAATTCGTATTTGTCCATCAGTGATTTCATTGCACAATTTGAGGAATATCGCCAGCCGCTCATAGATCATCTAGTGCAGCGCAAGGTGGGCCACTGGGACCCAGCTATAAGGGAGCTGACAGCCAAGGCGCTGCACAAGCTCACCTATCGATCACCGGAGTATATGGCCGCCGTTGTACTGCCTCAACTCTTGGCCAAGACGGAGACAATCGACGTGAATGCGCGACATGGCTGCGTCTTGGCTATGGGCGAGATCACGTTGGCTCTGAAGCAGCTGGAAAGGGCGCCCGATGCCAAAGCTGTTTACCTATCCAATCAGCGCATTGCGGAGCTTAATGAGCTGGTCAAAAGCTTTCTGGACCGCAACTTCTATCGAGGCATGAGCGGCGAATTGATGAAATTGTGCACATCCAACTTTATACGCAACTGCAGCGTAGCTCAGCTGCCTGTCAACCCGGAATGTCTAGGTCTGTATGATATACAGGTCACTATGATATATTCATTATTAACAAATTGTCGCATTGCTTTACAGCCAGCTGGCAGCACGTCATTGACCTTTGCCTAATCACCAAGACGAACCATATACGCGACGCGGCTGTCGAGGCCTTTGCAGACCTCTGTCTCGCCTACTACTGCCTGGAAACGCGCTCAGCTGACAACGAGCGCATTATCCAAGCTTACTTAAAAGGCGCCGACAACGATCTGGAGGAGCATATGCGCATGGGCTACATTGCTGCATTGGGCGTGCTGCCTGCGTTTATATTGCGCCAGCACTTGACATCCATTGTGGATAACCTGGTGAAGCATGCGCTGGTGCCACTGGGCGCAGGCGATGAGCACGAAGCGGGTCAGACCTACAGGTGGAGCGAGGCGCGCACTCACAGCGTTCAAGCGCTGAGCAAAGTGGTGAAAACTGTTGGCTACGATGCCTCCTTCGCCTGCTCATTTGCGGACAGGCAGCACTTCGATAAGGTAGTCCAATGTCTGCTACGCGCTCTGGATGAATACACGTTGGATAATCGTGGAGACATTGGCGCCTGGGTGCGCGAGTCAGCGATGCAAGCGCTCTACGAATTGGCCACGGAGTGTCCGGCGGATCTGTTGACGCCACAGCAAGTGCAGCAAATTGTGGTTGGGTTTATGCAGCAGTCTGTGGAGAAGATTGATCGCACACGCGGCTTAGCTGGACGTCTCTGTTGCCAGTTGATCCACACAGAGCCCGCCATACCCCATATACGTGACCATCAGCGATTGCTCGAGATCTTTCCGAAGGATGAGAAGTCCGTTCTCTGGCTATTTGCTGATCAAACATTCCCATTATTCTGCGAGTTGCTCGCCTTGCCGGCCTATTCGAAGCGCGTTCTGCTTGGACTGTCAGCCAGCATTGGGCAGCTGACTGAATCTCTGGTGAGCATTGGATAATAATATTCATTGAGAGCAGATCTTTATTGACATTTATTGCAGATCAAATACTCTTCGTCTGCACTCTTCCAATTCTTGCGCTCCCATCAGGAGATGGTGCCACGCCTCTGCTCAGAGATTGTGCAGATCTTTGAGAGCCATCTCCTGCACGAGCGTGTGACCTATCCTATGCTTAGTTTCTTGGATATACTTCTCGGCTCGGGCAGCATTGAGGCTGTTTTGCATGATGAGGATAATCCCTTTGCCGAGGACATTTATCGCCTACTCAATTTGGAGGTCAAGGGCTATAGGAAGCTGTATAAGACAGCAACCAGCATTAGCACCTTTTGTCAGTTGCTCCAAGTACCCCGGCTCAGTAAGAGAGTCCTTTCCAAAATCTCCATATTTCTAGGCTTACAGCATGTGCACGTGCGCAAGACGGCGGCAACCAAGTTATACGAAGCTCTTGCGCTGCACGGCGATGTCACTGAGATACCCGAAGAGAACATGGATGAGATATTGTCGCTGCTTTCGGAAACAGATTGGACGTTGCCTTTGGTTGAGGTGCGACCGTTACGAAACGAGCTTTGCAATTTGATGGGTATTAAGCCGCCGGTTAGTGGCGCAGCTGCTGCGGCCAACAAGATGGAAATTGTGGCGGACAAATAAGATTTCAAATAACATACTAATGTATTGTACTTGACGTAACCGTCAATAAATAATTTATTGCCTTGCACAAAAGATAAGTTTGAAATTCGAATTCGAAATGTGAAATTGTCATACGGCGCAGTGCTGATAAACGTGAATAAGAAGAATGAGCAGAAAATTCCATTCTGATTGGTCTTAGAACCTTGGTAACAGCAGGAATGTTTGGTTGCTAAATAAACTAAAACTTATAAACATTGACTTAACTGTTTCACTACAAATAAACAAAAACAATTTATAGCACAGCACAAAAAGTAACGACTTTCAATAACAATAACTGCTTCAATTGTGAAATGAAACAGACTATACGCCAGCCCTGGTTGTGGCGGTACGTAAGAAAAGCGCACAGTGTTGTTAAGCGCCAGTTCATGGACACTGCGTGCGTGTGTGCAAATGTTTTATTCCGAATGTGTGTGATGTAAATTAAAAGTCTTTCTAATTTCGCATTTAAAATATATCTGTGCTAATATTCGAGTCATACTTTCACTGAGAATTAATTCACATATCGAACAAAAACACGACGTTTTTTTATTTACTAAAACAATAATATATACATTCACGTTTATACTATTGTTACACAAGAAAACCCAAATAGATTTTTAAAATCTTGTTGTTGTTGCCTTTCCTCCCTGGAGACAAACACACATAACGATACGAATCGAATCGGTATTATGAGCATTTGGAGTGTGAGATGTTTGTGTCAAAAGTTCTGTCGACAGGCGCACATATTAGCCAGCAGACGAATCATACAACCCGTACATCAGCTTCCCCAATTGATAAATGGTAAGTGGGAGCAGGTGGAGTGGCAAGAGTGAGGTTATGCTCGATCGGCAGACCGGCATGGATTATTTTTGATTTGTAATCATATTTATTGTATTAAACATGTGCATTTGCTATTGCAGGCATCAGCCGGCCGGCACACAACAGTTTGTATCAAATGGTAAAAAAACGTACGCTTGAGGCACGCTCTAAATTACAAGCCAATAAGTATCCGAATCAGAGTGCCTGCATGAAAGTGGCCCAAAGTGTGGAATTTGTGCCCGACATGGATGACGATGTTGCGCCCTCCACAAATATACAGAGTCCCCCAATCACCTTCACTGCCGCTGCTGCTGCCATGCAAGAACCACAATTTCGCGTGGTATCCATCCATTCCATCATCCATTCATTCCATTTGATTAGCTATTCATACATAATCAATATAGCTCTAATATTTGTGAACTCTTTTCCAGGGCTATGCGGACTCCCGACCGTCATCCACGGCCCAGGATGTATTGAAGTCCTCGCAGTGTGAGAAGCCGCCAGCGATCAGCTTGGACAAATCTGATGACCTATGCAAAGATCCCTGCGAAGAGTTCCATCGCCTGCGTCGAGAGACGGCTTTAGCGCGTGGAGGCGGCGATGGATGCGGCGGAGACGACGGCGACAATGAGAAGAAGCAAGCGGAGGAGAGGCTAAAACAACTCAAATTGCGATGCATCATTGGGGCCCTGGCGGCGCTTGTAGCCGGTGGCATCGTATGTCCCTAAGATATCTACAAATTGATCATAAATAACAATTTGCAATAAATTACAGATCGCTTGGCTTTGGTCAAGGCACAACAAGGGTGACGGCTCGAACGATGGCGAGAGCCCAGAGGATGCTCTGAAGCGCGCCAAAATCTCTGGCTTTATTACAAGTAAATGGCTGATCGGAAGATTCGGAAGATCTTGACATTGATTCATTGTATCCTTTGCAGCACCTCGCAGCTCAGATAAGATTCCGGCGCATGTTCCGTATGTGATTGTGGGTGGCGGCACTGCTGCCTTCTCCGCGTTTCGCGCCATTAAATCGAACGATGCCAAGGCCAAAGTCTTGATGATCAGCAATGAGTTCCGCAAGCCATATATGCGCCCGCCTCTATCCAAGGAGCTCTGGTATACGCCAAATCCCAACGAGGATCCCATCAAGGATTACCGCTTCAAGCAGTGGACGGGCTCGGAGCGCAGGTGAGCCGCTGGCATCTCTATATATATTGATATTAAAATATCCACTTGACAGCTTGTACTTTGAGCCAGAGGAATTCTTTGTGGACCCGGAGAAGTTGGCGGACAGCGCCAACGGCGGCATATCCGTAGCTCAAGGCTTTGCCGTTAAGAAAGTGGATGCACAGAAACGTATTGTGACACTGAGTGACGGCTATCAAATCGGTTACGACATGTGTCTAATTGCCACTGGCTGCTCGCCCAAAAACCTGCCCATGTTCCGCGACGCCCCGCCCAGTGTGCAGGAGAAGATTATGGTTTATCGCACGCCAGATGACTTCGATCGTCTGCGTCGCTATGCGCTGCAGAAGCGCTCGATTACCATTGTTGGCAATGGTTTCGTTGGCAGCGAGCTAGCATGCTCGCTGGCCCACTACTCCAAGCAGAATAACGGCGGCAAAGTCTATCAGGTGTTCCAGGAGAACGGCAACATGTCCAAGGTGCTGCCCAACTATTTGAGCGAATGGACAACGCAGAAGATGAAAGCGCAGGGCGTCTGTGTGATACCCGAGGCCAGCATACGCTCGGCCACACGCGACGAGTCCCAATTGAAGCTGGATCTCAATAATGGCATGTCGCTGCTGACTGACATTGTGGTTGTCTGTGTGGGCTGCTCGCCAAATACGTCAATGGCTGGGCCCTCCAAGCTGGAAGTCGATCGTAGCATGGGTGGATTTGTGGTGAATGCCGAGCTGGAAGCACGTCGCAATTTGTTTGTTGCCGGTGATGCATCCTGTTTCTATGATCCGCTGCTGGGCCGCAGGCGTGTCGAGCATCACGACCATTCGGTAGTATCCGGACGGCTAGCTGGCGAGAATATGACCGGAGCGAGTAAGCAACTAAAGCAACTCTATTTATAAGTATATAGCTGACAAGATTTACTTTCATCCTCCGCAGAGAAACCATATACACATCAGAGCATGTTCTGGTCCGATTTGGGTCCAGAGATTGGCTATGAGGGCATTGGCCTAGTGGACTCCTCGCTACCCACCGTAGGTGTCTTTGCAATACCCTCGAACAACGACAAGCGTTCGGACAGCCACACAGAGGTGCGGCCGGATGCCAATGCCGAGGAGAAAGTCAAAGCAGTCGCCGGACCCGAAATGACCTGTGATCCCAGCGAGGAGCCCAACTATGGCAAAGGCGTCATCTTCTATCTGAAGAACGAGAAAATCGTTGGCATTTTATTGTGGAATCTTTTCAATCGCATTGGACTGGCGCGCACGATAATCAATCAGAACAAGAATTACGAGGATCTCAATGAGGTTGCCAAACTATTTGAGATACACACGTAATAATAATTAAGGATGCGCTCGAGCGAGACTCTGTCCTTCATCCGTAACGCCAAGCCAAGCCAAGCCAGCTGTATATATATGTTCAAGATTGGATCCAGAAGCTATCCGTTGTCAACGTCGTCGTTGTCGTCGTCGTCGTAATCGAGGCCACCCAACGTTCCATGTCAGCAGTTCAATGCATGTATACATAAATCTTAAAAGCATATATGTGTATATATATTTATATATATGTATATATATATATATATATATATATGTATATATATGTGTGTGTGCATAAGCAGCATAGACACAAAAGGCACAATGCAACAAAAATTTAGTGTTAATTTTATTATTTTGGAATAAATCGTTGATTTTTAGTCAACACCCAATTGAGATGGTGAACTGAGCTAAATCTAAGCTGCTCGATTGGATTCAACGAGGAAAAAAATGAAAAACAATTACAAAAAAATAAACCAAATCAAGCTTAATAAATATGTTTATTAGATTTATCTCTGGCTATATACATATATATATATCGTGTGTACAAGTTTCATTTCTTTCGGACTTTTCATTTTTCCAGTTTTCTTTTTATTAATTATTGTTATTATTTAATTCATAGTCGAACAACTTTGTACTTGATATATATACTATATATATATGTACATATATATATATATATATATATATATATATATATATATATATATATAGATATATAAATATTACATGTTATATTATAATGAAGTTTATAGCACCCATTGATCCATTGACCCATTGGAAAAATCTGTTAAATAGTTTAAAGCAAATACTTACAAATTATTAGTTTTAAAACTTAATTTTAAATAAAAGTTTACAAATAAAATTTGTTAAACAAGCACCTTTAATATATGCATTTATATAAATATATAGATTTTTATTGTTCTAAAATTAAAATTATCCTAAGTCAAACTCTAATTTTAGATCACAAGCCTAATAGAGTTTCAAAAAAGTTTCAAAAGACAACTTTTAATTCTTCTAAAATTAGAATTCAGTCTAGGTCAGATTAAACTTTTAGACCATATCCATAATTGAATTGCAATATAATTTTTGTACACTAGAAATTAAACTTTTAATTGTTCTAAAAATGGAATTTAGTCTAGGCTCAGAGTTAAATATTAGACTACATTCTAAATAGAACTTCAATATATGTAGTTCTTGTTTGGATCTAATCTGGTTCTAATAACAGTTTAGTTCAGGATCGTTTATAAAAACTTTAGCTTAAAAAGGATAGTATACAGCTGTGGTCAGAAAAATAGTAGTGCAACTGAAATGTTGTTCATAAGAATAGTAGTGCGACTGCAATGTTGTTCATAAGAATAGTAGTGCGACTGAAATGTTGTTCATAAGAATAGTAGTGCAACTGAAATGTTCTTAAAATTTGTGTGATAAAAATATATACATACAGTCGAGTCTCGATAATTCGAAATGGCAAGGGGATCAGGTTTTTTACGAATTAGACGGAAATTCAAATTATCGAGACTCGACTGTAACGAATTTTTTTCAAGGGGATAGATTTTGTTTCGATTTATCGCGATTATCGATTTAGCGGGGTACAAATTATCGAGACTCGACTGTATATAAATATATATATTAATTTTAATACACGTTTCAAATTGTTTTCAAAATATTATATTTAATACAAAATTTTGCTGTTCAACATTTCAGTGGCACTACTATTTTTGTGAAACTGAAAACTGTTACGATTTCCAGCTAAAGTTTATGATGCCAAAGATGGCTTGGATCATATAAGACATGTGCATAGGTAAGATTTATTATTATGAAAGGAAATCTCTTACCTGTCTTTGTAATAAGAAGAGTTACTTTGGCCAGCTGTCGGGGATTAGTCCACTTATTAGTGGACCCGGACTGAGCACCAATTGGCAGGTAGCCTGGCGCAATGCAGCTCAACTGGTGGCCAGGTAAATCCTTGAGCTTGCATAAAAGAGCCAAGCACAGTTGGGTGGATCAACAGTTCAGCTCAAGCCGTCAACATGAAGAGTCGCATGGCCACATTGATCAAGAAGACAGGCAAGCCGTATAGTGAGTCCGACAAGTTGCCGTACATCAACAGCTATGGTGCACTCGAGCTGGAGGCAGCTGCTGCATTGCTAATGCTACGCTATCAGTATGAGATCCAGGCAGTTAGTGTCAAGCAGACAACGCCGCCGCTGGCAACTGCAACTGTTGCAGCAACAGCAACAGCGGCAGCAACATTTGAGCCAATCGTCGAGGAGTCCACGCCGAAGGAGCCGATGCGTAGTTCCATGACTGCTGCATCGCAGCCGCTGAAGAAGCGCAGCATCCCGCCGCATCTGCTGCGACGCTCGCTGACACCAGCCAAGGCGACGCCACCAGCAACGCCCAGTTGCAGCAGCAGCAGCAGCAACAACAACAGTGTGGCAGCAACTGGCGGCAGCCTCATAAGGAAAGCCAAGCAGAAGGTCGCCTCGACAGCGGCATGCAACAAGGCGCTGCTCAAATCATGCCGCAACATGATACGCGAGTTCCTAGATAATCAGGAGTTGATCTAAGGCCAGATGATCTAAAAGAGACTCGGTAAAAGATCAAAAATGACAATCAGTAGCTAAAAAGCAACTTACACAAAGTGATCCTAAAGACAATCAGCTGCTGATCTAAAATACAATCAGCAGTTGAACTAAAAAGCATTCAGCAATAGGCATAGTGATCTAAAATCAGCTGCTGATCTGAAAAGTAGTTAATAATTCAAAACACAATCAACAGTTGAACTAAAGGACATACGGCAGCTGATCCTAACTTAAAAAGTAATTTACAGTGATCTAAACGGCAATAGCTGATCTAAAAAGTATTTCATTGATAATTTAAAAGACAATCAACAGTTGAACTAATACATATACAGCAGCTGATCTAAACTTAAAAAGTAATTTACAGTGATCTAAAAGACAGTCAGTAGCTGATCTAAATGTCTCCGTAGGAGTATTTGTAAACACTTGAACTTCAGAGTTTTGATTTCATTTATTTATTGCATATATAAATTTGTTTCATTACTTGTTTTTTTTTCATATATAATATGCTCTATATATATATATTATATATATATTTCTTTTATATATATATCATATCGAAAGATAAGGTATTTTTTCAATGGAAGAACAGGTATTGTGGCGACACTAAAGTGCTAATTATTAGCTATTGGCGGTGTTTAAACTTAAGCAGTTAGACGAATGAAAAAACAAACAAAAATTATATTAATTAAAATTAATTATATATATATATAAAGTTGTATGCATATATATACATATATATATGCATGTATGCACTTTATGATTAATAATTACAGCTTGTAAAATTTGTATATTAATTATAATTATAATTATAATTATAATTATGTGTGTGTGTATTTCATAATTAATAAAGTGCCTTTGAAAATGTACAAAAAATTAATTTGTTTTTTTACTTTTTTGTTGTTGTTTTAAGATCAATTTATGAACACCTTTTTCTTTTTCTTTAGCTAAAAACTAAATACAAGTACATAAATATGCATGTGTGTGTGTGTGTGTGTGTGTGTGTTTGTTTACAAATGGAAGCCAATGTTTTAGAACTAATAGAAATTGCTTTGCCAAAAAAACAAACAAACTAAAAAAAACTAAACTGTTTCAGTTTTTTTGATTAAATTTTGTTTTTACATTTTTTTTTTGTTTCTTCTTCTTCAGTTATCACAATTAATTTGTTTGCATTGAAATAAATGGCTACGAATTTTTTCTCTCAGTGTATATATATAAATTTTATAATTAACAAATTTACTTGTTTTCTTTTATATTTTTTTTTGTTTTTGTTTTTTTTTTTTGTTTTGTTTTGTATATTTTCTAACAATTTTGTTTTTCCATTCTGGGTGAAACCATTTGTTGAGGCAACATTGTAAAGCTCAAAGGTGACAACACTTATAGACTAAGGTGTGTGTGTGTGTGTTTGTATATGATTTAAATTTAATAATTGTTTAATTGTTGTTTTTTTTTTTGTTAGCATATGTAGAAAATTGGCACATAACTCTGTAAAACTTTGAAAGGCTGCGCTGCGCCGCTCACATACAAAAGTGAAAAGAAAAAACTACTTAAAATACATTTTCTCATATATATAAACAAATTACAATACAGGTGTGTGTGGGTGTGTATTGCATGCGTATGTATGTGTGTGTGACTTATGTAATCCATATATATATCTATATATAGCTTATGCCTAGAATATGCTTTTTTCTTTTTGAATTTCTAATATTTAAGGCTGCAGACTCTAAACTAAGCTTAAAAGCTAAACAACACACACACACACATATACAAAAGGTGTGTGTGTGCGTGTGTGTGTGTGCGTGTGTGTGTGTGTGTGTGTATGGTATGTACAACAATTTAATGAGTGTGTGTGTGTGTGTGTGTGTGAGTGTGTATGGTCCCCTAAGGCAGCTGCATTTATGTTGCTCAGGTAAAGTTTTCTGTGTGTGGCTGATTGTCATAGAGCAGGTGAGGTGTGTACAGGTGTGCAGGTGTGTGTGTGTGTGTTGTGCAGCCTAATGCATATGCCTAAATGCCGTCTCCGTGCTGCCATTGCATTCGCTGTCCATGGGCACAGCTTGTGGCTCCCGCTCCCTTTCTCGCTCCACTGCATCCATGGGCCTGGGCGAGCCGGCAGCGCTGTTGCTGCCACCTGCTGCCGCCGACAGCTGTTCGCTTGCCTCCGCCTTGTGCTCCGACTGACGTATCAGCTTAATGGTGGTCAGTCCATCCGCATTGCGTATGAGCCTGCAATAAGGAGCATGGTTAGCAAAGGCAGCGCAACTGGCAATCTGCACTTACGGATAGCAATCCTCATTCAGATTCGCATTCGCATTCGCATTCGTACTCTTGCTGCTGACACTCAGGTCCGTGGGCTTTAGATCCTCGCCGGCGCTGTCGTTGGCGTTTTCCAGCTTCAGCGGATGAAACTGAAATTTGTCAGCAGCTGAGGCGGCGGCGCCCGGCGTTAGGCAGGCAACCGATCCAGGTGAGTTGGGTGGCGGCGCTGCCGCGGCAGCGGACAGAAAGTGGAACGCGTGCATGAATGTGCATGGCGATGTGGGCTGCGGTCCATAGCCAGCGGCTGCAGCGGCCGCGGCAACAGCTGCTGCCGTTGGCAGTGCCATGGGCGGAGCATTTCGTGATGCGGGACGCTGTGGCGAGTGTTGCTGTTGTTGCTGTTGCTGCTGCTGCTGCAGCTGCAACTGTTGCTGTTGCAGCTGCAATTGTTGCTGTTGCTGCTGTGATTTTTGCTGCTGCTGCTGTTGCTGCTGGGACTGTTGCGCCTGCAACTGTTGCTGCTGCTGCTGCTGACTCCAATTGCTGGCCGACGGACTGCCCACCTGTTCGCCAGGTGTCACCGTCGCCGTCGCCGTCGCCGTTTGCCTCAGCTGCGATATATTCTTGATGTTCTTCAGCTCCGTGGGATTGCGCAGGAATTGATAGCAATGTCGCTCGCCCTGGACCTTGCGCAAGATGTTCACGCGATAGTAATATCGCAAGGCGCGCGACATCTTGTCATAGTTCATCGATAGATGATTCTTCTGGATGCCCCAAAGCTTGGCCAAGCCAGCGGGATCGACGATCTTGAAGACGCCCGTGTCGCGGCATTTCCAGGCAATCAAGTCGCTGTACTTCTGATTGCGATCGTTCAGCAGCTGCTGCAGAAAGTCCCAAAGGAGACGGCCGTCTGTCGAAGCAATGGGGAAATATCGATTAGTTTGGTTTATCGATTAATATAAAATTAAATTAAAATTGAAATTGACATACAAATTATAATAGAAATTGTTGATATCGTCTATTGGTTATCCTAGTTACAAACTGGAACAATGGCAAATGAAACACGAGGAATATTTTGGAAGTGGAACACTAAGTTGAACGAATATCAAGATTGAGTAGTTAATAATGGAAAACTAAATAAATACTTTTATCTGATATTTATAAGATATTTTGTTATCGATAACACATATCGATTACTAATTGCATTTTTTTTCCATATTTTCATTCAAATAGAATTTTAAATGAAAGACAACTTTTTGATTAATTAATACAAATGGTTATCGATAACACACATCGATAACTAAACAAATGAACATAACTGTTATACTTTCATTCAAATATAATATTAGATGGTATACAAGTTTTCGATTAATGAATACGAATTGTTATCGATAACACATATCGATCAGCAATACCACTGACTAGTATCTAACAAATAATTAACATTTTGTTTTTGTAACACCTATATTTTTAGCCAGTATGTGTATCAAAATATATCGATAACTTTTGGTTATCGATAGCATATACCGATACTACTGACTTGTATCTAGCAAACATATAACATAACATTGTCTACTTCTATCTAGCAGATTTGTATGTATATCGATATATCGAGCACTTTTAATGTTCAACTATCAACAATTTATATCGATAACAATTTATGTATTCAATTTTCAATTAAATTCTTCTTTCTTTCACTCACTCGTATTTGGCTCCGAGTTCTCCGGAAAGAACTCCCTCTTGGCTTTGTACATATAACTGGGCGTGGTTGGGGCGGATATCGAGCCACCGCCAGCAGCCACAATTGCCCCAGCCGCATTCTCCAGCGTCAATTTCTGCTGTTGTTGCTGCTGCTGCTGTTGCTGTTGTTGCTGTTGTTGCTGTTGTTGTTGCTGTTGCTGCTGTGACCAGGAGCTGACAAAGCTGTTGGTCAACTGCTGTGTCCAATTGGGCTTTATATCCTTGTGAATGGGCGTGCCCGGCGGACTGCCTGCGCTGTAGGAGAGCGGCGCGAGAGGCATTGCAGCTGCTTTGATGTTGCTGCTGTTGTTGTTGCTGTTGTTGTTGTTGCTGTTGCTATTGTTGCTGTTGCTGCTGCTCTGATTGGCTGGCTCGGCATACTCCTCCTCGGAGTCGGAGTGATTGCTGCTGGCACTGGACTGAATGCCCTTCATCGGCTGCACACAGCCATTCAATGTGGAGCCATTGCTGGTGGTGCTGCTGGCACTGGAGGAGCCAGCGACGGCTGCTGCTGCTGCCGCTGCTGCTGCGGCTGCGGCAGCGACAGCACTGCTCATGGCTGCTGCCGAGGCGCCTGCTGTCGCATATCCGGATGCCGATTCCGGCGGACTGCTGGCCTGCGAGTCAACGGAGGGCGGCGGACTGAGGGTCACCGAGTTGGGCGCCATAAAATGATGGGCGGCCATGTGGGCGGCGACGCTGCTGCTGCTGTGGAAGGGATTGCTGCTGCTGCCGGTGAGGCTGGTGTCGGCGCCTGGCGGCGCATTCAATGGCGGCCAGGTGGGCGTCGGCGGGTGGCTGTGTGGCGACAGCGGATAGCGGCCGGTGGGCGTGACGGGGCTGTTGGGCAAATGCCATTGCATCATGTGCGACTCAATGATCAGCATTTGGAGTACATTGTGCAGGACATCGCCGGCGCCAGGACAACGATGGCCGAAATCTGTGCGGGTCAGCAGGCACAGGGCCTTCCCATTCATTTGGAAGAGATCAAAGTCGAGTTTGGGCAGATCGAACTCGCGCACACAGAAGCGCAAGAAGACGAGCACATCGTCGCGACTCCAGAGACGCGGATCTGATGGCAAGGATGGGGGCAATTGTGTCTTCAGCTCAGCTAACTGGCTGGACGGTGGTGGGGGGCAGCGCCACATGACATCGCCCCAGATGCCGGGATTGAGCGGATTCAGTGATAGCTGTACTGGAAGCATTTTCATTTTGGACATGCAAACGCCACTAGATTAAACAAAATCTGCAAAGAGAACAAAAGAAAAATTTATTATATTAATAAAAATTCAAATTACCTCATACAAAATCACCCTGTATACACACACATGTACACATGTATGTATGTATGTATATGCGTCGGAAGAGATAGCACTCAATCGCATTCCAAGCAAATCAGATTTCTACATAAACAAATCAGCTCAGCAGGCAGCGCCACAGGCACAAACCAGCTGAGCGGGAGAGAGGGAGACAACACGTTAAGCGTGAGTCAGAATCAATACGCAATACACTCATAGACAGACACACACACATGCAAGCTCAATTACTGTATTAGCGCGGCATTTGCTCTTATTCTTCTGCTCACATTTTTAAAAAACCATCCCCGCAGGAAACGATCCAGTGAAAGCTTTGCTACTAAACAACTGCCTTTGACATCACTCTCAGCACAGCGCGCTGTGAACTAAACTTCTCTTCTGGGTATTTTTTTCCATTTAACAGGACAATTGTCTGTTTACGCTCAAGAGAGCTTTCACTAATGTATACACTGTATATCTGTATGTGTGTGTATACGCATATGAAATTAAGCTTTTTAATTGAAAATTGCTCAATATGGTAATTGCCATAAATATGTGCGTTGGCGTCGTCGTCGCTGACGCTGACGCTGACGCTACTATTCCGGATGTGTACAAAGCAAACACCGACAAGCAAATACACATACAAATCGACAACACATGTAGCCCAGCACACACACACTCGCACACACGCATACACACATACACATGCATATCTTTAGCGTGATCACTGTAAGATTTCAACATAAACGAATGTATTGATGCCGCAGCCGTTAAGGTGGGGGTGGGGGTGTCTGCGACGGTAGGTGGGTTGGTGCTGCGTGCTTTAAGAAACTTGAAAGCCGTACCCATTTAGGCTTGGCGGGCATATCACTGCAGCAGCAGCAGCAACAGCAGACGAAGGCAGCGGCAACAGCAAACGGAAGTGCACATTCCATACACAAAACCCGTTTCAAAAGCAGCAGCGGGAGCAGCGGGTGAAAGATGTTGGCGCAACGACGACGACGGCAACGACTAATAAATCCGCCAGTGGGTAAAGAGAGCAACAAGCCAATTTTCAAGAAGCAGCTACACGCGCACCCTGTATTTCAGCCGCGCGTTCAGACATTGCCCAGTTGCACATACACACACACATACACTCTCACATGCGCTCGTACATTAAAATTTATCTCATCGCGCTCTCAGCAGCAGAACAGAAACTTCCTCATTCTCCGGGAAGCATTTCAACAAGTGAGCAAAGAAATTTACTTAAGCTATAGCTCAAAAGCGTGCAAGCGAGATGCCAATAGGCCAACTGAGAGAGCGCGCGTGAGCAATATATATTGTTTGCATGCTATTGTTGTTGTTGCTGTTGTTTTTGTTATTATATTTCTTCTTTTTTGTGTTGAGCAAGAAACAGGAGAAGACAGGCATAACAGATGAGAAAGATGACGATGATGATGATGATGATGTGATGACGATGATCACTGCCCGCACTGTGGGATATACACATGTTTATTTGTATGTGTGTATGTATGTATATATAAATATATATATTTTATTGTGTACATGTCTTTTACTTAGAGGGGGTCTATTTGTTTTGTTTAAGAGGTGCAGCTGCCCTCTGCTGATTGTGTACGCACGCACGCATACATACATACATATGTACGCATATCTGCGCATGTATTGTATTGTCTGTATGTATGAGCGATCCTACGTGTTATTTTGGTTGAAGCAAACAACATATGGTTTAATTTGACTAAAATAAATTCATATACATATTGTACTACACACATGTTGTTCGCCCGCTCCGAGCAACAATAACAACAACAATTACAAATAAACATTCAAGCAGTCGGTGGCACGTAGTAAAATGACAAATGAATGTTCATCATACCAAAAGGCAGCAGCGGCAGCAACAACAACAACAAAGTGAAAGAAGGCAAGAGCAGAACAGAAAACGCGGCGACGCACGCAATGCGAGAAGAATAAGAATATAAATACACTCAAACACACACACACATACACAGGCAAACTCGGACGAATGCGTATGTGTGTGTGTGCGTGTGTGTATTCTAAATCTCAGCCAGCGAAGATGACAGCATGCGACGGCAACAACGAAGGAGGCGCGGCTTGGAAGAACGAACGAACACAGCAGGCACAAAGGGTAGAGGGAAAGGAGAAGGGGCGAGGGGGCGAAGGAGAGGGGCATCAGGCACAGGTAGTTAGGTATGCGGATGATGGCGAACCGGTTTCAACGGAAATTACAAACGAAAAATTATAAAACGATCAGTTTAGAAAAATGCCAGCAGCAGCAGAGATCTCAATACAACAACAACAACAGCAAGAAAGGCGACAGCAAATAAGAAATGTAAAAGGTAAAACTCGCATAGGAAACTGCAGCGTGAAGACAGAGAGAGAAAGAGAGAGCGAGAGAGAGGCCAAAGGAATGTTTGTATACATGTGTGTGTGTGTGCAAAAGAATTTTTGCTTATGCAGAGATTTCCGCTTTGAGCGAAATTGACTGAGTGGTGAGTGGTTAGGCGAGGGGTGGGTGGGGGACACGCTACGATACGAATGGGCGTGTGGGATCGGAAATGCCAGACAAGGAAAATGGGGTCGTTTGGAAAAATGGCCAAGGAAATTGAACAGCCAGGCAGGCGAGCATCCTGTATACTTGCCGATAATTTATCGATTATTTATACGAGTTTTGTGGATTTCAAAATAATGACCTTGCTTGATTTGAGGCAGATTTGTAAACACATATGCTTAAAATCTTATCGATAATTGATTGATTTAAAGATTTGGAATGGCTGGAAGTTAAGTAGTGTAAAATGGATTACTTAATACTATTAAGTTAATGGAGGAAGGATAGAAATAGGCAAAGGTTATGAAAATAATAACAATAGTTTTAAATGAAATAAAAGTTATTTCCTTTATATGTACAAACTGTTTTGTTCACGA
This sequence comes from Drosophila leonis, assembly GCA_035045365.1. Classification (NCBI taxonomy): domain Eukaryota; kingdom Metazoa; phylum Arthropoda; class Insecta; order Diptera; family Drosophilidae; genus Drosophila; species Drosophila leonis. The sequence goes on from JAWNPC010000830.1 coordinate 6,798,563, forward strand.
AAGTAGTAGTGGCTACATACAATTATTGTTCATGAAAATAGTAGTGGCTACATACAGTAGTTATTCATGAAAATAGTAGTGGCTACATACAGTAGTTGTTCATGAAAATAGTAGTGGCTACACACAGTTGTTGTTCATGAAAATAGTAGTGGCTACTATATTTTGTTGTTAGTTAAAAAAAATTAATAAGAAATATGTGCATCTTAATATTCGTTTTAAAATATTTTCAAAATATTGTGTTTATCACTAGCACTACTATTTTCATGAACACAGCTGTACGCACATAGATTTATAATTATTATTTTAATGTTATAAATTTTGGAGTATTTTATAAAATTTTACAAATGTTTGAACTCAATACTTTTGAACTCAACTAATTGGCAGTAATTTTATACTTTTGGAATTCAAGTTTGTTTGAAATTTTTTTTTAAATGTTTTTTTCATATATCGATTAAAATTACACTTAAAGCAAGTATTTTTCCATACGTATATAACTCACCCAAAATTCTTATCTAACTGTTAATTGTATTGTAAACCTCTCGATCTTTGTCAAGTGCAAAACACTTTGTTAGGCGTCTTCATGTGCTCAGCTTAGAGGAGGAAATACACTGCGCACAAATGATCTATCAAAGGAGCAAATGCCAATATCTGCCTTTCTCTATCTGCCTCCCTCCCTCTCTCTCTCTCTCTCTCGTTTGCTCTCGTGCAGTGATTCACGCTTAAAGTGCAATCGTGCTGCTGCCCCTGCTGCTGTTGAGAGTTAAGTTAATGAGTAATTTCCGCAGGCACATCCTACCCCCCGCTGCCGACGCCACTGGCTGTGTGTGCATCAAGTGGCTGTGGCAATGGCTCTGGCTGTGGCTCTGCCTGTTGCTGCTGCGCAGTAGAACGAACGATGAGAAAAATAAGAAAAATCTGATAACATAAAAAGGCAGAAGCGACAGCCGCCACGGCGCATTAAGATTAACGGCCTGTTCGAATGCACAGCTGCAAGGCAAGCAGAGCGAAAGAGAGAGAGTGAGAGAAAGAGAGTATTGCCTCTCGCTCTGCTGCTGCTGCTGCGCTGTTAATGATGGCCGAACGACCCCTCAGCGAGCAAGCAGCAGGTAGTCGAAGTGCTCAACAGTTGAGTGGAACGGGAAGGAGAGCTGGGCGAACGGGCATAAGGAAATGCGTACCTGCGGATGCACTTACATCTTATAGATGCTGCTGCTGCTGCTTCTTCTTCTTGGAAAACCTCCTCTGGGTAACAAAAGCAATGCGCGCATGTGTTGCCAGTTGACATTTGATCTCTTTTATGAGTTCTTCTTCTCCTTCTCCTTCATCTTTTCTTTATCAGCTAAACAGTACTCGAGTGCTCTTAGCAGAAAACAACCCTTAAAGTGGATGTACCTACATACATACACACAGTATGTATGTACATTAATACATACATATATACATACATACATAGGTATAGAATCTGAAGGCTGTGCATTGTGTGTCGCCTACATGAAATTCAATGAGCTTAGGGATACTCATCAGAAGAAGAAGCAGAAGGAAAGCTACATATGTAAAATTAGACTAGACCAGAACATACCCTGCACGAAAGTAACGACTGTGATTTGATGATAATATTAGAAATTCTATAAAGATTCTTAGTCTTCGAGTGTTTTCAAAATTTCAGAGCATAAAACTGCCTTTGTACATATTAAAATTTCAATTCAAAGATAATTTAGATAACTTTTAACAAGCTATAAGTTCTATTTAGACAAGCTTCTAATTTGGGGTATAAAGTGTATATTGTTTTCAAAATATGGTGTTTATCAGTCAATTTTGTCGTTGAACATTTAGTGCTCAGTTACTACATTACTACTACAGCACTACTATTTTCATGAACACAGCTGTATATCTAACTGAATATCCGCAAATCAACTACTCAACTTGATCATACGCTGAAAGCAGTGATCGATAAACTGAAATTAAAGTATACATATATCGATCAGTGAACGTAGCTATTGATCAATTGAAATGTAATAAAAGGTATCGATCAATTGAAATCAACTTGTAATCGATTTAGCTCTTCATAGTAAGCAAATGTAAATAAATATATATACAATAGATATACAACATATGTATATCGATTTAGTTACGTAATTTCATTGATCTACATGTGTATAAATACATACATTAGATCAAAATTAATCGATATTAATTTAGCTTATCATTCAATTTAAATAAACTGAATGAAGTCATCGATCAATGGACATCAAACTTGATATTGAAATAGATGCAACTGAACTACTCCAGTCGAGCATACCCCATGCCAAGCACTATCAATTAACACTAGAGCACTAAACAGCAATTGTGAATCGCGCTGATCATCGTGTGTTTTGCACGTGTCGCTATTATATATCGATATACCTGTGTATGTATGCATGTATATATGTATCTAAATTTGTATAAAATTTACATTTGCTTAGATCGTTTGCCATATTCCGGCATATCGAATACTCAATTAATAAGCACAAAAAAAAATACAAAATACAAAATTCAAAACCAAGTCAACGACCTGCTTTGCTTTATAACTGCTCAAAGTAGAGAGAAGACAAAAAAAAAACAGCGCATATATTATAGAAGAAATATAAAAAAAAAAAAAGACACGTAAAGTAAAGCTCAAAGCCTAACTCCCCCCGCCTGGTAGCGCGCTAACTCAGATTTCGATATATATATATATATATATATATATAATATATACAAATAGACGTTGAGCTGATCGTGCATAACAAGCGCGTGAGCGTATGCTATGGCTAAGCATATATAAACCCCATATATACACATATAGAGAGAAAAAGACGCCAATTCCGGGTTCTTCTTCGCGCGATCGCGACTACAACAAAACGGCAAGAAGAAGCAGCAGCAGCAGCAGCAGCAAAACGATCGACGCTACAATTTCTGTCTAGATCGTCACAATTTTTTGTATTGTTTAATGTTTGCTTAAAGCGCCGTAGGCACTTTTTTTGTGGAGCACACACAAAGCTACAAACGACAGACAGACAGAGAGACATTCTGATCGTCGATTGCCGATCGTCGCTTGGCTGATCCAGCAGAAAGCCAGTCAGCCAGTCAGCCAGCCAGCAACCAAATCAATCATCGTTACGCACTTGAAGCAGCGGTAGCTGTAGGAGAAGAAGACGAGGCAGCAGCAGCAACAACAGCAAAAGAAAGGCTAAAGCTAAAAGCTAAAAACCTGAACCCAAGCGCGATCAATGTACGATGATCAGCATTCAAACAACTCTTCAAGCGTTTCCATAGAACTCATCTCTCTCCCTCTCTCTCTCTCTCTCTCTCTCTCTCTCTCTACATATGATTTTTGATGTAATTTTATGATCTCTTGGATCTATTCCAACACTTTTAGTTTGGGTTATTAGTTGTTGATCACGCGACAAGATCGCGCCGCAAAGCAAACAACAACAGAAAAACATTTTTGTATTCAGTTCTTTTGTTTTCTTCCTCCACTTTGTGTTTCTTTTTTTTGGGTCCATTTCTAGGCGTTACGTGCATGTTTGGTTCTAATGTGGAGCTTGACTTGAGTTGATCTTTTTTTTCAGTTTTCAGTTTTCTGTTTTCTGCTGTCTCATGGTTCATCTTTTATGCTTTGCGCATATCTCTTTTATTGTGTTGCTTTGTTGTGTCTGCCTGTGCGGGGGTTTCTCTGTCGCTCTCTAATGATATGAGTTGTAGATCGTAGACAACAGAAAGCTCAAATAAAATGCTTAATGATATCAAACGTTCGATAACCTTTTTAATATGCAAACCCATTGCTGATGATCATTAGCATAATCATTAGCAGCAGCAGCAGCAGCAGCATCATCATTATGATGATGATCATCTACGGTAGCCGCTATTCACCTAAACCACTTCTAACAAAAAAAAACTCCATAATCATATTTCTCTGTTTCTACCGCTTCTGCTTCTTCTTCTCGATGAGTTCATCAAACGCTCGAGCATTGGCGCTCGTTAAGCTGCTTGCCACGCGCATGTGCAACATCACTAAGGGGGCACCGCCACATGCAAATGCTGCATTGGCATGCTTCCACAGAGCAGTAGCTTTGATAGCTTCAAGCTTGCAACTTAATTTGCCACTTGGAACAGTGGTGGCATCATCGTTCACAGCCACAGCCACATGATCATCAGCATCAGTTGTGCCCATCATATTCAATTAGTAGCAATAGTTATCTATATAGATTAATATGTGGCATCTATGTGTGTATGTATGTATATAACCTATACCCTTCCACACACACACTCATATATGCATACATAAGTCTGTATACCCTTTTTCTATTCTACAAGCCTAACTAATCTAAGCTAATTGCCATCAGCTCTTCTTTCACTGTCTCCATATCTCTCTCTCTCGTACTCTCGTTTTCTCTGTCTCTTTCTCTATCTCTCTGTGTCTCTCTCTCTATTTTTCTGTATACATGTCGCTCTCTTTCCCTATATCTCTGTAGTTCTGTCTCTATCTAAATCTCTTTCTCTCTTAATCACTGTATCCATCTCTCTTTCTCTCTCTTGCTTTATATCTACCACTTCCTCTATTTCCTTGTTTTTATCACTCTCTTTCTCTATCTCTGTCTTTATCTTTTTTTCTCTTTGTCTCTGTATATATGCCTCTATGTCTCTATGACTCTATTCCTCTATGTCTCTATGTCTCTATGTCTCTATGTCTCTATGTCTCTATGTCTCTATGTCTCTATGTCTCTATGTCTCTGTTTCTATGTCTCTATGTCTCTATGTCTCTATGTCTCTATGTTTCTATGTCTCTATGTCTCTATGTCTCTATGTCTCTGTGTCTCTATGTCTCTGTCTCTATGTCTCAATCTCAATCTCTATCTCAATCTCAATCTCAATCTCAATCTCAATCTCAATCTCAATCTCAATCTCAATCTCAATCTCAATCTCAATCTCTATTTCTATTTCTATTTCTATTTCTATCTCTATCTCTATCTCTATCTCTATCTCTATCTCTATCTCTATCTCTATCTCTATCTCTATCTCTATCTCTATCTCTATCTCTATCTCTATCTCTATCTCTATCTCTATCTCTATCTCTATCTCTATCTCTATCTCTATCTCTATCTCTATCTCTATTTCTATTTCCATCTGCATCTCCATCTCAATCTCTCGCTTTTTACATAGTTTTTAGTTTCCCTCTCTCTGTCTCTCCCCTTCTCTCTTTCTCTCTCTCTCTCTCTCTCTTTCATAATTGGCAAATGTAAATAGTTTGCAGCAAGTCTCGCTTGTGTTTCGTGTCTTGAGGTCAGGTTAAAGTTCGGGTCCAGTGCAAGACAATTGAAATTGAAGCTTCATAAGCGTTGCTTCCGCATCAAAGATCAACGAAGAATTTTAAGATCAACGAGGCGAAAAACAATGAAAATTCTACAAATGTTTAGAAAACTAAAAGATAAAAAAAAACCAAAAACCCGATAGGCTTGAGATTGAGGTATTTAGTTCTTAGAAACGATTTCTAAGTTTGACTGTGAAATGAAAGGCTTTGCTATAGATCTTTAACTTTGTATAGACTATATACAATGATGAATATATTGATCTATACATAAATGTATATAGATCTGGATAAATTACTTACTTTAAAACATAATTTGATCTTCATCAATCTGATCTTTATATGCGAGACGCTCCTTTGTAGCGACCAAATGATATCACTCAACTAACTACAATTTCATATACGCTCTACTATTATTTACACTTTATACTAACACTCTCTATATTTAGTACTAATTCCATTTACTATACTAAATACTATGCTATGTACTTAAATAGATGTACTAAATATATTTTTGTATGCCCTGCATAATCAGAGAAAAGCGCCCCTGAACCTAGTCCATCAAACAGATTTTTGATAAGCAGCCACACACACCTACACACACACACACATACACCTGGCACACCTTGAGCAAGTGTGGACTATAGCTGATATATTTGTAAACTAGGATTAGTTGTTGTCGTCTTTGATAGCAGCCCAGATATAGACAAGAAAAACCAACCAACCAGAGATAGATAGAGAGAGGGAGAGAGATCTATAGATACAGCATGTTCCGTTGTTGTCATGTGCGTGTGCCTCTCTCTCTCTCTCTCTCTCTCCCTCTCTCTCTCTCTCTTTCTCTCTCTCTCTATGTGTGTGTGTGCCATACTTCCACTATAATGTTTATATGTATTACGAAATGTTTACGATTTGCTTGAGTTGTTCTTTTTTTTTTTTTGTTTCTTTCAGTAAGTTTATAACAAATATGAACAGATAAGATAACGCAAAAACTCTTAGATACAGATATAACATACACACATACATATATGTTGTGTGTGTAGGTAAGCTTGTGGCAGGAAGGCAGCTACTTTGTTTGTTAATAACAAAATTTACTTGCCTTTGACATGGAAATTGCCATAAATTTACTCCATTAACTTCCTCCTGCGATCAGTCAACTTTCCTATCTCTCTCTTTCTCTCTTTCTTTCTCCCTCTCCTCCTTTCCTTTAACCAATTCATCTGCGCAACAACTTGACTTGACTTCCTTCTGCAATCACCTTAAGCAGCTCTTCCCCTTTGCCTCTCTCTCTTTTTCTCTCCCTTCCGCTCTCTCTCTCTCTCTCGCTCTCTTTTCAGCCAATTGATCTTGACAAGCGAGTCAGCTTCCTGTTGCCGCAAATGGGCAATTAGATCAGCGTCCAGCACGGATGTGAGCCATCCAAGCCATTGCCATAGCCAAAGCCAAAGCCAAAGTCGTAGACAAGTTGAGCTCGGCTCGAATCCAAGTCGCGTCCCCGTCCAGCCAACTATATCGAAGATCGGCATCTAAACCGGTAGTTAGTATTTGCGCTGGTAATCAACCACATTGCTAAGATCTAGGCATGCATGCAGCCCAGCCACCAGCCACCAGCTATTCTGCTCCGCTCCGCCGCCCCCTCATACCCGCCTCCCCCTTCGTCAAGAACTTTGGCTTGATCGTTGATCGCGCTGCTCGTTTTAGTCGCAACGATCGCGCCTCGCATCTTAATTACAGAGAGCAATGCAAAAAAAAAATGAGAAAAAAACGTTGAAGTATGAACGAAAAAAAAACTAGTAGGAAATATGTGCGGAGAGTGTGCTGTGCCAGCAAATACCCTGTATGCAAGTGGGGAAACTATCAATAAAGATCTCAGTCAGTCATAGTTGTCACAGTTCTTTATCATATTCATATTAATCTTATTTCTATGAATTTTAGTTTAAGGTTTATATAAAAGATAAATATTTTATTTTTTTTATGTGAGCAAATTAATAGCAGAAAAATTAATATTTATACTTTTTTTTATGAAGCTGAAGAGCATATTTTTATTATATTGTATTAATTTATTTTCTATTATATTAAATTTTTAAAATTTAATTTAATTTAATTTTTTTTTAATTTAATGTTATTTTTTTAATTTAATTTTTTTTTTTAACTTAATTTTTTTTTTCAATTTAATTTATTTTATATTATTCGATTTTGCAAAATGTTTTTATATTTTATTTAATTTTATTATTATTTTATTTTATTTAATTATTATTTTATTTTATTTGATTGTTATTTTATTTAAATTAAATTTTTTTGTATCATATTAATTTTTACTTTTTAATTTTATTTTAATTATTTTATTTTTGTTTTATTTTTCATTTTCCTTTCTTTTATTTTTATTTTATATTTTATTTAAATTTTCATATGAATTTAAATTTAATTTTTATTATATTTATTTATTTTTTTAAAAATTAAATTAAATTTGTATAAATTATTTTTGTAAAAAATTATAACTTTATATCTCCAATTGTATTTAACATTTCATGCAAATTGATTTGCCCGTTAATAAGCTTTTTAGCTCTACTTAAAATGCCCTCTTATTAGCCCATCTTTAGTTACAGGGTGTACGTGGAAAAAATATAAATAAAACCGAGCAGAAACAAAGCCCCTGCCTGCTAGCTGGCTGGTTGGCTGGCTGACTGGCTAGATGACTGTCTCTGGCGAAAAAAAAAAAAAACAAAAACAAAACCTGAATTGTAAAACGTTCTGGTGGAAAGACACTTAATAAATGCGGAAGCGGATGTACAAAAAGGCAAAAAAAATAGATATAAAATAAAAAGACGGCGACGTGGAACCGAACAAGCAATGTCTATATAATCACAATCAACTTAGTTAGTTCACTAAAGCTACATAATCGAAGGGAACGGAGGAAGAGCTGGGATAGACAGGCGTGACTAAAGCTGAACTACTGAGCTACTGCTTGATAGATTGATGCAGATATGGATATATATAGATACAGATATAGATATAGTTATAGATATAGATACAGATATAGATATAGATCTGACTTCATTCATTCATTCACCCCTTCGACAAGGTTTTCACACGCCTTTTACCGATTCACTTCCTCAGCTCACAACAAAATTCCCAAAAAAAAAACTTCTTGAAGCAGCAAAAATTTCCTATTAGCAACAAGTGCAGGAAATTGCAAGCAAAAAAAAGAAAAAAGAAGAAACATATAGAAACACATTCGCATAGATATCGCAATCAATGGGAAGTAAATTAGCGCGCATTGTCTTAACATGCGATAAGCATTAGACATGAATTATTGATCAAATGGAAACACAATCATTACAAGCACAGCGTCTGAGTATCTCTCGCCCTCTCTCTCTCTCCCTCGCCCTCTCTCTTTCTGTCTCTATCTAACACTTTGTCGCACTGCGGTTTCCACGATTGATAAGCAAACATTCGAGTCGATAGTTGTCTGAAATGTGTCTTACAACAGATCAAATTGCGATTCGTCAGCAGCAATTTTTTTTACAGCAATTTTTGTGACTTAAAACACGATTTGTTAGATCGAAAGTTTTATGCTCTTTAAAAATGATATAGGACTAGATGTCCAGAAGAGTTTGTTGCATATTTGATCCGTTATTAAGGTTTTTCATAATATATTCTTTATTTGGTCAAGAACATTTATTGATTTAGGCAAAGTGTTTTTCAGATGAGCTCACTTTTGCACTCATTTCTTATGAGTTCAGTAAATATTTTCAATTTTAAAGTTTTTCTTACAGAAACTGATCATAAATTGTTTGACGTAGAAGATCGTAAAACTAAATTTTCTTCAGAAATGTTTCTAACGGTTTGAGCAAATAATAATTTCCTTTGAGCAAGTTTTGAATTTTGCAAATTAATTCATATTTCTTGAAGTTTTTTTTAAGTGATCTTTGGAATAGATCAAACAGCATCTGTTAGTAAATATATTATAATCATATTATATTATAATCATATTATATTATATATTATATAATATTATATAGCTGTATCTTTCATGTGTTTTGTATATTTATGAAACGATTCTGTTTTTTAGAACTTTAACAATTTTAGTCAAAGTTTACAAAGTATTTTTAAGTTAATCATATTTCTGTTCAACTTGTTTATGCCTGGCGATAAAGTGATCTTCACTATATCAACTCACTATAAACATGTATTTACAATTCCAAGCTAATCTTCGATAAGGATTTTGGTTGTTTTCCCATTTTAAAAAGAGATTTTGTTGGTATAATATCACATAGTCTCACATAGTATCAAGTGATCCTCCAGCTGATCTTCATTTCTTATGCTCCTCTCCAACTGATCTTCATTTCTTATGCTCTTTTGTCAGCTTATTTTCATTTCTTTTGCTCTACTTTCCACAATTCCGAACTCTGAATCATCAGACACTCATATTCACTATGAAATTCGCTTCTCTATAGAAATTTTATATATATTCCTTGTTATTTCCTGACTTGATCAAGACGATCTTTGATCTCTTTTATATGTGCTTCAATTAATCATACTCTCTCTCACTCTCGCTGTCTCTGCAAATGTTTTGGTTGCATATGTAACAGTAGCTCGTTGAATAGTCATAGTTTAGTCATCCATTTGTCAGCGCAATGGGTATTACGGCTATACAAATGTCGTTTCTTTACCACATTTTGAGCTAACTCAACATTTTGATGACATTTGTCATGAGTGAAGTGAATTCTTTCAAGCGAATGTCGCAACATCAATTCCAAGTGTCAAATGATATAAAAAAGCAACAACAAAAGTGTAGCTCGGGGCGAATTGCTAAGAAGCTGACAACGTGTCCGCCGTAGAGAGAGGGAGAGGGCGAGGCAGCGGCAGCATGTGGAAAGTCTAAGATTATATTATAATTTTCCAAGTAAAACAAACAACACACAAAATTGACACGAAAAGCACGTAGCAAAGCGCTTCTGAAGGAGCGACAAGGAGGCGAGGCTACTCAACGAGCTGAGTTGATGCAAGCTGCTGATGATGATGCCAGTTGATGCAACTTGTGGCAAGTTGCTGTTGTTTCCTATTGTCGCCCAAATTCATAATTAGCAGCAGCAGCAACACTTGGCTGCAGGCGCTGCGGCAAACCTCAGCTCAGCTTAGTCCATTAGAGACAATAGTGAGGAGCTAGTGTCGTCTAGAATGGCATTTCTTTAGCTCATATTATTCACATTTCTTATATATATGTTTTTATCTCATTAGCAGTTGTTGGCCACGTTCTGGCATTTGTTGTGGCACTTGTCTATCTTTCCCTCTGCCTCTCTCTGTATGTGCTTAGTTCTTGGTCCGTGGCATTTCCCTCGAGGCGCTGCGCTTATCAACCAAGAGCTTTTCTTCATTTTTCCTGCATATTTCCCTCTTCCACTCTCTTTTTGTTTTATATAATTATCATTATATTATTGTTGTTCTGCACAATTGTGCACTCGACTTTAACAGTTAATTATAATGAACTCTCTACACTCCAGATTCTCCCTTCCTCTCTGGCTACAGATAGACGTATTTATATATATTTTATTAAGTGCTGCTATCAGCTTTTGCTCAAATGTGGAAATGCAACAATATAATAATAAAAAGTGCATTGAACAAATCACAATTCAGACTGCGAGTGGGTCTGCCTGTCTCTCTGGCTGCCTGCCTGGAAACAGCATCGAACACGTCGCCAACAGCTGCAATCGAGAACTGCATCCGCATATGACGTCGACTCCGGTCTAATAGTTGATAAGGGCCGGGAAAGTTACTTAAGCTTACTTCATAGAGCACACAATTCAATGATTAAGTAGAAAAGTTTATAAATAACCTAAGAATCAAGTAATATTGCTTTAACATGCATGTTAAAGTTCATGTCAAATATTAATATTCTTATTTGGCACCAAGAAAAGGTGAATTTGAGCAACATTGAATGTTTATAAAATAACCGAGCATAGCACGCACTTAATAGTAAAGTTTTTCTATTTTAACATGCATGTTAAAGCGCATGTCAAATATTATTTAGCATATCTGGCATTAAGAAAAGGTATATTAAGAGCAACCAGCATATCAATGACTTAACAGTAAAGATGTTCTCTCTTAACATGCATGTTAAAGTTCATGTCAAATATTAATTATCATATTTGATAGCAAAAAATGTAAATATTGATATACAGCAACCAGCTAAATTTCATTTTCGATATATCGTCATTCGATATTTATCGATTTTCTTACATAAACATATTCTTCTCGATTATATAATCGTTCGAGCTTCAAGTCTTTTACTTTGCTTATAAATAATACTCGAGCAATTCGCCGAAATTCAAATTAAGCTGATATGTTTTATTTTAGTTTAGCTTATCTTAAGCGAAAGTGAGATAGTTCTCTGCTTCTGCTTCTGCTTCTTCTTCTTAGCTAATCAGTCATTGTGCAGTCATGTGAAATTAACCTTTGTCTCTTGAGTGATAGCATTTGAAATGTTATCAAAAGCATATATATCCGAATGAGTTGCAAATCCAGAGCCACAACTACGTCGTCCCTGACATAATACCATATTAAAATCCAAAGAAATAAAAATAAAAACAAAAACCCTGATGAAATTGATCAAAAATCATGTTTCACGATTACGCGCGCATTAGATTTGATAATTTTTTATTTTATTTTAGAAGTGTTCATACTTTTGATTGCTTCCTCTATGTGTTCTTTAGATATATGTGTGTATGTATGTATATATACCTATATATAGTAGTTTCACTTATGCGATATGATTACAAGAACTCTTTTTATACCCTGAGCCAATTGAGACTGAGAATTCAGTGGGTATAATGGTTGTGTCTAAATGTATGGAATATACAGAAGTAGGCGTGGCATATAGTATCTATATATATATGTATTATAGATCAGTAGAACGAGTTGAGTCGATCTAATCGACTGTTCGTCAGGCTGTCTATCCGTTGACATTTGAAATTTTCATATATTTCTATCATGCCTATCATTGTTCTTTCGATAACTCAACCCATTTCCATGTTATCGATCAAAATCGATCATTTGTATTGACATAGAATAGCTGAATTAGTAAATCTGTGCAATGTTCAGGGTATCTTCTAGTCGAGCACTCCCCACTAGTGCACGTTACGTGTCTGCTGCTTGCTCGGCTATAAATAAATAATTTAAAAAGTAATAAAAATAATTGAAATTTGCGTGTGGTGCGCAATAACATAAACAATAACAAATCAAAGAGCTTAAAAAGGCAAAAGGCAAAATGCAAAAGGTAAAAAAAAGAGTCCAAAACAAATCCATTTCTGATTACTTCATATCACTTGAGAGACGCGGCCAATATTTGCCAACTGCCGTCATTTCCGGTTACTGTCGGATAGCCCTAATAAATGTGAGTATATATATACAAATATACACCTCTATATATATATATATACAAACACCTCTAACCTGCCCCGCGATCGGTGCAATCTATCCTCTCTCTCGCTCTCTCTATAATATTCATTCCGTGTTCTTTTTTTTGGGTTTTCGCTGCTCTTCCACTTGACTTTGCTTATCGAAACATTTCGACGCGATTACGATAGGAACTTACGCACACACACATATATATATATATATATATATTATACATATATATGCATATATATATATTCATATATACCTATTGATAACTGTGTAACGCTCTGTCCTTATCTCTGATATCGCGCGCCGAAATCAAATTGATTTATGAGCGATTTCTCAGTGCCAAAAATACAAACATAAATACTTTCCGTTGGGTCTTAGGCATACAATTTGTATACAGTGTCAACTCGGATATGACAACTTCCTGACAAATTTCACTTCTTCAGAAATTTCAAATTTAAATGTAAATTATTATTATAATTTTATGATTTCTCTTTAGAGTCTCATCAAATTTGTTCTTTAATTATCGCAACTGTTTTAATTTGCGTGTGCTCACTGTAGTATTTTAAGTATTTATTACTTATTATTGATATGATATTTAAATTCTTCAGGTAGAAATATTTTTTGAATTTTTTTTCTAATGAATAAAATTGAAATTAAAATTAAAATTAATTTCTTTTTTTATATTTTTCTATTTTTTGTAAGTCTCATAAAAGTTACTCTTGAATTATCTCAAGTGTGTCCGCTAGCGAGTGTTCACTGTAGCATTTTTAGTATTTATGGTACTTATTAAACACTTCAGATATTTAAATTCTTAAGCTAGAAATATTTTTGTACATTTTTTCTAAAGAATCTTTAGAGAATGATATAAAAAACTTTCTATTTTTGCATTTTCCATTTCCTGCCCTTTGCCGGACGGACCTCCCGCAGCGCACGTGAAGAGGTTTCACTGTCCGCACTGTCAAGGATAATCTTTCGTACTTCAAATTTCAAGTATTTGTCGTCGCTTCCTTCCGCCTGAGCAGCACAAATTTCCACGAAAAACTCGAAATTTTCATTGTGTCATCTTGGCAGGGGGCGTGGAACGGAACAGTTCAACGAACAATTGAATTGTTTGAGGACCACCAAGAACTCAAGCAGGAGGATTCAAGTATTCAATTGTTAAGCAACAGGTAGGCAAAGCAGTTAGGATTTAGGCTTAAGCTGATGGGCAGGTAAGGCAGGTAGCTTAACTATTACAGTTACTTCATAACCTACTTAGCGGGAGAGCAGAGCGAGCAAGAGAGGTAGAGAGAAGACAACTTCCTTTTTGGTGCATTACATCATTTTCTTTTTCTTTTTTTTTGTTTTTTTTTTTAACAGTTACGTCTAACCACGCAACACGATCAATGGATCTCTCATGCCACACACTGTTGCAAGTAGAAAGAAAATTACCTAATTGTGTTGCATCGACAACAACAACAACAACAACTTCAACAAGCAGCGACTTTTTCTACTCCACTTCTTGCTTGGCTAAGCTACCCCCTGCCCAGCCCCACGCCCCCAAGCTGCAACTCTGCCTCCGCCGTATGTGTGCCACATGCTGCAAAGGAAAATTAAAAATGTGCCAAACACAAGCGAACGAAGTGAAGTTTTTTCTGCTTCTTTTTCTTACATTTAGTTAGCTAGTTTAGTTAGTTAGTTGCGCGCTCTCTCTCTCTCTCTCTCTCTCTCTCTCTCTCTCTCTCTCTCTGCTTGCTTTGCTTTTGCCATTTCGTTTCGTTTCTTTCTCTTTGGCGTCGTTAGATAATAGACAACAACAACAACAACAATAACAGTTAGTTGTTGCATTTGCTGTGTCGGCGGCATAAGTCAAGCAAGACTTCCTATATTTTGAAACACGTTACGTTCGTAACATAAATTCACACAACAGGTTACAACAATTCGCCTCTCCTCTCACACTCTCTCGCTCTCTCTCTCACACACTCTCTTGCTCTCAATTGCTTTAGCGGAGTTCGAGTTTGAATTCGTATGGGAAAAGCTTGCGGTGCAGTCTGGAAAATGTGATCTGCGCGCAGCGGAAAATGATTGATGTCATTGTCTATTGAAGATTTTCCAATTTTCCGATTTTCACAGATCATTCTTTGAAGTAATTAAGCTCGAATTTTCATGGCAATATAAATCATAATAATAAGAAAATGCTCAAGCAGTCTTAGTGTTATACTGTTATATTTGTTATAAAATCAGAAATTGGTTCTTTAGAAAAGAAAATGTACAACAATTTGTTATATTATATAGTTTTATACAATAAAACTGTTATATTGCATAGTTATATATTATAAACAATTGGCAAACACAATCATGTGTTATACTGTTATATTGTAATATGTATATATAAGAAAATATTTAACAAAAGTATCAATAATTTGTTATATTATATTGTTATATATATTATAACAATAATACTGTTATATACTATAAGCAACTTGCATACACAATCGTGTGTTATACTACTATAATATATATGTATGTATATATAAGAAAATATGTATTTGATCTTGTATACTGTTATATTATATAGTTAAAATCTGAATAATACAATTTCAAGCATTTTCCGTTATATTGTTATAATATGTAGGTACATATGATCAACAATTTTATCTTGTTATACTGTTAACAAAATACCCAAGCATTTTTTATTGCGTATTATACAGTTATACTATTTGCTATTAAATCAAGCATTACTTTTTATAAAACAAAGTATAACAATCTGTATACACAATTGTGTGTTATACTGTTATATTTTCCATAAAATCTTAATATGTATAACAACAATTGTTATTGCATGTTATACTGTTATATGTGCAATTGCAAACGAAAAAGAACAATAAAATTCTCAGACATTTATATACACAATGAACCTGTTATATTGTTATAATACGTATAAAATTATAAATATAGTATAACAATTTATTACAATTTGATACCACTGTGCAGTATATAGTGTGGGTGTATGAAATATTCAAAACAAGTTTGTTTTAGAGTTTGGCCTCTCTCTCTCTCTCTCTCTTTGTCTATCAGCTGTTATATAAATTTTGTTAAATTTTTTATGGGAGCCTTATTAACCTTTTTACGCTGGGCAATATAAGCTAAATGTGAAGAAAGATGGAGTGAGAGAGGGAGGAAAAGAAAGGGCGAGTGGGCGGCAGCTTGAGTTTGTTTTTCTTTTAATGCCAATTCGCACGATCTTTTATTGGAGTTAAAACTCAACTCTCACACACACACACACACACATGCACTTTCTTCTGCGGCGAATTTGAGACAGCATAAATGGAAGCTGCTAACATTTATGGCCAGGCAAATTCAGGTTAGTGTGATATTTGTGCACTATAAAATGGGTCGTTGTTGTTGTTGTTGTTGCTGTTGCTGCACAAGTGGCTGTCATAATGCTGTGTGTGTAGTGTAAAGTGTTCACACAATATGTATGTATGTGTGTGTGTGTATTGCAAAACATCAATATAGCACACAGCAACAGCAAAAAAACAACAACACAAACAATGGGCGATAACAGCACGCAGCAAGAAAATCAAACAACAACAACTGTAAGCTAGCCAGCAAATACAATTGCTATGCGCAGCTACTTCCGCATGCAAGTTGAAACAACTAAAAGAAACAGAAAAAACAACAACAACAGCAGCAAAAGAAAAAAACCGCGTCGACTGCGACTCATTCTCAATGCACTTGGCTTGCGTGTGCGTGTGTGTGTGTGTGTGTGAATGTGACTCAAAGATCATGGCATAGCATAAGAAGAAGCAGCAGCAGCAGCAAAGAGCAACAACAAAATGCGCTCAGTTGATATATTGAGCCCTTTAGAGCAGCGACAAAAGAGAGCCGAGCCGAGCCTTACACAATGCTTTACTTTTCATTATATTAATGTTGTTGTTGTTGTTTTTGTTGCTATTGCATAGGCATATGCTTGCTCTTTCTGCCTAGCATTTGCCTTTGCGCCGCCTCCTTCTTCTACCTGCTGCGCGGAACACTTTTTATACCAGTTTCTGCTCTAGCATGTCATACACTTGTGTGCATGTGTGTGTGTGTGTGTCTCCCCAATTGCCATGCTGCTGACCCGACAGATCGTCGTCGTCGCTGTCGTCGTCAACGTTTTGCCGCTCTCTTTTGCTATTTTGCTTCCGTACAAATTTTACGCTCTTGCTCTTACGTTTTAGTTTAAAGGCGTCGCGCGCGCGTCTCTTACGTGTGCCGCCGTCACACACTCACCCGTTACGTAGCGTCGTCGTTTTTGTATGGAGCAATGCGGAAGTGAATTTAATTTATTGTATTTACGCTGCCCCACAGACACAACAAACAGACAAACGGACAGACGGATGGATGGCTTGAGAGAGAGACAGAGAACCAGGAAAGTTAACGGCTAGAAATCCATAAAAATTTAGTTGCTTTAGTTGGAGAGATGTGTGTTTTGTGCTAGTGTGTGTGCGTGTGTGTAGACATATTTCTACGTTTCGCTAATTGGAGAGCTGAACATGTTAAGTAAATAAAATGCGCACACACACACACACACACACATACATATACAACTTATATATGAGCACACATAATCAAATTTATTGACGAAAATCTTAGCGAGCAAAGCAAAGGGTGCAGGGGGTGAGACAGAGAGAAAGATGGAAAGAGAGGGCATGAGCGAGCATGATCAGGTGCGATGTTTTCTTGACTGTGTGTGTGTGTGTGTGTAGGTGTAGCTAAACCAGAAGCAGGAACTGTTCGCTGTTTCGTTTCAGCAGCAGCAGCAGCAGCAGTAGCAGCGCTGTCGACGTCGACTGCAACAGCAGGCGCACAAATAAACAGAATTCTGCTGTAGCAGCAGCGCGATAAGATTTCGCTGACGTAGAGCAGAGCGAAGAAGAGAGACACAGCAAAAAAAAAAAAAAGGAAAAAGGCAACAAGAACAACAAACAAGAAGAACCGTAACATCAATCCAATTGGAGCTTAACGCTCCGCTTTTGTTTCACTTCCATAGAAAAATTGCTGCATGCAACAAGAGACCCGTCGAACCCAAAGCCCAAACCAAAAACCCCAAGAAAAAAGAAGTGAACCAAAAGCCAGTCGACCGATTGCCTGCAATATGGTTCAGCAAAATGTGTGTACAGTAGAGACACAGACATGAAGAACAGCTAATATTAGACGTGATAAATGTCACAATAAAAATGGATTTTAAAAATATAAATTTAAACTAAAAATAGAATTTGCAATGCTGCCCAATAAATACAGTAGTCACTCAGACATGAAGGACAATGTAATATTAGGAATGATAAATATGCAAAAAAGATATACATAAAAGATTATAAATATAGACTACAAATAACAATTGTGCACTATAAGCACAGTAGTCACTGAGACATGAAGAACAAATTAATATTGAATGTGATCAAAATGAAAATAAAAAACTATAACAGGAATATAAAATCTATATGTAAAATTTGTATTTCACTTAGCGAGCGCACACTGTGCTCAAGCTTTACAAAACAGTTATAGTTGAAGCTTGATGGGAACTAAACAAAAAGCAAAACAGTTCATTTAGTACAATCAGCGCATTTGTCATATCATATTGCTTTTAATCTTAAATTGAGAGGTGCGAAATCTTGAGTTCCGTATATATATTATATTTATATATATGTATATATGACTATATACAGTACATAGTAAGAATAAGTAAAGATGCGCTTTTCTCTCTTAAGCCAAAAATAGATCAAAGTCTGCCAGAGAGAGATAAATTAAAGCAGTGTTGTAAAACGCTTAAGCAAGCAGGAATTTAAAATTTGTTGACCTCTGACTACGTAGAATTGTTGTTGCTGTAGAGATTGTCAGAACATGAGGAACACAGTAAAAAGCGCAGCGTATGAAAGACAATTAAAAGCAGAGAGATTAGCGGTTCAAATTTATCAGCTCGAGCGGGTGACAACTTTTGTAGGGGAGTGTGAAAAGCGAGGGGGAGGGGAGACGACGCAGTGAAGTGCGATATGAAATAAAACATATGGAAATAAAAGAAGGTCAGAAAGACAAGTGAAACGTGTTCACAAAAAAACAGAAAAGAAATTTAATTTAAAAAAAACTAAACAAAATACAAATTAAAAATAAAATAAAAACAAATTAATGTAAATTTGAAATGCAGTAAAAACTCATTTGCTGCAAGCCAGAAATCTATTTTTTGTTTTAGCCCATTAACAAAAATCAAAAATCTAGTTTCAATAATATTAAATAAATATAAATATTTATATATACTCAATATTATAATAATTTATATTATATTATATTATTCATATAAAGACAAATTCGCTCCGCAGAGCACCCACTGTACAGAGTAGTAAAGAAATTGGCTTGCTTACCTCTTTGCCTTTGCTCCACTGTGCCGTGACGTATTTCGTTGTTGTTGTTATTGTTGGTGTAATACCCGTTGTCTCTGTTGTTTGCCGTTCTTATAAGCTTTCAACGCGGAAGCGGATATGTTTGTCCAGATCCAGAAAACGCGCGTTATACTTGTTGTTGCTGCTGCTGTTGCTGCTTACTGGCGCTGCTTCTTCTTTTCCTACTACTGACTGCTACGACGCTCGCTTGAACTACAACTGCAGCACTACTACGTAACGTAACGTAACGTATGGTGAACGTCACGCAACGTAAATGCATGCACTTTGCTGTCGATTTCCTGGTTCTGCTGCGTCGTCGTTCGCTGCTACTGCGACGCGACGTCAAGTGGCCATTGCGAAGAGACTGAGTGAGACGGTGTACGGACTGCGTTGCGTTGCGTTACGTTAATCCTGTGTTGACTGCTGTTGCTTTGGGTTTGCTTTCAAAAGTGTTTTGTATATGTTTTCTTATTTGCCATTGCAAAAAGCGAATGTCAGCGCCAAAAGGGAATGGCACACCGAAAAAATAACAAAACACAAAAACAAATCGAGCGCAATCTGGAGACCTTTGTGGAGGAAGAGCACAGCCACAAAGAGAGAGCACAAAGTACTTCCGTCTCACATACACACACACACACGTACACACAAGTACAGCGATGCACTTGTGCTGGTCCCTGTTGTTGTTGTTGGTGGCCCTTTTGCACCCGCGTTTCGTTTAAGTAGAAAACACACACACACACACGAACTCACACAACAGTAAATAAACTGCTTCCTTTTCACTTTTGCTTGCACACTACTTGTTGTTGTTGTTTTATTCTTATTTTCTTTTATTTTACTTTTGTTGCGCTCTGTTCGCCTAATTTTTGTTTATTTCGTTTTTATTTTGAGAGAACAGCCACAACAGGAAAACTTGGCATACACAGTTATTTAGCTATTCTATGCTTTGTTACTCGATTCTCGACGTTGGCGGCGGCGTCGGCGTCAGCGGCGGCGATGGCGATGGCGGCGTCTTTTCTTCCACACTTTTATTTCGCCTCGTTGGCTTTTTGTTATGTTTTGATTTGTCAAGCGATAAATTCAACTTAAAAAATTATTATTGCTATTGTTGTTGTTGTTGGTATTGCTGCTGTTGCGTGCGCATTGAATCAAATTCAATTAATTTTAGTTTAGAATATTTTTGCACAATTACAATTCGGTATTATAATTATTGTACAACAAATTTTTGATTTCTTGATTTGTGTTTTTTTTTGTGTCTTCTTCCGCAGCAACACGTCCGCTCACCACGAAAGTTTCTTACGTTGTGACTCAAAACATGCGAGTAAGAAATAAACAAAGCAAACGACGAATAACTGACACCGAGAGCATGCGCATTTGAGTGAATCGCAGAGAGTGTGCGAGAGAGAGAGAGAGAGAAAGACAAAGCGAGCGCAATGCATTTAAGAGCGCAAAGCAAAGAGAGTTGAATTGAAATCTAAATTAAATTTATTTATTTCTTATTATTGTCGGAGTCTTTTCTTGTTCTTGTTAACAATATATGTTTCTTCCGAATATTTGCACGTTGTTTATTTCCTTTATGTGTGTGCATATAGAGGTTATACAAAAATATCTTAAAATATATTTCGAACATATTTCACAGGTGATCGAGTTGGCAATTAAATATGCATAATTAGTAGGTAATTGTTAATGAACGAAATGAAATCGAATCAAATTCAAAATATTTTAAATAAATATAAAGTTTTATTGCAATAGTTGTGGGCGTCAGGCGTGGGCTGACTTGGGATTGACTTGTTAATCAGCTGATTAACGCTTATCGATGAGCTAATACAATGTGGGCCGTATTCATGCCTCAACTTTAATTAACCAACACTGCGGCAACATTTCCGTTAAACCAAATCTTTGTTATTTGCCTGCATAAATTAGTAGCCAAGAGCGTAAGAGCGGAAGAAAAAAAGAGAGAGAGAGAGTGAGAGAGAGTATGCGTGAGCGGCAGGAGGTGGGGAGCGCACTGACAGGTTGCCATAAAAACGTAGCAAAAGATGCGCTCAGTTGCGTTGCATCCGCTTGACATTTTTTGTTTTGCTTTGTTATTGTTGTTTTTGTTGTTGCTGTTGCTTTGTCTTGAGTTGAAAAGTTCGTTAACCAGTTTTCCCCTTAAACAACGTTGACATTTGAAGTCAAATGCCCATAAACGGTCGGTCAGTGATCGACCCTCCCGCTCTAGCGCAGGGGCCCAAATTAGTTTGCTGTTGCCGTTAGGCGTAAGCAAAGAGCGAGACGATTTTTAAGAGAGAGAGCGAGAGCGAGCGAGAGTGCGCGCGCAAGCGAGCAGGATTGCGGTTCAGAGTTCAAATAGTCGTCCAATTGAGCCAATCAACATATTTTCTGCGATCATTTCGTTTCGCATTGCAATGGGCGTGTGGGCGCGCGTGGGCGTGGCAGCGGCTGGGTCGTAGGTGGCAGCTACTTAATTTTCAATTTGCCCATGTGTGTGTGTGTGTGTTGGTGTGTGTTGGTGTCTGCGCTTGCAACCTGCCGCCGTCAATCTGACAAAGTTTTCGTCTGTGTGGCACGTTGCAAGTTCGATGCCCAAGTGCAGATAATAATACATTAAAATAGAATGCCGCAATGTCCAGAGTTCGCTCACACACACACACACGCATACATATTGAAACAGCCCAGACACAAATTTTAGTGCTTAACCCCTCCCTCACCCATCTCTCTGTGCAGAGAGAGAGAGAGAGGGAGAGAGAGAGTGCAAGAGCAAGATGTCGGCTCTATAAATAGTTTTTCTTTCTTTCTTTCGCGCGGTGCCCCGGCGATCTGTCCCGATGCGGAAGTCTTCCAGACGCTTCACTTTTCACTTTTTGGTCATTTGCCAATCGCACAAATTATTAGCACTAAAAAATTGCGCACAGCAGGCGTGGATGGGGTAGGGGGAGGGGAAGATGGAGCAGCAATAATACAGTAAATATCCATTTATACATACATATGTATGTAAATCAACTGTGCTACATATACCGTTATGGCTTCTTCCAGGCTGTCTGGCTGGGCGTCTATTGGTATGTCATTTTATTATATATTAAGATAAATGATAGATATTAACTAGATATGTGCATGTAGTTAAGACAACTATTTAGCTCTTTAACTATGTTTATAAATCTAATAAAAAAATTAAATATTAAAATTTATATCTCCAGCTATTGAGATATATGTATAAGACATGTAAGATATACATAGATGAAAATATATAAGACGGCTATTCCTTTAATCTAACCTTTTATATTTAGACGTTTCTATATGTCGAATATACATATGTATATACTATATAATATATGTATATAGTATACATATAATATATATATATATATATATTATATATATATATATATATATATATATATATATATATATATATATATATATATATATATAATATATAGATTGAGATATAGAAAGACATAGATAGATCTATATACAGCTGTGGTCAGAAAAATAGTAGTGCAACTGAAATGTTGTTCATAAGAATAGTAGTGCGACTGAAATGTTGTTCATAAGAATAGTAGTGTGACTGCAATTTTGTTCATAAAAATTGTAGTGCAACTGAAATGTTAATATTTTGAATACAGTTTGAATATACATATGTACATACATATATAAATATCATTTATACTATTTATTTCAAATTGTTTTCATAATACAAACATTTCAATACCACTACTATTTTTATGAACAACATTGCAGTCGCACTACTATTTTAATGACCACATCTGTATATACACATATAACTCGACTCTATTAAACTTTGTATGCCCTGAAGTCAAATGCCAATGGGAAATCATTCATAGTTATGTAACAGCCAGCAGAGGGCGTGGCATACTCCTCAAAGCATATCATCTATTCGTGATCAGGACGACGCGTCGTGCTGTATACCTTGCGCAGCATGAGTTTTCCATATTTTAGCTACATATATCTCAAACCATTTGCTTATTATCGATAATAATCGAGCCTATCTTTTTGATTGTTCATTCTCTATATACATACATACATATGTACATAACTTTTATAAAATAATTTTTAGATTTTTTAAATATTGAATATAGTTATTTGAATCTTATCCTGTTGATTTTATCCATATATGTACATACATATTTTTATCCAAATTTCATAAATATTTAAAAATAAAAGAATTCAATTAAAATATTAAAATTTATATTACATCATTATTAAATTATATATTACATTATCATTATCATAATACAATAGTTGATTCAGCTTCTACTCTATTAGCCCATATCTGTCTTTATCCGCATTATTATCCAAAAGTTAATTATTTTGCAATTATGCTCAGTGCGTATACAAAATTCGAAATGTGTTTGGGCATAGCTGGGAATTAGTGAGGCGTTACCCATGGACCACCTTCACAGAAGCTGCTCTAAACGAAGCAGAAAAGTATTCGAGAAACACCCCCGTCCACAGGGTCTCGAGTTGCTTGCGTTAATTAAAGTGGAAAAGGATATTAAGTGCAGATCCTGGTTGCCCTAATTGTTACACATTTCCCCCATTCTCTCTGCCTCTTGCTTCGTCTCTCTCTCTCTCTGTCTCGACAACAATGACTAATTGTTACGATCCTTTTTGACATTGTTGCCAGGCTGGAGGATCAGAATGTGAATGAGGATCAGGATATATACTATGTATAGGGAGTGTATATGGAGTGCATACAATGTGCAGCCAGCTGAGCTGGAAAGAAGAAACCGTGGGAAAGGTGAACCTGATTTGAACAATGGAAAAACCGATCAAAAATCAAAGACGACCTGTGCAACGGATCGCCCACAAATCGATCCACACACACATAGAGAGAGTCGAGCCACGACATCGCATCTGAGTTTCGTCGGCTCTTCTAATTTAGCGCCCTAAATGAAACGCAGCCAAGCAGAACACAAAGCAACAAACGAAATGCTCAACAACTTAGGGGTTGCTCGATCCTCGCTCGATCGCTCGCTCGATCGCCACAAGTGTTTGGCCTTTGGGCAGGTTTGGCTTGCCACAGAGACCGGTGAAAGGTTTCAGATTTCATGCAACGAGTGCATTGTGCAACTGCCATGCGATATGACAGACTCGGATCGCAGCGATCGTGGCGATCGAGGCTATCGAGGCGATCGATCCTCCAGGCCAGGATAAACAGAGAGTGAGTCGCTGCTGTGGCTTCATGCAACGTGTGGAATGTGAACTTTTATCAATTAAATATCGCTAACACACACACACAAATACACACACACACACACGCACACGATCAGTTGTAATATAGCTGATCAGCGTAGATCAGCAGCTAAAGTCGTTGCAGGCGAGGTTGACGCTAGCAGCCAGTGCTGAGCACTTGTTGGCTTGAAACTAGCCAAGCGGCTAAACTAGTGAGAAATAAAGCTGAATGCCAGCTCTAGCTAGTTAAAGTGCTATAACATCTATTAGGGTGACAGCTGGAAAAAGCTAGTTCTTTTAAACGTAGAGCATTTCTGTCAACTATTCATATTTAGTTTCATTAAGCAGTTCTAGAGGGGAAAAAGCTAAATTCTATTTCTATAGTATCTATTTTGATTGATATATGTATGTATATATTTTTATTTTTATAGGATCTATACTTTTTATAGTATTTTTTATAGTATATATAATTTGTATAGTATATTCAATATTTATAGAATATATAATTTGTAAATAGTTTTATTAGTATACATGCATACTTATGTGTGCTTTATAATATTTTTCAATTATATTTAATTTTTGTAGTGTTTTTATAATAAATGTACTTTTTATAGTATTTTTATAGCATATATAATTTGTATAATATTTTTATGGTATTCCAATTTTTTATAGTATTTATAATTTGTATAGTATTTTTATATTTTGTTTAATTTTTACAGATTTTTATAGTATATATAATTTTTGTAGTACTTTTATGGTATACAAATTTTTTTATAATATTGTATATACATAATTCATATATTTTTATAGAATATGTAATTTGAATATAATTTTTATAGTATTTTTGAATTATAATTTAATTTTTAATTATATTTTATAGTACTTTTTATATTATCTATAATTTTCAGTGTTTTTAGATTATTTATAATCTTTATAGTATATACAACATTTATGGAATATATAGTAATTTGTAAATCACTTTCAAAGTATTTTTATGTCTACAATTTTTATAGTATTTTTTATGGTATATGCATATAATTTTATAGATTATATAATTTGTATATTCTTTTTATAGTATTTTTGAATTATATACAGTCATTTTTATATTATGTATAATTTTTATAGTATTTCAAGAATCTATCTTAAATACATAGCGAGCATTTATTTCTTCAAAAGATATAATATTAGTCGATTTGCCACGCCTATAAAGTATGTATGTTGAAAATTACACAGACGAACATTGCACAGAAACCAATATACTCTTTCCACTTTACGAACGGGTATAAAAAAGCTAGAATTGCCGTTGCTTGCATTTAGCCAGCTACAACTGCATTTATATAAAGCTAAATTTGACGGGAAATAAGCTAAATTGGCAGCACTAACAGACACTCCAATACACACACACACACACTCACACACTCACACACACACCCAAAGAGAAGTGGAAAATGTGCAGACCACATCCGCTCAGCCGAAGGCTTCGCTGACTGCGCGCTGATCTCAAAACTCGATCTCGAGCTCGATTTCGATCTCGAAACTCAGCTACGATTTTTGTCTTGTCGGATCTCGGGTCTCGGGTCTAGGCCACTGGCTGCAGTTCTTGGAAAACGTTTAAAAGCAGAACAAGCAACAACAACAACAACAACAATAGCAACAACAAAGCAAAGATGATGAACCCAAGTCGACTGAAGTGAACGGCAAAGGCAGCAAGTGCGAGCGAGACAGGTAGATGACGAAGTCTCCTCCGCTGAGCACACGCACTTGAAAACATGGAACATGGAAATGGGAAAATGGGAAAAAATGAAAAATGCTGTGTAATTAATTGCAGCATCAACTGATGCTGGTAGAGCCTGCTTTGCCTGGGAATATTTCTGAAAAGGAAGTTTATCCTGCATCCTTAACAAAGCCGAAGCATCTGAAACACATGTCCTGCCCGACGGCAAAGTGACAAAAGGAAATGCCTTGAAATGCACATGAAATGCGACTTTTTATGAGCTAACAATTCGAATCGATGGAAAACTCAGACAATAGCTGGGAGAACTGTGGATTTGGAGCGCAATTCTAGAGCTATTCACACTTTGGCTAGATCGAGAGATCATAAAAGTATTGTGGAGATATTAGTGCAAGTGTTGATGAATAGTAGTCGAATGGAGAGTATCAGATTAGTAGTAGACAGTTAAATAGTAGTAGACATTAAAATGGTAATATATATCAGAACAGTAGAGTAGTAGATTGAAGAGAAGTAGATTGTAGAGTAGAAAATTGGAGAGAAGTAGATTATAGAGTATTACATTGGAGAGTAGTAGATTGTAGAGTATAGTAGATTGGAGAGTAGTAGATTGGAGAGTAATAGATTGTAGAGAAGTAGATTGTAGAGAATTAGATTGTAGAGTAGTAGATTGGAGAGTAGTAGATTGGAGAGTAGTAGATTGGAGAGTAGTAGATTGGAGAGTAGTAGATTGTAGAGAAGTAGTAGATTGGAGAGTAGTAGATTGGAGAGTAGAAGATTGGAGAGTAGTAGATTGGAGAGTAGTAGATTGGAGAGTAGTAGATTGTAAAGAAGTAGTAGATTGGGGAGTAGTAGATTGTAGAGAAGTAGATAGGAGAATAGTAGAGAAGTGTTAGTGAATAGTAGTAGATTGTAGAGTAAGAAATTGGAGACTAGTAGATTGAAGAGTAGTAGATTGGAGAGTAAGAAATTGGAGAGTTGTAGATTGGAGAGTAGTAGATTGTAGAGAAGTAGTAGATTGGAGAGTAGTAGATTGGAGAGTAGTAGATTGGAGAGTAGTAGATTGGAGAGTATTAGATTGGAGAGTATTAGATTGTAGAGTAGTAGATTGAAGCAAACATAAGACTAGAAAATGTTACTGAAATCTATCCAAAAATAAAATGTGATCCTTAGCTTATTTTTAGCATAGATCAAAAATGCTCTCTTCTAGCTTACTGATCGTTGCTGCAGCTCTTTAATAAGAGATCTTTGTTAACTCTAATCTCAATCACAATCTCAGTTCCTCAACGAACTTGGGCCATATTTCATTATCAAAGAAATTCATAGTCATAATCAACAGCTTGAACTCCTTGATCAGTGATCTCACAAAAAAGTAACTTAAATGTGATCTCTATTCTAATTTGATAAGCACTTTGAATCCTTTTCTAACTGTACCCTGAAACCATTGAAAATGGGAAATAAAAAACAGCAGAAAGAGTAACAGACCCCATAAAGTATATATATTATTGATCACAATGACGAACAGAGTTGATCTAGCCATGTCTATCTGCCTATGCTTGCAAAATATTGTATGATGTGTTAATCACAAGATTTTGCTGTCTAACATTTCAATCTCACTACTATTTTGCTGACCACTGCTGTATGTAGAATGTTGTTTTGTGTGTTATGTTTAAAAGAAAACATAGAATGAAGAGATGAGGGTATAAAAAATAGAGCACGCTTGCTTGTTTCGATCACTAATCACTGATCTCTTAACAACTTAAACATAATTCTTTGCTAACTTCATTATCTACAATACTTTCAGTGCGCTCTTCTACTTAACTCAAAAATTTTATTACAATTGTTAATATTCTGTTTATCGCAGAATTGATGGTAGCTGACGAAGTCTCTAGCCACTTCTAACTTAAGATAATAGTTCAATATAGCCTCTAAAAAACTTGTAAAGCATATACTCTTAAGATCATTGCATCAACATTTTCACTCTTCTATCTGATCATAAACTCATATATAAAGATCGGAAGCTGGCTAAGGGTCTTTCCAATACACGACTCTAAACTGTTCCATATTAGATATCTCTGATATGTTACAGATTTTACTATATTCATGAAGTGATCATGGCTTCTAAAGCTGCGATCATCGATCTATATCTCTATCTATATCTATGACAACTTCACTGATACATCAAAAACTCTGAATCTGAAATCTCTGCTAACTAACAAATCCTGGTATTCTCTTCCTCTTCTTCTACAACTTCTAAAAACTGTAATCCTCTATCTATACCCATATCTATATCTATGCCAACTTCCCTGATGTATCAATAACTCTATCACAAATCTCTGCTGGGCACAGTCTTCATCCTCCAGGCACATTTCCCATCCTCTTCCTCTTCCTCTGCAACTGAAACTTTCAACTTTTCTCACACATATTAAAGAAACCTCCTCAATATCTGCCTCGTTCACATCCCCCAAAAATGCCATTGCAAAACTTTGTTGAGGAAGCATTGTGAGCTCTCAGCTGCGACATCGTATACCATCTACCCATCTACCCATATGCCTATAGGCCCATATACCCATAAGCTATGCACCTTCTACCGTATAGCATATGCACTCAAACGGATCAGTTACATGTGCTCTTTGGCTCTTACGAGTTGCCCACCCACACACACACTCACACACACATAGTCTTCTCTTTTGGTTATTAACTTTCAAGCTGGTTAGCAAGAGTTATAAATTGATTGAGGCATATATATATATATATATATATATTGCTGATTATATAACTTCCTCAACAAACACTCCAGACTCGAGTCGACTCAAGTCGAGTCGACTCCGAGACCCAGTCCCAGACGTTAGCTAAAAAGTGTTACAAACACTGCAAACACGCTACCGTCTAATGACGACGCCAAAGCCAAAGCCAGACGAGGCTTGAAACCAGCCGAAACCGAAAACCAACACAGCTAAGCGACATCAACACCAACAACAACAACAACAACGACAACTCCAACACCAGCAGCGACACCCACTGCCTTACATTCATAATCTATTAAATAAACAATGCCGAGAGGAGCCAAACAGCATCCGGAATTGTAATGCCAAAAAAAGAAAAAAAAAACTGGTAAAATAAAAAGCAGAGTGGCTGAGTCCGAGACGCTGCAACCAAGAGATACCCTGTAATATTTGGCAATAATTATTTCATTTTATTATCATTATATATATATATATATATTTATATATATATATATATATATATATATATATATATATATATATATATATATATATATATATATATATATATATATATATATATAATATTGCCATTATCATTGTCATTTTGATTAACTTTTTCATTTTCATTAGCCTTGCTGTTGTCATTATCATTGATATTATTAGAGTTCTTGTCATTGTCATAGTCAGTGTCATTTCATCTTCATTTTCATAATCATTTGTATTATAGTTGTTTTCATTATCATTGTCATTATTATCATCAGTGCTACTATAATAGTTCTTTCATTGTCATGGTTGTTATCATTGTCCTTGTCATTGTCATTATTATTGTCATTATCATTGTCATTGTCATTGTCATTGTCATTGTCATTACCATTGTCATTGTCATTATGATTACCAGTGGTATTATCATTGTCATTATCATTACCAGTGGTATTATCATTGTCATTGTCATTGTCATTGTTATTGTCATTGTCATCGTCATCGTCATTGTCATTGTCATTGTCATCGTCATTGTTATTGTTATTGTCATTGTCATTGTCATTGTCATTGTCATTGTTATTGTCATTGTTATTGTTATTGTCATTGTCGTTGTCATTGTCATTGTCATTGTCATTGTCATTGTCATTGTCATTGTCATTGTCATTGTCATTATGATTATCATTCTCATTATCATTATGATTACCATTCTCAATATCATTATCATCATTTTCATAAAAATAGGATACAATTACAAGTAACAAGTTACCTAACAAACTTCATGTAACAAAGTGCTAATATACCCCATTTTAAGCAACCTGCAATGGGTGCAGAAAGGCAAAGAAAGAAAGAGGAGCAGAAGAATTCAGGTTTACAATGCGGTAATGCACAAGCAACTCTGAGCAAGCGCGCATTGAGTGGAGCCAGCTTTGGTAAGTGGCTGGCAACCTGTCCGCGAGACTCGAGAGACGAGAAGCTGGGACCCAACAGTGGGTCGCGCATGCGCCATAAATGGGTGGGCAGAAGAAGAAGAAGAAGACGAAGAAGAAGCTGCAGCTAAAGGAGATGGCCGAGATGGAGGAGGATGAGGAGGAGGAGGAGCTGTTGATGCCGGCTACTGTGCCAGTGTTCCACATTTCGCATACGGAAATGTGACCAGGTCTTAGGCCGAGGCTGAGGCTGAGGCTTGCGGCTGCGGCTGAGTCTGAGAGTCTCACCTGAGCTTTGGCTTGCCGACAGGTGGGGGTCCGGTTCAGTTTCTCACCAATCGACTGAGCACCTCTCACCTCACCTCGCTCTCCTTGTCTCCCTCTCCCTGTCTCTGCTGAGCTGTTTCCTGCTTTGGCTTCGCATCTCTTGCGGTTCTCGCACAACTTTCACCTTTCACGTAATCTTTTGGTCAGAGGCTTCGTTTATTGTTGCTGTTGCTGTTGCTATCGAGGATTGGCTTTTAGGCTAGCACTGTTTATGGTCCAGCATCTAGCGGTACATTGGCCGACTGCCTATTCCCATGTGATTGAAGTTGGCCAAATGATTGCCGCAAATTACATAGCCACATATCTATCCAACCAGTTGAACGGCTTGATCTTGGATTTGCCACACTGAGCAGCGTCTATATTTAACCCAAAGCTGAGCTTCCACTGCACAGGTGAGTTAGAAGAGTGTGCGATTAACTAGCTATAATTGCCGGCTGCCATTATAAATGGGCTTTCCAGAGCTGCCTGCCAGCTAGATAAGAATGGACAGAGTGCACTATAATCCTTTAAGATGATGCCTAATTGGATTTGCATAATTGGGAATCACTTAGTAGGATAACCTCTATAGATCATATAGATTTGAATACTGATCTATATAGAAGGAGTGTGTATTATTACTCTACTAACTATTTCCTCTTTTTTTGGTCCATCTATCTTCTAGCTCAAATCAATATTAATACTTTCCAATTGGTACTTAACACTTGGAACCATGTAGCTCCATTCTGCACTATAAGAAATGAATTTGTTCACTAATCTATCGACTGTCTGCCATCCTTATGCCCATTCTTAACTTATTCTTATTCTTGATCTGAATCTCATTCTCAATATTATTCTCAGTCTCCTTCCTAATTCATTCTCATTCCCCATCTCATTCTCACTTCTGTTCTGTCTCTTTGTCATTCTCATTCTCATTCTCATTCTCATTCTCATTCTCATTCTCATTCTCATTCTCATTCTCATTCTCATTCTCATTCTCATTCTCATTCTCATTCTCATTCTCATTCTCATTCTCATTCTCATTCTCATTCTCATTCTCATTCTCATTCTCATTCTCATTCTCATTCTCATTCTCATTCTCGTTCTCGTTCTCGTTCTCGTTCTCGTTCTCGTTCTCGTTCTCATTCTCCATCTCATTCTCATTTTCAACTCTTTCATTATTGTCATTCTCATTCTCCATTTCAATCGCAGCTCTTTCTCCACTCTCATTCTCCATCTCAATCCTCATTTCATTCTCAACTCTTTCACTATTCTCATTCTCTATTTCTTTCTCCATCTAATTCTCATTCTCCATCTAATTCTGATTCTCATTCTCCACATAAATCTCATTCTCATTATCTATTATTTTCCTCTTTCTCCTCCTCTTCCTCATTCTCTTTCCATTCCCTTTCTCTCTTTTTATATAACTCGAATAACCAACAAAAACCTCAAAATGTATTTTAAATATTCTCAATCAGAGAATTTAAGTGCTAAGCTCAGTCATTAATGTATGAACCTCTAGTCCCGCTTCCGCTCCTGCCTCTCCCGCCCTCCATTTCCGCCCTCCTCTTCCGGATAACTTGTCCGCATTCCATCAACCTCCGGCGCATATCGAAAACTTTAGCTCATATCAAATGGCTGCAAAATGGTTTTTGCTCGAAAGATGCGGAAATAGTCTACGGCATGTATATGGAGGAAGAGGCTGAGTGGGAGTGGGAGTGGGATTGGGAGTGGCACAAAATTAACTTTGCATGGAATTTAATTTACGTCCACGACGTTGATTTCCTGCCAAAGCAACCGGAGCCGGAGCCGGAGCCGGAGCTCAAGCTGAAGCTGAAGCTGAAGCAGCTTCCGTCATTTCCTCAATGCAAAGGTTTTTATATTTTGCTGCTGCTGATGTTGTTGTTGTTGTTGTTGTTGTATGTCCCTGAATGCCTTTGCCGGCAGCTAAGAGCCCAGCTCGCTTCCTGCAGGATGTAAGGACGTCATCGTCAGAGTCCTGCCTGCCAGCCAGCCAGAGTCCTGCCACCATTTCTCTGTTGTGTACATTTCAACGTCGAAGTCAGTTGTTTACCCACTTTAATCAGCCCACACGGCCAGGGCTCTGGCCTGGGCTGGGCTCGTCCAACTGACTGTTTGCCAGCCAGTTCAGTCACAAGAGAGTCCTGCGAGTCCTGCCTGCCTGCCTGCTTCCTTGCAAATGCTGCAGCTTCCGTTTCCGGGATATAATGTTCATATTTTCGAGGACATTTACAGGAAATAAAGTACGTCGCCCTCCACTCACTCTCTCTCTATGTGTGTGTGCTCACAGGACTTAACCCTGCCACCACCCGTACGCCCACTGCCCA
Organism: Drosophila leonis; assembly: GCA_035045365.1. Classification (NCBI taxonomy): domain Eukaryota; kingdom Metazoa; phylum Arthropoda; class Insecta; order Diptera; family Drosophilidae; genus Drosophila; species Drosophila leonis. The sequence goes on from JAWNPC010000830.1 coordinate 6,831,402, forward strand.
AACACTTCCTCCTTTGGGGCACAGAGCAGCAGTCACAACTTTTGCCGTGCTCACATTTATGCCAGCCCAGTCAAAACCCGACCGTCAGTCAGCTACAACTACCTTATGCCCTCTTTACATTGCCACGCCCCCCCTTGGCTTTTCCGTGCTTCCGCAGCAACGGCAACAGCAGCAGCAGCAGCAGCAGTAGCAGCAGGATGCCCGGCTGCAGAGTACGTTTTGAATTTTGTCGCACTTCCTGTTACGTTTCGCTGTGTGGAGCATGGGCGAGGTGCATTAGAGATGCGCGGAAATAGTTCAGCGTGATGAGCCAGTTCAGCTCTGTTCAGTTTGCACTGAATAAAAATGTTCTGAAAATATATTTTTCATTATTGGAATCAAGCAACTAGCACTTGGCAATAATATCAAACCATTTTTTTGGCATTTGTCTCTGATAATTATCACAAAATTGGAACTTAAATGAATAATAAATGTCTTTAAAAAATCAGATGAACTATGACATGAACCAAATGAACAATAAGCCAGAGTGCAGCTCAGACGTGCAGTTCAGCGTTTGGTTGGTGTTTGCCAGCTCAACAATTTCCCTCAACTACTAAATCATTGCAGGACTTTTAATTAGTGATGCACTATATTGAAAAGGGAAATTTTCAATTGCTATCGAAGAAAGTCCCAGGAATTTTAAATAATTGTCCCAAAACGAACGACTCACGCAACAATTTCCCTCAAATACTAAATCATTGCAGGGCTTTTAATTAGTGATGCACTGTATTGAAAAGGGAAATTTGCAATTGCTATCGAAGAAAGTCCCAGGAATTTTAAATAATTGTTCCAAAATGAACGACTCACGCTTGAAATGACTGATCAAATGAACTTATATCGAATGTTCAGTTCAGCGATTGGCTCAAACGAACCAAATGTGAACTTGTTGGTGCAGCGCTTTTAAGCGAATTGCGCCCGCCCACCCAGTTTTACGTGGGCGCCGTGTCCTGAGTGCCCCCCGCTGGCAAGAGAGCTGCGTGCTCTTCCGCTTTTGCTCTGTCATCAGCAACGTAATTTCCGCTCTTTGTGTCTGCACGTGGGTGGGCAAACAGGAAAAAAGGATTACGAGTTAAGGGAGCGACGCCAAAAAGAGAATGCAAAAAAAGCAAAAGCAAAAGCAAAAGCAGAAGAAGCAGAAGCAGCACAAAAACAAAATCAACTGCTGCGATTGACCTGCACGCAAAGTTCATAAACATCAAGTGGCGGGCATATCAAATGGCCAAATGGTCAGTGGCCAGTGGCTAAGGCAACAAGTGATCCGCGCCCAGTTGTCAGACAGGTATCAACAGCAACAACAACAACAACAACAACAACAACAACATTGTCCGGCTTGGCAGTTCATCAAATTCTCATGTGACCAAAGCCCAAAAGGTTCAATTCGTATGAAATTTGATATGCGCTTCACATATTTAATGACTTCTTTTCACATTTTACATAACACTCGATTCGATGAACTGACGACAGCCACGCCTCCGCCAACCCCCCCACCAGAAACTTCAACTTCAACTCCAAGTCGAAGCAGCGCTGTTGCACCCAGTCACTTGTTGGATTCTAGGGCTTGGCTTCGGAAATTCCCATTCCCGATCATGGCGACCCTTTCCAACAGTGTGTAATCCAGGCGCGTGATGGAACGCCGGACAATGGAAGTGCCACTGGAGTGGGTGTGCGTGTGCATGTGTGCGCGTGTGTGTATAGGTGTGCCTGCTGAGCGAACGACTGCATTTGTATGCAGCATGGCGGATGCGCCGGGCAAAGCGTTTATTTCTTCATTTGACGCAAATGATGTTCGACACAAGCCTGGAATGCACTAAACCGCTAGCTAAGCATAAACCCGAACCGTGATCCCCCCAATCCCAGCACTGTAAACCCAAAACCCAAAGCCGAGTGTTGAAACTCGCAATCGAAACCGAACTCAACTCGAAGCGGAGTTTTCTGACCGCAGCCGGCGCACTGAAGGGAAGGGAAAGGAAAGGAAACGAAAGGGCGTACGCAGGCGGTGGTTGTGATAACAATAACAACAAGTGCCCAAATACACTGCAAGAAAAGCCAGAATACTTGAGATGATTGATGGATGATTCGAAGCAATTGCTAGATTGAAATTTAGTTTTGTGAGTATTTTTTTGATCGTATTCTGATTATTTATAGATTTAAGATTAGATATTTAAGAAGATTATTTATTTATTTATATAAATAAATAATAAATATAAATATATAAATATATGAATATATAAATATATAAATTTAAAAATATAAATATAAATAAATAAAAAATATAAATAAATATAAATATAAAAGAATAATAAATATAGTGAATAAAAAAGTCAATAGGAATAGTAGCTCTTCGCAGGGTTCAATGTATCTCCCGACTAGAGCATTATTTCTTGTTTCTCATAGTCTCATATAGACTCGAAATGTGCTTTGTAGATTTAACAACTTAACTTCAATATATGATCTATTTACAATATTTCTTTATTGTTATATTTCGTTAGTATAATAATAATTATAATAATAATATTAAATAATTATATAAATTATCTTAAATTATGTTTTGGCATTCTATAACATATATATGTTCAGAGACATAGACTTACACAAATATTGTCAGCACTCCGTCTATAGCTAGGCGTAATATGAAACCCATTTTCCCTCACACAACACACATTTTCGCTCAGTGCATGCTTCTTGTTATTTGAAACCCGGATTTAAACAGAACATGAAAAAGAAAGAACAACGAGTCACAAATTACTTTTACCGATCACAAAATCTACAACAACAACAACCAGAAAAGAAGAAGAAGAAGAGTAATAAGAACAAGAAGAAGAAGAAGGAGAGACAACGTCGAGGATGATGACAACTCCAAGTGAAGTGGACGCCAGCTGAATGCAAATGCACAAATTAAGCGACGAAACAAACAAATTTCCTATGTGGACAAACTGCACTTGTCCAAAGGTTGTCCCGATGCCATGCCCGATATATACATATATATATATATATATATGTATGTATATATAGTCGATATCCAATATCCCAAGCCAAACAAATTCTGAATGCTAAATGAAATTCTTCTTGGCGGCAAATGGACATTATTTATATATCTAGATATATATTGGAATTTTTTGAAAGGCCGCCAAGCCGGATGAACTTATTGTTTATGAACCTTTTTCGTTTGGGTTCTTAAGCGGAAAACTCTGTTAGCAGGCGTTGACAGTCCATAAAATAGAAATAGATCCTAAGAATATCTTAAGATAACTTATATATCTCTAGCAAGATATTTAGCCTTTCTTATTGTATCATTTACTTCAATACTCAGCTAAACCTATTGTGTAGGATTATCTGTCTCTTAATTATCTTTAACTTAGATACAATAGATATTTGGTTATTCCTTTTGTAGAGTAATATCATAATCTATCTCTATTTATGCTTAACTTCACTAGATATTCGGCTATGCTTATTGTGCAGAATGATATATCTGTGCAATATGGATCTATCCCTAGATCTATATCTATTTATCTTTATCTATTCTATTGTATTATTATCATCATTATCATTAAATATATTTAATTATTCTTAACTTCAATAGTTTGTTAGAGAAAAAAAACAAATCTCGTTTGATTTTCATTGATATAAAAAGTTTTTTACTTTTTTATGTATTTATTTGGCAAATAGTTAAAAAACAAAACTTTATGGAATTAAATTATTTCACATTTTATATAAGTTTCTTAACCTTTTAAAACTTTTCACAATTATCATTAAAACTTTCAAAAAATTTCGAAAAAGATTGAATAAACATACAAATTTTTTTAAATTTATACATATATATATTTTTTTTGAAGAAGATTGAAAAAAACATTACATTTATTTGAAACTTATATATATAAAAAAACATTAAATTTATTTAAAACCTATATATTTTTTTTGTGTGTGTAAAATCTCCAGTTTCTCGATCTAACCACGTAGTTTTAAATCATTTATATATATTTCTAAATATTTAAATTTTTATTGTTTCTTTTTCCAATCTTCTATAGATTTCATATCAAGTTAGTAAATTTTCTTTAGATTTAACCTTATATATATCATATATATATATATATGTATATGTATATAGAGTTGAACGTAAAGAAAATTTTCTAGCTTGATATAAAACGTATAGAAGATCGAAAAAGTGAAACAAAAATGTATTTAATTAAATTATAATAAAAATGTATTTAATTAAATTATAATAATTATAATTTATTTAAATTATAACAAATATTTATTTAAATTATTATTATTATAATTTATTTAAATTCATTATAATTAATTTTTTTAATTTATTCAAATTGTAATAATTTTAATATTTAATTTTTGTAGTTTTAGTTTAATTTCACTTATATTCTAGTTTAAATGCAAATAACTTTATAATATTATTAAAGCTTCGAAACAAATTCAGCATTTCCAAAGACCTTTCACAAATGAAGCGCAAATCGTAAAGTTGAAATCACAATTTTTCAGTTTTTTCAAACTAAAAGAAATTCAAAGAATATTTAAATGTAAATAAAACAAACGTGTTTACGTTTCATTTATATAAAAGTGTTTATATATTGCATATACTCGTAACTATAACACAAAATCAATTAGTTTATAGAAATTGACTTAAGATTTCTCAAGAAATCTAAAAGAACATTTTACAAATTTAGTTTTATTTCATTTATATAAAAGATTTTATATAATATATTTATGTATATATGTATATATATATTGCTAATAACTATAACAAAAAAGAAAAACAATTAATGAATTGAAATAGAAATAGATTTCAGTAAAATCTCAAGCTTGTCAATAGAGGGGGAGAGGGAGAAGCTGCTCGAGTGCTTGCAGTTGGCACTGTCAAAGATTAAGCTAATCAACTACACTATGCTACAAGTTAAAAGTATGCACACACATACATATACACACACTCACATGTGTACATATATGTAATGTGATTGCAAGTATATATGTTCTAGCGATTAATTGTAACTCTAATCATCTCTCATACACAATCACTGACTGGCTAACTCTTATACAAAAATTGGAAGCTTATAAAAATCTTATAAAAACTGTCATTTAAACATAAAAATGAACCTATGTACACCAGTGTGGGTAGGTTGGGTTGGTGCTGCGCCTCGCAGAGCTCAGAGCAGCAGCAGCAGGCGATCGAAGAGCGTGCCGGACGGCACTTTATCCAACTCTCAGAGACCCGTGTGGCTGGTCTGCAGCTGCTCAATGGAAATGGACAACTGTTCCAGGCGCTGCATCAGCTGCAGCATATTCTCCTGCGCTCGACTCGTATTGAACTCCTTGCCATGCTCCAGCGAGTCCTCCTCAGCGGCAGCCAACTCGAAATGCAATTTTGCCAAGCTCTCCTGTTGCTCGCGTATTTTGGTCATTTGATCCATGGTGCAGCCAGAGCCTAGATCAAATAATATTAGATTATTATATATATTTTTATATATTGTAGTTTTATGATGATAGCTACCAAAGGCCTTTAGCTTGCCCGAGTGAAAGTCATCCAGCAGACCAAGTAGCGCTCGTTCCATATGCTTCACATCGGGCACTTCGGAGACAAAGGAATGATGTTTAATTGGACGCTCGTCAAACTTGTCGCTGTGAATGCTTGGATTTGCCATTGGAATATGCAACTGCTGCAAGGGCGGCGGCAGCGGCTTTGTCGAGTTTTTGTTGCTGTTGTTGTTGTTGTTTACTTTTGAGCTATCATTATTGTTGTTGTTGTTGTTGTTGGTTGTGGGTGCATCTGGCGCTAGCCACTCGCTGCTGACCAGCGTAATGCTATTCAAGCTATGCTGACTGCTGCTGTGCGTTGGCTCTAAGGGATTTCCGTCTGCGTTTCGCATTTAACAAATTTGAAAAAATCATGAAAATACAAAAAAAAAAAACAAAAATAAAATAAATTAAAATGAAAAATTATACAAAATCATAGGCAAAGAAATTATAGCAAGGTATAAACAAATTATAAGGTAAACAATTCGAAATTAAACTAAAATAAGTATTAAATAAAGAGTATCAATTTAAGTCTATAATAGAACATCAACTTTAAATACATGTAAAAACTATATAAGCATCAACTCTATAATAATTTTTGTAAATGATATTTAGTTCTATTCAAAACTGTTTAAAATCATTCTATCTATCAATATTTATGGTTAGCTAAATCTATATTTTACTTATAATTAATACTAATATAAGAAATAGCTTCTTTAACTGTGAAATAGTTAGTCAAGACTGTAATATAGCCGTCTATAAGCAAGGTAAGCAAAGAGCTCTATAGATAAGGTTTATACAGTCTATATATTGTATATAGTATGTATACTCTCTCTATAGTATATCTATTGTATACAGAGTACAAGAGTCTATACAGTCCATATCTATAGAATGCATACTATACTATATTACAGTCGAGTCCCGATAATTCGAAATGGCAAGGGGATCAGTTTTTCAGGATCAGTTTTTCAGTTTCAGAAATTCAATTTATCGAGACTCGACTGTAACGAATTTTTTTTCAAGGGGATAGAATTTTTTTTGATTTATCGTGATTTTCGATTTAGCGGGGTACAAATTATCGAGACTCGACTGTATATCTATAAAATATAGAACACATAGAGTGCTCATATATAGTACATAGGCTTTATCTATTGTATATATAATCGATATCTACAGTATATATAAACTATATCTATAGTATATATAATCTATATGTATAGTATATATAATCTATATCTATAGTATATATAATCTATACCTGTATAATTAACAACTGCTGCACAAGTGACATAGCATGAGCTACTCTATAACAACTGTAGCTTATTCTATATATTCTCTAACTTATCTCTCTTGTATAGTCTATCATACAAACTGCATGCATATAGCAAATAGCATATAGCTGAGCTACGCTTTAAACTGTCTCTTATGCCAAGCATATATTACAATTACAAGCTTAAACTTTCATAGCTTTTTCTTAGCTTACTCTAAGCACACTCTAACTTATCTAACTTTCTTTACACAATTTTAAAACACAAGACCATAAAAACTTAAACAAAACACAAAAAATGACGAAAATTCTCCACAGTAAAATGGCAACTGCCTGGTCCAAACACAAAAATCCAAATGCCAGACGACAAATCCCACGGACTGTGCTGCCCGAACCTCCCCTCCCAGCCGCAAGAGGGAGCCACTAGCCAAATGGCTTGTAATTTCAATTATTGAAATTATAACAGCTTGTTGAAATGTGCCTTTGAGTGGGTGTCTCAGGGCGCGCGTGTGTGAAAGTGTAATATGCAAAACATATGGCTCTAAAAGTGCGTCACAAGGCCATTGCCGTTGCCGCCGCCGTCGCTCCAGCAGAATAAATGATTCAATTCCTTGAGAACTTCCACAGCGACTGGAAATGGTTTGGAAAAACTGAAGCATTTATTTATACACTTATCATCTTACCCTTCAACAGCTTGCGTGGACGCGTCTTGAACTCGAATCGCTCTTCATTGGCCGCGCCGCTATTGGGCGCATGTGGGCGTGGCCGGCGCTCGTTCACATATTGCAGCGTTGTCTTGGCAGAGGGCTGTCCCTGCTGTTGTCCTTGGCCCTTCTCCGATATGGTGCGTTCGATCGAGCATGAGGCGGAGTTGCGGCTACGCGTTGTATCCCCGCTCGAAATACCTTTGATCTACATCAGAAAAAATAAGTGAATCGTAAATTTTGTTAATTGTCAATTGGACGTGTGCCATATACATTGATCTTTGGCACGGCAACGGGCGTGGCAGGTGTTTGAGCTGATTTCGCTTCCTCTTCGGTTTCCACATCGTTTGGCACCAGCTTCTGGCGCTCCACAACCTCATCATTGGGCTCCATTGCGTATTTATTTATATTTTTTATACTGTCTTGCAGAGCAACAATAAAAATATTTTTGTCTTTGTGTGCGTTTAACCATTCACAATTACGCGTGGACAATCAGCTGCTTACAATTTAGAGTGGCCATATACGACGAATGATCGAAATCAACTCTGTACGCTGGCTACACAGGGTGTTTACGACAGAGATAAGCCAATGTGGGCGCGAAATTTAAATAAATGTAGTTTATTTCTATTATTTTATTGCATGAACTGCTTGTTTATAGACATATAATTTATAAGCTATACACACATTATGCCTTCTTCTTGCTGAAGCCCATTGTGTAGATCATGTGAGCAATGCTTATTAAGCCCACGCCGCACAGAGCTGCCGTAATGCCAAATAGAGCCTTATCGACGGGTCCACCCTTGAGGAATACAGGCATATCATTGATAGCCTGTAAGAAATGTTATTAACTAAATGAAGAGGCTTAAGAAATTCATTTACTTGCCTGGAAAGTTTTCATTTTGCCAGCCAAACCTTCGGGTAACGCCATAATTTCTGATAAGTATTATGTAATTGGCTGAAAATCCAATAAGAACAACAATCAAAATTCAAAGCAGATGAAAAACTAATTGTTACAATTATTAATCAAATTACAGTTAAATATATTTTAAATATTTATGCACTTTTTTTATTTTAAAAATCAAAGAACTCACTTATGGAATCGACTTTTTCGACTTCAGCAACAATTCTCAATGTTGCAAATGTAATTGTTAAAAATAGAAAATAATTGCACAGCTGATAAAAAGGGAATTGCAATTGCCAAAGTGCCCGCCAGTGTTGCCAGCTGCATGCATTTTCCAATTCAAAAATAAATATCCAATCAGAGAGCAACAGAGAGAGCGACAGTCACACACAACACAACAAAATCACTCGCAATCGCTGCAATTCAAATTAAGCGGCATGCGGAACGACCGAGGGACGTTGTGAACGTCCATTTTTCGATTTGTACGGTTCCGTTCGCGCTATTTTGGCTTTTTGTGAATTTTTCAACAGGCGCGCAGCGAAAGCTGCCAGCGAACAGCGTTTTCTGCACAACACTGTTTCAGGGCGTGTGTGCGAGCGCGCCAGCATGCGCCACAGCAAAAGCTATGCACAGCTGTCGTCTCGCTTGCGCGCACACAGCGGCCAGCGGTAAAAGCACTCCGAAGCATTTCAGCATTTCGGCAGCCTCTCAGCGTCTCTGGCCGCCTGGTGGGGATTACAATAATTCTACACCGAATGAGTTGTGCAATTTTTAGCGTCGTCGTGTGTGCACACTCAATTTTGTAGACCCAACGAAGTGGGCAGCCGAATTCAACGAGCAGTGCAAGTTAACGGAAAAAATGGCCAGCAAATTCGAATGGGGAATTAAATAAATATTTTTTACAAAGATTCCAAATGGCACGGGCTTTTGCGGCAACAGCGAAATATTATAAGAAATAAAATAAAACACAACAAAAAAAAGCTAAAGCTGTTTAAGCTCTCGCCAAAATAAACGCTTACGCTGCTGGCTCGAATGGCGGATCGCCATGTCTCGCCCCGCCACGCCCCCTCACCCTGTCCACCCATCAGCTGTTTTCTAAATACTACACAGAAAAGATATCGCCCTGCTAAAGCCTTTGCCGATTTTTAGCTCCCAGTACAAGAACTTTCAAAATCTGTAGCTTCCAAACAAAATTAACTTGCCAAAGTTGCGAAAAGCGATGATGACGCTGACGGCGACGGCGACGCCGACCGAGCCGTCGACTGCAACTTTGGTTTTCCGAAACTTGAAAAAAGTTAAATCTGCCAAGTTCACCTCCGAGTGCTTTTATTATTGCTGTCGCTGTCGCTGCCGCTGCCGCTGCCGCAGCCGCCCATGTGCGATTCTTCTTTAAGCACACACACACAAAGAATATGCATGCTCTTCACAGCCTGCCCATTCAGTGCCCTCATGCCACCACCCGCTCTCCGTCTCTCTCTCTCTAACTCTCTCTCTCTCTCGCTTGCTCGCGCTCTACCTCTGGCGTTCCAAAAAGTTCAAGCTTATTTTAAGTTCTAAACTTAAACTTGTTTCGTAAGCTGCTCGAGTTACATGCACACACACACACACACACACACACTCATGCATGTTCAGTAAAAGTTTTCTGAGCTGAACTTTAACCAAATGCACTTTGCATAATAAAAAAGTTCTTTCAATTTAATTATTTCATTAGCCAGATGATCTTTGCCTTATAATTATTTATTTATCTATCAAATGTTTATAATTAAAAATATTTAAGAATTATATAAAAATAGTTAAATTATTTTCTTATTTTTTAATATTTAACTAAAACTTAGAATTTGAAGATTTAAAACAAATTTGAATTTTTTAAATAATAAAGTAAAGTTTTTGTGCTTATTAGTTTTATTCTCAATTTTTTTATTTTTTAGTTTTTATTTATTTTTTATTTTGAGCACAATTTTTTTTAAATTTATTATTTTATATATATAATTATTAAAAAAATTATGTAAATTAATTATGCACTTTTCAAATTTCAGTTTTTCACTTAAACAATTTTTTTTTAAATTCTATTTTCTAGTATGGGGTTTATGCCTATATATTGTATATTTAAGATATGGAATGGATTGGCGCTTCATTAAATAAAAAGCACATCACACACACCCACACACACACGTACACCTTCACACACACATCTCTGCGCTGTATAGAAAGCACTGTTAATGCTTTGCTCAGTGCTTAAATCGAAAGTTTTTTTTATCAGAAAGCCAAAAAAAGAAGCAGAGGAACTAACTATGCTATATAGAACGCATTGCACGAGCAATGCCCGACTCAAAACAAGAGCTTATTGACAGTTACATGCCAGAGAACGAATGGAGCAGGGGGTGGGGGGACCAGATTAGGCAGTCATAAAAGTTCTGACAAACGAGCTTAAAAAGCGATTCAATACGAAACGAGCCTAAAACGAACTTTTATTAAAATATTATAAATAAATGTATATATAAGCATGTATTTATGCATATAAATATAAATCTAGTTAATATATATTTATTAAATTTTCATACAAATTGTAAAGCTTCGGAAACAACACTTCGTCAAAATAAACATTTAGCTTTTAAAACTTTGGCAAAGTCTAAATTTCGATGCGCTTAAAGCTTAAGACATTGCTAATGCTAAACAAAAAAAAACATTAAATAAACTGATAATTGTTAATTTAAAACCGATTATTCAATGCTTAAACAATGCAATTAGCATTTTATACGACTATCAGCACAATAACTCCAATAAGCAGTAATTGTAATTCCAATTAGATTAGTCGTATTTGCTGCTGCGTATTTTTTGTTGCGCTCACTCGCCGGCTGTCTGACTGCGATGGCCTGTCTCGCCTATCTGCTCCTTTTCCTTTTCACAAAACAAAATGGATTGCTCTTTAACTAAAACAGTTAACAGGCGCTCAGCAATGGCGGCAAACATTTACAGCGCCGCCCAATGAGAACTGCACACAGCAAACATATGTGCGAGCACATGCCTTATGGTCGTCTCACTCGCACTGCACATTGGCCCGCGCTATTTTGACATTCACAGTTGCTTAGCATGTGAATCAATGGCGTATTTTACAGCTAGCGCTCGCTGCTGCGCGCCTGTTGAAAAATTCACAAAACCGCTACGAATATAACGCATTCACACTATTCACTCACTCACTGACTCGCTCGCTCGTGTACGAGTACGTACTCGCACTCGCACTCGCACTCGCCGAGTACCGTTTACCCACTGCTGCTGCTGGCTGAGTGGTTATACAAAAACTTCTGACCCCTTGTCAAGTTGGTTCAAATAATACAGTTTTTATTCAAATTTAAGCTTTACTCATGAATGAATAATTTAAGTAAATGCATGTTGTATATATGTATATAAATATATTTATATATGTATTTATTTAAAATTATTATAGACAGAGCAAGAGCAGCAAGGTTATTGGTATTTTATCTGAGTCTTAACAAACAATTCACAATAGATAAGCAATGAGTACACTCATTGCAATTAGATATAACAAAGTACAGTGGGCATGAGACAGCGTTGCATATTCACTTTTGTTTTCAGTTCAACTCATTTGTACAGTTACGAATTGAGTTCGATTCGGCTCGACCCGACTCGACTCACTGGCCATGCAACTCCACGGAGGCCAGTGTTGGGCAACTCCAAAGTGACTAGTGAACTGAAATTGTATTGGTACAGTGAATACTACTTGTCCAGATCCACCTGAGTTCTCGCAACAACAGCAGCCGCCACATGTTCGCTGCCTGCGGTTGTCGTCGATTTGGCTTTCGAATGGGGGATGTTGTAAAAAATGTTTGAACTGTTTTAAGTTTAAGTTTTAACGGTAACAGTGACGCAGAACTGAGCAGCACGTTGCTGAGCGAAACGAACGGCGACCACTGTCACTGTGAGTGCGCTGCCAATGTGTGTGTGTGTGTGTGAGTAGCGTGTGCTTGTGTGCGATTACCTTGGCATTGAAATAAGCTTACACATACCGACACACACACACACACACACACACACACACACACATACAAATGGCGAATCGGAGAGACTGTGTGGAAGTTCATTAACTCTTTAACATTTGCAGCGGTCATGCGCTGCTGAGGTGAATTAGCTGTTGTTGTTGTAGCCAATGCGTGTGTGTGTGCGAGTGAGAGAGCGAGCGCGCTTAAGTACCGCTGTTTGGCGTTTGCTTTTGTGTGTGCGTTTCGCTTTTTTTGACTAACCAAAAATGCTAATTAGTTGCCCTTGGAATTGAGAGAGCGAGATGCGAGTGCGAGCGTGTGACTGAGAGCGAGAGCAACAGCTAGAACTCACTCAAATGTTTGCGCTGGCAGCAAGCTTAGCCGACCGACCGACCGACCGACCGTTGGCTTCCCCTTCAAGTTTGTTGAGTGTGTGTTAGTATTAGTAGTAGTAGTTGTTGTTGTTGTTGTTTTTGGGCTGTGATCACGATTTGCTTGCTGATTCCTGTTGTTGTTGCTGTCAAATGTGTTTCAAAGTCAATGTCGTGTGTGCGAGAGCGAGACAAATGCGTTTGCTGACCCAACCCCAATCAAAAGAATCACCTTGTTGCTTGTGTGCTTGTGTGCATGTGTGCACGTGTGTGTGTGTGTGTATGTGTGTGATTTGCCTCAATTGCCCCCTGTCTGTGTGTTGTTGTTGTTATGTGTGTCGTGTTCTGTTCTGTTCTGTTGTGTGCTTTTTTATCATCTAAGTGGCTGTGGTTGTGCCTGCGCTGCCTGCTGCTCCCGTCATCATTTAGAACATTATACATACATATACACATATGTATATGTATATATGGGGCGAACACGGAGCTTATATAGAATCATCATCAACGTCGGCGTCGCTGCCAGCGAACGGGGCAGCATACGCCCTACAAATTTGCTGTTCGCCTATTCGAAAATTTCACTAAAAATTGTTTACTCTCTCGTTTGGCACGAAATGAAAGTGTCCTTTGGCCCCAGCGATGTTTTGATTCCGTTTCTCTTACCCCTGCTGTAATGCTGCAAAAACTTTTCAACGGCGACGCTGCCCCTGTGCTGTGAGAGAGAGACAGATAGAGAGGGAGGAGGTTGGGGGTTGGGGGCATTGCCACACCTGCTTGGCAGATGGCTTTGTCGATTGTCATTTTGGGGGATCAGAATTTGGCAAATGCAAATCGCACAAGCAGCAGAGGCGTGCGAACAAAAGGATCTTTGCAGAGCTTTCAGAACTCAAGTTCATAGATCGAAATTGATTTAAAAAAAAAGAAAAACTTTAATATTTTTTTATTATTTTCAAAAATCAAAGATAATAAAAATTATTTGAATTAAATTTAATTTGACAAAGTCTCAAGATTTTGACTATAACAAAAAGTGTTTTTTATTTAACTGAAACTTGAACTGGAACTGGAACTGGAACTAGAACTGGGAGGAAGTGGAACATACATACATACATATGTATGAATGTACAAACATACATATATGTATGTATACATGTACATACATATGTATATACATAAAATATATAGCAATATATTAGCATTAGTATTAGCATTATCCTCAGTATAAGCATAGGTTTTGGTATTGGGCTTAGATTTGCTGTCATTGTTAATGTTTATCTTAGTATTATGATTAAGATAATATGAATATTATATCAGATTTTGTATTAGCATAACTATTAGTGTTGGCATTAGTAATTGAAATGGTAGTATTAGTATTAGTACGAGTAAAGTATATCATTAGCATTACTATTAGAATTTGTATCAATGTAGTATTTTATAAGCATTATTATTAGTTTTGGTATTAGGTTTATATATTTTGATAAGTATACGTATTAGTATTAGTTGAAGTCTAAGTATTATTACTATTAGTAGAGTATGTCATTGACATTAGCATTCGTATTAGTACTAGTAAGTTAATATAAATAATTATACTAGTAATAATGCTAATATCAATACTTATAGTCATACTAATAGTAATAGTAGTATTAGTATTAGTATTGGTATTAGTAATGTATGTATATCATTGTAATCAGCATTAGTATTAGTATTAGTAGAGTATATCATTGACATCAGCATTAGTATTAGCATTAGTGTAATATATCATTGACATTAGCATTAGTATAAGTATTAGTATAGTATTTCATTGGCATTTGCATTAGTATTAGTATTAGTATTTATATTGTATGTCATTGACATTAGCATTAGTATAAGTATTAGTATAGTATTTCATTGGCATTTGCATTTGCATTAGTATTAGTATTAGTATTTATATTGTATGTCATTGACATTAGCATTAGTATAGTATTTCATTGGCATTTGCATTAGCATAGTACATATATCATTGACATTAGCATTAGTATTAGTATTAGTATAGTATATCATTGACATTAGCATTAGTATTAGTATTAGTATAATATAGCATTGACATTAGTATTAGTATTAGTATAGTATTTCATTAACATTAGTATTAGTATTAGTATAGTATATCATTGACATTAGCATTATTAATATAGTATTAGTATTAGGATAATCACTGACATCAGCATTAGTATTAGTCCTAGTCTATCATTAACATCATCAGACATTAGCGGCAGCATCAGTCCAACTATGAGCATAAGTATTAGTATTAGTGTTAAAATTGATATCAATATACATACATACTAGTTTTAGTTTAGTATTAGTATTTGCATTAGTATTTGCATTAGTATTAGTATCTCCATTCGTATCAAAATAGATATGATATACTATATTGGCTATCGTTTAATGATTAACGTGATATCTTTACACCTGCGCCACTGTTCCGTGCACCAGCCGTAGCAGTCATAGCAACCACCTCGACAGCACTCGACAAGTGGAAGCTCAGATGGCAGCGGCGCACAGTTGGGAGGGGCAACTCGAGCTGCTCGCTGCTTGCTCGAGCACCGTCGCGCCGTTTGTTTGAACTGAGTTGAGCTTTTTGGGTTTGCTGCGCGCCTGCTGCGGTAGTCAAGACTTCCCCATGTCGACGTGTGTGCACGCTCCAATGTGTGTGGAGCGGCTGGCCCCAGTGCCCCCCACATAATGCTGTTATCGCCAGGCCTTGAGAAGGTCTTTGGCGCCCCTTTAGCGGAGAATCAAATGACAATGCATGGGCCATGGAGCCATGGGGCCCCCTCTTTGCAAATGAATGTTCCCCAATTGCGCGTGTCTTCCCCACACACAACAACAACAACAACAGCAGTAGAAGCAACAAAAAAACGCTTCTGTCTATGTTTTCTGTTAGCCCGCGCTGTTAGTAGCCATCTTTTTCGATTTTTTGCTCAATCACAGCGAAATGGAATTCGCCAAAAGGGGGCTGGGGTGGGGTTGGGGGTGGACTTTGTGCGGTTACCATGGAGCTGCCACCCTGTTTTTGTCTAGCTGCGTATCTGTGTGTGTGTGTGTGTGAGTGTGTGTGTGTGTGTCACTGTGCCCAGCGCAACTTCTGTTTTCCTGGTGTAATTAAGCAAACGAAATATAATAATAATAAATTATAATTTTAGAAGGCGTGCCCCAAAAAAACGTTTAAGCTCCCCCCAAAAAAAAAAAAAAACGTTATCGTAACCTGAAACCAATTTGAAATGGGCAAAAGCAATGTTATATACATATGTATATGTACACATGTATGTATAAATATATATATATTATATAAATATATATTTATATATAAATATACATATATATTTTATTATATTTATATAGACACACACACACACATGGGGCGACGCGACGTGACAAAGTTTGTGTGGTATTATTATGCGATTATTTCGTTTGTATGTTTAAAATATAAACGAACAGGCTCCAAGAAATCACGCAAGCAAAAGCAGCCATTGCACATACAATAAACACGCTTTCGCCATAAACATTTTCAAAATATATACAAATTCGAAAGTTTGCGCCTTTTGTTATGTTAATTTTACAGCGAGATCCCTCACAAATGTTAAGTGCATGTGTGTGTGTGTGTGTGTGTGTGTGTGTGTGTCTGTCTCTCTCTGTCGCACACACTTCGCCGCTTACCACTGTTGAGTGTTGAGCAACTCCAGCTCCAGCCGCTGCTACAGCATTGCAGCTCCAACTCCAACTCCAACTGCAACTTCTAGTCTGGGGGCGCTCTGCCATGGCATCGTCATTTCACCTGGCTGGTTGCGGCCAGTCTTTTGCTATTTCTATGAAAACTTGGTAGCTGCTGCGTTCGTTTCTAACGATTTTCTATGTTAACACGCCACAATGTGAACCGGTAAATGCGCTGCAGTCGCTGCCGCTGCCCAGCCGGCCGCCATTCGACATTCGTGTTAAAACTGTGAAAAATGTACGTTCCGCGAACTTTGCGTCATGCGATGTTAATTCAATAGGCGCACAGCATTGTCGAACAGCTGTCGGAGACGTAACGTCAATGGCCGCGACAGCTGTGTGAGCGAGATGGCTATGTGGAAGGTCGTTTGACTTGCTTAGCGTATGCCTGTCGCTGTCGCTGTCGCTGTCACAGTGTGCGTGTGTGTGCGCCCTATGCATGCCTGTGTCTGTTATCTGTTATCCGTTTACTTGTGAGCGCGCCAGTGTGGCCGTTTCTATGTGTTTGTTTTGCTGTGAGTGCTCGAGTTTGTGTGAGTGCTTTTTGGGGCCAATGTACTCGGAGTTCAGTGCATTGCACTCTGTGCCAGTGCAATGATACTCACGCGCGCGCTTGTGTGTGTATGTGTGAGTGTGTGTTTTGTAGTACTGCGCGCAGTGGGCGCATTTGGTTGATATGTGAGCAGATTTGTAGGTTATGTTTATATATATTTTTTAATTAAATTTTTATTATGATTGTCATTTTATTAAAGTTATGCTATTATTAATTATGTAAAATTAAATCTTCTCAAATTACCGAATACAACAAATACAATATTAATTTAGCTATCACTCACTATTTTTGAACGTTCTACTGACTGTCTTTACACATGATGTACAACGTTATATATGTAAATAGAATGTCTGTCTGATTCTGAAGTAAAAGATGGTCTATAGATATAACAATGGCCAGAAACGTTAGCCAGAATACTCGAAGCCAAAGACTACAACTTTTCCAATACGATTCTTTATGAGCTTGATACCAGCTTGATTTATCGATTGATTCATTGTTCCCGATTCAACAGCAATTGTTCCAGCAAATTGTTGTCGCACTGGAAAGCTGAGAAGCTGCGGCAGAGCCTGCCAAAGTCCTGCCGCTTGAGCAAGTGTACAGCTGTGCCACGACATCACCTCATATCCAGTGGAAGAACAAATAGGTTCGCATTATCAGCGGACAGAGCGGATGTGGTAAATATCTCCAATATCTGTGATACTTGTAATCGACGAGCTTCACCTTCAGCCGCAATCTACCGGACTTATCCATCTATGATAAATATCCAAATAAAGCACTTACAATTTATATTTAATTTTTTGAAATTTTTGGAAATTCGTGTACTTAATATAGAAATATTAACAAAAGTTTGACATTTTTCAATACATTTTGTATGCTGACGTTGACATATTTCACGAGGGTAGTATTAAAATGTTGCAGCTAATATAACAAAATATAGTTATTAAATATTTTTTTTAAACTAATTTAGATTTGTGAATTTATAAAAGGAAAAAATTAATAAATTTCTTTAACATTTTTTATTATTATATTTTATTTATTTCAATTTATGAACTTATAAAAGGGTTAAAATAAATAAATTTCTATTAATTTTTATTATTATATTTTTTTATTTTATTATGAATTTAAAAAAAAAACTAAATATTTGTTATATATATTATCTTCCTGTTAAGTTTTTAAGCTACCCTCGTATATGGGCTGATCCTTGCTCAGCTCTCATTGGCTAGTATATTTTCCCTAGGCTATATTGTTTTTATGCTAAAGCATAAAATATTTGTATTTCTGTTCAACGACAACGATCTAAGCTGATCTAAGTCAATTGTGAAATATCATCCTTATATTTCATTTCCGCTCAACTCTTTTCACTGTGTGAGCTTTGAGTGAAAACTAACTCTAAATAGAGCTCATTTGACCTATTCGCCATTTTGAGTGGAATTGCGTTCACAGTTGAATTCCTGCTGCTCGATGGTAGTGCAGCATTTAACTATGATTATGATGATAATGATGATTGATAATGTTTATTATGTTGACTGTGATTATGCTTTCGAGAGGATCATTGAAAGTGATTATTATCCTGACTATGATTCTGATTTAGATAAAGATTATGATGATAATAATGATAATGGACCCAAACAAACATAAGCAATGTTTATTGAAGAAATATCTAGATGTTAATTATATATGTTATGGCATCGACATTCTCAGATGAATATACATATGTATGTACAGCTGTGGTCATAAAAGTAGTGATAAATTTTGTGCTAAATATATTTAAAAAACAATTTTAGTATAAATAAATATATATGTAGATGTTAATCTTAATATTCCTTTCAAATTGTTTTCAAAATATTGTGTTTATCACTAAATTTGACTGCCAAATACTTCAGTCGCACTACTATTTTTATAACCACAGCTGTATACATACATATATCACATAATATTTTTTATGTAAAAACTTAATTATTCAACAATAATTGTTAATCTTAATCCCATTGAATATTCTAGCTATAAATATAACAATTTTCATTTGTATAAAGAGTTTTCTCTGCTCTGTTCCGGTGTTCTGGTTCGTTATCTTAGGCGCGCAGCGTTGCCAGATGTATCGCCCAGCAACAGAGGCGATTGTTGTTGTTAGGGCCAGGCCACTTGCTGTGCAGCGACTATGATATGTAATTACGTATGTAAGTATATAGTAAGTGTAGTTGTAAGCAACAAGTACTTGCTCTTAGGTACTTACTAAATATGCCAAGTTATGGGCACCGCCTAGGGGCCCCTCTACCCCTCTCTCTCTCTATCTTTCTCTCTCTGTCGCTCACGCCATTTGCTTGCGCCGAGGTGCAATTACGACGTCGCTTCGTTGCAATTTCTTCTATGTGCGCGTAGCTGCAGCTATCGCTGCTTCTGCCAGCTGCCTCTCCCTCTCTCTCTCTCTCTCTCTCTCGTTGACTATCTCAAGCTCTCTATATGTATATATAGACTGTGTGTGTGTGTGTAGCTCCTCCGCCAAGATGTTTGCGTGGAAAATTGTGTGCGCCCACCCCTCCCCCCGCTGCGCACATTTGAAAAGTGCATCTCCGCTCCGAGGGAGCCTATGGAGCCTAGTTTGACTGCTTGGAAAAACTTTTGGTTTGACTATTAGAAGGGGCCAGCGTCTCACCTAGGCGAGTACAGAGAGCGCAGACAGCATAGACCAACGACTGAACATCGGTCGTTCGTCTATTGCTCAAAGAAAAATCCTGTCCACGCTTTCCCCCAAATAGGCACCAGACCCAGCCAGCCGTTGGCCTAGGAGCCCCACTCCACAATGCCTGCATAAGCTACTTACATAGAGTTTGCTTACCAACCCACACACACACACACACATACACATACACATACCTTTACTCACTCACACTCACACACAGTCGCACGCGTACCGATGAAAAATGGTTGAAAAAAAGTTTGAAAAAAAACGTTGTACGATTTTTCTTCGCCAATATTTTGTAACAGAGCCGCAGCATTGAGCAAAAGGCGGGCACCGACATTTGTAACAAAAATGCACACAGTCCGAAAGAGAGCAATGCACACACACACACACACTCACTCACACACACACACATACTGAGGCGCGCGCGTGCATCAACAAAACTCAATTTGTTTCTTTTTATTTCTTACTATGTGGCCGCTCCAACGATTCCCCTGCTCAATGCACATGGGCCCACTGTTGTTGTTCTTGTTGCTGCACTCGGCTGTTCGACTGCTGAGCCAATTGGCAGTCGCGCTTGTTTCTCTGCCTGCGTGTGTGTGTGTGTGTGTATGTGTGTGTGTGGGTTTCTGTTTACACACTGCAGCTTTTTACGTTTTTATATGCGAGCAAACGAGAGTGAGAAAGAAAGAGCGGAACAGCAAGAGAGTGGGCAAAACACAATGCAATTGAACATTGCCAGCGTTACAGTGACGCAAGAGCTCATTAAATTGTAATCAAAATAAGTCTGTGTATTGAAGATTTATAAATTTAATATAACTGAGCCTTAGCTATTTATGTGTTTATGTGTTTCTGAGATTCACATAAGCATATTTGACTGCATATTAGAAAACTATTGTCGTAGATTTTCATGTGGTGCATTTCGCTAGCTGCAAGTGAAACTGTTCCACTGTACCTAAGCACTTGCATTCTCCTTTACTCACCACACACACACACACACACAGAGAAACCCACTGCAGTTTCGAAGAGCAGGAGAGGGAGCTGCATATTGAGATAATAGTGGAGACGCAATGCACTTTTTGGACCCGAGCACACGCACACAAACAGCATCTCGCTGCCCCCATCACACACACAACGAAAGAGACGTAGGCATTGACAGCGGCGTGCAGCAAATTGAGCACAATGACGTCTCAGCCCCCATCGAGAGATGTTCGTGTTGAGTGCACTGTGACTCTGCCCGCCAGGCGGCTGCACCTGCCCCGCCCAAATCTCTCTCTCTCTCTCACTCTCTCAAGCACGCACACATGTAAGCGCATATAAAATCCGTTTTGGTTTTTTGCTCGAATACCCTGTAGCCATAAAGATTGGCAAAAGGTGTGTTAGCAAGCTGACGCATGAAACAAAGATAATTAAGTATATATAAATTATTGGTAATAATAATACTTATATAAATAAATATATTTTATAAAAAGTCTAGTTTTTATCATTATTTAGCTGAAAAAATTAACTAGGCATATGCAGTTCTTATCAACTTACAGGGTATGTATCAGTCGGCTACACTCGAACCGTGCATTCCCACTTGTTGCTTTTGCCAAAGTGCAACGTGGCTACAAGTTCTGGGCTCCTTTTCCCAATGTAACACAACCATGCACCATGCGAGCGACGATTGCCCCAGGGCTGCCATTAGCATTACGACAACGATTACGTGGATATGTGTGGATAGGGTAAACGGCGCTTTACAGTTTTACAGCAAGGCACGTGAACGTCCTCGGAACGGAACGGAACGTACGAGCGAGCAGTGGCGTAAAACACAATCATTTGGGTCCATTACACGTTTCAGCGTGTGGGTTCATTTTGATTGTATGTTTGTTGTTGGCTGGCACTGACTGGTGGCGTGGGGCGTTGCTCCTTTTTACGGCCGTGGCCACACACAACTCCTGCTCTGTGTGCTGCTTCGTCATCGTCGGCGCCGCCGTCGCCAGCTGCGTGCACAAAAGTAACAAAATGTACTGAATGTCAACAGGCTCGCAGCAGTGAGCAGAGCGTCGATTTTACATTACAATCGCTGTACAATCGACGCTCGGTCTCTGTACACGCTCATTGCGCGCTCGCTTGCTCTGTCCCCCCTCCAACCAGGCATCTGCTACTCCTCGCACGACATACTCTGTGCGCTCTGTCTCTCTCTCTCTCTTTCTCTATGTGTGTGTGTGTCTGTATTCGCCGCGTTACTTGCGCGCGTGCTTCCCACTCCACCCAAACCGCACACAGATAAGTAATAACGGCTCCACTCTCCACTCTGCCGCTGTCGACGTCAACGTCAACGTCAACGCAATTTGCCTTCATTTTTTTTTGTTCTTCTCGTTGTGTACTTTTGTTCTTGCTTCGCCCCCTTTTGGCGGTGCCTTTGCTCTCGTTTGCTTTATCACTCACGACGCTGCTTTAAAGCCGATGCTCATCGTGCGCTCACACGCACACGCACACACACATACATAAATGCACTCCGCTGAGCCGCAAAATTGCAAATGCATTGCTTAGTCAGTCGACGTTTGAATCTCGCTGAAGTCGCTTGGACAAGCGTGCACTTCAACATACACATTTAAAATGCACCGTTATTATAATATACTGTTGTTTTTCTTTTTGTTTAACATTTATTTAAATACTTAACTGGGGGAAAGAGATTGTTGTATATATGTATATGTATGTATTTGAAAACTGTAGGTAAGTGTTGCACATGATATGTTGCTGATATGTAAAACACATACATATGTATGTATGTATGTATGTATGTCTTATAGAGATATTCTATCTCAAAGAACTTAGCCTAGAAAAATGTTAAGGATTGCCCCTGTGGAAGCAATCGCTGATATGTATCGGGCTTTAAAGTCTAGGAATTACAATTATGCTAAAATTCTGCTATATAGATCATATATACTTATATAAATATCTCTATCTTAGAGTAAAATGTGTGCGATTCAATTGATATGTTTCGTTTCATTTAGTCACTAATCATACAACAACACGCTTAGCTATCTTTCCCAACAAAACTGAGAACGCCTCAATACTTTTCACTCAATAGCCAAGAAATGAGTGCAAAAATGTAAACAATAATTACATGCAAACACACATGCATACATACATTTGACGAAGCAATTGAAAGTAAGCGAGGACAGAGCTGTGTAGTAGGACTGCATAAGAGTGAGGGAGCTAAGATCTCCTTCTAGTGCACTAAGCTTAAGAGTCATACATAAAGACATTTGAGCAAGCAAAAACAGATTTGTGTAAGAGTGAAGGAGCTGCCGTCTCCTTCGAGCGCACTAGATTTAAGACTCAAACACACATACATGCAAACATTTAAGTAAGCAATTGTGTAAGTGACAGTTGCCATCTCCTTCGAGCGCACTAAATTTAAGACTCAAACACACATACATACATGCATACATTTGAGTATGCAAAAATAGAATTGTGTAAGTGACAGTTGCCATCTCCTTCGAGCGCACTAGTTTTAAGACTCTCAGATTCCGTTGCTCGTGGAGAGCCAATACGAAGTCGAGTTGGGATTGGAAACTGTAGCATAGATTTTGTTGCTGTTGCTGTTGTTGTATGGTGAGCGGCGTAGTTAGTGTTCACATAGTTTGCTCATTTGTTGGATTTCGTCTTAACAACTATAAATAACATAATACTTATCACAGCTGAGAATGGAACCCAGTGCCACTAGAACTCGTTCGCTTTGGCCGACTGCGCCACAGCCGCTGCGCAGGCCTCCTTGAAATTGGTCGCATTCAACGGCCCAAAATAGTCCTCGTGCAGGAATCGTATGATATTCTCGATGGGGCACAGATCGGCCTTGTTGCCACGACTATCCCGTGTCACGCGCAAGCTTTTGCCGCCTTCACAGAAATCAATTTGCTGCGTCACGTCGCGTCCATTGTAAACGACACGAAAATAGTAGTCCGTATGGGCATCGGAGCGATACACCTCGAAGGCCAAGCGGGAGGCATACGAGATCGTTTTCCCATCCCGACTGCTAATGATGCCCAGCGCAGCCGTCAGATACTGCATGGTACAATCGTGGCCAGAGTAGAGCACAAACTTGGTCCGATCGCCCGATATCATCTTCAGCATATAGCCGACTATATGCCGGATCATGCCGTAGGCACGGAGCAGACCCGCTCGCTTGTAGTAGACATGCTGGGCCGTGCGCAGGGAGAGCTCGTCGGCAAAGGACATGAGTGCATCCACTTGGGAGGCCTCGACGCAGCCGCCATTGGGTGCAGCTGCCTCGTCCTGCTCCTCCTCCAGCTCTGCTGCTGCCGCTGCTCCTGGCATGAGATTTGCCAAATTCACCTCATCCTGATCGATATTGATGACATCGACC
Source organism: Drosophila leonis (assembly GCA_035045365.1). NCBI lineage: Eukaryota > Metazoa > Arthropoda > Insecta > Diptera > Drosophilidae > Drosophila > Drosophila leonis. The sequence continues at coordinate 6,855,551 of JAWNPC010000830.1, forward strand.
AGCTCGGGATTGTGTGCTCGGGTGCTGGCAGTGCGGCTGCCGTTACGTCTGCGACATGGCAAGGCGGCATCATGGCAGAGCACAGTCAACATGGCATCCACCACCTCGAAGGGATTCGTCACGCCGCCCTCATTGGCCGTATGCTGTATCAAAGTCCCGCCGATCCACTGCATCACGGCCAGCACATCGGAGCGCTTCACCAGCTGCCTATCCGCCAGCTGCATCAGACGCTTGCGCAGCACCAGCGACTGGCCACACGAGCAGTCGCCAAAGCAGAAGGCCATGCTGTGCGACTCCCGCACATTCAGAGCCAGCCACTTGTCCGCCGGCAGCAGAGCGAAAAGCAAGGCCAGCGCCGACTGAAAGGTGCGTCGATAGCGTGTGGTAAAGACGACGACCTCATCCGAGTTGAGCAGCGTGTGGGGCGTTGTGTCCACCCCAAGTCTCTGAGCACTTGGCTTGAGCAGCAGGCCCAGCGGATGAGCATAGATCTGATGCATGATGTCGCCCACATGCAGCAACTGGGCAATGCCTCTGTGGGATTAGACAAGGGCTTAATACAGCTGTGCTCATGAAAATAGTAGTGTTCATGAAAATAGTAGTGCATGAAACGTTGCACAACAAAATTATATATACTATACATATACATATATGTATATCGAATTCAAATGGTATATAGACTGGCAAATGGATAGATTGGTTATGCATCTATATGATTTGAGTCCTCAGAAGTTAACCCCAGTTGAATAGTAAAGGATTCCCTGTTCAATAGCATGAATGAACAGGTAATCCTCGAAAGTTCATTGAATTTCATCTGCAATCATTCCAAATAAGTTTACCTTGCTGAAAGGTCTCTGTCTTTCATTTGTTCTCCAGCTCTCAATCTTCTAAAGCAAACTAAACCAATCCTCTAAAGCAATCTTTCCCTCTCTCTCTCTCTCTCAGTAGTCAATTCACTGAAGCAACTTACTTGTACGTCAGCTGACCCAATGGACAGCCACGCTCTGTGGCGGGCAGTAAAGGAAAGCCATGGAATGGGCCCACTTTGCTCCAGTACAAATGATTTGAGCCGGATGCAGAGCTGCTGGAGTTTTGCAGAAAGCTGCGATATCTATGAAAGGAATTGGAATTGATCCAGTTGGAATTGATTGATTCTAGTTGCAATTGTAGCTGTATCTGCTCACCTGTTGACCAGGCTGTCGCCATCGGCTGGCACGCCACAATTGATGCCATTGGCGTGCACATGGGACATGGCACCACGGTCGCCATGTCGTATGACCAGGAGCACTCCTTGTAGCTTCCAACCCTCCAGTATGCCGCCATCATCCAAACGAGTTAGCTGACTGAGCGGCGCGCAACGTTCACGATATTTGGCAAAACGCTGAGCGCTGCTAATGGCGTCACTACCACCAGCACCTGGACCAAGTCCCGAGCTGGCTGTACCTGCGCCAAAGCCACTGCCCGGATTGCCCAGACGTTCCACATTGCCCATATAGCGATACATGCCTGAAAAAGAGATTGGAAATGTTAAAAATGAATTTGTAAGCTAACTGGAATAACAATAAAATGCTAATTGGTATCTGCTTTGTAAACTAGCTGGTATCTAACCTAATAACTAGCTATATTCTAATTTGAAAAAGCTAGAATAATCTAGCTTGAATTTAAGTTGAAATCTAACTAGAATCTATTATAAGCCCTGTAAGCTGACTTGAAACCTAGCTAGAATCTGCCAAAAAGCTAACTGAAATTCTAATTTAAAATCTTAGCTAAAATCTGTCGAGAAATCTAATTGGAACCTTTTTTGATATCTAGCTGGAAAGAGCTTTAAGAACTAGCTAAAAGCTGGCTAGAAACTGGGTTTATGCCAATAAAACAAGCTAGAATTGCAGTTGCTGGCGCTTAGGCTGGGCTACCTGGGATTGAACTTACCTGCAATTAGCAAAAATATCCAAATGCTGAGCAACATGTAGCAATAGAAGGTGCGATGCTGCGTGGTTAAACGCGTCAGCTCCTTGAGCAGCAGCTTCATAATGCCGTACAATCGAATCGACCACACATAAGTCTCGCTCTCTATGGCTGCTCTAATGTGGGGCACACTGGAGGGTTCTGCTTCCTGAATATCTGTTACAATTATTATTATAATAAATTAATATTTATGTTTTTTGTATAACTTAAGAAAAAAGAATGCTCGTTGTGTTTGGCTTTGGTCAACTGTCAAACAATTACGTGGAGCGTAACCAAAGGGAGAAGCATGCGCAGTGGCTGTGGCCACATTCCAACAGCTGTTGCTTTGGTGGAGCAGCATTGGTAACTGAACCACCACAGTGAAGTCTATGCGTAACGAACACTTAACTGCCCACAATAATTGCTAAACATTTTGTGTGAAATATATATAAATTTATGAGTACATTTTGGCTTTAATGACCAGCCCAGGCCAGGCCTTACAGAAAGGTTTTACAAATGCTTCAATATTTTAAATGTTGTTTTCATAGCCAGCAGAGCTTGTGCTACTTGGCTTTACAAAGGGTTAAAATAGGAATATGTTATGCATTCGATCAGAGATCATACAATAATGTATATATATATATATATAGATGTAAATTGTGTTTCCTTGGCCAGCAAACATGACCAGCTGCTTGGCCTTACAAATGGTTAAAATAGGTTTAGTTATGGTTTATGTATTCGATCGGAGATCATATATAAATGATGCGACTGCTCTCTATTTCTCATTCTCTGTCTCTAATCCTGCGCAGCAGTTAGAGCCAAGACAGTGAAACGCATCTCCTCCGGATCACGGGCCATAAATTCCTTGCACACCTTGGCAGCATCGAGCAAGAAGGTCTCATCCGACGTCTTGCCATGATTGATGGGGTACGATTTGCGTCCATCTAGCTCATAGAGTGTGCCATTCATATGGACGAGTGAAATGAAATGATGAATGACCGTCTCATAGGCGCCAGCATCGGTTTGACCCTCCTGCGCCAACATCTGATGGTCCTCGGTGACGGCCTTGTCCTTCTCCAAAGCCTGGCCACGCTCATCGGGCGACAAATTGGCGCAGTTCTTCAAAAAGTTCTTCAAGACGCCATCGCCCAACTCGATGCTGAGATATATATACATAGATTATAGATAATTAAACTTGAAGATGATGTCATTGGGCACCCACTCCTTGTTGTTGGCCACGCTGTGGATGAGGGCAACGGTGCCGCAGGCATTGTGTGTAAACTGGCGCATATAAAAGAGATCGGCTGGAGTTTTGAGGGGCTCAGCTGCCGCCTTGATGCGCTCATGCTCCTCCTCCCGATGCTTCTCATACTACGGGGACTAGACATCAAATAAATGTAAATGCAAATTGAAATTCAACCTAACTGCATCGCTAATGGGAAATAGCAAAATGACCGCCTTGACGGGTTGGGGCAGCATTGCCAATAGCTCTTCATCCAGGCCGATGACGTCAGTAATTGCCCAGGATGACGACACGCCCAGCTTGTGTATGTATTTGGTCAGCACCTGGGAATGGGTTACGAGCAATCAACATGGCGTCTCTTTTAAATGGCAACTCAAAGACGCAGAAACTTTTATTGCATTGCAACAGCAGATAGCAAATGCAAACAATTCTTAATCGAGCCAGATAAGTGATTTATTACCTCCGGGTTGGATTCCAATGGTGTCCAGGTCGACATTTTGTGTTCAAGTAAATTTGATTTAGTTGCAGCGATTTACGCAGTTACTTCCACTGAATGTATTTTGGAAATGTCTGAAAATGATTACCGGCACTTTTTTGACACTTTGAGTAAGTGTGTGTGTGTGAGCTTACAGGCGCCGATAGCTATCGATTGTTGGGGTAGTCTTTAGCAGGAACACCGCACGGAACCAGTTAGCAGTTGATATTTGAAATATGTGAACTTAACAAGAACATTTGCTATTTTATTGTATTTTTATTAAATAATTAATAGACATACATAAACTAAGTATATAAATATATAAATTATTTCTTATATTTGTAAGCTGAAAAAGAAGAATCTTAACACTTCTCGAAATAAATTCACGTCTACATGTACTTGGCGCTTAATTTGTTCACAATATTTTTGTTAGATTCAAATTCACTCGATATTTAGAGATGAGCGATATCTTGGAACCATTCAACAAATATTGTAATCGGCAGCTGCTAAATAGGTTAATCGACAGATGTCAGCTGTTTGGATTATTATTTACTTCTTTTGTTTTCGATTAAGGTTTTGGGCATGTATTTATTTGATTCTAAAATTAATTAGTTTAATCAAGCTTTCTATAACATAAATGGACCAATTGAATACGTCTTTAACGCCAGTGCGTTGTAAGTTGCGAAAACAACAACAAAAAACAACACATAATTGATAATCTCTTCATTTTTTTAGTTGTTGACAGCCAACGCGTGCAGTCACCGGCGATCAAACACGATGCCAATTTGGCCAGCTGTAAGGCCAAACTGCAGGTGTTGGTAGCCAGTCTGCAAACTAATTATGCCAAATGGCAAATGGCTCAACAGCGTGGCACGGCGCTCTGCTACGCCATCGAGGCGAGAAAGACGCGTTGCTACGATAACGCGGATAACGGCTATTTTCCAGAAGATCTGCATAAGAGCTGCGACAAATTGGCCATTATCACGTCGATATTTGTCGACATATTTACAAATACGCGTGAGATCTTGCGACAATTGCGTGCACTAACTTTGCTAGCGGGCATCACCTCGAATGTGATATTTTATAGGACTTGGAAGCTGACGGAGTTTGTGTCCTTCACCGAGGAACTGGTAAAACGTTACAGACAGGAATCGTTGGTAAAACAGCATGTGATGCGTAAGTGCAGCAAAAGTCTTAGATAAACTCGAAACACTAACACAATTACAATACATACATACACCAAAAATACCGCAAGCTCTAGCTCGACTTTGCATTTGGTTCTCGCGCTCTCTCTTCGAGTAACGGGATCTGCCAGACAGAAATCTATTGCAACTGAGCGAGATGGCTACTCCCACTCAATTGCTTTCCTAAATGAGAGAGAGTGTGTGTGTGTGTGTGTTTGTTTGTATGTATGTATGCATGCACTAGTTAGCAATGCCAATGTGTTCTCTTGATGAGAGAGCAGTATAGCAATACACACAAAGCTTGCCATCTTCATATAATCAGAATTAAAAGCTTAAGTATATTACTTATGTAAACTTTTTGTATTTGATTTTAGGTAATATAGCCCACTCCACTAGTCGAGCTCAACTGATGGCTCATACTACGAAGTGGGAGTTTCCAGAACATGTTGATGCCTATGTGAATTTGGTGTTTCTGCTGCTTGCCGAGGAGATTAAACCATAGCAAAGTCAATGTTTGATATTTTGTAAACTAAATATTAGTAAAGCCAAAAAAACTTATTTTTGTATATTAAATTGTGTTTAAAATTCTTAAGCAGTGACTGTAAACATGTGCATTATTATAATTCAGTTTGTAACATGATTTTAATACTTAAGCGCTACTTAACAAGAGGAGAGTCTAGTCTCTGTAGATATATATATTATATGATTTTAACTTCTTTATTATTATTCAAATTGTAAATTGCTTTAATACTTAATTAACTGTTATTGTATAATATAACTCAGGAGTCTGAAAAATGTCTAACCTTAGTTGGCACACTTTTCAGACAATATTTCTATATATATATATATATTGTAATTAAATGTAAATAAGTACTTAGTATATATGCTGAATATCTTAACTATAAGCTAAGAGATTCCAAAGTCTTCGAATGGGGCATGCCTGTTAAAGAATGCAATTGCATATATCCTAAATTGTGAACATGAATGGTGTTTTCTTTTCAAATGGAATAAGCTTACAGTCTACAAAGTTCGAGTACAGAATGTTCTGCTAAATACAAAATGACAAGTTCTAAAACTACCCTCGTATGTATATCAAATATGGAATGTCTTAGATTTTAACTGAAATATTCTCTAGATTTGGACTGTGACTGCGTTTCGACCACCACCAGAACCAGGCGCCAGCCATGCCCAAGGCAATCGCCGTGAAGTAGAGAAGCTTTAGATTGCGCTATTTTATGAATATGTATGTATATATAAATATAATTAATTGCATATAAGTTTTGTTTATCCATGAATCACTCACCTCCTTGGCGGGCGAGTCACTCGCCTGTTGCTCCCTTTGTTTGCGATTCTTGGAGAGTTGCAACTGCTGCAGTTTGCGCAGATCCTTGTTAAGCTCCTCCGAAATTGCTTTCACGCTATTCAAGGCCTCCAGTGCAAAGCGACTCGCATAGCGTTTGTCGCCCACTACCAAATCCTCTGGCGGCAGGACCTGCATTTTGTAGTTCGTGGCTGCCAAGGAGGAGCGCAGGTACATTATATGATTGGCTGCGTTGCCAATGATTTGATTATTATAGTCCCGGGCGGCTTTCGATTGGCATATGTATTCATAGCTGGGATCCTGGTTGGGCATCATTGCGAACATTTTGAGAAACTCTGTGCGCTCGTTTTTCGTTGCAAAGCCAAACATTTCCAGATCTTCCTCCGTGAGTGAGGCCAAGTCGCGAAAGCTAATGGACTCCCCGAGCAGTTTGTCCATGTTATCGCTGCTCGCATAATCCTGTTTGGATTTGGCAAACAGAGTCATTATCGCTTCACGTTCTCTGTGGGGATTCGGCGTGGGTTTTGTCTGCATCCACGGACGCCTTTCATAGCCCAGAAATGCACTATCTAAATCTTGCTGTTCGGTGTGACGCTGAAACTCCTTGCTAGCACCGAACTGCACCGCAGACGGCACATTAACGGATAACAATGGTACATTGTCAGTAGACATGGTGTTTATTTATTAATCTCGTTTTTTCTTCTCTTCAGCTGAATGGCCAAGTGTTGTGCTGTTTAAACCTATAAAGGTATCGATAGTGATGCTAATCAAGCCTATAAATATATCGAGCCTGGGTATGAAACTCTAACATCGATTAGTATTGTAAGTAAGGAAACGATGTTTTATTGGATTAGTGATGAGCAAAATATAAATGTACCAAAATTTGTTATACTCAAGCACAAATGTTTTAATAAATATATATTATAGAATATCTACAATATTATTTATGACATAATAATATTTAGTCTAATAAGGTGTACAAATAAGCGATGGTAGTTTTGGCAACATTCAAATGTACCAAATGTGCTATTTCATATCTGTTATACTCTGGTACAAATATAACGAATTTTCAAAATACAAATGAATAAAATTGGATCCTTAATAATTCTCGGTTAGAAATAGAATATTAAATATTCTATTTGAAATGTGTATTTCTATAACATTTTGTATAACAATTAAATTACAACCTTAGTCTAGTTATCTTTTTTATCTGCACCTGGTGTTTGCCTGTATATTGGGGTGCTGGTTGTGGCCGCCTCCTTCAGCTTTTGCATGAATAATTCCTTTTTTTTCTGGTCCGCATTCAACGATCCGGATGCTTTGATGCGCTCCAACTTCTCGGCACTGGGCTCAGTGAGCAGCATTAGGCCATATCCAATGCCGCCGAAGCCAAGCAGCAAAAGCACAGATTTAACATAAGGATTGCTAGCCATTGGGAATCGGTAATCAGTAATCGGTATATAACAGTTTATTCCTTCTTGAATTGCTCCGCTGCACTCCAAGAAATGGCATCTGTGTCGCGCGCCTTACTGTCGCCAACAATTTCGCCAATTTTATAGTAATACTCAAGTGCGTAGGGATATTTCTCGTTAATGTACCGGCGAAAATCTGTGGGTAAACGATTAGACGGAAGCTTATGTAAAAGACAATGTGCCACTTGCCTTGATCTGTGTTCATGCGGTAGTAGAGACCGTAGCTGGCAGCAAAACAGACGGCTTCCAGAACAAACAATGTCTTGGCGCTACTCTTGATGAATCTCCAAAGTGCAGGTTTTGGCGTCTTCGGCAACATTACAAACTAAAACAAATGTAAAACGTACAATACACAAATATTAAAGCAAAATGCGGACACTTGCTTACAAAGCAACATGCGAAAGTATCGTGTTGTATAAATTAATATCGATGTACCATCTGTGACAAGGAATCGATATATCTGCGTACATACGGTAGAGAAGGTTTCGTCGGAAATGTAGGCAAACAACAACTAGTATAATAATAACATAACTAAATTTTTAAAAAAATTGTTTCTTGTTAATTTGTTAATATATTTATCTATTTCTGCCCTTTTTATATTCAAAAACTTTATTTGTGCCTATGGCGGTAAGCAGTGACGTCACTGCGCAGAGCCAGTGGGCTAATACGTTTATCGTCACGTTATTTCGATAAGTCTTGTGTTATCAATATCGCTATACCAGTGCAATACGTAACAGACCACAACACAAAAAAAAAGTAAAATCCGAACGTGCGGCTTTCAACGCAACCGCAGCAGCAGCATCAGCTACAAAATAAAAACGCCAGCGCGTTGTCCCGCAGAGCTATAAAAACAACGAGCCACAGTTCAGTTGCCACAAACGTGCACAAGCCGAGCAAGTGTCAACAACAGTGCGATATTCAATTACAACCGCAACAACAACAAAGCTAAACGCAGTTACCGGTATTTCGAGTAACAGTAAATAAGAATAGATCAAAACTTGAACTTAAACAAAAATAAATAAAAATAAACAATACCAAAATGCAGTCGATGGCAAAACAAACACTACGCGCAATGCCACAGATGGGCAAACAAGGTGTGTTTGTGTGTTAATAGTGTTAATAATTGCAAACATATTTAATTTGTAATATTTGTCGTTATTTTTGAAATAGTGAGCTACCTGTCGACGAGCAGCGCCTGCAGAGGCGTCATTGGCAGCAATGACAACGTCGTCGAGATTAAGGAGCCCTCAAAGACAACCTCTGAAAAGTTTATGGCCTTCCAGAAGAAACTGCGTGCTAAGACGCCGCTGGGCAAACTGGATGAATTCTCACGTCATCCCTACCAGGAGAAGGAGCCACTGAAGCCATGGCCCAATCAGACAAATCCCTACACAGGCGAAATTGGCGGACCCGCTGGACCGGAGCCAACGCGCTACGGCGATTGGGAGCGCAAAGGACGCGTCTCCGACTTCTAGTCCCAGTGCAGCAAAAAAAGCTGTTCCCTTAGCACGTAGTTAGGTTTTTTAACAATTGTTTAGAATTAAGATAAAAGAAAAGAAAAAAACCAAAACAAATTCTATACTCAAAAACACAATTATTATATATAGAAATAGGTATTAAAAAAATTAACTATGACAAATTTGGTCTATTATTATGTTGGCTGTTCCATTAGCTCCTGAACCAGCCGTTCACTGACCGTCCACAGCTGCTGCTGCAGTGCCTCGCTCCTGGACAACTTGCTCGGCTCACAGAAGTAACAATTATTAAAGTACAATCCTGACAGCCCCGTCAACTCGTTGGCAGTGGCACAGTAGATGCTCGTCGCGGCTGCTTGTTGCTGTTGATTGACAAACGTTAACAAGTGAAAGTCTAAAGTCCAAATTGAGCTACTCACCAGGGACTTGGTGAAGGGCCGCACCACAGCAAACAGCAATCGATAAAACCAATAATTGCGCGACAGCTGTGTGGACACCATATTGCCAGGATGTACCGAAAAAACCGATATGCCCCGTTGCTTCCAGCGCTGCATTGGTTATAATTTTTGGGAAATTAGGTCATTGATTACACATCAATTATACACAGGTGATTATTATACAGATGACTCACTTGTGCCAGCTCCTGGACGAACAGAACATTGCACAGCTTTGCATTGTTGTAAGCCATCATGCTCCAATACTTCTCTGCAGGCGGTGACAAATGCTGCACCGTTAAGTTCTCCACTGGCAGATTGGCAAATCTGCAAAGGAAAGGGGACAGAGAGGGAGAGATACATACATATTTACATATTGCAGATTCGCTAATCTGTAAATGAAAGGGGAGAGAGAGGGATAGATACATTCATATGTATTTACATATGCATTTACTTCACGTGCAGATTCGCTAATCTGCAAATCATGTAGGCGAGAGGGAGACGGGTAGCGATAGTGAGAAAGGAATTCAAGTTTATTTTTGACGCGCAGTTCTAAAAATTGTTTACTGTTTGTGGCCCGCTTTTTTCATATTTGTTTTGGTTTTGCTGTACATTGCCGGCTTACGACTATGTATGCGTACAGTGAAGATTACAGTCTAACGAACCAAGGGAGCATCAGAACGCTGACTTCAAAGAAATCAAACAATTATAAAACATGACTAAAATAAAATAAAATAAAAATATGTATGTAAAATTTTAAGAACATGTATTTTTTAGCAACTTCGAAGTCAATATTCGCTTATTTTAGCTTTTACTGTATTTCCATAAACATTGTGGCATCATCCAGTTGAACACATTCTGGACTTTGCACCCACCACTTTGTTGGGCGCAAACGAGTCTTGATTGGCTTTTTCGTTCTTCTTTTTGTTTTTATTCTCGCTGTTGTTGTTGTTGTTGTTGCTGTTTTTGCGGCGGCGTTCAACGCTCGTTAATGAGATGCAAGTATCAAGCCATGAAACAAAAGTTCAGGCCATGACTGTGACTAAGGCGCCTACACGTGAGCACAACAACCTAGAACAAAGTCAACAAAGCCATTGTACAGCAACAATGTACGATGTAAAATTGAACTTTATTTTTAATCCTCTGTCAGCCAGAAGAGTGTGTAGCGCATGTGCAGTTCGCAAATGCCGAAATATGAAATGTAACAAAGCAAAGCGCGCAATTTGTGGACTTTGAATTTGTTTTTTTTACTTTATTTATTATGCCGCCCCAGTGGAGCACACATATTTACGCAGTTAGATGCATGTGTTGTATGTCTGTGTGTTACTGCAAAAATAAAATATGTTTTTCTCTTTGCTTTGTAGCTTGTTGTGGATGTACTTTAACCAGTCTCTAAATATATGTAGCTTAAACAAAGGTTTGCATTATGCAGATTTATAATTAGATTTAAATAAATATATAATATAAATTTAGATTTCTCATTATCAATTGTTTTTTTTTTTATAGTAATCATTTTAATTCATTTAAATTATTTCCCAAGCCCTGGCCATGCAATGGCCGCCTATCATTATCGCCTTTGTGTGTTCTGACCCCAATAGAAACACAGCATTAATCATCAAATACACACATACAGATGCACTTGACAGCCCATGCACAGATATGCGCAACACCCATACATAGATATGCTATGCTCGGCTGTGTTTGTGTGTGTGTGCAATGGCTGGCATACATGACTTTTAGTGAGTACACACAATTGGCGCACGCGACTTTTGCTGCATGCTTCCACGAGATACAGAAATATACCCAAAAGCAGAGCCAGCAAATGTTATACGTGATGGTAGCAACGAACGCAGAGAATCAGTTGAAGCAACACAGCTGCAAAAACCACCTCCAACAACATTGAAGAAACTTCACTTCAATTACTTTTTGTTCGCTGGTTCGTCGTTTCAACGCGAGTTTCGTTGATTTATCTGTCCATACGCACACACACACACACACACACACAGTGTAGCCAGATGCTGTTGTGTGCAAACCAACTGTTGGACAACAGTTAAAGGCGGCCTGTGTACCACTGTGCTTGTGCGCGCAGCACGTGAATTGAACGTATGTGGCTTCAGCTGATATGATCACACACATGAGCGGATGTGTGTGTGTGTGTGTGTGTATGTGTACATAAAAATATGTATGTAAACAATCTCTGGTACGCAGTAAGGCGATCGCCATCATTTGCCCAAAATCAGCAATTTGACACCGGAACTAGTTCATAAAAAGGAAAACAGGTTGATAAAAAAAAACTAGTCATACAAAAAGTACTTTTAAGACGATTTCCCAGATTATGTGCTGTCCATTGGGCTTGGGCACAATTATGACGTAGTTTCTATATCAATGTGTGCGCAGTAGAAAAATGTAAACAAATCTGAGTTTAATGCGGAGTTCAATTGCGTTTCACCTTGAAGTCGAGGTGAAGCCATAACAAAAAAAAAAGATTTTAAATCAAAATTGCAAGGTCATAACTTGAAGAAGCATAAGAGACCTTTTAAACAATTTTAGGAAATTAGAAAATATTCAGAAATATATGTATATATATACTCATACATACATACATACATATGCTATGTTGATCACTCTTTAGCCTATTTAAATGTAAACTATTTAGACAGTTTACAGATATGCATACATATTTACGAATTGTATGCATTGCGTTTATTTATAGTTTAGTCACACATTGCATAGACGCCAACGCAGAGAAACAAACAACAAAACAGACGCGAGCCGGACCAAAGTCCAAGCGAAAATTGCAATAAACTTGCGACAAAAAAATAATGCCAAATGCAGTTGGATTATAAGCAAAACAGTGCCAGTCATTAAAGTTGACCTAGTACCATATGCACATAGCGGCGTTTTGTTGATTTCGTTCAAATACAGTGGTGGTCGTTATAATATGCCTAGTGTAACATAAGCTTAGGCACGTGCTACTTTTGCGAGCTAAACATGTGACAGTGGTGTCATTAAAAGTATGCCTAGCTCTGTTAAAATCAAATATACTGGTGGCCATTTAAATGCACTATGTGGTTAGCTAGAGCTATGCCATCATTGTTTGGATGAATCTGTTAGAATTCAAATACAGTGACGTCCACTCAAATGTGCCGAGCATTGTTTGACAAATAACTGGAACTATTTACCTGTGCGATTCAGATGAAAGTACAACAATACGCGTGCGATGATCAAATAGTGATTCCAATTGCAGCGTCAAATAGAAATGCGATAAATGGGATACTTGGAATGTTGTCTCGAGACCATCGACAGTTTTTGTGTGTGGCAAAGCGAAGACGCCGGCGTTCAATATAAGATAGTCGATGTGACTGAAATATTTAATTAAATTATTATTAAAATAATGATAACAGTCGGTAATTGCCACACCCACCCAACGCTCTGTTTGATTTCCGCTACAAATTGCTGCACAGCGCGCAATGAACCCAAATCCAAGGCGACTGAACGACACCTGGCACGTGCTGCTGGCCGCTCCTGTGCAATGCGTTCAATGGCCTCCGCTGTTGAGCTTGGATTACGGCAGGCAAAGATGACATCGCAGCCATGTAGCGCTAATGAACGTGCCGTCTCAAAGCCAATGCCACAGTTGGCACCCGTTATGAGTGCCACACGGCCATGCAAGTCTTTGCCATGCAATATCTGCAACGCCGTGCTGCACGAGTCGAAACGCTGACGCACTTGAGTGATATTCAGTGTCGGCTCCTCCACAGCAAATGCGAGACGTGGATCAATATTTGTGCGCTGTTTCGTTTCGTTGTTGTGGAACATAAAGCGTTTACTTTGCTCATCGTAGTATTTTTGCCAGCCCAGCGGCAGATCGCCGGTAATCCGCTTGGACCGTCCAGTTCGCGGATGTGTCCACTGTGTCGTCTTACTCTGTTGACTGCAAAGTGGGAATCAAATGTTTTAATTGCTGTTCCTTAAGCTGTGCATTGTGAAGACTTGCTTGACATAGCAAACGACACCATCGTCATTGGCACGTTCCTCCCAGCCAGGCGGCAGCTCATCCTCAGAGTCCGAATCGGGCATTGCCATCATTTTGACTTTGGTATTTGTTTATAAAAACTCGTAGCTTAAAGAACACTTAGTTTTCATGCAGGAAATTTGAACAGCTGTTCGTTAGGGCAGACCTGAGCGAGTCACTTTGCCATTCACAGTGCGCGCCAATGTTATCGATAGGAATTGCAATCGATTTGAAAGCGCTCATTTTGAAATTTGTAATTCGTAATTATTCAATTTGATTGTTTTTAGTTCAGTTCTAGTTTTATCTAGTTAATCAAACCAGTTTGTTTTGTAATTCTTTATTATTTATTTTATTAGATTAATAGGAGCAATTATATATGTATGTACACAAAGGCAAATTGTGGAACATATCTCAAATTATAAACCTACAATCTTATTGAAGAAACTTTTATAAATACATACACTCAATTATTATTGCTAACTACTTAAGTTTCTAATTATGAGCTTAGTTTAGTCTCTAATTCCTATGCATTAAACTCGCTTTGGCTGTGGGTGGCTCATTGATCAGGCCATAGAATAATGGCAGCTTTGTCAGATCGTGACGCACCAGCAATATGAAAGGTGTCTCCGCCCGGAACAGAACTTCGGGACCGGATTTCTTTAGTATAGCCGCTGTGGCAGCTGCCGCCTCAGTGCCCTGCTCATTGACCGTGAAGTCCACTTTGTGCAGAATGTCGGACACGATGAGATCGGAGGGAGCCGTGGGTGTTTGACTCGATTGTGCCAACTGACGCTGCGCCACCAACCGTTCCAAGCTAGCCAGGCCATCCGCGTAACTGCGTCCAGTTTGAGCAGCCTGCGCAGTTGGTTCATTTGTGCCAATCAGCGAGAGATCACTTTGCACTGGGCTGAAGATACCGCCAATGCCCATCGCATGCAGCATGTTGTGCAGCTTAAAGGATTCTGTGAGATGCATCTTAGGGAATGCTACAATTGTCGATCGCCTTGTCATCTGGCTAATCATGTGCTCAATGGCATCCGCATTCAGTCTTTGCTGCAAATAGGCCAACTGCTCCACAGACGAGCGCATTGGCTGGATCACATACATTGTGGTCAGATTGCCGTGATAGGGTAATCCAATAATGCGACAATCGAGCTGTTGGTCCTCGTGGTAGGGAAAGGCGCCGGCACCGACCATCATATCGACGGGTATTACGGGTTGACTACCCTCGCCATTGGGATAAAAGTCTTCGACTTTAGTCGCACTCGCTATGAAATCAATCTCCCACATGGCCTTGAAGTACAGGGTATTGGCCATTATAACGCGCGTGTCCTGCGGCAAATCGTCTGCAATGATATTCTCGATCTTGCCCTTAGTTTGATGCTCCACCCACGAGTTTATGTTATATCTGGCTGTCGCTGGACTGTTGGCAAAGTCGAGCGTCTGCAATTCCGATTTGTAGATGCCGACGACAGCTTGTCTGTAAGAGTGTAATTTATAATAATATATATTTAATTTATTATGAATTTCAACTAAAACACGCTTAATACTTGGTAATATTTTGCATTTTGCATTGCATATAGATTCAATTTAAATACAAATGATTTCAACAAGTGTCAGCTCGGCTTGAGCAATAATCGATAACTAATCATGGTTATCGAGAAATTGCACATTCCTAGCAGGCACGAGCGCGATGTCCGTTAGATTGCAAAGAATGAATTGATGCAAAACGAGTTTAAGTACTTTAATTAAGATCTACTCTCGTTTAACACATTTTTAATGAATATTTATAGAAAAACCGGAACTATTGAGAATTGAATTGCTTGCAGCTTACCTGTAATCTGGGTTCAAGCTGTAGCCGTATTTAATGAACAGACCATTGGCCACATGCACCTCCTGCGGGGCATGGCGATTGCGCGGATAGTTGCGCAAGCTGCGGCGCAGGCTGTTGCTGTGCCACGCATCCAGCTGGCGCACTGGCGATATTGTCTGGCTGGTTGGCTGCTGCACATCCTGCAGCATCAAGCCAAATTGCTCGTGAAGCTTAACCATGTCCGTTTGGCCAAAGACAGCGGCCAACTCCGAATAGCTGCGTCCCTTGGCGCCGAGCAGCAGCAGCGCTAGAGCCGACACAATGCTTAGTGGTGAAAAAATCACCGTCTTGCGATAGTTGGCATTGAGCTGATTGGAGAGATTTTGCGCGAAACTGAGTATGTTGCGTGCAATGTCATCCGAGGCGGCCACATCCACATAGCCCGAACTGGAACCCGAACTGGAGCCAGCATATTCGATTCTCGGCGGCAAATGACCAACAGGCGGAGCCTGAGCGGCCAGGCTAGGTGAATACTGCAGCTGCTGCGGCGGCGGCGGCGGCGGTGGCGTCGGGGCTAAATATGCTGGCGCGGCTGTCGAGCGTGCTTCATTCAGTAGCTGCAACTGGGCCTGATGCTCCGGCCTGCGCACATCGCGCCACAAGTCCAGATCGCAGTTGCCAATGGCAAACAGGCAGGCGAAGGCCAACAGAAACAACGAACGTAACATTGGGACAATTTATGCTTATCTTCTGTTACGAATTATTTATATATATTAATATATACGTATGTATGTGTGTGTGTATGTGTGTGTGTTTGTGTTGTGTAGCAGTTAACACACGCGATGTTAACGCCTTTGAAGCTGCTGTTAAACTGAGCTTGTCACGCTTTGTGCACAACAGTTTATAGGTTGATGCGAAAAAAAATAAAACTCGTTATCACAAGTGCGATCCAAGCTCAGTCGTATGTCCACCCCTTCCGTTCCACACGCACACATACACACACACACACACACAGTCCGTCTCTATCTCTCTCTTTCAGCCTGTGCTCAACTTTGGCGCTCTCTGAGCGCTCTCTCGATGACAACTCATTGCATTGGGTTTACCCCGTTATTGTTTACATGCTGCTGACATGCACTACGCCTGCTTGTGCCTCACTAAATAGTTGGTCCAATTAAGTATCGAGTGTAAAAATCAGTCTATATATAGTATATGTTTAATATATTGTATATCTATCAGCAAGTTTTTCAGACTCTCTCTCTATTAAGTATTCCGGAATAAAATTAGCGCTTTCTGACGATTCGCTTTAGCGAATAACTCTGATTATTCAATACTCATTTAAAAATAGCAAAAAAAGGGTTGCCAAACAAGTGTATAAATAGCAACATGTGTATGTAATGCGTAACGGTTTGCAGAGAACAAGTATTCAAGCATGTATCGCTTGACAGCTGACCGATTAATCGATTGACCGATTGAACTAATTGAGCTAAAGTTATGCGTGGTTCCGCTCATGATTCGCGCCAGCAACCTGCAGCGAGGTTCCGCCTTGATTTTATTTTATATTTAAAAACATTTAACAAACAATTGTGGGCTTGGTTCATCTAGCATACGAGTATACCAACTTTTTCAGACTTTACTGTATGTTTTACACATGCTTTTATCTCGCATGTCTTTTGATTTGGTTCACAGTTTGAATCAGTTCGTTTGCAAGAGCAACTTATAGCCCTCGCTACTAGGTGTACTTCTTATTTCGGCCATCAGTGTGCACATTTGCTGTTCATGGATGCTCTGCATAGGGTATGCTCTAGTCGTGCATACGCTAACCCGTTTTTAGCTGATTGTCATGCCCGTTGTTCAACTTCCCATCAATGTGACTGGAATGCTAATACCTTGCGCTCTCTTTGACGCATCTTTTCTTGACACTAAGTATTTCAGCAAATATTTAGAGATTTCTGTATATACAGATAGTATCTACTCCTATAATATATGCAACAATTTCGTGTTTGTGACAATATTAAGAACGTCAATGGACATATGAATATTGAGTGTATTGATTTATTCATCCCAGATTTGTCATACTCTTGCTTGGGGTTCACTGGGAAAGTTTGTTTCTGACTTTTGAGATATTGTGGGTGTTTCCCCCTTCGCCTTAAAGTAGTATAGTTCCTTAGCGTACGTCTATATTGATTTGTAAAATATAGCTGGTAAACTTTTCATGTACGTCAAATCAATTTCCATACTTTTTATTCAATAGAAAATTATTCAAATTTATATGATTAAATTTCCAAATTGAAAAAAAGCGGAAATGTTATATGTATATATTGCAATTATTCAATTATCAAATTGTACTACATTTAATGACTATATATTTTGGTCATTAAAAGTATTATTTTTTGATTTTGCTTAACTTAAATAACAATTAAAAAAAAAAAAAACTAATCAAGATTCTTTTTAACCATGTGAACGTGATTTAATTAGAACTAAACTCAATTAAAAAACAAAGTAAAGTGAGTTTATCAGCAGTGCTCGACTAGGAAATACCCTAACATGTAAAGCTTCAAAGTTCGAATTTCCCTATTGAAAATAATCAACAAAATTTTCTTGATGATTTTTCTTTAGATTTATTCATTGTAAATTTTATTTTAACAATTTTTACCACGTTTTTTTTTCGAATTTATGATAATTTAGAATTTATAAATATAATTTTTATAAATTCAATGACAATTCAATACTTTAAGAAATCACCATAACATTTAAATACATTTGCTTTGATATAAAAAAGGAATATTTCTAGCATTGCTTAGCTTAAAGCTTTCTTTGGAGCTGCATATACACACATATATAATATATATTTTATATATAGAAAATAAACTGTGGCTACCATGTCCAGTAAACGTAATCGATCTGCTGAAAGCCGAGCTTTTCAAACATTTTGCGAGAGGGTGTATTCTCTGTTAGGACAGGTGCCATAACCTCATCTCCGAGCTCCGAAATTTTCTTCGATAAATGACGAACCAACAAGCTGCCCAGGCCCAGGCGCTTGTGGGTATTCACAACCTGTAGCAGACCCAACGCTCCACTGGGCAATCTATGAAGGAATTCTTTAAGCACATACAATATATAAATTCGATAATTTATCGATCACACCTCAGACACCAGGCTATCAAATTGCCTTGCTCATCAAAGGCGCCCACTGAAACATTGTGAGTTATCAAGGCCTTTACAAATCCCACAGAGCCTTCCGAACGATGCGGCCAGATCTCATTGATGGCCGAGGCATGCTTCAACTCCAAGCGACGCAGCTCGATTCCAGCAGGTGGTCTAAATGCAAAATACAAATGTTAATAGAGCTTTCGGTATTCTCTAAAGCTTACATACTCCGCTGTAAAGCTTGCAACTAACTCTTTGCTCGCTCCGTACCAAGCTGTTTGATTCGTTTGCTTCAATATGCTCTTACATTTCTCTCTTAAAACATCTACAACTGGTATAAGTCGCTGTCCATAGGCTGTGAGTAGAAAAGCATCTTCGGCGTCGTAGAGCAAACAGAGCATTGCATTTGTCAAGCGCTCAAAATTATCACTCAATGTATTAAATGAAAGCTCTTTAAATGGCATGCCATGGTTAACCTACGAAATGCAAGCAGTAAAAATAGAATTTATTGCTTTTCATTATTTAATTCCCCTTTTAACAGCACTCTCTTTGTCTACATACAATCATTAGAAAAGTGCCATCGTCTTGCCATTCGCCATCGAGCGAATATATCTTGACATCCAATTTCTCATCTTCAGCTGCCCATTTAATATAGTTGTTTATCTGGCCATATCCATTTGATTCATGTCTTTTGTTCTTGTAAAGCTCTAGCAAAGCTTTCCATTCGCCGCGGCTTATCTCCACAAGCGCATGTGAATTGTATTGCATCTGCTGTAACATGTCTGACCGAGTCTGAGTTTTCCAAACTACTGAGCGGGGCGAAGTTGTAAACGCTGTTATAAATATGCGAATGTAAGAGAGAGAGAGAGAGAGAGAGAGAGTCACTTGACGACAACTAAATGCATGTCTTTGTTTATGCATTTATCTTTTTACAATTTACAAAAGCTTCGAGCATACGAGATTCCTAAGAAGCCGAAATTCGAGTAGGCAAATACAACTGATCTCTTATACACATACATAGATGTAGGTAGACACATATACATATACATATGTATGTAATTTACACCCAACGCAGTGCAACGGCAAAAAAGCAAAGATTCCGAAAAATGAAGAGAGTCAAATGTTCAAAGCTCTTAGTATGCACTACGATTATAGGAATGTAAGACTAAACAATGAGAATTACTGCAAGCAGATAATTCGCCTAGTAACTAAACTGTAAATTCTTTGAGTAGATTAGATTGTGTTGTAAGTATACATAACATAATATAATATAATATAAAATTATGTACAAGTTCGTAGTCACATTGTATGTGTGTATGCAATCCACTCGAAATGACTCTGCTTTGATACAACCTCCGCTAAAATTTGCAGCAAATTAATTAATCAATTAACGATCATTTTTGTGCCATTCTTAATTATAACAAAGAGCTGAGTTGATTTAGCCTTCTCCGTTACACTGCCTGCCTGACGCTATTAAGTACCAGCTGCACACGATTGAGGAATACGGAGTCATTTAACAGTGCCAGCTGCATATACTTCCTACTCAATGCACATAAGAGAGGTTGAGTAGAACAAATAACTCAAAAAAGCGCTCATGCGCTCAGCTTCTATTTTGAGTGTAATTGTAGCGCCTATAAAAAGCGAGCCAGCCGAAGTTCACGCTCAGTCGCAAAGCTGACCTGCTGCTAATCAGACGCTGTGTAATGCGCTGCGGCTGTGTATATGTATTTGTGGGTAAGTCAACGATGCGATGAAGCGTGTGAATATTTTAAAATAATTGTTGCAATTGGAGCGAATTCAAATATGCATACTTTTATTGCAGTGAAATTGATTGTGAATTTGTTGCAATAAATTGTAGCGAATTCAAATAAGCGCTTATGCTTCACCATAATTCGCCGCATATTTCAATTCGCTGCTTCTTTGACAACAAGCAGATTTGTTATCGATAACTTGCTGTTTCAATTTTGATAGGTGCGCGAAAATTCAAATTCAAATTCAAGCAAAACGAATGCATAAATAAACTTTGTGTTATTTATTTTATTAATAATATTTAGCATGCAATATTTACATTTAAGAGAAAGCATTTTATTACATTCAGCTTTGAGCTGTGCTTGTCTGTTTTTTTTAAGCTTATATACAATATATTAAAACTAATTTTGAGGTATTTAATATTTCATATATATTATATATAAAGACATATATAGCATGATCATAGTGCAGGCACCATGGTGAATACTATACTGTCGATAGGCTTGAAACCAAGTTTCTCAAAAAATAGCTGAGATATTTCATTGCCAAAGGCAATTGTGGACAAAACCTCAGCTCCAGTTGCGGCGATTTCTTTGGCCATGTGACGCACCAATAAAGAAGCCAAACCCAGGCGCCTGTAGGAGGGCAGAACATACAAGTTGCTAAGGCTGCCCTGCACAGCTCTGAACAATAAGAAGGATTGATATATATTATCATATATATAGATATATATATATAGGGATTGTGCTACCTCAAACACCAGGCCAACAGCTGACCATTTCCGTCAAAGGCGCCGACGCTGATGTAATTTTGAATGCGATCTTTGATCAATGCCAAAGAATCAGTCGAACGATATGGCCAATGCTCATCTACTAAAGCAGCGTGTTTGAGGCTCAATGGAGCGAAATTGATGTCTGCAATCAAGCTGAAGAGTATATATTATAGAAATAGATATATCGCATATAAAAGTAAGTCATATCTTACCGAGAATCAAATGATTCGATAGCCGTTTTAGGCAGATAATAGACATATGTCTCCATTTGATCCAGCTTCTTTAAGCTTAGCCCTCTCTCTAGGCAAAAGTTGTTCACAGTTAACTTCAATATCTGCCTATAGCCACAAAACCAGGCTCGGTCGTTCAGTTGTAGCGAGCTCAGCAGATTTTGTAGATCCCTGAGCGAACCACTTAGAGTATTTAGATATATATCTGACTTGTTGACATTGTTGTGCTGTAATACATATATAATTAGATAGTAAACATCATTTGTTTATATTCCCTTCATATATTACTAACAATTAGCACAAATGTTCCGTGTTCCAGCCAATCGTTGTTCGTTGTATAAATTTTCACATGATTCGCGCGATCGTTGCAATTTATATAGATATTGATTAGATCGTAGCCCGTTAGATTTGTCCGATCGTCTTGATATACATCTCGTAGTAGAGTCCAATGATTGCGCAGCAATTCTAACATTTTTTTTTTGTTTTAAATATTGTTACTATTAATTGTTATACCAAACACTTGAGCTACCAAATGCGCACTAATTCGAAATCCGCTTATTACTTTTTAAGCAAAAATAATAAAAAAAACACTTATGTCATTTTTTACTATATATTCCACATACATGCATATATGTACATATATTTTCCCTTTTTTATTTGTCGCAGCAGTAACAAGGCATTAGCCAACGGGAGAGTCCAGAATTTTCATCTCTTTGGCTCTCATGGCTCGGCCTCTACGACAAGGGAAACAATTGTGTGAACAAATTTCTGCAAATCTAT
The DNA here is from genome assembly GCA_035045365.1 of Drosophila leonis. Classification (NCBI taxonomy): domain Eukaryota; kingdom Metazoa; phylum Arthropoda; class Insecta; order Diptera; family Drosophilidae; genus Drosophila; species Drosophila leonis. The sequence goes on from JAWNPC010000830.1 coordinate 6,877,605, forward strand.
TTATAATCCCATAGCGACAACCAATGTATAAATTATGACTAGCGATCGATTATTTCAAGCATTCAAAGTGCGCGCCAACAACACGTTGGGAATCCAGCAGAAGCTCAAGGCTAAGATGGTTTTAGCTTTTTATTCAAATAAAAAACTAAATTTGGCTATTATTAATCATTTTATTTTTAAATTACATTAATACCTTAATTTGTCATTATACTTTATAAAAACTTTCTGATTTATTTTGCTTCAAAAGTGTTTTAATTAAATACAAATAACTTTGAAAATGCTTATAAAATATCAATTCTTTCTTATCGAAATCAAAATGAGTTTAAATTGCAACCGATATACAAGTATCGATGCTTTACTATCGAAATCAAATCGACTGACGATCAGCCACATTGCTTATGAGCAGCTGACTACATATCGATACTATCGGATACTAAGTAGTTTAACGCTGATGTTAGCTGCGCGCAGAATTCAATTCATTTAAAATGAACATCAAAGAGCTACGCCTGCTGCAACAAATCGTTCCCTTAGCTTACGAAGCACTGCAAATGCTGGCCAAATGGCCAACAAAGCGGCCAAAGCCGTTGCCAATTGAAATTCCACCGAGCAAAAGGAGGCGAAATATCGAAGGGGAAAAGGTCAGGGATTTCCATCGCAGAATTTGGGTAAAAGAGGAAAATCTAAGTCGCGACATTGATGGCCTGTTCGCCACCACCTTTTACAAGGCACACAACCAGGAGGAATTCCGTAGACGATCCGGCATGTCAACTCAGGTCTTCGACATGTTGTTCAGCTTGGTTGGCGAGCAATTGAATAAGAACTCCATACGCCGGCCCATAGCACCCAAATGTCGCCTCTTCCTGACGCTAGTGTGAGCATGCGATATATCTAATAATATAATGAGAACTGTAACAAGAATATATTCCACAGCTACCTTTCCAATGCGGAGCGTGTGCTCGATCTGTCCAAGGCCTTCAAAATGGGCTGCTCCACGGTGCGTTGCATTGTGCAGGAGACGAGCGAAGTGCTGTGGAATACGCTGGCAGCCGCGTTTATGCCCCAACCCAGTGTCGAGGATTGGCGTAACATTGTGGCAGGCTATCAGGAGTTGTGGCACGTGCCACATTGCCTGGGCGCCGTGGATGCCAAGCTTCTGGACGTCGCGTACAAGAGCGAAAATGATATTGTTTTGCTGGCCAGCTGCGATGCACAGCTAAACTTCACATGGATGGATATGGCCAACGTGACGGATGCTGTAAACAATCAGCTCCATTGGCAACAGCATTTCGGCGATCAGCTACTCAACCAGAGCTTGGCCAGCTTATTGCCAGAGGAGCCTTTGTCTGGCGGCGAGCAGCACAGCAAATTTGTCTACAGCTTCATAGCTGACTCAAAGTTTCCCTTGCGGCAGCACCTGCTGACGCCTTATCAGCAGGAACTACAACTGGACGATGATCAACTGAATTTGAATCAACATCTGAGCACAGCTCTCGCTGGGAGCATTAATAAGGCTTTTGCTGTCCTGATGTCACGTTGGCGTGTCCTCGCCGAGCCACTGCGCCAAAGTCCCAGCAATGCGGAGAAGATCGTTCGAGCCGCCGTTGTGCTGCACAACTTTGTTAAGCTGCACGATGAGAACTATTGCTCCCTTAACTATTTGGAGGAGCTGCCAATATGCTCGACCAAGCACCAAGTGCCCAGTGAATGGCTTGCCAACTCGGAGCAGCCACTAGCTAATTGCCAAGCAACAATTGAGCTGCGTGAGAGCATGAAAAAGATTCTCAGCTGCAAACTGTAATCGAAATTAGCTGAGCTGCTCTTTGATTGATATTGGAGAGAGTGGAGTAGCTGCTGCTGTGTCGAGGGAAGCTAATGGATTAGTAGAGTATTGGTAATGCTAATATGACTGTAGTTGAATGCAGATGAGAACTCTACCTGGCTCAAGTAGTTATTTAATAAACTTTTGTTGTCAATCAGCTACCTTTCCTATGCGGAGGATCTGTGATCGATCGACAGAAGGACTTCAAAGTGAACTGCTCCACACGCAATAGAAGAGCGAAGTGCTTTCGACTACGCTGGCGTCGCATTAAGTCTACAAGCCAGTGTCTAGGATAGGCGTACTACTGTTGCAGGACGTGAGGATTTGTGGCATGTACTTCACTGAGTGAGGGCGCCATGGATGTCAATCTTCTGGATCGTTGTATTGTCGCTCAAGTCTTCTCATTCCATGAGAGCGTACTTAAAGGATGTCAACCTCTTGTACAATGCTATAATTCTATAACTAAAAGAATTGTTTTCATATACTAATGCTGACTAAAGCAGATTTTAGCTGAAATTGTAATATTTATATATTTAGATTTAAGCTCGATTGTATCTGAAGTCTTTATTATAGAATCTTTGTTAAGTAGTTCAATAATTCATTCATATTGTTTCCGAGAAATATATATACAATATATTATATATACCAGCTGTGGTCAGAAAAATAGTAGTGCGATTGAAATGTATTTTGTGATAACAATATTCTGAATATATATATTTAATATACATATATATATATATATATATATATATATATATATATAATATATATATATAATATATATATTTAATATACATATATAATACTCGTTTCAAATTGGCTTCAAAATATGTTTATCACAAGATTTTTTTTTATGAACATTTCAGTTGTACTACTATTTTGATGAACAACATTTCATTCGCACTACTATTTTAATGAACAACATTTCTGTCTCACTACTATTTTGATGAACAACATTTCATTCGCACTACTATTTTAATGAACAACATTTCTGTCTCACTACTATTTTTATGAACAACATTTCAGTCGCACTACTATTTTAATGAACAACATTTCTGTCTCACTACTATTTTGATGAACAAAATTTCATTCGCACTACTATTTTAATGAACAACATTTCTGTCTCACTACTATTTTTATGAACAACATTTCGGTCGCACTACTATTTTTCTGACCACAACTGTCTACGTACATGTGTCTCTATAGTGCTTACATATTGCCCTATATCAGACTTAAAATTAAATATGTTGCTATCTAATCTTTTCATTTCCAATAGACAGTCGATTTATTTGTTAAGAATTGCAATTTACTTGCTGTATTTGCTTTTCCTTTCCAAGATAGTGTCAAACTCCTGCTTGAAGTCAAGGACGACTTATTCCACTTCCCTTCTGCTCCATCATCCATATGAACTTGGAGTAAAGATAACAAATTTGTCATTTAACGATTTACTTTAAGGGCAAACTTTTATTGACTTTTATACTTTTAGAGTAGCAGAAACAATACATTGGTAAGAAATTCATTTTTAAACATAAGAAAAGATCAAATGATAATATATAAATATATATATACGTGTATACAGTGAATCGAAGCATCTATTTAAAAGGGGGAGGCGGAGACATTTCCTCCAAATATGACCAACAATACGAGCAGCTTTAATTGATAACTCCCTCGGCGCGCACGTTCAATGCATCCAGGAGCGAGCCCATGGGCGTGGATGGGCCGAAGCTCTCGATGGTGTTGGCCAGCTTGTTCTTCATGTTGCGCAGCCGCAACGAGGCGTGGATGAAGGTCACCGAAATGGGCAGCAGCAGAGTGAAGGCTGTCAGCAGGACGGCGCTAATCATATGCAAGAACAAATAGCCAGCCAGCAAGGCGCCCGCCAGGATATACCATTTCTGCTGAGCGTTTTGTGCGGCTAGAATCTGATTGCCGCCGGTCAGGCGACTGGCTATGAAATTCGTCTTCGACTTGCTGCTAAAGAATTGCCAAATGATGGCGACCACCAGAGCCTGCACGATCAAGCCGCTGATGATCTTCATGGGATTGAAGGCAATCATGATGACATAGATGGCCAGAAAGACAAGAAAGTAGTTGGTTTGGTAGTATAGCAAGTTCTTGACCACACGATTGCCCCACTTATCAAAGTCCTTCAAATTGGGCAGCTGAAAGCGCGCCGATCCGAGCACAAAGTCATCCAGAGTTCGGAGTGGCGGAAGCTGCAAGTTTCCGGAGAGCGCTGCAGCCGCATCGCCAACGGATGATGTTGATGGCGCCGACGACATGGTTTTGGAGTATTTGTGATTTGAGTTGAACTTTTGGGGTAACTCCTGAGTAAGCTTTTGGTAGTTCACTTGACGTAGGCCACGCGTTAATTGCTGCACCTCTTCGAGGTCAAACAGCTGAGACGCCAGCTGCCTAAACTTGGACCGCAAGCCAAAACTATTCGATTCCCTTCCTCTTTTGGGCAATAGACGTGCCCGTTCGTCTGTGCTGTGCCAAGTGGATTCTTCCTCGGAGTCACTGTATTTGCTGTCCAGTTTAAAAGTTTTGTGATTTCAACACTTAACACGCAATTTGAGTGTGTGGCTCTTTGATTAAGTACGACAAATATCTTTAACAAGTTGACTCATGAGAGATGCGTGCGTGAGTCACCCTGTGTTGAGTATTGCCTACCTGCATGTCAGCGTATCGATAAAGTGAATTGACAAAATATCAATGCATGTATCGATACTAAATTGAACTGCAATTGCTTTCACTTTATTAAATAAAAAGCCTAACAAGATTTATTTTGTTTTAAGAACATGTTTATCGTATAAATAAATTGTTGTCTGTTGTTCATTTGCTATTGTTTGTAACGAACTCAATTGAATTTATTGAGCATTTATCAATTAAATAGCATAACATTATTTTGAATATGATTTTCGTGTCAACATATCGATACTTTTCAAAAGGTGATTGCAAGTATCGATTCTCTACATTATTCAATTTAACTGCAATTGATTTTGTTTTATAAACTAACAATGTCGTTTAAAAAATATTTCATATAATTTGATTGATTAGCAAACTATTTATCTCTTTCACTTCCTATTGTCGTACTATTTGATATCTTTAATGTGTTAAATTTCACAAATATTTACCACCCAACTAAAACTTGTTTCATATAATTTTAAGCTTAGTGCACTAAAACTATAAATAAAATTGTTTAAAAATTATTTTACAAACTTTTGTATTTTGTCCATGAAAAACTGTCTTCATTTCTATTTAATTTTTGTTTTAAATTAAATTATGCAAATATAAGTACAGCTAAATCAACATTTGTGTGAGAAAAAAACCTAAAAAATAGTGGAAATTGTTGCAAAAAAAAAATGTTTTTGGGTGGAAAAATTGGTGTTAGACGAAAATCAACATAAACATTGTTAAACAATTCTGTTTATATATATTCATGATTAAATTAGGAATTATTTGTTGTTGTTGTCTATGAGTTTTTGCTTGTTTCTTTCAAAGCTCCGACCGTGCCAAACGGATTGGACTTGAGGACTACGACTACTGCAAACTTGGTTCAAGTTATTTGGTAATGCGTTTTCGTTTAGCTGGCAACACAAAGATTTCAGTGTTCGTTCCTTTGTATGTTTTGTTTTTGTTTTTGTTTTTGTTGTTTGTTGTTATTTATTTGTTATTTGGTGGTAGTAGGGCTTGGTTACGCTTCCAGGTCATTGACGAAGAGCACTTCGCGATGCTTCAGTCCCACATCCTTAAGCGTCTTGATGTAGGTTTCATGTACAGAGCATTCGGCGGCATCGATTGCCGCCTTGGAATAGAGAACACGCTTAGGGAAATTCGTTGTGATTTCAAATTCATCCGGCGAGGCGGGATGACAGAAGAGGAAATGATAAACGTCCTGCAAGATAAGAAAATGATTAATCCAATGACACAAAACTTAGGCTTGATGCTATACCAAAATGGAATTTGTTTGCTGAAAGCGTCTTTCGAGACGTGTGCCATTGGGCAGCTTGAAGACCACAGCAATGGCATCGGCAGCATCGGATGGCGGCTCTGGCGGCACCAGGTTGGCCAGCTGAATCTTTTGCCTGGCGATCTCCTCCTTGCGCAGCTCAACATCTCGACGAGCACGCTCCTCCGCTTCAATCACCTGGCGCGCGGCATCACGTTCGCGTTGACGCTGACGCTCCTTCTCCTCATCAGCGAGCAGACTCTGCTCGTAAGCCTCATCCTGTTGGCGACGCAGCGTCTGCGTGAAATTGCGCTCGAGTCGATCGGCGCGCGCTTGACTCAGCCACACCTCGTTGACGGTGATGACCGCCTGCAGGCGACGCTGCAGCTCCTCTGGCGTGCAATCGCCCTCGAAACGTCCAACGACCATCATGCGATTAGCCCTCAAGCTAATCATTACCATCAGAGGATAGGTGCGCACCGTTATCGTTTGCATCACACGATATCCCTCCGGCGTGGACACATCACAGCCCCAGAGCAAGGTATGCGTATTGATATAATCAATGATTGAGCGCGATGAGAGAGTGTCGCGACAGAAGGACTCCACATCTGGATTTTGTGTTGGATCCTTATGCAGATAGACGAGCAGAAAGCGCAACTCCTGCTTGGCATCGTTCAAGGCCTGGGCGTAGGTGCCCTGATAGAAGACCGGATGCTCCGGATAACGTTCATAGTACTCCCTGATGAACTTCATCACGTCGGCCAGCGGATCGGAGGCAATGCGCGGCTCATTGCCGCCGCCAATGTTAATAAATGCACGCACAATGCCAGAGAGCGTCGAGTAGAAGTATTGGAACACAAAATTGATCACATAGCCAAGGATGCCCGTGAAGCTGCGTGGCATTGGCCCGATGCTTGGCACCCGGCTAATTGTACGTCCGCCTGGCATATTCGCCGAGAAGACCTGTTGCAGGAAACGATCATTGATCACAGCCGGTGCACGAACATCTGTCGAGGCAGTCAACATTGTGGGTCGGCCCTCGCGTATGTTCATTTCCTCCTGAAAGGCCACCTGCACAGAAATACGATTCATTTATTGAGTTCATTAATTGAATTTCAATCAATTGCCGAGAAAAGCCGACGACAGTTACCTCGAGATCCCATTGATGACGTATGAGTACATCGCGACATATGTTCATGTCCTCTATGCCAGTTAGGTCTTGGAATTGTAACACTTTGTCCGTTTGTTCATTTGTCAGACCCTCCGCCTCCATTTTGCAGCAGGTGTTGTTGTTGTTGTTGTAGTAGTAGTCGTTGTCGTTGTTGCTGCTGCTGCTGCTGTTATTGTTAGTGTCTTTATTTTTGCTTTTGCGTTTTCAGTTGGCCTTTGTCCGCCTGCTGCTATTGGCAAAACGAGTGCGCAATTCAGTTTTTTTTATAATTTATATTGGCAAATTAATTTTTTATTTGCACGGGCCAAGACTCACTAAATAAACTGAACGAACGGAACCCCTGATTGTCGTTCATCTAACATATGTTGTTTTTTTTTGGCATTCTAAAATTTAACATTTTGCTGTGCTGTTATTAACAGCGATCCATCGGCAATTTTGAAAAATAGAGATATTTACAGCTATCCAGAATTGTGTTTATTTATGTATATGTAGTTACTATTTCAGAAGAATGACTATTGCGCTGTTATCTGAATGACAAATAGAAAATGTATTGATTTATTTTAGAAATAAGCAGCTGTTAAATGCCTGTTAAGACTGTAGTTGGTGCGTTCGGTAAAACTGTTATTTTACATTATCGATTCATGAGCTTAGCTAGAATTAAAAAATCATGTCGTAAATACGCTAACACGGCAGCTTTCTTTTTCTATTTTGCATTTTCTATCATTTTATAAGTCTTATTAACATTTTCAATACTGCAATAGAGCAAAGTCATTGCGATAGCCCGATATTTATGAACTATTTTAACAGCCTCTCATCTCTATGTTGCTTTTTGTTTACATGTAATCTCCACATATATTACGTTTGCGATAGACCGATTATAATTATCATGCCAACATCGTCTCACCGCTATTTAGTGCTTATCATGACAGCTGTTGCTGTTAGAGCTGTGTTTACATTTATTTTGTTTACCTATTTTTGCGAGTAAAATGAATGCACGCGCTCACAAGGCATTTATGCTGAACTTCTTTCTGGACGAAGGTCTGGGCCCACAACTAGCCGAGGCCGTGCGACTCGTCACAGCTGAGAGTACATTAAGTGTGCTGCATACAGTTAACAAAGGAGATGAGGACAAACGAGAGCTGCCACGATTTCAGGATGATCAATTCAAGGAACAGTTTCGCATGAAGCGCAGCACCTTTGAGGTCAGCTATTAGTATTATTGTTTATATATACGTATTACTAATGCTGTACTTTACAGACGTTACTGCAGGCTGTGGGCAAAGCAATAGCCGGGGCGGAACATCACCAGCCAATCGCGCGAGTCTCACTGCCAGAGAAATTATTGTATACCCTAACACTTCTAAGTGGCAAGTAGGCGTAACTTAAAAGCAATTTCAGCTTCCACATATGAATGTTTTTTGTTCTTTTATATGCAGCAAATCATTTCGCGAAGTGGGCGACTCGTTTGCTATTTCCAAAAGCTCGGGGCATGAAATATTCATATGGGTTACATCCGCTTTTGCAGCATTGATGCCTTGCTATGTGAAGTGGCCGAAGGACAATGCGTGTGGCAGTAGTCAGCTGCCTGGCGTGGTGGGCGTCATCGATGAGTGTCGCATACCACTCAAACTGCCCGTGCGGGAGGAGCAGGGCCATCTGCAGTATGCCTCGCTGGCACTTCAGGCAGTTTGTGATGAACGGAGTCGCTTCCTTGATGTGCACATCGATGTGCCCGACAATCAGTGTTCCGTGCTGCTGAAGAGCGAACTGTTTGAGAAATTGATTGACATGGAGGAGCCGCTGATGCCGTCGAACAAACATCTCGTAGGTGAAATGACCTATCCTCTGCTGCTCAATCTGATGACACCCTATGCGGACAACAATGGAGAGTTGACTCCTTGCCACATACGCTACAATCGGGCAATTCATTTGTGGAATGCGCCCGCTGAGCGTGCCTTTGCGGCATTGATGTCTCGCTTTAGACGACTGAAATCTTTAGATGTTGGTACAATGGAAGTGGGCAGCATTGTTGTCTCGGCCACCTGCATGCTCCACAACTTTATCTTGGATTGTGGCGAAGCCATTGAAGATTCCACGTTGGACTTTGAGCAGCTGCCCGAGCATCAAAATTCGATTATGTTCGAGGAGCATGGGTTGGTCAACTGGGATCATACGGCAGCTGCAGAAAAGAAACGCGACGGCCTGGTAGCTGGCTTTATGCAATCATAGTATATACGCATGTATTATTTTATTTAGAAATAATAAAATTAACTTAGTTATTTAAAGTGCAACGGAAATGTTGATTACTGTGGGTGGCATGCTCTTGCACAGTCTGGCAACTCTCAAGCTGAACGTCAGCCGCTAATTCTCTTTACGCAGTCGTAAACAAAAACCAATTTTGGAATCAATTTAAGCAGTTGGAAAATTATTTGCTACAAATCATTAATGCCTTCGTTTTTGGAGTGTAATACATATTTCTACGTACTAACGGCTAAGCCGGTAAATAAATGAAATTAAAATTTAAGATTCTTACCATTAGCTGTCTTTGACACAGTCTGGCAACTCTAATGCTGACAGCATAAGAAACGAAGCCGTCAATTATTTTAACGCAGTCGCAAACTTCGAGCATTTGATTTAAATTAGACAATTTGCAAATCTTTGACAAACATGTATTTAGTATCCACCTCAAAGAAGACCATTTTATCGGATTTTGCTGATTTGGAAACGAAGTCAGTATTTGTGCATGCCAATGGCGAATCTACAGATTTTCAATTCAATGCGCAGCGACGCGTCTTCGTGGAGGTGGACAAAAAGGCGGGCTTAGCGGTGATGCGCATAAAGGAGAAGCAGCAAAACGGTATAAATGAGGTGCGCAACAAAGTAAAGAGCATCTGAATGTTGATTGTATTCTCTTTTGCCAGCTCCTGAAATACAGCGCGTGCGCAAGTTGACCATAGACAATGCCTATTCGGTGTGCTGTGCCAAGACGGCCTCCAATCAAATTGCCATCGGCCAATCGAGCGGCTTTGTTAAGCTCTTCGACTTTCGCACCGCTGAGATGATTCACCGTTATCCAGCGGATCAGTCACGCAGCACCGTGCTCTATGTCGACTACAATTGCACGGATGATTACATAGCTGCAGTGCTGGAGAGCGGCAAAATCAACATCTATGGCACAAAGACCAAGCAAAAGATTGAGACGGTCACCATCGATGATCAGTGAGTAGATGTTTGGTAGCAGCTCTAGAATAGCTGGGCGTGTGAGGAGTTAGTGCATCTCTCTTCTCAACTGTAGGCAATGCAGGACAGTAGTACAATATCCAAGGCGAGCTCTGGTTAGCAGACGCATATCGAAGTGTAACTAGACTTGGACTCTTCACTTTCTTTGCACTGTTTTTGGCAAGGAGTTTTAGTAACCTGTAATTCATTATATTGTGCATTGTAGTTGGAGCTAGGATTGGATATGACCAGAAAACTGGCAAACAGATGATGCTAGCTGTGATATTAAGCTGCAGCTTAGAAAACAGTCTACTGATGGGATCTGGTTGCCAAACCCAGCTAAGCCACTTTATGTCCTTCACAACAAGTCTTAGACAGGATACTTCTTGGCCCTTTATAAGAAATTATGCAAAAGCTATTTGGATGCACAGCAGGATGGACCTTTTCTACTAAACTTTTTGTATAGTTTACTTTCTCTCTGACTGATTCAATGTGGCCGTGCCAGCTCCTCTAATGTCACTCAGTTCCCATTTTCTATAGAGCATATACAGCTGTGGTCATAAAAATAGTAGTGCGACTGAAATGTTTATAACGTTTAATTTTAAAGCTCGTTTTAAATTGTTTTCAAAATATTTATTTATGAATTCATTAAGTAATTTTATTTATTTATATATTTATTGAATTATTGAATATTTTTATTTATTAATTAATTAATTAATTTGTATTTATTAATTAATTTATTTTTATTTATTAATTAATTTTTTATTTATTAATTCATTTTTTATTTATTAAGTAATTTTTAATTATTATTTAATTTTTATTTATTAATTAATTTTTAATTATTTATTAATTTTTAATTATTTATTAATTTTTTAGTTTTTATTAATTAATTTTTAATTTTTTTATTATTTATTAATTTTATTTATTTATTTATTTGTCACAAAATGTTGCTCTCCAACATTTCAGTCGCACTACTATTTTTCTGACCACAGTTATATGTTATATATCTGTTATCATCTAATCCTACCTTTATTCAACGTATCTTGACTTTAGTTTACCTTAGCTGTATGTCTGTCTTTTATGAATGTAATCTCAAATCTCTTCCATTGCAGGTCAACTCTGGCTCGGTTTCATCCCAGCAAGCGTTTCCATCTGGCTATTGCCAGCTACAAGGGCACAGTGAGTGTCTACGATGTGCAATCGAAGCGCAACATCTTCCACATAAGCGAGGCACACGATGCGCCTTGCCGAGATGTGAGCATGTGCAGCACTCAGCCGTCGCTGCTGGTCAGCGTTGGCTACGATTGCCAGATCAATATCTTTGATATACGACGTAATAAGGCGCAGTCGTCATCGGGTCGCTTGACCTATTCGCATCCCTTGTCGACGGTGGCATTGAGCGAATGTGGCACCTACTTTTGTGCAGGTAATCTGAAAGGTGAACTGATTGCCTATGATATGCGCAGCACCAAGGCGCCGCTGGCTGTGCGCGCTGTGCACGAGGGCTGGTAAGTGCCAATAGAGATTACTTCATTTAATTATATATAATTGAATACTTTGGCAGCGCTGTTAGCCGCGTTGCCTTTGTGCCCATGCCCACGGAGGAGCAACAGAGCAGCAGCTTCACTAGCTCCAATAACGTGACCATGGAAGCGGGCAAGCCAGTGGCCGCTCACGTGGAGCAGACGCCCAGCGATGAGCTGCGCAAATCCATTGCAGCTAATCTGCTGCAAACACAGCAGCAGCTGGCCACGATGAGCAGCAGCATGGGCTATGGCGGCAAGCAGCGTGATTCGTTTTGTGATTTTCTGGATGCGCAGCGACCGCGTGGCTTGGATCGCATGTCGACGCGCCTGACCACAGCAACAGCCAGACGTGATAGCTTCGATTGGGATGCGCTGCAAGCAAAGCAAAACAACGAGGAGCAGCGACAAAGCATTTGTGCCACTGGCTCGGGGCTGAGCTCCCTGGACAGCGCGGACTCCTTGCAACGTAATTAAGCAACTAGCAACTAGCTAAACTTGAATTACATAAGCTAAAACTATTAAATATTACAGAAACTCTTAGCGGTCCTTTGCGCGATCGCAGCAATGTTTCGGGCGATGCCAAGCTGAAGAAGATTGCGGAGACAGATGAGCACAGCGCTCAGCTGCAGCTGCAGCTGCATGAGCTGCAATCGGCCAATTGTTCCGTGGCCAGCAGCTGTGCCGGCAGCGATAAAGAGAATCCAAATATAGCGGAGGCGGAGCGAAAGCAACGTTTGCGTTTGCTGCCAGCTAGTCGCAATAGTACGCCACATCATGCAGCTCCAGCAGCAGCAGCAGCAGCAACAGCAACAGGAAAGAAACCAATACAATTGCTGCCAAAAACATCCAGCGGACTGTCCACAGATGCCTTGCTGCAGGATGGGACTGGCGTTGAAAGCGCTGCGCTGGCAAAAGAGCTGGCCGAGGTGCGCAAGGAACATGCCGAGCTGCTCAATCTGTTGGACGAACGTTTCGGGAAGCTGGAAAAGGAGCTCAAGTGGTCGGATGAGAAGACGCGCTTTCTGCTCTTCACCGAGATGGCCAACTACTGGCAACAGCAGCTGAATAGCACACAGGAGATTCGAGAAGCTATCGACTTGTTGCTGCGCAAGGATCGCTTTGTGCATGAGTTCGCCTGCCTGCAGCAGGAGAACGAGGCGCTGCGTGAGCAACTGCAGCAATTGCTCAGCGAGCGCCAGAGCGAAGAAGCCTAAAGTTTGTATAAATTTAGAACTAGACTTAAACGATTATATTTTGTTGTATGTCAGTTGCAGCAATTGCTGAGCAATACTTTTGTTTGCTTTATATAACTATTTGTTTATTAATATTTCAATTTATTGTTCAATGTATTGTACTATATATTTAGTCATTGTTAAAGAGATTTATTCCAAACATTTCGATTTCATATGTTTTATCAATTAGTTTTGTGTTGCTGCAACTGCAACTGCTTGAAAAGCATATACAGCTGTGGTCAGACAAATAGTAGTGCGACTGACATTTACAGTAAAATATCTTGCTGTCCGTCCGTCCGTCCGTCCATCTGTCCGTATGAATGCAAACCATTTCGCCGCTATTAAGGCTACAGACTTGAAATTTTGAATATATACTCGGTTTGACAACTCAAAATCAAAACAAGTAAGAAAACTCTAGTCGGTGGTGCCCGACTAGGAGATCCCCTGAACCCCGTCCGATCTGCGTTTTTAAATATACTCAGTTATGTATTTATAAACGCAGAAAAAATGTAAGCTTGTAAAATTAAATGAAAAAAACAAAAATCGAAATTCTATAAAATTTAAATTAATCTAAATACAAAATTTTGAGACTCTAGCCCGAAAGATGTACGAGATGTAATTTATTAACTTAATTTCGATAAGGTTTTTAATCGATAACATTGAAACGGGAAAAGTTATCGATTTTTAAAAACAAACTCGATATGCGCGTGCTATACGTCTCTAGGTCTTATATGTTCTGAGATCGACGCTGTCATACATACGGACAGACGGACAGGGCTAAATCGACTCGGCTCGTCTCCCTGATCAAGAATATATTATATATGCTTTATGGGGTCTGCCACGCCTCCTTCTGCCTGTTACATACATTTTCACAAAATCATTATACCCTGATTTCCCATTTTCAATGGGTTCAGGGTATAAAAAGATATGGCGTACATAACTGCGCTCATAGCGGGCTTGACAAACCGCAAACGTTTATGTCTCCTAAAGTTTAAGAACTAGAAGCTTTAAAATTTGATAATTGATTTACCAGACATGCTCTATCGATTGCCCCTTTGGGGCATAGCATACCAAAAATACCCTGTAATTTCCACATTTTTGGAGCATAACCTTCCACATTTGTTTGACAGCTCTCCCACTAGAGACCTGTAATGTTAGGTTAACATAGGCGTAAGTAAATTCTATAAGAAATACTGTTTGTATTGGCTGAATTAAATTAGCTTTTGAACGTAAAGAGATAAATGAAGAAAAAGAATCTGAATCCACAGCAATCCTCAGGCTGTTCAGTTAATAATAATCAAGAAATCTGTGAGCTCCATCTGTCAGCTTCCTAAATATTAATTTACAACTTTGTTTTATGTGATGCTCAGTTTATTGTGGGAAGTTTTTCAATATTCACTTGAAAGCAGATTTAGTAGTAGATGCCGGAGTTGTGTTTGATCCATTCCAAGTACTCGGTGACACGGGCGAAGCCAACGTGCCAATCTAATTCGCAGCCGAAGATGGAGCCGAAGGAGACGACACCAATCAACTGGCCAGTGCTTTTCAGGACAAATGGGCCACCGGAATCACCATTACAGGTGGATGTCTTGTTGGAGGTGCTAGCGCAGAGGATTCCAGCGGATATAGAGATGTAATGGTCCTCGCAACTCTCATTAGAGATGACATCCAAGTCTGCAAACTGCAGGATGTTGCTCAAGGTAGTAGCGATGTCGGAGGTAAGGCCCCAGCCCGAGGCGGTAGCCTTCTCCCCGACGTAGGTGGGGTAGCTGCTGGCGATTGGTGGCAACAAAACCTTGTCGATGTACGCGGTGAACGCAACGTGTGGGGTCTTGATCAGCGCGATATCATTGTCCAGAGTGTTCGGGTTGAAGCTGATGTGCTGCTTGAAGTTTATAAACAAGACCGTATGTGTCAGCCTGGGGCTGCTGAGCAACAAAGCGCCGTACTTGATGATCACGTTCAAGGCGCTGCAAGCAGCCAAGATAGAATTAAGTCTGGCAACAATTAGTTTTTAGATGGAAACACTTACCCGCTGGTGCAGTGAGCGGCTGTCAACACATACTTGTTGCCAATGATGGAGCCACCGCAAGACCAGCTACTGAATATGTCACTGAATTCAAGGCCCACCTGGTAGGGGAACTGACCGTCATAGGCATTCATGCCGTTCGTTATGCGTCCTTCCATTGAGGGCACACTGGGCATATCAGGGGGATGCATGGCTACACCCTGTGGCAGGGCGCCAGTAGAGACGGTGGCAATAGCCAAAGCTAGTAGAAATATAAACACTTTCATTCTGACCAAATGAACGAATGATTTTCCCTTGGCCATTCCTTGCATTTTATAGCCAAATTTTTATCAATTGCTAAAAATGTTTTTACGATTGTATTTTTTCAAGATCAATTGAACTCTTTAGAGTTGCCTGTGAACCCCGTCATATCTATTCTTATCTATTGAATTACTGAGATTATTCACTAGCCACAGCAATTAAAGCACTCGAGCTCTGGGCCGAACTGCAGACGATTCAAACTTATTTCCATTGTTAATGGTCAATGAACGATACGATTTCTATCGAATTGTTTTACACCTTTGAGAGTTAATCAATATGAATTAAATTTTTATTATTTATTACATTTTATTAGTCTAGATATACATTACGAGCAACACACACACACACACACACACACACACACACGCACACACATGCACAAGCACAAGCTCTGCTAACTGCGCAGTTTACTCAGCGACTGCGCTTGGGCTGCAGTATGGGCTGTATTATGGAAACTTATTTGTTGAATAAGTTTTCTTCTAGATGGACTTTCGTAGTTAAACTTTCAGAGCGTGATAATGACATTTATATGTGTGTCTTTGCTAAAGCACAAGCTTATAGTATTTGAAATGCGTTTTTTTTCAAATTTGGTTGAGAGTAGGGGGCGTGGTTGCCAAAATCCAAAATTTACAAAATGTCTGTATTCAGGACACAGATATACACAGAAAATCTGAAATCTATAGCTAAAACGGTATTCAAGTTACGCTTGAAAAACAAAGCAAAATTATCGATTTTCATCGATAATAAGGATGAGTTATTGAATAAAATGATAAACTCGTGCTGCTCATGGTATACACGAGCATTAATTTCAAATTTCAGGTCTCTAGCTTTTGTGGTTTACGAGATCGCTGCGTTCACACGAACGGACGGACGGACAGACGGACGGACATGGCTATATCAACTCAGCTTGTCGAGCTGATCAAGAATATATATACTTTATGGGGTCCTTATGGGGTTCTGGCTGTTACCTACATTTTCACAAAACCCATTATACCCTGATTTCCCATTTTCAATGGGTTCAGGGTATAAAAACTTAGATCAGACGGGGTTCAGGCCATCTCCTAGGATCGAGCACCCCCAACTAGAGTTTTCTTACTTGTTAACAATTGATTATTTATATGTTTAGTTAGTGTTCAACAGATTTACAAGATTATTTTCTAACTGACAATTTCAGCTAGTGCTGTTGCTCCTCTTCTGGCTGCTGCTGTTGCTGCGGCTGTTGCTGTTGCTGCTACTATTTCTGTTGGTTTTGCTGCAGCCTTAATTATTGTTGCTGCTGATGCTTCGGTTGTTGCTGCTGCTTTTCCTTTGGTTGTTGCTGTTGCTGCTGCTGCTGCTGTTGCTCCGGTTGTTGCTGTTGCAGCTGCTGTTGCTGTACTTCCAGTGGCTGCTGCTTTTGCTGTTGCCTTTCCTGCAGCTCCACTTGTTGCTGCTGTTGCTTCTTTTTTTGCTGCTGTTGCTTCGGTTGTTGCTGCACCTCCAGTTGCTGTTGTCTTTGCTGCAGCTCCACTTGCTGCTGCTGTTGCTGTTGCTGCAGCACCAGCTCCAGTTGCTGCTGTTGCTGCAGTTTCAGTTGCTGTTGCTTTTGGTGGCGCTGTAGCTCCAGTTGTTGTTGCTGTCGCTGTTGCAGTTGCTCCGCCGGGCTTAGCTTGACGGGCATATCCACCTGCCAATAGAATAGGGGCTTGAATTAACAGCAAACTAAACAGGATTAACAGCTATTGCCACACCCACCGATATGGTCGCATTGAAGTTCTCGTAGTCCACGATATAGCGCTCATGGCTGGCATCGTAATGGATAATGTTGGCGAATCGCTGGCCCCAGTAGATCTCACGCGGCACATACGAAGTCTTGGCCTCTGTCATTTGGGCCGTGGTCGGCGAGGTGCCCACAATGGTCACATAGAGCTCAAACTGGCCGGCATTGAATTGCTTCGCATTGTTGAAGGCGAAGAGTGGACTTGTCTCATCGATGACGTGGCACACGATATCTGGCCAGACAATCAGCTGCTCGCCATTCCCCTCCAGCTGCAGCTCCGTGTGGGTCTTGATGAGCTCGCCCTCGCGCGTGCTGCCGCAGCAAATGTTTAATTTTTTAATATAATATTACAATACTCTCCTTTTTATTAATACTCACTGTTTGTCTACAATCATGTAGACTCGTATCTTCGACTCGATGGATTGCTGCTCGCGCGGATCGCAGACGCGAAAGAGCAGACATAGCTTGCCATCGCGGTAACAGATCTAAAATAATATATGTACATGTATGTATATACATACATATTTAACATACCATTGCATTTACTCTCTCTCGCTAATGCTGTAAACGAGCAACGGGACATGCATATATATATATGTAAATGCATACACATATACATATCTAGTATGGCTACTGTTAATTAGATAGTGTTAACAGGACTTACCACAGCTCTATCGCTGAACTTGAGCTTGGTTAGTTGTTTGGCTGGACGCGCAGTCTTCGCATAGATAATGCTAATCATGGAACCTTCAATAGCCGCCGCACACATCATTTGCATGACAAACAGGAAAATTGTTTCCGGGCATTCCTCGCTCGCATATTTCTCGCCAAAGCCAAGCGTTGTTTGCGTCTCAATCGAGTAAATCATCATGGCCACAAAAGTGCGCACACCATAGATGCAAGGATCTTGGCCTTCGCCTAAGCGTTGGCCAGTGACCGCATCGAAAAGAAAATCACCATGCGAATAAGCGACCATATAGCATAGGACACCAAAGAAGAGCCAGCTCAGAAAGTAACTGCCCAGGAAAATCGTAAGCATGTATTTCCATTCCAATTCGATCTGTGTGGGCGGGAAATTTAATTTCATTTAAATCTGAGTAAATGTTATCGTTATCAATTGGGATGATTGAAGTGTGTGTGTTGATGTTTGTATCGAGTGATTACTCGATAATGACTTTCGTTAGTGACAGAAGTCAAATGTTATCGTTAACGATGATTGACGTGCGATATCGTTAGTGACAGCACATAGAAGCTATCGTTTGTGATGTGATTGACATGTTAGCATGCAGTTCGCGCCCAAGTATCGCCTAGTCGATAGCTGTTGCGATTAGTCATCGATGAGAATGAATTTGAATGCGGCGCCCAAGTCATATGTTTGTTATTTATATATTTTGGATTTTAGTTAAATTATGTGAGTTTATTGTGTTTAGTATATGCTAAATGCTAAATGTGACTTTCTCCCTATCGCCCTTATGCGGCTTGGGCATGTGCTTATATTTCAGCTTTGTCGTCGGCGACTCGTTAGCCAATTCATCCAATTTACGCTGAATACTGGGCGTTATGCTATAGATATTCGATCGCTCGCTCGTTAGCTGCTGTGTCTTGTTGCTGCTGGCCTTGTGGCCAAACACGGATCTTACCAGTGTGGTAATCGCATCGCGCATATATCGCCACGATTTCTCCGGAATGCGACGAAAGACAACGTTCTCATGGCCATTCTTCTGCATAACTCGATGCATGCTGCGCCTTCTGCCATCCGCATCCAGGTCGGGGCTCAGCTCGATCGTGCTGCCCGACCAGTCAAGCGTATAAGGAAAACTACAATAGTTATATAAGTGGCACATAAGTAGCATATATATGTATATATATATAATATAGTCTTTAGTTGGCTTAATTTTGACCCACTTTTGCTCGCTGCGCGTCTCCAATTGATCAGCTGCTTGCTTGGATTTACGTCGCCTGCGTAGACAGCTCGGACTTTCCGGATAGTAATCGACCTCAGTATCGTTGACCGTCTCCTTCTCCGGGGAGCGAGCCAGGGGCTTGGGATTCAGCGGCCTTGGCTTCACTGGCATCGATGTGGAGCGTTTCATTTCGAGCTTCTCGGCGCTCATCATCCCACGCTTAGACAGCAACTGAGATTTCTACTCTTGTCTAATTGCCCTCCACAATTGAGTCGTACGAAAAAATATTTCACTTGTCGTTTTAATTAAATTAAATTGCAGTGCACAGACGCTGACGCTCAAGTTGTTTGACTGACTGACCGAATGGCACTGAATCCAAGTCCGAGACGGAGACACAGACAGAGTCCGAGACCGAGACCGAGTAGGGCATTATATGTATCTATGTACATATATTATGTGTATTTTAATTTATTTATTATCTTCAACTTGTCTCTGGCTGTGTTTGTGCATCCCGTAGAGAGATTAGATCGTCAAAACCTTTTCACTTTATTTAGTTTCTTATGATTAGAATGCATACATTTGTTCTTACAGCAAATATTGCCATAACGACGGCAAATTTCAGTTGACAAGTTTATCAAGTCAGATTTGTTTACATTGCTTTGCTGATTTGTGCTATCAGTGAATAGCTTAATTTTAAATATGCGCGCGCATAGAGGTGGCTAAGGCCGCATTCGCATGTCTATCGATAGGCACTCTTAAGCCAGCACACAGAAATATCGTGTGGGTATTTATTATAATTTTTTAAATAATTGTGTTAAAAATATACAATATTTATTATTATTCACAATTTTTATTCACCTAAACAATTTATTTTTAATTGTTTTCTTTTTCACTTACTTTTTGTGTATGTGATGTCAAATAAATCAAATATTATTTATTAAAAACTTATTCATATCTAATGTATTAATTCTCAACAAAATATATAAAAAACTTATTAATTTTGAATATATCAATTTTATATTTTTATAGTCTTTTATATGTATTTGTGATTATTATCATCACATGGTGGAAGCCCACTAATGCGAAAATTTGGTCACACTGCAGATGTAGTAAGTATCGTACATATCGATACATATGTGGAGGCAGGCAGAGGCAACTTCACGTAGTGGCAGTGTGTGTCACTGACACAAGCGAGCAGTACTTGGAACTCGTAGCACGCACGTATCTCGTTGTTGTCGCTCGGTCTAGCCTTAGTGTCTATAAAAAAAAAAGAATTGAGATACGTCCTCGTTGCGTTAGTGAAATTGCTTAAATTGATGAAATCAAAGCCGCTCAATTGAAGTGCACACTAATTTAATTGTGTGTTCAGTGCAATTTTGGTGTAAATAATGTTGTGCGCGTGGTGTTAAACAAGATGAAAACGAATCGGAACGTGTGAATGAGAGAAAAAGAGAGCGGAGATTTATAACTAAGTGCAAATGTTTGTGTGGCGAGCTAAACTGAATTATGCTTAAAATACAATTTATATAAATTGCCAACAAGCCAATATTTAACAAACAACAACAACAACAACAACGACAATTGAAAAATAGCAGCAGCAGCGTTTAATCAGGTAAATAAAAAAAAAAAAACAAAATTTACAATTTATGTGGCAAAAATGCCATTGATAAATTGACATTAATACATATAGAAGGCTATAAATATATGGTGTATGGTTTATGGCAAGGGTATATAAGTAGCTATAATTGTAGCATGTATTTATTATATAGAATATATATACATACATATATATTATTGGTGTCGCCGTTGCGTTATTTCGTTGTGCCCAAAAGAGAGATACGAAATTCCCAGAAACGCATTTTCTAATTTAGACCGATTTCTGAGAAGTGACAGACAGCCAAGCGAGCCAACGACAACAACAACAACAACAGCAGCAGAGGCAGCAGCGCAGCAGCAGCTCAACAAGACGAACAACAATGCGCACACACACAGACACAGACACAGACACACACATATATGCATATGCTTGCTCTCGCGCTCACACAGAGAGACTTAGCAATAGCATAAAACAGACAATGGCAAAGGGAGCGCGGCAGTTGGCGGCTGCTGATGTTGGCAGCTGCTGTTGCCGTGGCGGCTATTGAATGAAATAATGCTGCTGCTGCGGCTGCAAACATTTAACACCACAAGCCAAGTTGAAGCTGGCCTCACACACACACACACACACGCGCGTGCAGCTAGAGCGACAGAGAGAGCGAGAGCGAAACTTGACTCAATTCGCCTGAAGCCATACTTCATACACACTCGACGTTGGCAGCGGCGATATTTTTTATACCCTGAACCCATTGAAAATGGGAAATCAGGGTATAATGTTTTTGTGAAAATGTATGTAACAGGCAGAAGGAGACATGGCAGACCCCATAAAGTATATATATTCTTGATCAGCTCGACAAACTGAGTCGATATAGCCATGTCCGTCTGTCCGTCCGTCCGTCCGTCCGTCCGTCCGTCCGTCCGTCCGTCCGTCCGTCCGTGTGAACGCAGTGATCTCGCAAACCACAAAAGCTAGAGATCTGAAATTTGAAATGTATACTCGTGTATATCCTACGCAGTACGAGTTTATCTTTTTTTTTCGATAACTCATCCCATTTCCTTATTATCGATAAAAATCGATAACTTTTCTTCGTTTTTGAATACCGTTATAGCTATAGATTTCAGATTTACTGTGTGTATCCGTGTAATGAATACACACATTTTGCAATTTTTGGATTTTGGATACCACGCCCCCTTCCCCACAAATTTGAAAAAAACGTATTTCAAATACTAGAGACTTGTGCTTTGGCAAATACGTACATATGAATGTCATTATTACGCTGTAAAAGTTTGATTACGAAAGTACATCTAGAAGCAAACCTATTCAACAAATAAGTTTCCAAAATATAGCCCATACTGCAGCCCAAGCGCTGCCCGCGCGCAGTCGCTGCGTAAACTGCGCAGTAGCAGAGAAAGTGCTTGTGCGTGCGTGTGCATGTGCGTGTGTGTGTATGTGTTGTTATATGTGCATACATATATATAAAAGAAGCGTAAAATGATTTGAATATCGCATCTTCACAGGGTTCAGGGTATCTCTTAGTCGAGCAGTCTCGACTAGAGCACTCTTACTTGTTTTCTTTTTTCGACTTACCCTTCACAAGAAAAGGTGTTATTAACTTTGCTGTTGTCTGTAATGCACACATACACATACACACACAGACACAGCCATCCACAGTTTTTTGATCATTCTTGTTAAAAGCGGGTTTTTGACCAGCTTCTTCCGCTCATTTCCTTGAAATTTGTATTAAAACTTTTTTTGAGTGCATTTCTGTGGGCTCTCTGGCATTTTTAATAGCTTTTCATGTGAAATTGAAATTGTTTCCAACACACACACACACACACTGGCACACACATACATATAGAGACAAGGATAAGTGTAATTGGGGCGTTGCTTAATTGGCTTGTCTAGATTCGCCCGCGAGCCAAATGATATTTACGGCGAATATGCCAAATTGTCTGCAGCGAAAAAAAAGGCAGAGCCCTTTGCATGTTGATACGCAGCTGCTTTTTGCGTTTGAGTTAAGTGTTTTCAAGATAAACAAACTTTTTTGGAAACGGGGCATAGCTTTTAGGGAATTAGTCACGGCATGAATGTAAACAAAAATCACTCTTGTTAGTATTTCAGTAACATTCTTTGGCAAGCTTTTGCAGTTACTAAGAAAAAAGATGTATAATTTTATGGCTATCAATAAATTCTAGCATTTGGTGCGGGTATACGGGCAGTTGTTCTTTAGTAAGCTATAGCTACATACATAAGTATATGTATGCTTATGTACTTTATGACCAGCTAACGGAAATGCATAAAAAAGCAATTATCAGCTTATTTTTTTTGTGCATTACTCATGAAAAATAAAAATGAGCTGACTTGAACGAAACAGAAATTAAATACAGATTTGATGAATTTCCTTAAAATGCTCAAGTTACAATTTTGTTTTTTTTAGATGAATAATAAAAAAAATTTCATTTGCATTTATTTAATTATTTTTGCAACTGACTCTTTGATTACACTATTTTCGTGATATTCAGCGCATAAACATGTCAAGATGCTATTGGCTTATGCTCAGCTGCTGCTGCTACTCACGCTATTATTGTTTTTTTTTCTTTCTCTTCCACTCTTCCCTAGTTCTCTATTGTATTAGTATTTGTTGTGCGATTTACGTGCAGATTTCGTGGAAATTTGATTTGATGTATGCGAGTGGCAGTGTGTGTGTTGTTGTTTTTTCTTCTCTTCTCTTTCTTTATGTTGCGCTCATTGTTAATTGTTCGCGTGAATTTGTTCAATTGAAACGCAATGCCAAAAGTGAAATGTGGGCAAAACACTCAATTTTTGTTAAAGTGGAATTCATTTTGGTTATTTGTTTGTTTGTTTTGATATTTTTTGTTACTTTGCTCTTAATTGTATTTCATAGTAAATCATCGAAGCTATATGCATATACATACATATAAAGCTATTAATACTCAAAGATTGTTATTGAATTTTTTGTTTTGTTTCGTTTTTTTATTATGATTATTTTGTTGTTGTTGAGAAACCGGTTCATATTTGGTTGGCTTCAACTTTTTGAACTTGTTTTATTATGTTTTGTTTTGTGTTGCTTTGAATTTCATCTGGGTCGCTTTCGTAAGTAGTTGATGACGACCTAATCTATATTTGCCCAGTTACCAATTACCAGTTACACTTGGTCCGCACGGCACACACAGACACACACGCACACACACTCCCCCAATGACCCCCAACCAAGCAGAGCCAGTTCCATAGTTCCAGTTCCAGTTGACTTATCTAAGCCACTTGCTCATGCCCATGTTGCCAGCTCCACTTGTGTCGCTTCTTTGTATGTCTCTCCCTCTCCCTCTCTCTCTCTTTGTGTATGTATGTACATATGTGTGCACATATTTGCCTTCCATTTCCATGGAAAACGAAGCGCTTTTGATTGTTCTTGGAATTGTTGTTTCCCAACCTCCTCTTTGTGTCTTGTGCGCGCGTCTGATAAGCGCTGTGTGTATTATTCGCTTGAATACTATCAGACCCGTTAAACACTCTGATTTTCGTGTGAATTGTGATAAGTAACATTAATTGCACGCGTAACTAGCATTAAATTCTCGGTTTTGTGTACTCGCCGAGTCGAAAGGTTAACCTTGGCGATTTTATTTGCATTCAAGTACATATATCGATAGGTCGATTATTGATATTGCTTTATTACATTATTATTACAAATTATTGTTATCATTATTACAAATTGTGTAAATCAATATCTGTTTTACAATAAAAATACAGTTAATACTGTCTGTTTTTATAGACCATGTTTATTTTCTTTATTTACATTGAGTAACAGTTACTCGTTACAGTCACGTGCTTTGCACATCTCTAGTTGGCGTGCTCTATGGGTGGTTGGGCGACACACACACACACACATACACATACGTACGCTTTGCACTTACCGTTGTTATTTATCAATGAAATTTTGTGGAACGCTTTGATTATATTTACAGTTGCCTGGAACTGTTTTATGAGTGAGTACGTGAATGTGTGTGTGTGTGTGTGTGTGTGTGTGTGTGTGTGTGTGTGTGTGTGTGTGTGTGTGTGTCCATACATCAAGTACTATAATTTACGGTTTCGTTCATATTTTTTCAGTTCTTATTTTTAATTTTGCCTATCGACTTCCGGCTGAAGGCAATCGTAATCGCTAAAATTATAAATTTAATCGTTGCTATTATATTCACATTCATATATACATAAATATATACATATATATATATATATTTCTTTCTGTTGACTGAATAAAGAGCGCCGATTGTTCCGCCGAATTGTTCAGTTGACATTTCTGGACGGTACGAAACGGTAATTGCCATCGAGTATTACGCATTGCCTTATTTGGTAATTTCCAAGTGTTTCTTGATAATAGTGCGAAACCAAACCAAACCAAACCTACCTCAATAACGGGGCTTCAGTAACATAAATCAAATGGGTGTTGAGGTGTGCTCTATGCGAAGTATATCTATTGAAACATATGAATGAAATGTAGAATGTGGTCGTATGATAGAGTTTAATCAATGTATCGCATAGCAACTTGAAACTTCTATAATCTATACTATCTATACTATGTCATATAGTATTTACTATATACATATATCGCATAGCTTCTACTGTATCTACTATGATACAGCTACTACTATATGTATGTACATCGTATAAATTGACTGTATCTAGTACTACATTTATAGTTCTACTATATTTATTACAACTATCGTATAGCTATACTACTATATATGAACTACTTAACTACTACACACATCGTATGGCTTCTATTATATCTACTACTACCAATATCGTAAAGTTAACTATACGACTATATCAATTACTACAACTATCGTATAGTTATACTACTATTTCAACAACTATATATGCCGCTACACTACTACATCTACTAGCTATTTCATCAACTATATATGCCGCTACACTACTACATCTACTAACTACAACTATCGTATAACTCTACTATATGAACCATTTACACATATCGTATGGCTTTTACTATATATTTACTACTACAACTATCGTATAGCAATAACTGTTTCTTTCGCATGTCCTACTATAATCTATTATTATTATTCTTGTTAAGCAAATGAAATATATTCTAATGCTATACGATGCTAGTCATGTGAATATATATACATATATGTATTCTTTAATTTAAGTCACCTTTAGAAAACGTTTTCCTTTCTTTTTCCTAAGTCTTCTTATCTGCATTTATCTCACATTCCTTGTCTCCTATCTTCTGTTAAGCCTCGTCTACTGCTTTGCTAACGCAACTTTGAGGCTTAGAATTTGCTGTGAACCAAAGCAAACTTGGCCATATTGCCATTTGCCCATTTACCGTTAGACATTCATAATTCGTATCTGAAGCATTAGCATAACAAACTAAGATACAAATGTATCTAAATGAATGCGTGTGTGTGTATATATGTACATACATATGTATCTGTATCTGTATCTGTATCTCAACATGCATAGGCCAAACCCATCTTTTCGTGGTAACCTTGACGAAATATTCGACGCACAGCCCGCAGCTGGACTAGAGTAAAATCGTTGGCAAATTAAGTTGAAATTTTGTTAGTGCTTGTGTTTAATCAGAAACACACACACACACATAGATACATACATACGCACACACACACGCACAATATAGGGGCTGCGTACCTTTAAACAACTTCATGACTTCACCAACCATGTGAGTACCGTGTGCATACATATTTTCCAAGAATACACACACATAAACACATACACATATGTATGTATGTGGATTTATCATAAGAGCCTTTCAGCTCCGCAGCGAAATTCTACGAATTTTGCCACTTTTCACATTCATGTTAATATTATTATTGTGCTACCTCTTGTGCTTCTTCTTCTGCTACTACTTATGTATTATTGCGAACGCATTAACGTGTGTGTGTGTATGTGTGTGTATATACATACATACCTACATACATACATACGTATGCATACGTATACATATATATTTAACTAGAAAATTTATCCAACGCGATAAGAACTGGAAATACCCAAAAGTAGCAATAAACGCTCAAACAAAAATTTTTATCTAAAATTAAAACTAATTTAAAAATAGCAAAAGTTTGCACTTACATATTTCATTTAAAGCATTGTAAACAAAATTTGTTTTCTTTGCGTGAGCCACCCTAATGCAACTAATCAAATTGCCTCTATGACACTGACTGCCCTTGGTGCAGCGCAGCCATGCCAGCTAACTGTTAACTGCAAATGTCAAAAATTAACTGAACAACTGTATATGTGTGTATGTCTGTGTGTATATTCATATCTAACTGTACGCAAAGTTATAAACAATGAGCATCTTATGAGAATCTGATTTGATTATTTTTTAGCTATTTGTGTTGTTTACCTACGTCAATGAGATTTCTCTAGGTATTTCTATGGCAATGGCCAAATCCCAAGCATATCAGTCACGAACCGCATGATAAGCGCATGAAGGGATAGATAGAGAAGGAGTGAACATATAAGCATGTCTGTGTGGGTGTATGAGTGTGAGTGTGAGTGAGATAGCAATGGCGTAGATAAATATAAAAAATCAAGCTCGTGGGTGAGAGCAGTTGAATTCGGTAGAATTGCTAATTAAATTGGCATATGAAAAAGCTGAATTGCCATGAGAATTGTTTATGTTCATACTACACAATTTCGAGTGAAGCGCGCAATGAATGGAGAGAAGCAAATACCTTTTATATACACATACACATACACATACATACATATTCATAAGTATGTATGTATATTGTATGTGTTATGGCATGGGCAAAATGAAAACGTAATAAATAAATCTCATTTCAATTTTCTTGCGAAAAATATCAAAATGAAATACACTTTCTCAGGCCGCATTGTACAGTGGCCACTCCCCACTCTCTGTGTCTTCCCTTTTCTGCCTTGTTCGTTGCGCTCCTTTGGCACTTTGCGCTTTGTTGCCGCGCGCTCTGCTTTGCATGTGATTTTGTTTTCAAGCGAAGTTCATTTGCGAATTCCAAGTAACTGCAAAAGCGAAAAACGAAAAAAAAAATAGCAAGAAGAAGCAGCAGCAGTGGCAGCAGCAGCAGCAGCAGCAGCCAACGGATTCAACGAAGCGACAGCAACAAAAAGTAATTGAATTCGCTTTAAAAATCCTACGCCCGCCCGTCTGTCTGTCTGTCTCTGCCATTCGTCTTTGTGTCTACCCCATACAGCCCTATCCTGCTTGCCAGCCTCGCCGCGCTTTTTCCCCCTCGCCTTGCCTCGCCTGACTCTGACTTCGCCTCAACTTCCAGGCTTTTGTTGTTGCAGTTGACTTTTTGCTCACGCTTTAGTTTTGCACTTGCCCGCCTGCTACTGAGCTACAACAACTACAACTACAGCCGCTTGCCTAGCTTCATACCCACCATCTCTCTCTCTCTCTCTCTCTCTCTTTCCCACCTCTGCTGCTCAAGTGCCTCTACTGTTCGCTCGCACTGACCGCAATTCATTTTGTTTTGTTGTGACAATTTCAGCGTAAAAACATGACAATGGGTGGAGGTAGCAGCGCAGCAGCAGCGCAGCAATTTCGCTTTTTTTTTCTTCTTCTTTGATATTGATGTAAGGCGAGAGGGACGCAGCGAAGTTATGTAAAGTCAAGCGGGTGGCGAATTGCTGGGAACTCGGTGCGCACATAGTTTTAATGTTGGCAAAACAGCGACTTAACTTTAAGCAAACTTTTATTTTGCTCAATACTGAATTGGAAAAGTTTTCGCGACTCTCTTTTACAGCCGCCCCTTAAAAGTTGAGTTGCTTTGAACTTTTTACTAAATACAAAGTCAAATCGTAAGTATTTGTATAACGGCGCTGGCTTTAGAGTTGCCAGAAATCAAAATTTATTTAAGCTGCGAATTGTAAAGAAATTTATTTGAAACAAATTTCAACTCGCATTATAGATAAGCGCACTATGCAGACAGGTGCCCATTAAGTAAAGTTAAGGTACACTATACTACTGGACTACTGTACTACTGTCGCGCCCCCATATACTACATACATGTAGAGTTTACTGTGAAACGTTTATCAACGTTATTTTTACCACGAACAAGTTATGTATTAGATCATTATCTGTATTTGGATTTCTGATGAAATTTCGCATTGTCTGCAGCGCTTCCAGCTCATGGCAACAAAAAGAAGGTACGAAAACGCGGGCCTTCACTAACCGCCAAGCAGGCTGCAGCGCAGTCGCTCCTGTGACTCATGCCCCATTGGCTAAACCTACCTACCTACTAACACATGCACACACACACACACACATGTTTGTATGTGTGCTTTTTAGAGCGCGCTATGCGGTTTTATCTGGTGTGTTTGAACTTTTGTGTGTGTTTCCATTGAAAGTTGTTCGTCATGTCATGCGGGCTGTCTCTCTCTCTCTCTCTCTCTCTCTCTCTCTCTCTCTCTCTCTCTCTGGATTTCATCATTATCGTAAATAATATATACTGCCTATAATATAAATTACTATAATTCGATTCGTTCTGGGATTTTGTGCTTAAAATTAGCAAAGCAAAATGAATTGTGTCATGAATTGATTCATTCGCATTGAGTAAGGTCGAATTGCAGCACGTGCTGCTGCTGCTGTTGCTGCCAGTTGGCCATAGATGGCGCCACATGTCAATTAGTTTACCTAACTGTAAAATATAGCGCAAAGCCAATTAGAAATATAGAAATTCTAACTAAAAACGAATCAAGCGTTGCCATATCGAGTTTTTTTTTTGCTTATTGCTTTTTGGCTGTCTATAGCATTTCCGGGAAGTTCCAGCCAACTTTAGCTTTGCTATTAAATAACCTCTCTCCCTCTCCCTCTCCCTCTCCTCTCTCACTTTGTTAATTGTTTAACGAGCGAAATTTGAAAGCGTTTCCAATCGACGTTTTGAAATTTCCCAGAAATAGATATACGTAGCTATAACTGCGCAGCAATTGGCCAAGTTCACTGATTACCAATTAGCGTCGAGGAAATTATATTTGTATTTCTGCTGAAAAGCCAATTAGACGGATGTCAGAATTAGTGAACTGCGATTTATGATTCTGCAAAATATAGTAATTATATTAAATATGGAATTTACATATAAGAGAGTCTTGGAATATTATAATATATTAAAATAATTATTATATAATATTATTATATAATATTATATATTAAAATAATTATTATACTATATTATAATATAGTATATATATTCAAATAATTATTATTTTATAAAATCATATAATATAAATATTTAAATAATTATTATATGTATTCAAATCATTATAAATTTATTTTATATAAATTAAAATGATTATATTCTATGAGGAATGGTAGTAAAAAGTCGCCTAATGCTTCAATGGGATACCCAAAGAATGACAAAGCTTTTTTTTTTTGTTAACATTTCCAGCTGTTTTTTTCACGTTTTTTTTTTTTTGTCGTTAGGGTACATTGGCCTAGAAAGTGAGTCATTAGAGCGAAGTCTGTCACGGTTTGCCCTTGAGTTGCATGACGCATTAGCTAACATATTTCAATTGCTGCGATAAGGATTCCGAGTCACACTTCGAATCACCCTCACACACACAGACAAACTCTAGTTTCGCTTCAGATAAACTGCAAATCGTGTTTATACGAGTCGCGCTATCAATGAATGAATCTCGTAAGCGCGATTCCGCTGAATGAACGTTTACTGTGTAAACTTGAATGTGACTCGTGGGTGCAGGGCTTTTGCGCTTCTTGTTCTTCTTCGTTTTGCTTTTCAGAAAATTTCAATGATTTGTGAAATTAGCAAAAATTTGATACACAAACGAAATGTAGATGTACATATGTAAGTAAGACTTATTGAGTGTTGAACTATAGGTCCATATAGTACAGTTACGCAGCTGAACTGGAAGTTCTATTGCAGCTGTTGTTCATAAGTGAACTAGAAGTAAATAAATGGAACTAAAAATGTATCTTAATTGAATTATAGTTCCATATACATACATAGCTCACTTGCTCAGCTGAACTTAAAGCTCTATTGAGCTATTGCAGCTGTTCATGAGCAAACTAGAAGTATGTAAATGGAACTAGTGAATAAATGAATCTTAATTGAACTTTAGTTCCATATAGTACAGTTGCTCAGCTCAACTTGTAGTTCTATTGAGCTATGGCAGCTGCAGTTCATGAGCGAATTTGAAGAGCGTAAATGGAACTAGTGAATATAAGTGAATCTTAATTCCATAATTTTCATCTAGAATTTCTCTTGCTTCAGTTTACACGTCGCATCGTTGCCTTGTCTAAATATAGCATCAATCATTACGTTATTTCGCGTTACGTTACGTTGTCAAGTGGCGCGATGCGTGGGATTGGTATGCGCTCCATTGTTTACGTTAATGGGCCATTCCTTGAGCAATGCGTGAGTCAATTCGTGTGGGGGAGCAGCGGCCACTTGGCAACCAACTGGTGTGAGTGAGTGTGTGTGTGTGTGTGTGTGTGTGGGGTGCTTCTATCTATCTCAACATGCATTTAATTGCTTGATGAATGCTCCAACGTCAACTCTAATTAAGTAAGCAAGACCAGATGAGCAAGAGGACGGGGGTGAGGTCTAAGAAGAGGGATGTTTTGTTGCTGTAGGTCAAGACATTTCGCACTCCCGGTTAAGCGACTGACGCTGCATTGCTGTGAGAAAATTATGTATAAAACTCAACTGTAAATAAAGTGGAATTTCTATTACTCAAGCAATTATGCACTGAAAAAAGTAAAGATTTTCAGTAAAATTTGATTCAACAACAAATTAAAAATAGCCAACATCCGTTTCGCATTGAAATGCAGTCAGTGGAAACAATGTGTGTGATTAATAGAAATAACAAGGTGGCAACGCCTTGAATGAATACCAGCACTAACCATACAACACATAGATGCGTCAACTAGAACAAAGATATTCCACACTGAAAAACTTGTGCGTGGTGGACCACTGAACTTCGTATTTGCTCGGCTCGGTCGGTTTAGGTTCAGACAGTAAAATTATGGTCCGGCAAAATCAGTGCGCTGCGAGCGCTCAACCGAAATGGTCACATTCTCATATGAAGAACTACTATATGCTATTTTTCCTTCCTCTCTCTCTCTCTCTCTCTCTGCTCTCTCAAGTACATATATACGTATGGCGTACACACAACCAGCAGCGTACCCAAATTGAAATTCGTTCGTCGAGACGTTTCATTCTTTCCCTTCTGAGAGAAGGGTATACCAAATTGTTGAAAGGGTGTGCCATGCTCATGCAAAATGCTTACAATTTCATTATTATTTGTGTGAAGGGTATGAAAGCGTTGGTGCGCTTAGCAAATATGTTTTTGAGACCAGCATGCACACACACCCAGTCCCTTGCTTACATACATACATATATGAGTATTTGTGTGCGAAACTCTTGCTGCCTGTGGTTGCTTGATTTTGTGGACTGCACACACACATTTTTATATTAGTACATTTCCTTTGGCGTGTGGGGTATTTAGAATTGTGTGAACGATTTTGGGTTTTGTTCGATCTTGTGGACTTCCAAATGCGCTTCACACATATGTGTGTACATATGTGCATACTTACACCTGCATATATGTATGTACAATATATAAGTATATAAATGTATCTACAGATATCGATATTAAATTATACTTTAATAAAATAGGTACATAAACATTTTCAAATCGAAAAATTATGGTAATGCATTTACTAAAAGGTTTATTTAATTCTTTTAAATATATCGGGTAGTGGACTCTAAAAGATTTAGCTGCGTCTATTTATTCACAGGTGCCAGACTACATCAAGCTATGTTTCATATTGCCAAAATGACTTGCAGGTCATAAATGCTCATTTCATTCACTCTACAATTCAAACCATACAAAATTAACAAACTACTGACTGAATCGCGGACACTCGACAATTTCGATCATCGCATAACATACACACAAATATGCAAATGTGTGTGTGCAGTCCACAAAATCAAGCAACCACAGGCAGCAAGAGTTTCGCACACAAATACTCATATACATATGTATGTAAGCAAGGGACTGTGTGTGTGTGCATGCTGGTCTCAAAACATATTCGCTAAGCGCACCAACGCTTTCATACCCTTCACACAAATAATAATGAAATTGTAAACATTTTGCATGAGCATGGCACACCCTTTCAACAATTTGGTATACTCTTCTCTCAGAAGGGAAAGAATGAAACGTCTCGACGAACGAATTTCAATTTGGGTACGCTGCTGGTTGTGTGTACGCCATACGTGTATATGTACTTGAGAGAGCAGAGAGAGAGAGAGAGAGAGAGTAAGGAAAAAATAGCATATGGTAGTTCTTCATATGAGAATGTGACCATTTCGGTTGAGCGCTCGCAGCGCACTGATTTTGCCGGACCATATTTTTACTGGCTGAGCCTAAACCGACCGAGCCGAGCAAATACGAAGTTGAGTGGTCCACCACGCACAAGTTTTTCAGTGTGGAATAACTTTGTTCTAGTTGACGCATCTATGTGTTGTATGGTTAGTGATACCAGGAAACATGACAAATTGTTAAGCAAATAAAAAGGGTGGCAGCGCCCGCAAATTGCTTAAAATGACGGGATTAGCGGGATTATGTCAAAGGGAAATATGGTCAGCCCATTAGACTAAGTGAAAAGTTAATGCAAAAGTATGGCAACGTCATAATATATAAATTTTAAATAATTTGAAAATGAAATGAGATTACTTTAAAAATAACTGTGAATGCCTTTTTTCTTATTCGATTCACAGTTGAACGTTGGAAGAGAGCAGAAGACAGCGCAGCTTCCAATGGGTCTTCAATTGAGCAAGCGAACAGCAGACGTCGTTGACAGCAGCAGCAGCAAAAGCAGAATTCATAGAAATTCCATTAGCGAAGCGAATTCAGAGCAGCACGAAGAAGTCGAACCAACAACAACAACAACGGCAGCAGCAGCAGCAGCTGAGGAGGCGTTAGCTGAGGTGCGACAAATTATAATTAAAATACAATTGGCCAAAATGGAGAATGGCAATCGAGAGGAGGAGGAGCGAGAGGGAGAGGGAGAGCGCGAATCATTGCCTTTGGCAGAGGGCGCCGCAACGTCTGCTGCGGACGACGCAGCCAATGCAAATGAACAAAAGGTGGGCGCAGGTGCCAGTCGAACTGCGGGCAGTTCTTCAACGGAAGCGCCGAAAAAAACAAACGAAAGACAAATCGTGAATAATAACAATTTAGCGGGAAGCGTTGCGTCGGCGTCGGCGTCGGCGTCGGTCAGAATGCTACAATTGCACGACGATGACGTCGTCGGCGAAGACGGCGAATTGGAAGTGGCATTATCGTCGCTGCTACGTCGCAGCAGCGGCGAAGGCGTCGAGTACTGCGAGGTGCTCGAGCCGCAGACAGTCAGCGAAATGTTGTCGAGCGGACAACAACGTGCGCACGGTAAGTTCCACAGCGAATTCACTCAAATATACAGTTATTTATTTTCGTATTTCTTTTTCTCTCTCTTTCTCTCTTCTGTGAATAGCCGCGAGCAATAGCAGCAACAGTGTCAGCAGCGGCAACAGCTGCTGTCGCAGTCGCAGCAGCAAAGCGAATTCAGCAAACGTAGCCGCATCAGCCACATCGAAGCGTCGCTGCTGCAAGTGCAAATGTCGAGATGCGTTCCGTGGTCTACGCGGCATGCTGGAGTCCAGCACGAGCAGCGCTCAGGCTAGCAAGGATAAAAAGGAAGCAGCCGCAGCAGCAGCGCCATCTAGAAGTAAGCCGCGCAGCAGCGCCGACAGACGTTCAACGCCGCCAACGCTAAGCAGCAGCAGCGGCAGCGGCAGCGCAGCAGCCCAATTGCAGCGAATTCAACGCAATTCGCTGGCCATCGCAGAGCCCAGCCAATTGGCCATTTGGGCAGCGCCGCCGAATGGCATTGGCGACGTCATCATACGCATCAGCTCGCAGCCGATGCCGCAGTTTGTCGTGGAACCAGCTGCTGCTGCTGCTATGGGTCACAATAATCGCAATACGCTGCCCATGGTCGCTGCCATGGGTCACAATATACGTCTGGTCACGGCAGATGGAGCAGCGACTGCTGCTGCTCCTGCTCGTGCTCCTGGTGCTGCTCTGCTGCCTATCGCCATCGAGTCGACCTGCCCGCCGCTAACGGTGAATGCGTATGGTGCCGGCGTAACGGTACATTCGCAAATTGATTTCATGCACTGCTTGGTGCCGGACCTGGAGCGCATCATCAACAGCAGCTTCTATTGGGGCAAAATGGATCGCTACGAGGCGGAGCGTCTGCTCGAAGGCAAGCCCGAGGGCACCTTCCTATTGCGCGACTCCGCCCAGGAGGAGTTCCTCTTCTCAGTCACATTCCGCAAATACGGACGATCGCTGCATGCGCGCATCGAGCAGAGTGGCCATAAATTTAGGTGAGTTACATGCATATCGATATGTGTATATCGATAACATATATAATATATATACGGGCATGCTTGCATACATACATATGCATACACACACATACATACATACACATACATACATACATACACATACATACATACACATACAGACATACGCATACATACATACACATACATACATACACATACATACATACATACACATACATACATACATACATACAAACATTTAGCTAACACTGCAATGCTATATGCTGCAAAGAGAGAGAGAGAGAGACAGAGAGAGTTACATACAGTTCCCTCTGTTAGAGTTGAGAGTTGTGTATATCGTGTGTTATCGATAATCAAATTGGTTCACTAAACATTTGCATTTATCGAAGATTACCAAACAAACTGCTAGAGATGAGTTGTGTTATCGTTCAGTGTGCGTACAAACTGAACTAGTTCCAACGACATTCAAAACGCGCAGCTCTAAAAGTCTTCATACATATTAAATGAAATGTGCTAAAAAGTGTTTCAAGCTAAATAGCTTTTCCAGCTAAAAACGACAAAGAGCTTTTCCAGCTACAAATTGCTAAGGCATCATTTATTTATTGTATTTAAATTGAATGCACGTTTAAACTGTTTTACTAACTGTTGAATTTTCTGTGGTTGTTTCAGCTTCGATTGTCATGATCCTTGCGTGTTTGCTGACCTAACGGTAACCGGTCTGCTGGAGCACTACAAGGATCCGTCCTGCGTAATGTTCTTTGAGCCCTGCCTGACGATGCCGCTGCATCGCCGTCAAACGTTCTCGCTGCAGGAGCTGGCGCGTGCCACAATCGTCTCGAATACCACATACGATGGCATCAATCAGCTGGAGCTGCCCGGACGCCTGAAGTGCTATCTCAAGGAGTATCACTACAAGCAGAAGCTGCGCGTCAAGCCATGCGATGCGCACACGCCGGCGCCGTATTATGCCAACATATAGTCCACGGCAGCGGCAACGGCCGTGGCGGTGGCGCCACCTGTTGTCGAGTTGCCGCCGCCGGGCTTCTCCTACTACGAGGATGTGGACAGTGGCAGCAGTGGCAGCGGCAGCGACTGCGATGACGACGAGGCGGTCAACATACGTGTCTCCTATGTGCAGCATGCCGAGGTCTTGGCACAGCTGCGACAGCCACAGCAACAGCAACAACAGCAGCAGCAACAACAACGTCAATTGTTGCGTCTGCCGAATCGCATGTTTCATGCGCTCGCTCGCCTCTCCGCCAATCTGAATTGTTATCAGCCCAGCAAGCGCAGCAGCGCCTGATGTACACTGAAAGAAATGCAAGCAAAGGCAAACAAAACCAAAATACACAATTTGAGACAATCCCAGTGCATCGCCAACTCCAAAAGCAAACAAAACAAAAACAAAAACAAAACTAAAATATAAAAAAATCAAAATATTTAAATAGTTAATGCAAATAGCCTTTGTAAACTAAACATAAGTATTAACTAAACAAACTGAATGATCCTCTCCTATATATATATATATATATATATATATAAAATAGGCATGTCTGGTATTATATATCTATCTATATATATATCTATATCTATGTCTGATCCATAACTCGCTGCGCATTTGTTTTCCAAAAAGAAAAGAGAGTATTTTAGTAATGCAAATGCATTTCTTAAAGTATTTTATATAATTTGTGTATATTTTGAAAGTTTTTTATGTATATATTATAAATATATAGGCACTACCCCTACCCCTACCCCCCTAGCCCCTTCCACACTTAGGCATATTTAGGATATTACAACTCTCATTAGCCAAATTGCAAACAAAAACAAACAAAATATTTATTTTATGTGTGCATCAAATATAATAGTATTTTATTTATTTATTCTAATTGTAATTTGTGGCTGCGCTTCAACTTTATAAATATATAATCTAAAATTCCCCCCTCCTCCCCCCACCCGATTGTAAATAAATAAATATAAAGTTATATAGAAATACCTAAATAAGCCTTAGTTTATATTTAAATACTCCTACTAGGTGGTTGCTGTTAATCGTAAACAAAATACAATTATAAATATATCTATATAAATTATAAAATTATAAAATTATAAATTATATATGTGTAAATTATGCAGTTGTTTCATAAACTTATACAAATAGTTACATATCGCAATGTTGTGCATGAGAACAAATAAAAAACAGACCGAACTATTTGCAACAAGTAAAATATATATTTAATTTATTAAAAAAAAAACATGTAATGTGTTTCATTACTGGGAAAGTGTGCAAAAAATCTGTTTTTAAGTTTCTTTTTGTATTGCGCATATTTAAACTTATTTAAAATGCGCGCCAAACTTATTACTTATTTAGTCATTAGCCAACACTGCGCCTGCCAATCGACCGATCGCCACAATTGTTTGCTATTCGCACAGAACGTCTACATTAGTTATGGTCACATTGTTAATTTAGTTGTTAATATTTTGACACGCACAAATAAAAAAAGCTCTATACGTAGTTGATATTAGCAGCTCATAAAATATGTTTAAATGTAAAGTGCTCAATTAAATTGGCTTTAAATATGGCTTTTTATGCCATGTATTAAAATATTTTAAAACGCGCGCCAAACTTATTTTAGAATTTGTATTTAGCCAGCACTGCATCGGCCTAGCACTGCTGCCCATCGACCGGCCGCCACAATTGTTTGCTATTCACACAGAATGTCTACGTTAGTTACGGTCACATTCCAGCTGTAGCATCTTGTTTTGTTTAAGTAAATTTTGTTTTTTATATTTTTACACGCACAAATAACAAAAACGCTATAGAATGTTGGCAATAACACGCTGCGCCCTGTTGCTACTCACGCTAAACGTATGCGGTAAGCTGTTGTGTATAGCCAATTTAGCTATATTGTCCAAGTCAAATGTTGGGTGTGGTCTGCCAACAGTTAATTAATTGAAATTTGTTTTTGTTCATTACTCATTCGATTAGGAAGCTGGGCCATACGCTGCTACCAGTGCTCGTCGGATCAGGATCGCAAGGGGCACGACAGCTGCGGCGCCTACAAAGCCTTCAATCGCACCGAGCACATCTCCATCGAGTGCAACAGCGATGAATCCCATATGCCAGGCTCCTTCTGCATGAAGGTGATACAGCAGGGACCACGCGGCTTCATCTGTGAGTAGTTTGGGTGTAATTGTTGCTGCAGTGTGTTAAAACTGTTTTATGTTTCCCTAGGGGATGGTCGCTGGCGTCAGGTCATACGTCGCTGTGCCTCTGTCTCGGACACAGGTGTCACAGGTGTCTGCAATTGGGGCGTCTATGAGAACGGCGTCTATTGGGAGGAGTGCTATTGCTCCAGCGATAGCTGCAACGGCGCCAACAGTCTCGTGACCATGCACAAATCTCTGCAGCTGCTGCTGGGTTTCGTCCTGATGGCAGGCGCTGCTACATTCCTGCGCAGCTAGAGAGCTCCTCCATAGGAAGCTGCCTTCAACAAAGTGCCTTCTTCAGCTAATTGGAAGCTCCCATCAAATCTAGTTTAAGCCAATTTTATACACTCAGCTACACGTTCCGTCCACATTTTGTATTTAATTGTAAGCCACAACAGTTGTACACCGAATCTCAAGAAATGAAGAGAGAAATCTCACAATTGACAAAGCGAAATGCATAGAAAATTTATATTTATATTTATTTATATATATTTGTAGTTATTTATATATATTTATAGTTATCAGATGCAGCATGAGTTATCTAGCTTAGTTTATACTTATATAACTCAGTTGTCTTCGGCGTTGTTTGACTGAGAGACTAAGGCCTTTAGACCGCTCTCCGCCCAGCCGCTGCTTGTGTCCTTGGCCACTGCTGAGTAGACAATGGAGGAGCCATCGTTGAAGTGCTTCATGGCCAGGTAAGAGCGTCCCTGCTCTAGCCAAAAATGCATTTCGTCCGACTGCTGGTTGCCCATATCCGCTTTTCCCTTTCCCTTATACTAGAGTAAGCGTAAGTTAAACAAAGAATTATCTCTCGCTCTCTCTCTCTCTCTCTCTCTGTCTCTCTCTACTCACCCATTTCTCGTATAGTCTCAGTGGCTGGTGGAGCTGCGTCCAGCGTAGCACCTGCAAATAGAAAGCGAGAAACTTACGCACTTGACGTTTCGTGACGGTCGAATCGCTTTTGTTGAATTTGGCCAAGTCCTCGAGGGTCTTGAAGCATATCTCGCGATCCTTTGGCCTGGCCAGGCTGTTGCCAATGCAATTAGCCACGCGCAGCAGGCAATCGAAATTTTCGTCAAGCACTTGACTTAGTGCAGCTTCTGACTTACGGCCCATGCTGCTCCTGCGCCGACAACACATAAATTTCGATTCTGTTGCCAAAAATATGACGTGTGAAATGAACTACAAATTGAACCGAATAGGAATTTTCTAGATAAAGCAAGCCTATGAGAAAAGTAACTGAGTTTGTCGTTGGCTATCGAAATCAGTGGTAATTATTCAAGAAAGCATACACGATATGCATCTCTTATGCATAGATTTCTGCGCAGATTTCAAAGAACCTATTTAAAATAGGAGAGTTTTTTGAGCTGTGGCAAATGGACACATACAGATGTCCCAAGCGGTCAGCGTGCTTCTGTGTGTGTGTGCTGTTTGCTATATATGTATAAAAGAAGCTTGGAATAGTAGGTCAGCGTATTCCCTAGTCAGGCATTCCCTACTAGAACACCGACAACAGTTGCACAATCAATTAGATTCCTATTGTATTGCAGTTGGTTTGGCTTCAGGGTATTGCCTAGTCGGGCACTTCTGACTAGATAACTGTTTTTTTAAAGTTATATTTTTTACTCATATAAATTATTTATTTATGCAAATGTTTTTACTTATTTATTTATTTATTTTTTAATTTTTATATTAAACTCATTTTAATTATTTATTTTTGTTATATTTCTTATATATTATTATTTTTTTAATGTTTTAAAAATGTATTATCTTATTTTAACGCATGTTTGTATATATATTTTTTAAATTTAAAAAAATGTATTTTATTTATAAATTTTAAATTCTTTTTATTTTTGTTTTTTTTTTTTTTAATTTAATGAGTTTTTTTTAATATATATTTTTTAAATAATATTTTTAATTTTTTTTTTAATTGTTCTTAAAATTTTATTATTTTGTACCTGAAATTTATTTTTTCATTTTATTTTTAAAATATTTTTTATATATATTTAAATTTTATTTTTCAAGTTTTTAAAATGTTTTTAAATTTAAAAATCCTTTTTTTATTTTCTCATTAAAAAAAAAAAAAAAAACACGATTAATTTTTGTTTATTGTTATTAACATTTATTTATGCAATTTTTGTTTTTTGTTTCTTTTTTCTTTCAATATGTTTAGGTTTAATTAAACATTAACTTAACTGTTAATTAATTGTATAATTTTTGTTGTAAGTTTCTTTATATACGTAATGCCCAACTATTTCTGAAAAATTGCGCGCCTGTTAACAGCTTTTTATTTTTTTTTTATATATATATTTTTATTGTTAAAAACTGTACGCTAAAAGTCAAATTTTTTTTTATTTTTTATTATTTTTTTATGCCTCTTTACCAATTAGACTAAAATCGACTCTTTTTGCTAACCTTAAGTTTCATATATTGGATATATAGCTTGACGATGAGTTAAGTAAATTGATTTTTACTAGATTATAATACTTAAAGTCGAAAGTCGAAAGTCGAATCGAATTGCAACAAAGTTTTCCGTGTGAGTGCGTGAAAATAAGGAATTTTTCTTTTTGGTTTTTCATTTTTCTAAGGTGCATGAGAGAGTGAGTGAGAGAGAAATAAGGACAAGATCAGGCTAAGCCCTAGGGCATAGCTCTATGAGCTTTACCATCTGACATTCTACAATTTAACTGGCCACCTACTACCACTTCCCTTCCCTTCCCTTCCCTTCCTTCTCCTCCTCGGCCAGTGACTCCACCAAGTTCCGTGACAATCCGAACGAAGTGAAAAATATTTGCTCAATTTGAATTCTTTTTTCCGTAATTTGTTGTATTTTGTTGATGAATGATCGAAAATATGTTTGAAAACCCAGAATGAATGGACGCATGTGTAAGAAGCTAAAACAGAAAGCCAATCAAATAAGCAAATTCAGAAATTGAATGTAAGGCGCAGTCGTTTTTTAGGGCGTGGCATAGATAGCATATTTTAATATAGTCGAAAATATATTATAAATAATTAAAAAACAAATAATTAATAAAATATATAATATAAAAAATAAAAGAAATGAATCAACTATTTTTTTTCATGAATAAAAATATTTATAAATTATTTTTCCTCGATTGATTTGATTTGATTTGATTTGATTTTGCATCAAATAATATTCCATAAAAATTTTAAAATATTTTTATTGATATATATATTAAATAAAAATATTTAACTAAAATTTCAAAATAAAAAATTCATTACAAAATAAAATTATTAAAAAAGTTATGTCACAAAAATTAATAAATTAGTTAAAAAGTTATAATTATAAAAACTTGCGCAATTGGCGCATCGTTGGGTTCCACTTTGTTCTCTCTTTCTCCAGTTACTTTCGTGCCACGCCCAAAAAACAACAGACGCCTACGTCCAGTTGAGGGACAGAGCTAGAGACACATACACACACAAACATTTTTTAAGACTAGTTTTAAACATTAAGCGTTTTACTGTTGTTGTTGTTGTTGCTGTTGCTGTAAATGAAATCACAAATTGAAGCACAAAGCAGCAGCCGCACAACCAATCAGATTCCAATTGGAGCACAGTTGGTTGCCAATTCAAACCACAATGGGCGTGCGAGCATCCAAAGTTTTGCTATCCGTCAGCGTGGAGGACAATGAGCAGGAGGTGTTGTTGTTGTTAATGCTGGAATCCTGTTGCTCCTCCAGCTCCCGCTCCTCCGCATTGTTGTTGTCGCCTGGCGGCGCATGCAGCTGCACTTGCTCCGTTATGGTCAACGGATCACTGATCTCCGACTGTGGCGACTCGAGACATGGCGGCGGAGGCGTATGCATTGCATACAAACAGCTGCTCGATGTGGTTGAAATAGTTGAGCTGCTGTCCACGCTGGGCAGCTCCACTTCCGGCTGCTCTGGCGCCGATTTCAGCTGCGTCATCAGTGTCTCCTCCTCGCTGCTGGTCAACTCGTTGAGTTCGGCGACAGTGCGATGTATGCGTATATGCTGCACTGCATCATCATCATCATCATCGTCAACATGCTCGCCAGCCACATCGAATTTGCTGTTCAGCTCGTAGTACAGCTGCAAACTGTCCTCCACAATGGGCGCAAAGATGCGACGGAATTGACGCAGCAAATCTGAATCGTTGCCCAGCTCCAGCTCCGCCTCCTGCTCCAGTTGCTCCTGCTGCTGCTGCTGCTCGTCTGCTTGTTGGTAGAAACTAAAATCAATTGCATTATCCACGACCTCTCTTCCATGCTTATCAACAACATTTATTGAGCAATCTTTAACACTTCGTTGGCCGCGTCAGACTTTGCCCTTCGGCGA
Source organism: Drosophila leonis (assembly GCA_035045365.1). Classification (NCBI taxonomy): domain Eukaryota; kingdom Metazoa; phylum Arthropoda; class Insecta; order Diptera; family Drosophilidae; genus Drosophila; species Drosophila leonis. The sequence continues at coordinate 6,920,065 of JAWNPC010000830.1, forward strand.
TTTGCATTTCGAAGGCGTCGCATTGCCGGTCAAACTGCAAACAAAATCAATTTGTAAAGATCAAATATCTATATTTAATATATATAAGGTAATTTTGATTGAATGATTGATTGATTGACTGATTAATGTCAACGGTATGGCCCATGTCTCATTCTCAAAAAAAAAAAACAATATATAAAATAAATAAAAAATATAAAAAAATATATAAAATATATAGCATATCCCAGTTAAATGCTCTTTAAGTTGCCTACCCGTCATCCTTGCCAGTTTGTGTTTGCGCCGTGGAAACTGTGCTCTTGCTGTAGGGCGCCTGGAATGAGGTTGACGTGATGGTAAAATAGCCACCAGGCTTTGGTTTCAGATGTCGGTTATTCATCTGCATGTGCACAGTCTTCATGAACTCGATTTGATGCGCCAGCTTCTGGATTTGTTCCTGCACAAAAGACGAGTTTGAGTTAGAGAAAGTTTTGCATGTTTGTCTTGGGGGCTATACTTTGAGTTCCTCGTTCTCCTGGTATAGATCGGGCGACTCTTCGGGCACTAGGCCCACTCCATTGAGCGAGAACGAAGCTGTAATGCTGCGCACCTTGGCCTTCTGATCCCACTTATCGCCCTGTCCCTTCAAGACACGCGCAATCTTCGGACCAAAGACCAGGGCAATCGTCGTCGAGGTGGATAATTGGGTGCGCACAAAGCCCAGCATGTATTTGTAATCGGGTCCGGCATGTGGAAAGAGCATTACACTAAGGACGAAAGAGAGTGGTGAAGATTAGAGACGATTTGGAGTTGTTTTAAGGCAGATAGATTGAGTCAATTAATCGATCAGCTTGTTCAGCAATCAATTAATCAATCAGTCAGTCAATCACTGAATGACTCAATCAGTCAGTCTGTAAATTAGTCTTCAGCCTTCAGTCAATCAGACAGTTGGTCAATCCAATCCAATCAGTCCGTCAATCATCAGTCAGTTAGTTCGTCAATCATAAGTTGATCTGTCCAGCAATCAGTCAATCTGTCAGTCCGTCAATCATCTATCAGTCTGTTAATCAGTCAACTAGTCAGTCCTTTAGACATCAGTCAATCAGTCAGTCAATCAATCAAACAGTTAGTTAATCAGTCATACAGTCCGTCAATCATCAGACAGTCAATAACTAAGTCTATCAGTTATTTAGTCAGTCAGTCAATCATTCAGTCAGTTAATCTATCCCTTCCTCAGTTTGTATAAACGTTCTTAAGTGGCCTTTTAATTCATCTCTTAATTCAATTCTTTACCTTTTCTGACCTAACCCAACCTAAACTAAACCAAACCAATTTGAACCTCCTTAAAAGAGAGTCAGAAGACTTTATAAAAAGGAACTTGACCTACGACTAAACCTTAAACTTAAATTACCGAGGGCAACAAGTTGAGTGTTGTATGGAAAAAAGAGGAGAAGCAGAAGAAGTTGAACAACACAACAACAAATTGCATTAATTATCAAAACACTTGAAAGGATTTCCATTTGGCAGGCAGAAGGCAAGAGTCGGACGAGAACTTGGCAATGAAATCCGTGGAATGTCTGTGTAAACATAAGGATAGAGCGAGAGGCAGTCGGACAGACGGACAACCGGACAGACAGACAGCTGCGGAGGCTGACAGCATGTCCTTGCAGAGCGACAAAAAGGATTACAACGGAAATGCGAGAGCGCACAAAGCCAGGGAATTTAATTAAAATTGTGGGCGTGGCTGAGGGAGCAGATAAAATGCCAGGACATGCGTAGGAATTAGAAAAAAATAAGATAAGCACAGAAATTGTGTGTCAAACTCTGAGAGGAAAAATAAAAAACAATTTAAATAAAAGACATCAACAGGTGCGACAGCTGCGACAGCTGCTTGCTGGACTTACTGAAAAGCCACCATGGCAATATTCACAATGGCTATATTGTAGATGGCATAGGAGATCAAGCGCGCCTCGTTGTAGAGACTCTCCGCATTGCGCACGTTGTAGCAGACGCGTATGCCCCAGGCAAGGAAAAGGACCTCTCCAATGGCCAGGCTGTGATCCCACCAATTGTACGAGCATTGCTTGAACTTCAGATGTTGCTGATCGTAGATCTGTAAGCATACGAGAGATGTAAGAAGAAGAACAGATTTAACTCTAATTAAAACTTTCTCTGTTACTTACCACCTCAGCGTAGGGCGTTGCGGAAATTGTCCAAGTGCCCAAATAGATGAGCATTACGAGCAAGATGGGAACCATCCACTGCAGCAGTTGCTGATCATTGAGCTTTATCTTATGCGCCGACTTGACGCGATATGTCAAAGAGACACTGAGAGAGAAGAGAGATATTGATAGAGAAAGAAAGAGATAGAGAGAGGCTGGAGTTGACTTACCGCCAGGTCTTCATGAGCAGTGAGGTATAGGTAATGCAGAAACCCATGTGACGCGTCCATTTAGTGGCAATGCACCAGGTGGTATCCAGATAGGGAAATATAGCGACCATCTATAAAATGAGTAAATTTATTTGATAAAGCTTAAAGAGATTTGATACTTATATTATATATATTGATAGCTTGATAATTGCTATAATAATTGCTATTTATATCAAGATTCTATGAATGAGAGCGACTCACTCTGGAAAGAGAAAGCTCAGAGAGGAAGAGAGAAATAGAAGGGAGACAGCCACTTAAAGGACCTTTAAGTTGACACATGATATGCCCGCAAGGCAATTGACAGCTGGCTCAGTGTGTGGGTAAGACAGCCACAGTTGGCCTTAATCTTAAGAGATATAAGCTCAAACAGTTAAGTATTTAATTTATATATTAAATTTAATTTATATATTAATTTATATATTATTACAATTTATTTAAATTTTTAGCTAAAAGTAAAGTTATTTAATTTATTAAATTTTAAATTAAAGTTAAATTACTTTTTAATGGAAAAAACTTTATGCAATTTATTTTAAAATTCTATAAATTTTTTATTAGTTTTATTTTTTAATTTTAATTAAGTTTTTTTTATAATTTGTTTATGTAATGAAATAACCATAACTCACTCCAGTCAATTCAAGCAAATCTTGAAGTGATTGCGACCCAAACTTTTGTAATTTTCTTTATTGCAAGAAATTTCTTTATTAAAAGAAGATTCCCCAAGCTAAAAAATACAAATGCAATTTCAACTGAAAGAGGAAAGAAGAAACAGAAATTCAAGGTTAAGTTTTTGTAGATTTCTTCGTTGGCTTTTGTCGCTCTTCGTCGTCTTTCTTATCCTTGCTATCCTTGTGCTTGCTTTTGCCATCCGTACTTTTGGCATCGTCGTCCTTGGCGGATGACCTGGGCTGGGGTGTCATACACTGATTGCAGTCCTCCATGCCCGGCGTATACTCTTCGATCTGTATGGTTGTCTCGAAGAAGTTGTAACGCTTGTGTATCAATGTGGTTGCCTTCTCGAGTATGATCTGGGGATCAGCATTCTTGCTTATGGCCAAGTGGGCGGAGAGTGCTATCTTATTGATGCTCAGTGCCCAGATGCGTAAGTTGTGAACATGCTCAACGCCTTCGATGCTGAGAAAAGTGCGCTGCACTTCGCCATAGTCCATATAATCGGGTGTCGCCTCCATGAGCACCATCAGCACATCCCTCAGGATGCGAAAGGTGACGAGCAGCACAATCACCGAGAAGACAAAGGTGCAAATCGAATCGACAAATGCCCATTCGGGCTTAAAGAAAATAATCAATGCGGCCAGAAAGACGCCGAAGCTTTGAATCATATCGCCGATGACATGAATATAGGCGGCTCTCACATTGATATTCTCATCGCCTCTGTTGCCTCGCGTGCATTGGGCCGATACGGAAAGTGGCAGCAGCTGTTGCTGCTCCTTGAAAGCGGGACTAACCATATTCATCTTGGAGCTGGTCGCATTGGCCGACATCTCGGACTGCTTGGCCCGCACCCTCGGCTGTCTGTGCGAATGACCGTGCGCATTCCCGTGCGAATGTCCATGCGAATGACCATGGCCCAACTGCAAAGCCATAATGATATTGAAGAGTATTGCCAAGGCGGAGGTAATCAACATGATCTTGGCATCCACATCATGTTTGCCCGTGATCAAGCGCTCTACAGCCATGTAGACGAGCACGCCCGTAATGACCCAGATGAAGTAGACTGAGAGCATGGCGCCGATCACCTCCGCACGATACCAGCCAAAGTTCATGCGCTGTGTGGAGGGCCGAGCGCTCAGATAGAGGGCAAAAAGGGATATGAGGAAGCCCGCTAGATCCGTTAAGAGATGTGCCGCGTCCGTGGCTATGGCCAGGCTGCGAGAGAGCACGCCGCCAATGATCTCACAGATCATGAAGGTGAGACACAGGACGCTGGCTATAATCAGCTTACGCTTGGCTATCTTATCGACGCCCTCGTCGTGTCGCTCGTAATGACAATGATCCCGATAGGTCGTTGTTATATGCGAGTGTCGTCCGACTATGGTCAACGTGCGCATCGACTCGGAGTGCTTCAGTTGACTGGGCTGTGCCATGTCATCCTTATCCTTAGCCGTTTCATTACCCTGATCCTTATCTTTATCCTTGCTGTTGTTCTGCGATTTGTGATCTTTATCTTTCAGCAGCTGCGGCGGAATTATAATCACTTCATTGGGCAACGGTTGCATTGCGGCTTGCTGCATGTTATTCGGCTCCGGTGGAATCTTGCGGTCGGTTGGAAAAAAGTAGCGCAAAATGTTGACAGCCAAGGAATTGCTATTGGATGGAATATCATCTGCGACAGCTGAATTATCTGCTACCTTTTGCTCAACAGACGGAGCTCTTGGCTGTGCTGTAAAGCCAGAGCTACCAGGATGAGCGACTTGACTGTAGGGCATAGCTGGCACCAGTTGACGTATGGTGGAGCTCGGCATGATCTCTGAGCTGATCAAGACCTTATCAGTTGGCTCAGCATTTTGTAAGTCAATGTTAGCTTCACTAGGTATTGGCGTAGTTATTGGAGTTTTCTCTACATGAATGATGGGATCAGGAGTTGAAGGATTCACTGAGCTGCTGTCATGTGGTGATGGCTCCACGCTAACAGGCTCTGTGCTAGTCGGCACAGCTGCTTGACTGTTCTCCATTGGCGTTGGTCTACTTCGACCATAGAGCGGAAAATTTGTTATTAAACCAACAATCGGCTCTTCCAATTGCCTGGTCGCGGCAGTGAGTGCCTTCACAGTTTTTACCAAAGATATATTTGAGTTTCGACTAGGTGCATCGACCTGGCTAGGCAGCTCATTGGATTCGATCATTTGATCAGTTAAGGTTAAAGTTGATGCTGTTGTTGCTATATCGGGCTCAGTAGATCGGATTGTATTGATATTTGGCAGTGGTCTCATACTTTCAGCTTGATCTGCAATTTTGTTTGGTTTCTCCTGATCAGCTCTCATTGAAGTTTCAGGCTCTTCCTCTGGAGCTGAAGGTCTTTCAGCTTGCGGCTCTTCAGGATGGCTTAAGCTTATGGGCAGTCGTTCAGCAGTTCCTTCAGACTGCTTTAAGGAATTAGGTAGTGCAGCTATCTTTTCAATCAGAGGCTCTTTATAAGTGACTACGCCGGAGAAGTCTGCCTGGATGAGTTCTTGGGTTTCATCTTCTGCTTCTTGCATATGAAAATGTTCTGCTGTCGGGGCCATTGAACTAGTGCTCGGTATTGGAGTAGCTGCTGCATCTATGGCTCCTGTGCTCGCTACTGGAGTAGACCCTGCATCTATGGCTCCTGTGCTCGCTACTGGAGTAGATCCTGCATCTATTGCTCCAGTACTCGCTACTGGAGTAGAACCTGCATCTATTGCTCCTGTGCTCGCTACTGGAGTGGACTGTACTTCAATAACTTCATGATGTTCTTTGACTTGCGTCTCAGCCACAAACTGATTGGGGGAAGTGATATTGATAGACTCAGTAGGCTTTTCATTGGGCGTTGCTCGAGCTCTTTTAAACGATGTTAGATTAGCGAAAAAATTACTGGTTGCCTTCTGTGTTGGCTGCTTCTCTTGACTATCTGCTTGACTATCGACTGCAATCGATTTCTCCACAGCAGTGTAATTTGCCTTAGCTCGCCCAAATATTGGCAAATTACTAAAGAACGTTGTCATCTTGCTCTCTGGCAAAGCTTTTGTTGCTGTTGTTGTTGGTTCTTCGTCGCTGGGCTCTAAGTTAAGACTACGTCGAAATGAACCCGTCAGTATATTTATGGTGCCTGTCGCCGATTTGCTTGCCTCCAATTCGATATCTGGATTGGCGGTGATATGTGATTTCTTGACTGCAGTTGGCATGGCAGCAATTGCTGCTTCGGCTTGATTTCTGATTTGAAAATATGACTTGGGCTTGGAGGCAGCTTCAATGCGTTCCAATTTCGTTACTTCATCTGGTGTGCTGGGCTCCAATCGCTCGGGCTTGGGTGCAAACTGTAAATAGCTTGGCAATGTTTGTGGTTTGCCAGTCTCGTCTTTCTTCAATGGATCCGACCTAGTCTCCAGTTGTTCTTTGGGCAAACCCGCAGTCGTAGCTTCCTCAGCTCCTTGCTGCAGTCTCTCAGCCCAAGTTTCTGATTTTCTTGGCTTTTGCTCATGAATGTTCTTTTTGCTTGGAGCAACAGTCTTTCCTTCCACGCTGACGACGGGACTGTCCGACTGAATGCCCACATCTGTCACTGTCTTCAGCCATTTCTTTTGTGTTTCTGGGGACGCAGTCTTCTTGAGCTTCTCTATTATATTGCCAATGCTACGGGGCTCCGGTTGTCTGCGTGGCAATTGCCTCTGTCGCGGGTCAATATCGGGCACCTGTACCATTTCTCTTAAGGCTGCCTGCATGGCCTCTTCATCCTCATCCTCATTCTCATCGCCATCGTCATCCACAATATCATCATCGTCATCTTTGCCATCTTTTAAAGTTCGTTTCTTATCGTTCATGTTACAGTAATGTTTTATTGCTCCCTTAGTTTTTCTTACTCACATACAAAACACAAACTCTGATTAGAAAATCAGTTACGTTTTTATTTAGTAAATGAGACGCTTGAAAGTTGCCTGAGCTGCCATAACAACGAGCATCTCCACGCAACCTTTTAACCCATTTGTCGTGTTCGTGTTACTCCCAAGCTCTTGCCATTGTTCTCTTGTCTTTTATGTGTCCGACGGGAGTTCCATTGTCGTTTGGCTAATGTTGACAGCATCATTGTAAACAATACACGAATGCGTCCCACATATATTTGCACGTAGCTAATCTCTGTATACTCTGCAAGCAATATGAGCACTGCTGTCAAATGTTGCAAGAAATGTTATGGAAAATCTGTTAAGTTAGCTAAAGGAGTATCTAAACATATTTATTTATTTATTTACATATATGTTTAACATATATTAGTTGGTTATACTATAGCTGTTACTTAGCATCTGTTATTTTAAGTTATGTTAAACACTCTGTTAATAAATAACTATCTGTTATCTAAACTTCTTCTCCATGTTATATGATAGCTTAAGTTATTAGACGTATGCTTTGTGTTATGTTAACATTAACATTGCATAAGAGGCAGTAGAAGTAATTGTTATGAACAATGTTAACTAACATTGCTTAACAGTCAGGCTGTTACATAGATTTCTCATGCTATGTTAACTAGCTGTAAGCAAATATTCAGCTCCTACTACATTTTAAAATACTCTGTAACTGTGCTGTTAACTATACCAATTAACATATCCACATGGAATTCCAAACAAGGCAACTCTGTTTATATGTCCTGCCATGTTTGATGTTAAATAGAAAACAAATTCTAACCTTAACTATAAAATTCATTAACATTCCCTTTAGTTAATATTTAACAGCGCAGCTTTAACATCAGACGAACACTTTTAAAGTCTCTCGAACTAAATAATTAATCGCTAGCAAAGTTTTCATTAACTCTTGCACAGTTACAAACGGCATAACATCAGCTGAAATGCCGTCAACAGAGGCGAGTTCCTAAAAGCCGCATTTAAAAAGCCATAAAATGGAGTTTTATGTTGCCTCAGCCGCAGGTGCAGTAAGTGGTGAGTGTGGCTTTACAACATGTGGGTCAATTGTAAATGAGACCAAAATGAGACCCTTTGTCACATTAGCAGCCTTTGCCAGCCTTTGTCCTGCCATCCATTCGTAATGCTTTTTGTGTGTTGCTCTCGACTCTTAATGGGTTAAGTAGCCAGCAGAGTGTAACGCGTTTCTCTCTCTCTCTCTCTCTCTCTCTCTCTCTCTCTTTGTCTCTCCTTTCCTTTCTTTCTATTACTCATATAGCTACTCACCTCCAAATACATAATGGCGCAGCCGATGAGCGTGATCATCAGAAAGATGGGACTGGCCACCTTAAAGACTTTGACTCGCCGATGTCGGAAGAGATAGCAGAGCAGCACAAAGGTTCCACAGGCGCAGCCAATCGAAATGGTCAGCAGAGATATTCTGTGGGGCGATTAAAGATTGAAGTACGATAGAAATATAAATATATAAACTTAGATATGTTATAGCCTAGAGCTAAAAATATATGGGTAAATTGTTCCTAAATATAAACCGAATAGTTTTACAGTCATTGAATTACAGTTTGCAGTTTGGGAGATATGCATAAAAATTTGCCAAGATTAGACTTTAAAATGACAGTACTTAAAAGATAGTTGAATATATAATATTATACAATATATAAGTTTGAACAGAACAGTTTCGAAATAGATTCATGCATCCACAGAAGACACAAATTGGTTTAAAGAAAACATAAAATTCTTATAAATTTAGATAAAATTCAAACAAAATTTCTATTGCAAATCAGAATATTCAAATATTACAAAAAATAAAATAATAATCAATAAATAAAATAAAATAGTAATAAAAAAATAAAATAAAATAATAATCAATAAATCAATAAATAAATAATAACAATATAAATATACCTTATCCCATGTTAATTTCGTCTCACGCGCTCATCTCTAGCATCAATGCTGTAGCCATTTGGCTCAACTCACCTGAAAGGCCAATGATAGTTGGCCAGGCATGGCTCGGGTCCGGTGCAGGTGTCACAGCCCGGGGCGCATGGCAAACACTTGAATACATCCGTATAGTAATTGCTTATATTGTCCTGATGCTCCTGCCAGGCAATCTCCATGATGGTGCCATTGAAGCCATCCGGATGCCGCAGCGAATAGTAGCCCCGCTTGCACAGGCACTGATACGAGCCGCGCGACCAGCTGCTGCTGCTGCTGCCACTGCTGCTGCCAATTATGCCCGCCAACAACTTGCCACCGCTTATTGTCGTCGACTCCGAGCTGGGCTGGCGATAGTCGCACTGCAATATGGTTGTTAATTAAGGCTTAGTTCAGTCAGTCAGTCAGTGTGGGGGGAGGGGGAGCACCCCTGCTTACCACCATGGAGGCGCGATGGCATTTGTGTGAACTATGAAATGCCTGCAAATCTTTGATGGACTCCACATCGTAGCTGGCAGCAACTGTTGCTGCTGTGGCACGTCGCGCTGTCGTCTGTCGCAGCAACTGTTGCTGGCTGCTGCTGCTGCTGCTGAAGCGATACGGCAATGCATCGCACTGATTGACACGCAGCGAGCTCACATCAATGTCCACGCTGATGAAGCCACGCAGCCCGTGCCGCCCACTCGGCGGTATTGCAATGCTGTAGGAGACGAGCCAACGGCTCAGTGCGCACGAGAAGTACGGATAGGTCCACCAGCCCTTGTAGTAGTTGTTCGGTGGACTGGGTGCAAACTTCGGTGAGCGCAGTGTGGGCGTGCTGCTCTCATCATCAAACCTGACAAGGAATAGAAGATAAACGTGGTTGACTAGCAGAATACCCTGTATTAACTAAATATTTTGTTAAATTTAAATTTCAATTACTTCTTTGCTTATTAATTTAATAATAATAGCTAAAGAAAATGAAGGGAAGTCTTTAGTAAAAATTAGGGATATTCCCATACAGCAAATTTCTTATTAGTTTTTAAGTTTGCAAGTAGGAGGACTTTCGAAAAATGGATTAAAAAAAAATAGAAAATTTATTATTGTATAGCTTTTTAAATGCTAAAAAAAACTCTACGAACTATCGATTTTTTATCGATGAGTGATACACAGATGAAGTGAGGAACTGTCTAGCAGACAATATGCACCCGACTTATCACAGATAGTTCCTAACAATTGGACAAGTATAGTAATATTTATCGATAATTATCTATTTCCAAAAAAGCTTGAATAATCTGCTAGATATATCAAGTATGGTATCTTGCTCAGTTAAATCAACTCAAAGCCATTTCTTTAGCATTTCACACAGTATCCCAACTTGACAGCAGTCTCCCTTCACTGCAGTGGGAAACTCTACGTTTATAGTGTATAATTAGGAAAAAGCCATTAATTTGCTTTCATTGGGCTCTCTCTACTTACCAGGGATAACTGTGTGCAGGCTTTTTACCAATTTGCAGGCCCTCCTCCTCGTAGCGCTGCGTCTCGGCCAGCTTGTCGTGGCCGCCCTTCACCCACCAGACATACGACTGGACCGCGCCGTTGGTTAGGTTCAAAGCTAAAATGCGTGCTCCGTTTATGTATTCATCAGTGAGCAGGCCCTTGGCCAGGGCATCCGAGAGTCCTGCAACAAAAAAAGGGGATATTTATACTATATGTATATGGAAATTTGTATGTAGATGTTCGCAAATTGTATGCGCTAAGGGAATGTAGGTCAGCGCACAAGTGAAATGAAAAATAATTTAAAATCTGCTGCGGAAATGAGGAAATTAAATGGGAAAACATCGCAACGAGCAGCCGAATAAACAGACGAACAGCAGACAAACTCATTAATATTTCATTTGCGTCACTTAATTGCTTATTGCAGCACATGAACCTTTGCATTTTAATTGTTATCGTTTGTTTTTAAAATTTGTATTTTGATTTCATATTTCATTTGAGTAATTTTCTGCATACTCATTCAAATAGGGCCAATTCGCTTTAATTGCGTAACTGTTTTTGTAATGGCGCCTGCAAATATACACAGCGGAATTCGCTTTCGCTGCATTTGCTTTTTTCACTGATATTTTCTATCGCAAGCAACTGATAAACATAGCCCAGCTTGTTTTCGCTGCATTTGCGTTTTTCGCCGAGCCTCGAAGCGAATGACACTTAATACTTTAGCATGCGTCAATTGCAATTGGCGACTTGAACAACAATAATTTAAAAGTGTACTGTGGAAATTAAATAATGTAACAAACAGACCATAAACAGATATGCATTAATATTTCAGTTTACGCGCCTTATAAATATTTGCATTTTATTGGATTATCTTTTGTTTCGTTTTGTTTTCATTCTACGACATTTCTTAATGGCGTTGGCTGTTGAGCACATCGCAATTCGCTTTTGCTTTAATTCTGTTCTTCGCCGTGCCTTGACTGGAATGAATTATGCTTAGCAGCGAATTGAGCTGGCCGCGCAGCAAAGTTTGTCATTCCATTCAGTGTCTTTTTTTTTGCTTCGCAGAAGAGCTGTGTGAAATTTGTGAAAGGAAAATAATTAAAGCTCTGCTGCGGAAGCAGTCAGCAGAGATGTTCATTAATAATTCACTTAACGCGCTTTATGGCTTATTGCAGCACATAAATATTTGCATTTTATTGTCTTTTCTTTTTGTTCGTTTTGGTTTTGCTTTCGATTGAGCTGTTAACTTTTCGCATACTCACTCTACGACAATTCTTAATGGCGGCGCCTGTTAATTCGCTTTCGCTTTAATATGCGTTCTTCGCCGTGCGTGAAGTGAAATGACACCTGATACTTTTGCTTAAGAGCGAATTGAACTGGCCTCAGTAACAAAGTCAATAATTGTAGCTGTCATTCCAGTCATATTGAAATGAATATTTTAATTCATTGACACTTTTTTAATTAAGGTAAGTTGCCATGCAGCATTCTCTGAAATGTTTAATCAGCATAAGTGTTAATCTGCCCGTGACCATGAATATAAATTGAGCTTATTAAAAAATACTCATTATATTTTTATGCATTTTTTAAATTTTATTATAAATAATTGTCAATGCGAAATGATAATACCAAGAAATATACGTAGGGCTATAAACAAGCTGAAAACATTGTTAAAGCACAATTATGAGCGCAGCCCAATGCCAGTGTGACCGTTTGCAGTTAGTGAGAAATATGGCCGCGCTGCTTAATTGTGCAAATTAAAAATTTGCCGTTACATTTAATTCCAGGCCAGCTGTCAGTGCGATGTTGACCTTGAAATAGTTTTATTATATGGAAAAAGGCCCCATTATGAGGCAAAGAAATTGCAAGCATGTTTTTTTAGCCTTGGTACAAAAAAAATAGTCGCCCACAATGATTAATATGCGCGAGGCGCACACAGACCAAGCCCCCCCAACCTCCAGCAACTTGTGTGAAAAGGCACAGCGCGCGTGTGTGTGAGAGAGAAAGAGAGAGAGAGAGTGAGCGCGAGGGGAAGGTGAAAGCTGTCAAAAGTTAATATTTTTGCTCCCACACTTGCCTGGGCAGCCGCATTTCTGTTTGACTTGTTCCAAGGAACAAAGGCAACAAAAGCATGAAATGTTTACAAAGTAAACTTATTTAAATTCGATTAGCGCAACTTCCGTGCTACTTTTGCAGTGTGACCGTTTCGAAAATATATTGGCTAGCGTGAGGTATTTTAGCTATGATGGAGAATATGCTAATTATAGCTGCTAGGTATGCTACATAGATATTCTAAATTTACTAGATATACAAATGCTGGCTAAATATACTAAATATACTAAATATACTATAAATATGTAAGGTAATGCTAGATAGAATATAGATACTAGATGTGACAGTTATGCGATAGTTATACAAAATTTGGCTAGCTAATGTAGATTATAGAAATAAAAGTATATTAGATATTGATACAGACATAGACATACTAGATATACATATATATTCTATTATGTATACTAAATATACTAGACATACTACTTACATACTAGATATACTAAATATGCTATTGTAGATATACTAGGAATACTACCTTTGGTGGATATACTAGATATGCTAGATATGCTGGATATACTGTATCTACTAGATATTCTAGATGTACTGAATAAACTAGATATATACAACATACTAGATATACTAAACATTCTAGATATACTAAATATACCTTTTACCTATATATATACTAAATATGCCTTTCTGAATCATAATTTCTAACATGCTAGGAATTATGATGGAAGAACTACTCTATTACACTTTTAATCTCAGCTTATCTAGTCTATGGCAGAGTCTTTAGTTTGCGACTCGCTAAGACCAAGGATTATATTTTCCTTTTTCTTTACTCTTGTATATATATATTTTGATTAGTATGTATAATGCTATGGCAGTGGCACTTTAGAGTTGTTTTTGTTTACGCAAATAAAACGCAGGCGGCAGGCAACGTGTTGCCAGCAAATGTGGCAAGTTTTTGTGACGGGTGTTCAAGTGAAATGCACGAAGGAGAGTGAGCAAGGAGAGGGGGGGGGGGCAGGGGAGGGGAAGATGGGAAGTGACAGGGAAAGGGCTGCCTTATGCTGCCACAAAGTGTGGCAAGTTCAAATACAGGCAGGTTGAAAGTTCTGGCAGTTCAACCTTATGGCAAACAGCATTAGCCAACGCCTGTCAAGCAGCTTAGATGCTCACCTAACACACACACACACACACACAGCTGTAGTTGTCGTCGTGTGTGTGTGTGTTATAGCCATGTTTGTCATTCATCATCTGCGTGCGATTTCTTGCACTCGGCTCGCATCATCAATCTTTGAGAGCGACCCAACTTCACAATTTATGACCATTGAGCAGGGTAAGTGTGTGCTTGCGTGTATGTTGCAAGTGTTTTGTGTGTAGGTGTCAGAAATAAACAAGCGCAACTTGCAACAATTGTAAGCAATTTGTTTTTTCTGGCCTGCCAGCAAAACTTTTCGTTCAGCTCTATGCAGAATTGCCAATTATTCAACTCGTCTGCCTCCCTTTCTCTCTCTCAAACACTCGCTCTCTCTCTCTCTCTCTGTGCCAGCAGGTGTGTGTGACAATGTGTGTGTATTCATTGTTTTTATGGCTGCTGCTCTGGTTGAGTAATTAAATTTCGGCAGAGCTTCGGCATCGACTCAAAAAACCATTTGGCATCGAGTCTCAAATTTTGGCATTCCTTGCACAGTGACACAAAAGCTGTGAATTTGAGTGGAATTAAAGTTCTTTTGCCTTTATTACTTTTCAGTGGCAAAGTTGAAAATGTCAATTAGTAGTTTGATTGCCAAATTATAGTTGATAAATGTTTAATTGCATTTCTTCAACTCGTTGTGGTTTCATGTGTAGCAAAATTTACTGGAAATTGGTAAGAAGGGCGTGGAGTCAAGGTGGTGATGGCTGCAACAGGTGTTTAGGTAATAAGGATTTGGGCTTAAGCTGAGAGCAGTTCAAGGTAGCTTAGCTAGCTATAACAATTACTTTAAAATGTATAAGCGTTTAAGATCTCATTAAGCTGCACAATTCATTAAGAGCTTAATTGAATAAATTAAAAGGTTGCTTAAGGCCTCGGCTTAAGGATTTCTGAAAGGTTTGCTTTAATCTTTACTTCTTCAATGTTTTCAACGTTGGCTAATTGCAGCTTAGAACTGAACATATTTTCCACTTCACATCCCATAGCCGCCTTAGCTCTATTGCCAGATCAAAACTTGAAATAAAAATTTGATTTCAGTTGTAAAATAATTTCATGTGTATCTATAGCTTCTATTAGAAATTTTCTATATATTGTACTTTAAAAATTATTTACATTTAAATTTAACAAAATATTCTTTTCTTTTATAAAAAATGTCTTCCATTAAAATGTTTTTTTCTGTGCGTATGCTTGATATAAATGCAAAGCTTTTTTGATTGAGATTAAAAAGGATTGTGAGAGTAGCAGAGATAAAACATATATGATATATAATCCTAACATATATCGTTCTTTATTGAAGTTTTTATTTGAATTTCATTTATAAATAAATATTTGTTTGCCTTTATTCAAATGAATTTCTGTGTGCGTGATATAAATGAAATTAATTGCAAACAAATTCTTTGATATATTACATTTTTGTTTTCACATTTTTTGTGCCATTTTATCACACAAATAAATCTTTTTATTAAGGAGAAAAAATATTGTGGAAAACATTTTTGCCAAAATTAATTAATTAATTTATTTAAAAATATACAAAATATGAATTTCTGTAGAAAAAGCTTATATATATTCTCTATATATAAATATATATAGTAAGTGACGTGGAACTATATGAAAGGTTTAAAAAAAATATAAATTTGCTTCTCTTATAAAAAACAGCAATTGACGAGGCGTGTGAGTGACATTTATGCGAATTAATATGAGTACTCGCTCACGCGCTGGAAAGAGTATATTGGTTTTGTGCAATAGCCGACTTGCTGCTTGCATTTCAGTCTGCCTGTCCGTCCGTCCGTCTGTCTAACTGTCCGTCCGTCCGTCCGCCTACCAGCGCAAACCATTTCATGGCTATCATAGCGAAAGACTTGAAATTAGATTATATACTCTCGTTATCAATCCAAGACCAAAAATGTATAGTAGATATATCTGAACGAGTATTATGTAGTTGGTGCTGCTCCAGTGCAACATTCTTGCTTGTTTTTCAAATGATGCAATTAGAAATCTGAGCTGATGCTGTCTGTCCATCTGTCTGTCCATTTGTGTTGTCTAACGTGTAAAAGAGCTGCAAAATCTCGTGCCAAATCAGAGCCCGAATGTATGGCAAATGGGACAGAATACAACTTGAAATTAAAAAGAAGGAAATGCTATGTCAAGGGAGCTGGCGGCCAGCTGCACGCATGTATTTGACAAAGGACATGGGCAAAGGCACAGGCAAAGGCAAGGGCAACAAAATGCTGGCAGGACGTTTGATGCGCCACAAGTGCGTCGTTGTTAACCCCAAGGCAGACGACGCGAGCAACGATGCCAGAGTCCGGATCCCCAGTCAAGCAGCCTTGACAACAGACAACCACTGCTGATATATACATATATACATGTATATATACATATATTCATGTACGTACGTTGTCAAGGACAACAGACGCACAATGAACTCATCGCACACTGACTCTGATAATAGCACAGGAGCAACGGCAACGGCAATGGCAATGGCAACGGCAACGGCAACATCGACTGCTTTTTGAGTGTTGAGGCACACCAGTTGCCTTTTGTGTCCTGGACAAGCGCTTGATTTGCGCCACGCCCCCACAGCCGCCACTGCCGCCGCCGCTCAGCCTCTCTTAACCGAGCCACTCCATATCAGCACTGAAAAGGTGCGACGTGTCAGCAAAAATCGCATAAAGTGAAAGCAAATTTGCTGTCGTTTGTCCCATTGTTGTTGTTGTTGTTGTTGTACTTATGCCAGCAGGAGCAACAGGATGAGTTTATAAGTATGTGCTATATATACGCACACAGCACACACACACACACATACGCATGCAAATACTGTATAGAATTTTTGGCAGTTGCCGCCACTCAAACAGCAGCAGCAGCAGCAGCAGCCAAACTAACTCCCCTTAGAAATTTTTGATGTCTCGCATAAATTATTCGAGGGAAAAAGCTTCTTGCAAATCGAATAAATTTAAGACAATTTTTTGAAGCGCTGTAGTAGACGGTGGCAGTGGCCGGGGCAAGCAGTGTCTGCCACTCGAAAGGATATCAATTGCCTGGCTGTGCTTAAATGCTTTGATTGAGAAGCGCACAGAGAGGCGTTGCCTTGAAATTTATAAGGGTTTAATAGTTGTTGACTTTAATAAATTTTTGATTTTTTGAGTGTTTGTAATGTGATATAATAATGAAAGTATGTTGAAAATAAGTCTTAGCTGTGGTCTCTTGTAAGTGTAAGTTGTAGTTAGAATAAATTTGTTGAAGTGTTAAGTACTCGTTTATACAGCGCAATAGTTCTGGCTGCCAGTTGGAAAGTTGAAATTTAGAATATACATATACTTGTGTATGTATGAGTCTTCTTTGAAGACGTGGCAATTAGAACAAAGCAGCACACTCATACATTTTCATTTTCAAATTTCGAAAGGGGGAAGCATCCAAAATCTGAAATATTTTAAAGCTGAGTATTCAGTGTACACAGTAAAATTGAAAGCTACGGCTTTTGTGGTACTCGTATTCAAGCTACGCTCAAAAATCATAATACAATTATCGATTATTATCGAAAGTGAGGAAATTGGAACAGAAATAGAAATATACATTTAGCATTTTCTGCTTTCATAGGGGCAAATGGATAAAAATATTAAAATTAAAATAAATTTTGTCATATTTTTAACTACTATTTTAATGATCATTTTTCACGCATTTAAAAGTTTTAAGAAATATTCTAAGCTTAATATTGTATATGTATTGATTATATTCATCTGTTAAAGCTTAGTTGACAGTCACTTGATGTTGACATGCAGTTAAATATATAGAATTTGACAAACGTTTGCTTATGCTTAGTTACAGTCCCTGAATAAGTCGAAGTAGTTGCTGTTATTAGCCATCCAATTGACCAAATCGATGCCCCACTTAAGCCCAAGTCGGGAATAAGGTTTTTGGTAAATTGCGTAAACAGAAAATAAATCAATAATGTAGTGACAATAACACAAAACAAAAGCAACAAAGAGAGACAGTTATAGGTATATATATATATTTGAATAGATTTCTATATATATATGAGGTAGCTATGGCTTTATATCGTAATTCATATAATTGAATACTCACCGCCATGCCGTATGATGCCCACTTCCTGCAGTATCGATGCCGCCAAATCCGCCTTTTGTCTGCTGCTTTCGAAGCGCTCCGAGTTGAGGGGCACTTGAAGCGGTCGATAGAGCTGCGAGATGCAGAGCGTGCCCAGATTCTCCGTGGCGATGTCGTGTATTGTCACCAGCGATTGCTCAATGGCCGACTGTGAAGAAGGAGGAGCAGAAGGAAGCGAACAGATAACGGGCAGCTCAATAAATCTCTATTCATTAGGTATATTTATAAATGAACCCAACTCCCACGCCCAGACCCACACCCACTCCCACTCCTACTTTCATCCCACAACAAAGAGGGGACAGCTTTAGCTTATTTGCTTGGTCAACGCATTAAAAATACATTTTTTGGCTAAATACATTGATGGCCTAAAGAGCTAACCAGACTCGGTTGCCTTTGGCTTTTATCGTTAGAGTGGAAAATTGAGTTATTTGCCTCACTTTGTTCTAATCTGCGAGCGCGCGAAACTTGCCCAAAAAGCGGCTGACTTTGGTCCACCCAAAAATTGATAAAGTGACCCAAAATATACAATGTGTGTGTGTGTGTGACCTGACAGTTTATTGCTTTGTTTTGTTTAACTTTTGTTTTGTTGTGTTCGCCTTGATGATGATCTCCTTAAGTGCCTCAACATGGAACATTTTAATTGAACTGCGAACTGTGACCCAAAACTTTTGTTAATTTTATTGCTTCGACAGTGAATACAATTCTATTTTACAGATTTCTTTTAGGTAAAAAAAAGTTCTCTCTTTTGATTGTCCACTAATTTCTATTAAACATTGATAATTGAACATTGCATAGAGAAATAAAATAACATTTCTCTTTTTATAAATTTCTTTTAAAAATTACACAAGTTTTCTGTTGATTGTCAACAAAATTTGATTGAAAATTGAAATTTTATATTAGTTAGATTTTAATACTCTAAGACCACAGTCAAGGCAAAATCTGCTCATATCAAGTCAAACTGAATAGATTCTAATTTTTTGAATATTTTCACAAATTTTTATACTATAAATAACTTTGGATAAAGAAATTTTACAAAAATGTATATATGCATAGAATTGATGGCTTTAATTCCTCTACTGCAAGCAACTCCTCAATTAACTTAGTAATCTGCAGCAGCATTTGAAATGCTTCAGTATTTTGAGATACAAATTACTTAATCAGATTAAATGCTCTGCTTCATCCACTTCAGAAAAGCGAATTAGCTAATCGATTTACTTGAGTGGGCTCAGGTGCAGCTGTATTTCAGCTATTTGCACCTGCGTTTAGTGCTAACTAAGTTCACTTCAAATTGCTGTTGTTGTTGCTGCTGTTGCTGTCTGTTGCTGCTGCTCAAGTGTTGCAGCTGTAGGCTGTCTCATTATAACAATTGCACTCAGCGCTAATTGCAGCTAATGATGAATTAAGCTTGAGCAGTGTAGACCGCAGCAAGAGCAGCAAAACTACCCAAACCACTGCACCACTGAACCACTCAACCACTCAACTCTAAGCTATCCGCCCGCTACTTACACGCGTGACTATGTTGCCATCGCCAATTCGCAGAATGTTTTTAAATGGATTGCCCTGAGCAGCAGTTGCGCCCATCCAGGCGAAGCTTGTGGATGTTGCTGTTGCTCCTGCAGCTGTTGCCGTTGCTGCTGCTGCTGCTGTTGTCGCAGTTGTTGTTGTTGTCGCTGTTGCTGTGCCTGTTGGCTGTGTTGCAGTTGTTGCTGCTGTTGCTGTTGTTGCCTTTGCATGCTCAACTGCCACCAGCAGCAGCAACAACAACAGCATCAGTTGCTTTGACACGCCAGCAACTAGTTGCTGTCGTTGCTCCCGTTGCTGTTGCCGTTGCTGACAACTGTCGTTGAGTGCTGTGGCCAGAATTTGCCTCTTTCCTGCATTGAGCATGCATCTCATTGTTGTTTCTCATTTGCCACTGTGCAGCTGCAATAGAAAGAGATAGACATAGAGTGTGTGAGTGAGACAGATATATTGTAATGCTCTTTTAATAAGTAATTGCGAAGCTTTTAGAAAAAGGAGAGAACACTTTGCCGTAATCGCTCGAACCAAAATATCTTTACGATAAAAACATGTCAGCTGCCTGAATATTTAATTAGTTAAATGAAATCTTTTTTCCTTTCTTTTCTTTTTCCTCTTTCATTCCTTTCATTTTGCGACTTGCCATTGCCTTAGCTAAGACTAGACATTGCTCCAATTTCAGTGCTCAGCACCTGCACAACGTTTAGCAACACTTTAAGCTTAATTACGATATTCTAATGGCTATTTAAGTGTTGGTAAATGGCCAATTATTTAGTTAAGATAAAGATAAGTGTCGCTTGACGTGAAGTGGGTTAGCTTGGCGTAAGGTTTTCTTCAGGGTTGGTAAAAAGTAATTGAAATAAAAATCGATTTTTAGCAATTTTTGTTAATATTTTTGCATTTCAATGTTGGTAAATTACCATATATTTATCAAAAACATAACTTAGCGGACTCATAAGATAAATTAGATGAGGAAGATCAACTTTGAGAAAGGTTAACACAAAATAATTTAGATAAAGTAAGAGTTCTTTGCATTTTAGTGTTGGCAATGCCCTTATGTTAGCTTAAAATATGATTAAATAGAGTTTTCCCCACATACTAGTCCAATTTTTACTTATATTCTAGCCAAAGAAAAGAGAATGCTAACTCAACTTGTCAGCAGTAGGCAGAAATGATTAAGCAAATACATAAATAAATTGTTAAAATATTTATTTTATGCTCCAACGAAAAGGCAGAGCTTTAAGTGTCTCTCGGGGTATACGTGTGTGTGTGTGTGCGTGTGTGGGTTTGTGTATGTGCCTGTATTTACAGGTAGAAGCCACGTCAACAAAGGCAACAAGCGGAAACACTTGCATGGGACTTGCTCTCTAGACCAAAACCCAAACCCAAACCAAAGCCAAACCAAACCAAACCAAACGCTTATGAGTTTTTCATGAAAGCGAACGAAATGTAAATATCAAATAAAAAGCAGAAGAAACCAGAAGATATAAACAAAACCTATGACTGACTAGTAATACCCTGTTTTGACAAACGATGAGCCATTGAGTTGGAATATATAATATTCTTTAATATTTTTATATTCTAGGATTTATTGCCTAATAAATTCTAAAAATATTATTTTGAAATTAGGCAAAAATAATTAAATATAGATTTAAATAATAATCATATTTATTTAATTATTTAAACAAAAATTTTAGGTTTTTAATTGTTTAAATACATATTAAAATATTTTTAATTTGTATTTATTATTTTAATTTGTATTGTAATAATTTGCCTATGTCTATCTATTATTGCAATTCGATTCTACAGATAGTTCAGAATCACTGTAAGCTTCAATCTTTGATTTTTCCTTCAGAGATCTCTACCCAAAGTAACTTCGGTATATCTCAAAGAAGATCATCAAGATCAAGGATCTAGCGTGATATATAGAATAGATTTTAGGTGCTCTGTCATATTTAATGAAAGTCCAATTCATCACCCTCACCACCTGCACATACACACCTATATACCACACTTGGGCCAGAAATCTGTACAGGGTATATTAACATATACAAAAAGCATCAGCATGTGTAGAGGATATGTACTTGTGTTACATATCTTTTGCATTAGCAGCAGTTGAGAGCTGTGAAATGACGACTAAACTGGGACGTAATGCAGCTGGATTTTCCAGTTGGCGAGCAAAGGATTGAGTGGGCGTGGCAGGTGGTAGAGTTAGGGGCAAGGGAACTTTCCATTTTAAATGAAAGCAACATTTTTACAACGTTTTCACTTTTAGTTGGCAACAAATTGTTGTTCGCCTGTCGTAAAACTTGGGCCATACGGCATGGGCCTGCCTCCACTTTGTTTTATTTGCGGCGCATTTTACAAAATGGCCAACATTTATATGTATGTGTATGTGTGTGTGTGTGTGTGTGTTTGCTACTCATAATATTTAATGTTCATAGCTTATTGATTGCATTTCCCGTTAAATGTTTTTCAATGATGGACGAAAAACTGTCGCTGGGGAAATTACTTAAAAAGATTAACTGGAAAAGAGGGAGAGCGACGTGGTGGTCATTATGATGTCAACTATTTAGATATATATTATAGATAGAGCGAGGGAAGTTGAATGAGCTTATGATGCAGCAATAGCGAGAGCTATTACGAATGAATATAAACAGCAATTGGTATTTGTAACTTACTTAAGAAATTAGCTGTGAAAAGTTTGAGCGAAATGGAGTCAATATTTTAACATAAAGCTTTGCTTTACAGTTATGTAAGAAATACCTATATCTTAGATATACAGTCGAGTCTCGATAATTCGAAATGGCAAGGGGATCAGGTTTTTTACGAATTAGACGGAAATTCAAATTATCGAGACTCGACTGTAACGAATTTTTTTCAAGGGGATAGATTTTGTTTCGATTTATCGCGATTATCGATTTAGCGGGGAACAAATTATCGAGCCTCGACTGTACTATATTTTTAATAGCAGAGAACTTATTCCTTTTAAAGTTTGAGATACAAATGCTTAGATGGCATGTGGGAGGATGGAAATATATCACATGTGATTCAGTTCTCTAGCTTCTATTAAAGATATGATATATTTATGATTAAGTTATTAAGTTTTTGTGAATTTGTAAATATTTATTTACGAAGTTCGAAGTTCGAAGTTCGAATCTTCGAAACGCTTCAAAAACTCATTTCTTGTAATCCTGTTCAGTTACTCTTTCGAGCCACATTCAGTTTCGGGAACAAGAAAACGCCGCAGTGTGTCAGGTCTAAGGGAATACGCTGGCTGCAGCATTAAACTTGACAGCTTCTATGCTCCTTTTTTGGAATAGCCTAAATGTTTTCAAAATATTTTGGTTATCACAAAATTTTGCTGTCCAGGATTGCAGTTGCACTACTATTTTTATGAACAGAGCTGTATATACCAAACCCATAATAATAACATTTACCTTGCCTTGGCTTACGTGTCGCACTGAAAGTTAGAAACTTGCTGTGAGCCGAACAGCAACTTTCTAACTTTTGGTTCAATTCGTTAGCCAGATTTTTGGCATAGTTTCAGACTTCGGTTTGCTATCTAATTTTAATGAAACTTTAAAGTTTGCTTTCTTAGAAAAAGATAGAGCCAAAGTTCTACAATTTGAATGTATCCTAATTGGTTTGCAGTATTAAGGGAAACGAGGAGAGAAAGGAAGAGCAGTAACTATAAGGCTTAGAGAGACAGAGAGAGAGAAAATGGAGAGCGAGATAGAGAGAGTCAGAGAGGAAGCAAGAGGAATTACTTTGAGGTTTAAAGATTGTTTTCAGGTATGCAGAGAGTTCTAGTTAAATTAGATGATCATTTTAAATTAAGATACCATATGTGTTACCAGAACGTCCTGTCATTTCTCTACTCTGCTCTCTCACACACACTTAACCACTTCAGCTTAAACATTCAGCTCGAGTTCCAAAAATGTCAAATTTTAGCTTTAACTAAAATTCAAATTGAAATTCAAATATCTAACAACTTTTCTATAGCTGCATAATGAAGTTTGGCATGCGGATGGACTGAAATAATATATTACTAAAAAACAAAAAACCTTTTGACAATGGCCACACCCATCGCTACGGCCCGCCCCTAAAAAACTAGCCACAGAATGATATAAACTACGATTTTCCTGCCTTTGTTGCAGCCAGAAGGAAGCTAATTAAATGCAGCACAAAACCAACAGAACCAACATAAACAATCTAAACAAAAAGTGCGAGAGAGACAGCATGAATAAGCGCAGCTAGTTGAAATTTTCATATAATATAATATGTATGTATGTGTGGGTGTGTGTGTGTGTGCATACTTTTGTGTGCCACTGTGGCTTAACTGAATGCCGACAAATACTGTGTGCGTGTGCGGCTTTTGCCTTTTTTATTTCAGCAAAAGTGGGCGTGGCGCTGTGGCTGCTCTGTGTGGGCGTGCATTTTAAATGCATATTAATTTGCATTGGCCAAAAAGGGGGCGTGGCTGGCGAAGCCCCTTTTTTTCGCAGTTGACAAAGCTACAAAAGTCAATTGACAGAGCGAAAAGCACCAAAAATTTGTTGACAACTTGGAGTTTTAGGTATGATTGACACAAGTGTGATTACTGTGGCGGTGAGTTGAGTATTTAGTTGAATGGTTAGAGCAGTTGTGTGATGTGTGTGGAGTAATGAATGAGATAAATGGCGTGGATGAGTTATGTCTGATGAATTTAGTGTTAAAGAGTACAAGAATCTGGTGTCCTGATGGGTAGAGTGCGGTGGTGTAGTTGATGTAGGTAGAGTCTTCTTCTGAATGGGTTTGTAATGCCAACTGTGTAGGCTTGAAGGTATGGCTTGGAAGACATGTCTATAGATATGCATGTATGAGCTGTTTTAGTAATCAACAATTTAACAAGGTAAGAGCAGACTTTCTGGCCTTAGAACCTTCCAGCAGACATAGATATTGACTGCTGTATGGTTTTCTTTCTTTTTCTTGGAGCTGTAACCATTTTAGAATAGATCTCTATAGACCTTTATGGATCTCTATATACTTAATTGCAAATTTAAAAAACTCTAAAGAAGCTTAACAAGCATTAAACACTCGCTCATAGCCGTTGTTCCCTTTTTCTGTTCACCAGCTCCATTTGTTATTCCTATCGTAGTTTATTTAAGTTTATTTTTACTACCCAATAATAGTTGTTGTTGTTGTTGTTGTTGTCTCAATTTGGTAGCTGAATCCGCATTTTATGTTCTGTTTTCAGAGTTCGCTCAGGCTGTCAGAGAGACATTAAAAGTAACAAGCCATAAAATTCGCACAGCTAGCTCTGTATCACATTGAAGGTATAGGGTATATAGGAGGTGTATTAGCATTTTTTGGTACATGAAAATTGAAAATTGGCATACCCCTAATTCACAAACTATTATCGATATTTCTATTTAATTTCATTTGGTAATTTTTAGAATATTCTTTAAATAATTCGTGATATTCCCTTTAAATAATTCTCAATGATTTCCTTACAATGTAAGCAAAATATCTGTTCGTGTTATTTTCCTTTCTGCTTTTCATTAAATTTCTATAATTTCTCGCTTTCAAATGGCCAAGTGGCATACCCTTCAACAATGATTTCCATTGCATTTGCGCTGCCATCGAATGCAGTCATAAAATTGTACAAGTCAAGTTAACAGGAACGCAAACACTCGACACATTTGCTGCTTGCAGCAGCTCTTCAATTGAGAGCTTTGCTGATGCTGCTGCTGAGTATAAATTATTGGAATCGTTGAACATCAAATGGATATATTTAACTACAGTTCCTGGCGACTTCTTCTCCTTCTCATTTTATGGCACTTGTTCCGCTTTTAATTAGACTAATTTATATGCAAACTGCAATTGACGGCGACATCTCAACTGCAATTTACACCAGTGCACAACTCTCTCTCTCTCTCTCTCTCTCACTTTCGCTCTTTCTCTGTGTGTAAGTATGAGGACTTTTCTAGAGTTGCACTTGACAGAGAAATGTGTTTTTTATGAGCATCCTAATAAACACGTCACGTGTGAGTAACTTTTCACGTCACGACTTTGGCCTCTGACAAAAGTAGCTAATTAAATGTTTGCCTTTTATAGGGAGTACCCCGAATGTGCCTTAAGTGTATATTCAGGAAGGGTTTGAAATATAAATGGCATGTATTGAATGTATTTATGAGCTGAAGTGAACAAAATTTTTAAATTTTTAGAAGTTTTTAACATTAAGAAACTTTTTCCCAAAATTTGTACATTTATTTATTATTATTATTTATTTATTAAATTTTTTTTAATTTTCAAGAGACTATCCTTAACTAGTTTTGTGTTTTTTTTTAAGATATGTTACAAATTGAGCTGGAATATTATTTTATTATATTACATTTTAATATATTACTTAAATTTTGTAATCTTTCTTAAAACTAAAAGCATTTTGTGTAATTGTAATTGACCGTACTTTACTTACGTAAAGCTTGCTTGAATTTAATGTGCATATTGTTTGTTTTTGTTTTTATATTTTCAGTTTACTTTAATTTAAAAAAAAAATATTTTTAATTTTTCATCAACTTGTAGCACAAAATGGAATTCTCGTATTCCTTATATTTCTATATAAATTTCTTCTTAAATTGTGAAATTTTCGAGCACTTTAAAAACACTTGACTTCGTAAAGCTAATAATGTCGCAGCTTAAACAAAATGATCCTTGAAATGTTGCCTAAGGCGAATTCTGCTTTTTCTTTCTTTCGTTTTTTTGCTGTTGCTGTTGCAGCTGCTGCAGTTGCACTTTGTGGAAAGTTTGGCGCTGCAAGCCAAAGGAATAAATGTAAAAATGTAGCAGCATAAAATGCATGGCCGCCTTCTACTTGCCACGCCCACTGCGCCACAGGGGCAAGCACATCAAACGCAGCTGCTACGCGACTTTTTATATATACTTAATATAACCTTTGTTAGGTTGACGTGGGGCTTTTTGAATTTATGGTGCAAGACGTAACAGGTTGAGGATATAAAGATGATGGAAGATCTGAGATAGATGATAGCAGATGGTAGAAGGAAGATGGAAGGGGAAAGAGGGAAGACGTAAGATAGAAGACGGAGGATGGAAGATGGAAGACGAAAGATGGAAGTTTGAAAATAGAAGGCAGTGTATATCCGATATAGAAGCTAGAAGACAGAAGATAGATGATAAATGATAGATGATAGAAGATCAAAGATATAAGTCATATGACCCCATTTGAAGTACATTTGCTAGGGTGTCTGAATGGAGCTACCCTATAAAGAAGCTTCCATTCTTCGCCTGCTTTTTTCTTCTTCTTCACACGTTGTGCGTATAGTAAGTCGCATAAGAAATTTGTCAACATGTTTATAATCAGAGTTGTTGTTGGTTGATGTTGTTGTTGTTGGTTGTTGCAAACACATTGGTTGGCCTGCGTGTCTTTGGCTGTCGGCTTAATTTATAAAGGGTTAAGCAACACTTCTGGTAAATCAGCCACATGTAAAAGACAGGTTTATGTGTGTAGCCACGCCCCCTTGCACCCACTACCAGCGCTTATCCATCCCTCTAGCCTTGCTATATAGGTTAAATGACTTCCTTGTATGGAACGCTGGCTGAACTAAGCAAACAACAGCTTTGAGTTCACAGCAGCCACGCCCATATTTAACGCCTCTTCCTCCTCCTCCTTCACTACTCCCCGACTCAGTGGCTTTATTTGTTGTTGCCACAGGCTGGCATAAACTATCTTTAGATCCATTTGCGGACCCTTTCATAAGCACGTTTTTATCTGCTTTACACATTTCTGCGTTGCCTTTGCTATAAATAAGAGAAAAAACGAGTGAAAATGTTGCAGTGGGGTGTGTCGGACTCCAGAATACTCGTTCAAGGTTATAAAAGAATCAAATCATGTTGGCAAGTTCGGCAGTAAGTTAACTGTTATATTTTGAAGATGAACGGAAGGAGGGACAGACGGACAGCTTCAATGGCAGCGAAATGGATGAACAGCAAGTCGGACTTGACACGAAACCAATATACTCTCTTCATTTCGTGAACAAGTATAACAAATAGATGGGTTTTCTTCATTTTTTTCGGTATATAATGGTTTACACATATCGTGTATATATATATATATATATATATGTTGAACTGCTGATTTTGTCAGTTTTCTTTGTCATTGATTTTCGATCTTAATAATTTGATGTGTGCTTTATGTGGCGGAAACCGAGGCAGAGCTGAAACTGCCCCTTCCACTGTTTACTTGTTATACCAGTTGCCAGGCAGCAGCAGCAGCAGCGGGAGCAATTGTCATTGCAATGCATTTGATTTGATTTTTATGCGTTGCTCGTTGTCGTTTTTATGGCTTTATAATGTGCGTCTTATCTGGGCGCAGGACATTCGACCAGTCGAGCTGCTGCTGGCAATAAACCTTTGCCAAGTTGAATGTGTCTGGATATTGCTGCTGTTGCAAGATATGCGACATACGTTGCATGCCCCGTAGAAGTTTGCTTTGAAAGTTATTAAATTTTCATTTCATGCTGCGACTTAAGCATGGGATTAGAAGAGATTTGTCTAAGACCCAAGATTAAAGTAAGGGCATTTCATGTTCATAGCAGGCTTATAGAAGCTTGAAATAGCCTTTACCAAAGGAGGTGTGTTGTCAAAGCATTTGCCACAGGAATGTAGAACAGCTGCTATATATACTCCGAGTGTAGAATAACTGCTATATATACTCTGTATTTATATATATATTAATGCAAGATTTTTTTGGTTTGTTATATATATATATCTTATTGATATATTTTAATTAGTTATTAAAAAATATTTAATTTATATTGAGATGGCATATCTTCAGCAATATTTTAAGAGTAAGATATTATCGATAACTTAAACAGCTGCTGATATATTTGTATCAAAAATAGTATCACTCTTGTTTGGTCATCATTCATATGATACAGAGTGCGGCACTCGAAGTGTAGCGTGTACAAAAGGCTATAAATTTGTTTTGGAAAATGATTTGTGTTTATTTCAAAGTACAGAAATGTGTGAAAATAATAAAAAATTCAGAAGCAATTCATTTTCGCTTAATATAACCAAATTTTAACCTTGACTATGACCTTGAGATGGTTAAGAAACGAAACGTACTTCGAGAATTCGTTAATATCTATAATATATAATAGAAAATATCAGATATACACTTTGATATCACTTTATACTATATATTCTAATGAAGATAAATATAAATATACAAAATATATAAAGTATAGGTAAATAGAGTATACTATGATATACCCTGTACAATTTAATAAAAATCTAATTCTAGATAAAATATGATGCCAAATTATATATCAAGCTGAAGTTTCTCTCATTTTTTCTTACAATTCCCAACTGCTGAGCCAAGTATTTAACTGATTGGGCGTTTTGTCTGTTTGTCTATTGATGTTACTTGATGCTCTATCAACTCTTAGCTAATTTCTACAAACACAAAAGTTCGCCCAAAACATAATGTGTGAAATCAACGCACACATTATGCAAAATGCAGCTAAGAGCAACAACAACAACAACAACAACAAAAACAACATCAACAGCAAACATTAAGATAAACCAAGTCAAAACATCAACAGCTGACAACTTCAGTTATTCCGCTTGAGTTGCGATGCCTTTTGGCAGTCGAGCTGCAGAAAAAGGCGTTGAAACGTTATATATATATATATGAATTTTCTTCTTATTTTTCACCATTTTCCGGCCGTCAATGCCATTTTGGCCAACACTTAAAGCAAATGAGATGACGGTTGGGCTGACCAAAAAAAGCAGAAGAAGCAACCAAAGCAAAATCTAACCGCAGGCTATGCCACAAAATCTCATTAAATTAATGCAGGCCTCAAGAGTTTATTTTACTCCCTCCTCATGCTCCCTGCTCCTGCTCCTGCTCCTCTTCCCACTGCTCCTCTTCATCATCTGCGTAGCTGCCCAAAAAAAAGAAACTAATTCGTGGGAAAAACGTCTTTCGCGAAAATTGTGCCAAGATTTGAAATGTTTGATAGGCCGAAAAAAAGAGGAATTGGAAGAAATGTTGGCCTAGCCTCAGCCAGCCGCAGGCTAAGCAGCAGCAGCAGCATCAGCAGCAGCTTAAGTCTTAAGTACATATATATATTTAGTAGATATATTTGGAGTAGCTGCCACTTAGCTCATGACATGCAAAATAGACGTGTAACAGATCAGAGGATTACGATTTGAGTGCGAACAAATTGCGAATTGCAGAAGAGGCGCATATTGAGCTAATAATTGATGTTAATCTTCACTTCTATTCATTCTCACCAAGGCATATTTTATTTAGCTGTGGAGTGCCAATTGAGGTGTAAGTGCAGAACATAACTAAGTGAACGTGGGTAAAAGTGCGTTTGAGGTGATGAAATAATTTTCAAAATTATAGATTGAATGAAATAGAGCAAAACACTTTGAAATTGAGTTTAAAGAATATTTAATGAATGAAATATCTTTAAATAAGATTTCATAATCATTTCACATAAGCACTTCTCAATGTGGAAGTTAAATGATAGAATATGTTAAAAATAAATGTGATTCTCATTTGACATGCGATTTAGATGTTACATGAATTCACACAGAAAAACGCTTCGCTCAGATTTTTCTGGCTTAAAAAGAAAACTGAATGTTTAACATTAGGCAAATTGTGGAAATCTTTACACATCAGTGGCTTATGTTTAGCAGACATTGTTTAATGCACATCTATTATGAAATAACCCTAATCAATCAACTACCTTTGCCAGTCAGTTCGACGGACATTTGCAGCATCAACAGCGCCGCCGAGTTAACCCATCAAATTCATGAGCTGAGATGCCTTGACTTTGGTCAAATGTGGTTTATGAAAAGGGTTTTTCATATCTTTCTTTATTTGTTTTGTATTTTTTATTTTTTTATATTTTCTGCCTGATGCTAAGCACACGGAAATGTTGTGAGAAACCACAACAAATGCGACGCTGAAAGGGAGAATTATTTGTGCCACAATTCTGGACTGCGTCCGGCACAGATTTGCGTTATTCAGTTTCACTCGTGCTGATTTTTTTTTTGTAAACAAACATAAAAAGGATAAGCTAGCTGAACAAGGACGGAAATCGATGGGCATGTGTACAGCATGTCCGTGTGCTATACCCTGTAGATGTTGTGTTAATTGGGTATGTTTGTCTTATGGGTATGCGTGTAAGATGATGGAAGTCTTAAGGATTAGAGATGCAGGCAAAACTATGTTTCGAAGCTCGTTCGTCTGTTTGTCCATCTCTCTGCCTTTTGTATGGTTCCATAATGGAATCAATCTCGAGTACTTTACAATATACATAGATACTTAATATTTGAAATATATATTCTTATGGATCTTATTAATAACAATTGGAACAATTTTGGCCAATGCCTATTTATATTTAACCAAAAATTGGCCTAAGACAGATTTTCGGCTTGCAGGATAACTTCTAGTCCTTCACTCTCAACTTCACTGTTGTTTTTTTATTTTAAGTCAAATTTTTTTTATCTCGCCTTTTTTTAACCGACTTTTATATATATATATTGCTCCATATTGTTTCAGCATCGCTGCGCTTCGTGTTTGCTTTCCTTTTTAGAGCTATGTCTGGGTTTTTTTCTGTTTTTTTTTGTGGCCGCATTTTCGCGATGCGCTGCTTAGTCATGCCTATAAAACGCGCAACGTGTTGTGAAATTTTCTAACGGTTAACAATAAATTGGAGCATTAAACATGACATTGTCATCAGCCCAAATGCTCATCATCGTCATCATCATCCTCATCGCCATTGTCATCGTCATCGTCATCGTCATCCAACACCTTATTCATAATCATTCACATGTCGTGCTCACCCTGGCTTCATCAGGCAGTCGATTGCCATTGCAAGTTCAGTCAAGCTCAAAATTTTCACATTCACATTATCAATACCCAATATAAGCATACATAAATATATACATATATATATTGATAAATATGGCTAATATATGAAGCAGGTTGCATATTACGTATACGCGACGTGTATCGAAAGCGCTTTATAAAGCTATAAAATGGGCCACGCAAATGTGCAATGAAGTACTTCAAATAATACAATTGCTTTGATCTGTTTACACAGATTCGAATTCGATTTCGATTTGAAAACAGGGCAATTTATTGAATTTAGAAATTGGTGGGAAATTAGCTTAATCAGAGGGAGAGAGAGGGAGAGAGGGAGAGAGAATGCTACAAATAGAAATAGGAACAGAGAAATAGCCAGAGAAAGACGGATAGAAAAAAGAAAAGAAGCAGAGAGAAGGAAAGAGAGAGACGGAGAGCAAAAAAGAAACGGAAGGAGAAAGAGAAGGATACGAAGAAAGAGAAAGAGATAAACAGAGAGAACGAGAGCAAAAGGAGAGGAGGCAGAGAGACAGAGAGAGAGAGAGAGGAAGACATAGATACGATAAGAGAAAGAGAAATATATATTTAAATAGAGAGAAGGATGAGCGACAAAGAAAAATAGAATAGAGTATAGGAGGTGAGATAAAAACAAGCGACTGAGCAAGAGACACAAAGAAACAGAGGGTAAAGAAAGGAATGTTTCTTAAGTCTCATGCGCAGAGCAATCAATGCGAAGATACAAAATGTCCAAGTTATTTCAAAATATCGAGCTAGATTGCCATAAAATTAAAATATTTATTAAATATTATTTATTTATATTTAACTATTTTAATTCAGGCATATTTTGAGTAATTGCTTATAAATATAATTTTTGGAAGTCATTTTCCTCTTAAAATGTTTTAAGATCTTAAGTACAAATTTATGGCTATTTCTGTTGGTTACATATAAATTTTAGATGCCACACTTATTAAGAGATAATTCCATGAATCAGTTATATAAATATTCAAAATTTAAGTACATAAATATTTAAATATTCGTAAGTGATAGAAATTATTTCCTTAGCTACGATAAATATATAGATAAATATTTTCACTACGAATTGCCTTGGCTCAGCTGAATTTGGACTTTGGCTTATTTTGCTGTCAATAAATTTGATTAAATTATGCAAAGAAGTTCTGCAATTGCTGGAAAAATATCTCTTCGAATGTGTGAAAAACAAAATGTTTAGCTAAAGCTATGAAGTGACTCGACTTAGTTTTCGTGGCACTGCCATGATTCATTTGCAGCAATTTATTTAGTGGCCAATATCATTAGCATTAATTTTATTAATTTGCCACACATAAAGAGCGGCAGCAAGGCATATCGAGCCAGCTGAGAAAATAATATTACGCTGCCTTCAAATTGGTCATTAAGTCAAATTCAATGCGTGCCACCAAAAAAAAGTATATATAAAATAATATATGGTATATATATATATACATATATATATATCAAAATATGTATATGTACATCTATGTCTAACAGCCATAATGAGTTTATTGATTTGGGCCTGTGGCCCCACAATTTGTCGGGGCCATGTTCATGTTCGCGTCATGGGAATTTAATATCAATTTGATGCCACTTAAGATTGAAATGTGTGGAGCATGGTGTAACCAGAGACCGAGTGCGTAACAACTTCAAATGGTTAGAATTTATCTATTTCTAAAGCTGACATAATGTATTTCATTTTAGAGAAGTTTCTGTTGAGTTCTATTTCATTTAAATTGTGATTTAAGACAATTATTAAATACAATTTTATTCGACAGCAAATACCTTCTCTAAATATAGTTTTGTGTGTACACATGAAAGAAAATATATTTAACTTCTTCTAAGCTTTCATATACTTAGATGGCATATTTAAGCTGCGCAACCCTTTTTCGTAGATAGCACAAGTCTTCTATAAATATAATTTTATGTACCTTAATGAAAGCAAATATCAAATTTGATAACTTTTTCAATCTTCGCTATATTTACAGGGTATCTATAAGTTGTACACTCACTTTCTCGCAGCTATAATTGTCATTTGATGTCACTTTAAAAAAGCACAAATACAATTTAAATTTTGTATTAAAGGTTTATTTTATACAGGGTATTTTTTAGTCATGCACTCCCTTTCTCTCAGATAGCACAAGTTTGCTATAAATTTTACAATATGCGACCATAAAAAAGTCAACATAACATTTTCCACTTCTTTAAGCTTAGCTAGGGTATCTTTACGTTGTGTACCTTCCCGTTTCTCGTTCTGTTTGGCCACGAATGACAAGTCAAAATGTAAACAAAGTGAAGTGCCACAACGATTGTCATTAATATTTATCGCCACAGCCATCATTGTCAGAGGGCCACATGGCATACAGAGTAACTATACTATATTATATATGTATGTGTATATGAATGTGTGACAAAAGAGAGAAAGAAGGAGAGAGAGAGAGAGAGAGAGAGGGAACGACAGCTTTAAGCTCATTAAAAGCTAGCACATATAGAGCATAATTGTTATATCTTATACAGGGACTGCCATAGAGTCCTTTGTATATGTACAAACAATTTATATTGTACAAACTTCTTTACATTTTCACAAATACATAGATGTATGTGTTATATATGTATAAAGAGTTTAAACATTTCCATGAGCTGACTGCAAATATTATTATCAATTATTGCCAGCCAGGCAGCAAGTGCGCGTGATTGGATCTACTAAATGAAAGTACTTGTTACATCAGCTCACAACGTTTTGCAAAAGCCTTTGTTTAATTATAACAAAAACGGCATACACATGGATAAACACACATACGCACACACACACACACATATGCACACACACACACACACACACACACACACGCACAGTCATGGGCACGCTTAACAGTGTTGGCTGCGTTCAAAGTGATGCTAAATTGTCATGTGTAAAACGATATTCAGAAAACGTGGCAGAGTAACGAGTAAAGTAGAGTGCATATCGTAAAACGATATTCAGAAAATATAACAAATTGTAAGGTTTGTAATTTCGTAAAATGATATAAAGCAAACAATGAATCGTATGATTTTTAATATCGTAAAACGATATTTTGAAATAAGAAAGGCAATTTGTAAGACTGCACAACGTAAAAGTAGTTTCAGAAATTTAGGATACCATAAAAAGGTAGATCGTAATACGATATTCAGAAAATTTGTTTTAGTAATGATTAATTAGAGTTTGATAATACACATTAGAAACAATTTGATTGCTAATTTTATTTCAAATTTAATTTAATTAATAACAAATTAACAGAGTAGTAAACTATTTATATAAAATATTGTAAAAGTGAAATAAAATCAATTTGAGTATAGAAATTCCCCTATGCAGCCCGATAAAGTAGTTAAATTATCCAGCTCAGCTGTGTTTGTGTTTGTGTGTAGATTCCAGCTCTCGACCCTCTAGGCAACGCATCTCTGTCACTTTCCCCGATTTAATTTTGTTTGACATTTCTAATTTATGTATTTAATTTAATTAAAATGAAATTAGTTTATGCAGATTTTGCTGCTAATAATAATCGTGTGGTCGCCACAATTTGTAAATCGAATAGCAAACAATGTTGTTTTCTTTCCTAATTAAAACTCATATTAATAAATAAATTATATATTTCTGCTGCTGCTGCTGCTGCATGACAGTTGTTGAAAGCAGTTGTAGTAGCAGCAAATTGGCAGATATATATATGTACGATCATATATATTGTACATATATATCTTTGTGTATATATATATCAATGTTTCATGTGGCATGCCACATTGATTATGCCGCACATTAGCATAAATGTGCAAACCTTTCAACTGCCTGGATTACGGCTGCGAGGGTCGCCAAACTCTATGGCTGAAAGAAATAAAAACAAGTAGCAGAGCTCTAGCGGGGAGTGTTTGACTAGTAGATACCCTGAACTCTCTGACGGTATTTCTATCAATCTAGGATTTGTTTTATGCAAACATGATAAAGAACTATGGGAATTCGTTATGTAAGAAATTGTGTACTAGATGGACTTTCTAAATGAAATTTAGGATTTTGTGGAGGTTTATTTACAATTTCCAGTTTTTCTGATATTCAAGCTATGCTTAAAAAACGAAATAAAATTATGAGATGAGTTCTCGAAAAACAAATGTTAAGCTCGTACTGGACTACGTCTGACATACAAGCATAAAGTAAGACAGCCATGCTTACATTGACTCAGATCATCACCCTGATGAAGAATATATATATACTTTATGGCATCTGCTACGCCTCCCTCTAACTGTCACATACATTCACACAAAATCAATATACCCTCAATTCACATTTTCAATCGGCATAAAAAGCATTTGAATCTTTTGTTGCTGCTGCTGCTGCTGATGTTGTTGTTGCTTCAGGTGGGTGGCTGGTTGCTTGCTCTTGAGTGTAAAGGTGAATGAACACAGTCAGTCGTCGTCACATCGATATGCTAGCAAATATGCATAAATAAAATGGGCAAAGCCCATCAAGTACAGCTACGTGATGTTGGCTCAAGAGCAGAGCAGAACAAAACAGAAGCAAAAACAAAAAAACGTAGCATACTTTCCAGCGCAGCGACTCGCCTCTCGCAATTGGCCTTAAAGCCATTTAATTTTATTAAGCAAATGGGAGCTTTAAACCATGCCCTATCCCTTGTCAAACGTCGTCTGGCTGATGTCGAGATCCCTAAAAGGGTCTCCAAAAAAATTGAAAAAAAGAAGAAGACGAAGTAGAAGATGAGGAAGAGGTAGAAGGAGAAGTGTTGCTCCGGCCTGCTTCACAAGTCACTGAGTAAATAATTTAGCGCATTCAATTATGTACAATAATGTGGCACACACACATATATATATATATATATATATATATATAATACAAATGAACGCCTTTGATAAATATAATACGCTCTGGCATGCGCTGCTTATCAATTTCCATGGCTTTAAGGCGAATGCAAATAAAGTTAACTTCAAGTGAACTCTTATAAGAGAGAGAGAGAGAGAGAGAGAGAGAGAGAAAGAAAGAGAGAGAAATAGAGAGAGAGAGAGAAAGAGAGAGTTTCAGTGTACGCAAAATGGATTTAAAGTTTGATAAACGTTAAGCTTCAAGGGTTGTGTAACTATCATAAAATGCAATTCCCAAGCGAGTCTCCCACTTCTCTCTCTCTCTCTCTCTCTCTGTTTCTTTTT
Organism: Drosophila leonis; assembly: GCA_035045365.1. NCBI lineage: Eukaryota > Metazoa > Arthropoda > Insecta > Diptera > Drosophilidae > Drosophila > Drosophila leonis. Next base: position 6,956,475 of record JAWNPC010000830.1, read on the forward strand.
CTCCAGAGGCATTGGTTTCTTATGTCCCAAAAGTGCTGTTAGAGTGAGCTTATTCTTTCTTTTTATTTGGTGTGAGTTGCTATTGGCTATCGATTTGGGTCTCAAGTCGCAGTATCTTGGACTTGAGCTAAACGAGCCCCGAAAGTGCCCTCAAAATATGGCTAAGCTTTAGTGCGTAAGGCCTAAGACTATTTCTAGCTGCCTCCTGCTATCTGTCGAAGCAGAGCAGGAAAGTAACAAAGGCAATAGAAAAGTGATTGAGTTGCTCAACTAACTTTTGTAAAATTTAAATCCAACTAACTGTAAGCAACTGTCATTTGTGCTTCAATGTTAATGAAGTTTTCTTAGAATTAGTTTTGAAAGGCAGAAAAGAAAGGCCATAGAGAGCTGCTGCTCTGCGGTATTAAATGATTACACATTTTATAATTTTATATAGCTGTGTTCATAAAAATAGTAGTGCGACTGAAATGTTAAACATTTTGGAAATGTTGGATATGACATCAGCTGTCTCTGTTCTTAGATGACAAATTTATATATCATATTTATAATTTGTATTCACATATTCTTAATACAAATATAATTCTTGGCCGTTTAAATTTTATCGCTTTCTTATGGCGCTGAGCATAAATATAGACAGTTATTTATACTTAGAATAGTTTTTGTTGTCAGTTTCATTCATAAGTTGTTATCGTTTATGCCAGCTATATCTCTCATTCAATGCAGCAAACGTATCGCTTTCTTATCGACCAGAAGATATAAAGCAGATATACTTTTATTGCTTTATTATGTCAAGCAGTTGCATGTTTATCAGTTTCTAATTACTAGTTATTAAAGTAAGGTATCTACTAGTGACATCGCTCTTTTATCACCCAAAAGATAAGAAAGTGTTAAGACAGCTATAATAGTTTGTGCTATTCATACTTTAAATATTTGTTTTTGTTAGTTTCATTCACAAATTTTTATCGTGAATGCGAACTTCCATAAATCCTTTTTTTTCCCCAAAAGATAAGAATGCAATATGTCAGCTATATTGTTTTAAACTAATTGTTAAATATATGTTAAATATTTGTTGCTAATTCCATTCACAAAAGTTGATCGTAAAAGTGATTTTCCTTTTATATATCAGGTGTTTCGCTTTCTTATCGCCCGGTAGATTGTATCTATCTATTGCTTCAGTTGCCTCAGTATGTCTTGTAGATGCCTGTTTATTAATTTATAATTACAAATTTTATAAAAAACTATCCATAAGTTGTATCGCCTACTCATAGCCCAGCAGAAAAGAAAGTTGGCCCTTCAATGCTTTTTTTTTCTGCTAAATGTTTACATTTTTTTTTTGTCAATTTGCATATGGGTAAATGTTATGTTTGCGTTGTCTTTTATAGGTCTTACCTCGCTTTCATAAAAAATCAAATCATGTTAACGCTTTGTCCTCGTCAGAGTCAACCACTTGGCTGTTGTTGATGTGCTGCGGCTGCTTCCTCTACTTGCGCTTGTCTTTGTGGCTTTTATTTTATATATTATTTTGAGTTTTTTGTTGCTGTTGTTGTTTTTGTTGTTGTATTGTTTTATTGTTGTGTGAGTGAGTGTGTGTGTGCGCGCACTGTCTGTGGCAGGCTTTTACGTACTTAAATAAGTATTTTACGTATTGTGTTTCAGGCTCTCAGACATACGTTCACTTCGAGCGGCCCACGCACTTGTATTGCTTTTGTCGTTTCACTTCAATTCAATTCAATTTCTTCTCTCTCATTCTCTTTCTCTCACTCTCTCTTCTACTGTCTCTTTTGTTTTTATTATAATTTCTCTTTTTCTTTTTCTTTTATTTTAGATTTTGTTTTTTACTTTGTTTTATAATTCAATTCTATTGATGAAAGTATGTGAAGAAATTTAAATTTTACTGTGAGCAGGCACAGGAGCCGTCTGCCTCTCCTCCACTCTCTCTCTCTCTCTATTTCTCTCTCTGTGTGTGTGCTAAGTTAATTTGTCGCTTGTTTGTTCATTGAATTTGTAGCATTTATGTAGTTTATGATTGGCTTTTACAATTGCATAATATATGAGGTAGGACGGACATACGAGATGTGTTCAAGAAGTATGCAAATTTTGTATAATTTCATCAATATCTATTTCTTCTTCTTAAAAGTAATTTCTATTTAATTTTATTATTACTTATGTTAACGGTCTATTGTGGTCTTCTTTAGTTGCTTCTTCGCTGATGTCTTTATCGCCTTAATCGTAGCGTAGCCTCGTCTTCAAGGTCGTCTTTGATATTTCTTAGCTCGATTCTTTGGTATAGCCACAAATCGAAGACGAGTCAAAACACATCCAAGTAAAATAACAATCGAAATGGCTGAAATTCTTAGCCATAAGTGAGGGACTTGAGTATCAGCAATAAAAATTGTTAATTGAAATATTCATAATACTTTTTGTACACACCTCGTCTTTGGCCATTAGCTGACTTATAAATAGCTAGTAAAATATTTAAGCTGCTGCTAAAAGTAGCCTGAGGCAAGCTACAAATTTAAGCTGAAAGAATTTGTTTAAGCTTTTGCCCTAAATATAGTTCATCAGCGACAAAAAGTCTTTTGATACAGCCAAGGAATAAAGTTTTGGCGCTGTGCTGAAATGTCACATTTCATATTAGTTTTGTGGTTCAACTTTTGTGTTCTATGCTGAAATTTGAGTTAACTCGAACAACAAATTCTCAAATTCTCGGTTAATAATGAATGAAATTGAAACTTTGTGCGCCCGCAGCACGAAAAAGTTGTGGCTCAGTTGTCAGTTGAAAGCTTCGACACATTCGTACACTTTATGAATATTTATTAGCTGCAAAGTTCTTAGTGTTAGTTAATTGAAGCGTTTCGCAAAATCCCGAAAAACCTGTTGCCTCATTAACGCCTAGGCCCACGCCAGGCCTAGGCCTGCGGGCCAAAGTTAATTACAATATTTTATGGCGGGGCATACGCAGCAAATTTAATTCCCCAACAAATTGCCCACAGTCCAGAGCACAAAAAAAAAAGAAAAAAGAAGGAAATAGAGACGTGACCGAACAGCGCATTAAACTCATGAAAGAAATGGAAAAATAAATACAACTTCGGGTTGACATGGTCCTTAAATGCGCAGCTCAAACAGGAAATAAGAATTTACTTAATGGAAGTCGAGCGAGAGAAGCAAGAGAAGTGAAAGTAAAAATGGAAGTGGAGTAGAGCCAAGTTTGGCGCACCTTCGAATTGTTGCTATGCAAAAGCTATTAAAAAGCGGCGAGGAGAAATCTGGGCAGAGAGAAGCAACAAAATAAGCTTAGCTTTGCAATTAGTTTTTTTTGTGTGTAGAATTTATGAAAAGAAATTGAGAAAGTTTTGTACCTTTAAATATAACTAATTGGGTAAGTTAAAGCAAGAAGCGACCTTCCTTTTAGGCAGTTTCTGTATATTGCTTCTCTCTAATAATGAAAGTGAGCATCGTTAAATCTTATCAGCATCTTCCACTCAAGCTTATTTTGCTGGCAGCTTTCATTTTCATTACTTTGCCACGCTTCTCTCTTTTGAAGCTTATCAGCAGCGTCCACACATGCTTATTTCCAGCTATTTTCGGTCTATAGAAATTGCAGCTCATCTTTTCAAGACTTTAGTTCGCTGCTCTCTTCCTTCATTACTCAAAGCATATGTACAGTAGAGTATGCCGTAAGCAGAGCTTATCACCAGCTTTATTTCAAGCTAAATTTCTAGACACTTTTGTTGTGCTTTCAATGAAAATGAAAGAAGAAGCGTCATTTGCTTAAACAACTGACTTTAATTTCCTTTTTGAATTTCTTGGACCAAATATTACAGTAAAGTCTTCCACTTAAACTTTTCTTTAGTTTCTTTCTGCTGCTCATTGAACATGTAGAGAGAAGCTACAAAGGCTTTAGATTTCATTGTCTCTCTGGTTTGCTTTTCACTTAGTTTTCTATGTGTTGACAATCTGCTAAGTAGTTTAGCTGCTTCTTTCTCTTAGCTTTGAGCTCTATTCAAGCTAACTTTTTGTTCGAGTGCTTCTGACAGTTGCCTCTTCAGAGCAACTCAGCTTAACTTAACTTATCTTTTCTAACAACGCTTTTCTCTGCAGTAAATTTAGTTTTTGTTTTACACTTGAACTCAATTTGAAGTGAAGCTAAAATCATGAAACAAAATGTTTATATTCCTGTAGTTGATTGCTTTTAGCTATTGTTAAGCTGAACAAGCTATTAAAGTTATGTTTTGTGCCTCCTCCATGTCCACCTCCACCTCCACCTCCACCTCTATATCTATCTCTATCTGTACCTCTACCTCGACTCGACTCGACTCGTCTATGCAAAACACATTCTTGGAGCAAAAGTTTTATTACTTTTCTGCAAGGTCACAAAAAAGCAAAAAGAACAACCTGTAAGTAGAAATCTCAGATATATCTATAGCTGAGGAGGGCGCCGAGGCGGAGGTGGGGCACATACATAGCTGTTTTTTTTTGTTGCTTGCTTTTTGTTTGGAGGCAGACGCCCACGCGGCGCCATTTGCGCATCTCTGCGCTGGTTATTCAACAGAGCCCAAAACCAAAACGCATTTCGAATCATTTCCAAAAACAAAGAGGGGGAACTTAACACTAGACTAAATGGGGAATACGCACTGGAATTCGCTCTGTGTGTGTACTTTGGCGACTAACTGTTAATTAAATTTGCCACACAAAATTTGATGCCGCCCGCAGAACTTTCGCTTTTCATTACAACAACAAGCAAAGGCACACACACACACACACAGAGAGACACAGAGACACAGTGTTATTTATGTATGTAGAGGCAGCCACCTACACTGAGACACACACACACACATAGAGTTTTCTCTATGGATATTTTGGGTTTCGTTTCGATTTTCTGGTCGCACAACCAACGCACTCGCAACTCCGCCACGAACTGTTCCGCCAACAGTTGCCAGGAGTCCTTTAAAGTTCAAATATGTTCTGCAAGCGATGCTTCGTGTGCGACACGAGCGAACGAGCCAGCGAACGAAAGGACGAACGAACGAGTGAAGCTCTCTCACGCATCCTGTCAGCCAGTTGTTGTTGCTGTTGTTGCTATTTGTTATCAGTTTGATTTGATTTGGTCGACAACAGCAACAGCAGCAGCAGCAGCAGCAGCTACAGCAGCAGCCAAAGTCCTCGCACAATTTGCCTTCGCTTGGGCGAGGGTGTTTGCTTGTCTTCTCAAGGATATTTCCTGTCTGAGTATGCGTGTGTGTGTACGTGTGTGTGGGCGTTTGTGTTTGACTGAGAGAGCGCGCTTTATGCTGAACTCACCACAGCTGCTCCTGTTGCTGCTGCTCTCTGTTGTTCGTTGGCCCACAGACACCTGTAGTGTAAAAGCTTTTGCGCCAGAGTTGCCATTCTGAGTTGCTAACCACAAGCTAACAGGTTCTCTAGCATGCTCAAGTCACTTATAATCAGTCTGCTACATTCGAGTCGAGTTTTCTCAGCCTTATCAATTGACATTCCAAAATATTATCAAATTTTTGTAGCCAGTAAAAATGGGAAATGAAGGGTATATTGGTTTTGACAGGCAGCAGAAGGCAGAAACTATAAAATTATTTATTCTTGATCTGGACGACGAGCTGAGAACGATCCAGCCATGTTTATCTGTTCGGCCGTCTATCCTTCTGTTTATCTGCCCATCTGACGGTCTGTCCGTCCGTCCGTCCGTCAATCTGTCTATATGAATGCGTTGATCTCAGACTCTATAACAGCTCTAGATCTAGCTCTATGCATTCTTTGTGTAGTTCTTCCATCATAGCACGCACAGATCAAATTTGTTTCCAATAATCTATTGCTTTCCCCGTTGCAAGGTTCGACTCCTGGCGATATTAGGTTAAACATACATATACATACATTTGCTGGCCAACATTTCAGGCACACATATACAAGCTAATCAATTCAGTGAGTAGTTCAGGATATCTCCCAGTCAAGCACTCTGCACTAGAGTTTTGTTGCTTGTTTTTGCCAGAGATTCTATGAGTTTCATGTAAAACTTTAAAAGATTGCCAATTATATTGAATGCTAGCTGATTTTTAAAGATTTTACTTGTTGCAATAGAAAAACTTTCGCATTTTCTATTCCACAATATTTAAGTTTAGGGAAAGCTCTTATATCAATATTTTCCGAGAATATAACTGGGTTGATTCTGAGTCCATTAACCTTGACCTCATTCCGACTGCAGCTCAGTCAAATGAAGTATGAGGATTCACAGCTTCATGCATGAAGTCAAAGTCCACAAATAATTTGCCAGTGTTGCACAACTCGCTTTTGTATATTCAGCTGTCAGAGCCAATGATTTTAGCATAATAAATCCACAGTTGCAGACAAATAAAAGTTTGCCATGCGAGCTGGGTTGAAGGCCAATGCATTTAAGTCTCAATTACTCACACAACAACAACAACGACAACGACAACAACCTGTTGGCATTGTGTGTGAATTGGCCCCGCCCACCAATAAATGTTAGCTACGATGTCTCCACTGCCACTGTCTGTTTGTCCTGTCTGTCTGCGCGTCCTGTTTGTCCTGTTTGGTAGTTTATACAATTTGCTACATTCCAAATGAACTCTTAAAAGTGCCCTGACATTTCACTTGGTCACGTTGCCTGCCTATGAGAGTGGCAGATTGAGCGAGATAGGAAGAGGGAGAGAGAGAGAGAGGGAGAGAGTGTGAGCGAGGCAGTCATTCAAGTGGCTTGTGCTATGGGCAACAGTTGACGTAATTTGCAGGTAATGTGTGGCCTGTTGCTGCTGCTGCTGTTAGCCCTCTTTCTCTCTCTCCATCTCTTCCTCTCTCTGTCTGTCTCTTTCGCTCTCTATAAAGTTGCAACGATACTGGTCAAACATGTGACATTTACGCGTCGTATTGATTTATGGCATTGATGAGGCTCCACACATCGTATCACTTGCTGCCGTGTAATATAAGCCACACTTGGTCTGGCCAACACGCACACACACACACACACACACACACAGAGAGTCTCACATGAAAATCAATTTTATTTGACAAGCTTTCATAATAACGAAAACATTAATTGATTGCCTGCACTTTGGGGGCTCCACTCTGCTGCCGCCCAGCCGCTCGCTCTATGTTAATTGAACCATATGCAAACAGAACCCACTTTGATATATATACATATATATGCATGTATATAGATGTATCTATATACTATATATATCAGTCACTCGCAGCTGTGGCAAATTCCAAAGTGCAAGCGAATTTTGTGCACATTTCCGTTGTGCTTAACGTGATTGAAAGCGGAAATTGCGGCATGTTCTTACTTTTTGCTTTACGTTTCGCCGCTTCCGTTTGACAGCCACAAAATGGCGGCTCAGCACTTCACACGCTCTTCCTTCAGTCCTGCCTCCTTCCACTCTATAGTTAAGCCTGAATGACTGGCAAATCGTGTTTTTCAATTGACAGTTGATCAAATTGTGTTAGAGCGCCATCCCGAGTTTCTCGTCCCTCGTCCTTCGTTTCATCGCTTTCATCAATTTGCAGCTACCTTGGGTTAACCGCGACAGTGTTGAACAACGCGCGCTGATGCGATTAACGGCACCGAACATCAGCAACTGTCATGTTGCGTTAGCTTTTTTTTTTACCATATTTAACCCTCTAATGCTGTTTTCTAAACTATTGGAGGAAAATAATTGGAATAATTTTTTTTAAAGTAAATTTAGGCTTCTAAACTCAAAAATGAACTCAGAAAAAATATAGAAGTTTTTGTTTAGCCGTCAGGTGCAAAAAAGGTAATAAGTGTCTCAAGACACTCTTGGGCATCTAAGAGTAAAAAAAAACGTATTTAATAGAAATGTTAATTTTTATTATTCATATGATATGTTTTAAAACAATTTTTTGTTGATGTGCAGCATAGATGTAAATTACATTTTTCACAAATGCATTGCGTTTGTGATGATTTACAGAGCTTGCACCGTCTCTTATTGTCCCGATCCAACCAATTTGGGAAGTGGTTGACTTGGTCAAAACGTAATTCCGCTATTGGGTGTAAAGTTTTTTTTTCCAAGTTTAAGCTGAAGCTGTGATGGTCGGGCCCGTGGGGATTGTGAAAAAGGTGACCGATCTGTTCGCAAAGATGGTAACTGCATCTGGTCTTGTAGAGATACGGTACTGACTGGACGACCTGCGTGGGCTTTATTTCTAAAAGCCACCAATCCTTCAGCGATTGACTCGCGAAAATCGGGAAGTTCCATCAATTTGTCACTGATTGCGTTTTGTTTTTGAATTCGCCTATAAAGAATATAAGCATTTGTTGCTGCCATATCAATACAATGATAAAAAATTCGAGTAGCAGCATCTTTGGTTTTAGCTTTGATGTGATAACGGCCCATAAGTCCATCCATAAGATCAACGCCGCCCATATGTGAGTTATATTCCCGAATTATTTGCGGACAGTCAATTTCAATATGTTGCTTTTTCTTCCTGTCATAACGGTCAGTCTTAAGTGTTCTTTCACTTAAACTTTCCGTAGCAAACGGTTTAACACCTACGTAAGTTGACCTTGTTATCCTTCCAAAGTACATTACTGACTTCTACCCCGTATGACGTGCCTACGAACTCAGTCGAAAAACCTCTCGGCTTTTTGTTAATGATTGTATCGTCAGGTAGCTTGCAATTGGGGATTCGATTCGCACGTACTGTGCCAAGGCTATAAATACCCTTTGCTCGCAAATATACCATTAGAGGCAAAGAGGTATAAAAATTATCAAAGTAGACGATGTGGTGCTTAAAGCTTTGTACTGTTTTGGTCAAACGTACTACTATGTTGGCCGAAGCACCAAGATCTGGGTGACCAGGTAAGACAATGTTATCGCCTGCTCCACTATAAATTTCGAATCGGTATGCATAGCCATATGAATCACACAAAACGAACAGCTTAATACCCCATTTGTGTGGCTTATTGGGCATATATTGTCGTAAGTGATGTTTCATCTTTGTGCTACACATTTGTTCGTCAACACAGAGGCGTGGTTGCTTTGGCACTGAGTCAAATCTTGTATTAAGATAATCGACAAGTCTTCTAGTGCGAAATAATGGATCGTAGCCTGGTTGTCCCTTTTTGATCCGCTGGCTTTCATCACGTAATGACAGGTGCTGTTTAATTGTCTCAAATTTTGTGCGGTTCATACTGGATGCAATGGGTAAAAAGGCATTTTTTCCCCAGTAGCTTCTCATACTCGGGTAGCGATATATTGACATATATATCAAAATTCCTATATAATGATGAACATCTTCAATGTTCATTTGGAATCTTGTTGATATGTTCTCCACTAAAGCTGCGCGCATGGTTTCTTCCACTATCATATCCATGATTTTGGCATCAAAAAAATAGCGAAATATCTCTGAAGGAGTTTTGAGATTCATTATTTCAGCCGGCAATGAAAAGTCGCCTTGAAAAGCAACATTGTTTACATGCAATTGCATAAATTGCTGTCGCCACAAAATTTTGCTCGGCTCCTTTGCTATTGATTCAATACCTAAAAGACATTAATTAACTAATCACATAATATAAAATAATATATCGCAATGTTGTTGTCTTACCAGCACCAGTAAAGCCACCAGAAGATGGCAAAGCCACGCATGTTATACCTTTAATAGTTGGTAGTGGCGATCGTTGTCTTTTCAGGGATTTCCTAATAGGCTCAGACTGACCATTATCAGGCACATTCTCTTCATCATTACAAGCAAATGATATTGTGCTAATATCCTCCACAGCAGCTATTAGAGTTTCTGCCACATTTAAGTCATCTTCCTCGTCGTCACTTGACTCGGATAACTCTGCATCGGAAGGGACATTCTCAAACAATTCCAACAACTGTTCATCAGTTAAATCGGATAATTTGAATCGTACCCGGTTTGCCATCTTTATATGGTTAATATGTCAGTTTCTAGTAAAACAATCCATATAATGAATAAGTGTACACACAAAATTGCAAGCAGTTGTGAAATAGCTGCTGGTAAAAAAAGTTGCTTGCAGCCCCAAAAGTGTCTCAAGACACTTATCACTGTTTTTAAGCTACAACGCACATTTTTTTATTTATTTTTATTTTTGTAAACTAGTTTTAATTGTAAATAAACATACCTTCCAATAAAAAATTATTTTAAATGGATTGCTTTCACAGATTTTGTAAAATAATTGTTGCACAACAGCACATGCAGCAGATCAATTTACACGCGCGAAAAAACATATGTTTTGTGTTTATGAAAATAAAAAGTACCGTTTAAAGCACTGGAGAGCTTTTAAAGCTTTTTTCTCAGTAAATTTGAATGTTTTATTAACGATCAACCAATATTTGAAAGACAAAAAAGCTCCCATTTTTTTTTTAAATTTAAAAATAAAATAAGTGTCTCAAGACACTTATGAGCGTTAGAGGGTTAAGTTGAAGTTACTATGATTGTGTAGTTGTGTGAGCACTAGTTTGGGGCTTTCACAGAGTGCGAAAAAAATAAATATTTAATAATTAAATAAACTTATTAATAATAAAAAAAAAAGAGTTTTTTATTTTGAAAATTTCATAAATTTTCCTCCACAGATTTAAATTGAATTAAATAATTTTTTGTGTTAAGTAAATAATCAAAATATATTTGATATATTTAAAGCCTTCATTCGAGTGAATTTCGTATGCAAATTGAAACTTTTTGCAGTGCTGAATACAAGTGTTAAAAATTGTGACACAAAAAATAGAGTAGATAAATACATAAATGAGAAACACGTTCACATTTAATTGAATTGGAGTGAAACGTTTAGGTCATGAGGCCCTCGTTGCGCAATATTGCTGTCATGTCGAACTGCAGCAGGACAATCAGATACGATGTGGCTGCACTCACAGTCTGCAAAAAATGTATAAAAAGTAGTTATAAAATAAGTTGAGGTAGTGTAATCGACTGCTTAATACTCGTTCACGATATAATAGCTATTTGATAATGTTGATGGGCTAACTATGAATTCCATTTTAACTTTTGAGCTTAGCTTTAAATGAGCTCAGCTTAATAATTTTTTAAAATTTAAAAAATGATCATGTTATTAGTAAAAGCTTTCTACATACTCTTTGAGAAATCCAACTTTGATCAGTATTATAGTAGTTTAAGTGGGCATGGCTCTTAGTTCTATTAATATATCAAATGAGCTGCATAGCTATGTCTAAATATATATTGAAGTCTAAATTTAATATACCCTCTTCACTTTACTGAACGAGTATTAAAATGAATTTAAAACTGTCGTTAGGCATTTGCTGTGTCCCACCGAGAATATGAAAGTGTAGTCCAGTGCAAAGAGTCCGATGCCATTGAACTGGAAATAGCCCTCCCAGTGGAGGAACTGCAGCGTGAAGGACTTCATCTTGTTGTAGAAGAGATCGTTGCTCAGCATAAAGGCCGGCTTCTTCTGCATGATCTCGTGCACAATCATGGCCGATTGCTTGGAGTGATTGTTGGCATTGCAGCAGAGGCGCAGCACTATGTAGGCCACCACCATGGTGGTAAAGCTCCAGATGACATACAGATAGGTCACATAGTCCAGCAGGGGGCTCTTGCCGCTGACTATGAAGTTGACCTTCGTCTCGAGGAATATGCCAAAGATGCTGACCACAAAGCAGGCCGCCATATAGGGCACACACTGTGGTCCGAACTCCCCGTTGGTCATAACACTCAGCGCGAGTATCTTGTCATGCAGCTTGAACAGATCCGGCAAATTGGCCTCCGATGTGGTGCTACGAAGTTGCAAGTTGATTAAACAAAAAATTGGCTTAGATATAGAAATCATAAAGAAATAAATACGAGTTCTCTAATCGGGTGTGTACGACTTGGAGATACCCTGAATTGATTTTTTATCTCTTTTCGCTCACTCAGTATTCTCCTCCATCATGCCGTCGTTGTAGTCAAAGATATCGTCGTCCTCCTCATCGCTGGTGTTCAGCTCATCCTCGTTCTGCTGCTGGACCGGCAGCGCCTTCTGGCGCTTCAACTCATCCGCCAGCTTGGGATCGGTGTTGTAGATGGCTTTGGTGGCGGCTGCTTTCTCGGCGGGCGTTGCCTTGCGCTCCTCCTTCTTGCCCTCGCTCTCGATGTCGAAGACGGTGAGCGGCGCGTGGCGGTGGCGCGCCTCCTGGTTAATCTTCTCGAAGAGCTTATTTATTTGCTCGAAGCGATTCGAAATGACAGACACATGATAGATGAACTCGCCCTGAATGATGCTGCCAGCCAGATATGGAAAGCTCGAGACCATAAATGGTATTATCGCATATTCGCCAAAGGTGCTGACAATGGCAGAGAGAGGAAGAGAGAGAGAGAGAGGGAGGGAAGGAGAGAGACTTTTGTAGAGTGATTTATTGTTTGACCTGTTGGCTGTCGAGGTAGACTTCTGTAATTAATATATGATAATAAATTTGAGCGAAAATAAAATGAAATATATTCTAGATAAAATTAAATATTAAATATATATAAATAATAAATAAATAAAAATTAATATAAAAAAAATTACATTAAATTAGAAATAATAATTAAATTATGAACATATAAAATTAGATTAGAATTTATTTAAACAAAATATGAGCAAATATGAATATCGGAATCTTAGAAAATATATACAAAATTCGTTAGCTAAGAAAATAAATGTATTAATAAAAAAAATTAGTTTTTTCATTTTCTTTTTACTTCTTTATTTTTTTAAATTTTGTTTCACTTTTAATTGAGTTTTTTTGTTGCTTATTTTGTCATTCTGTTTAGACTTCACTTTTTTCAAAAATATATTTGATAGTGTTTCACTTCCATTTTGTTTTATCTTAGATAACTCTTACTTAGTTTGCCATTTCAACTTTACATTAACACTGTTTATTTCTTTGTCATTTCTATTCCATTTTGCTTATTAACAATAAATAGCAGATGGGTATTTTGCAATGTTTCAATTCTATTTTGTTTCACGTTTACAAATATTAAACTTACAAAATATTGTTTCGATTCTAAATTGTTTCGTATTCATTTATTGGTATTAGGTTGTATTTCGTGTTCAGTTTATTAAACATTTTTGAAAACCTTTTTGATGTGGGCTTTAATCATTAATATACTTTTATTTCACATTACTCTTATGGCACATTTTGTTTCACTGGCATTTCTACTTCACGATTCCCTTTTACTCTTACTTCTCTATCTATCACTGAAGAAGACGTGATTAAATTCTTATCAAATTAATTTGATATATCCATCACTTTGAGTCAAATTACTGTGTTTCATTTCTACTTCGTTTCACTCACATTTCTATTTCACGTCCTTTCTTTCTTTCTTTTCACTTTCACTTGTCTGTCTATTTACGCTTTGTATCACGTTAATGTGTTTCATTTCCATTTCGTTTCACTCACATTCCCTGTTCACTTTTCTAATCTGGAATAGAGTCTGATCTACTGTGTCTATCATACTCACAGGTACAATTCCTTGGAGTCGTAGTACAGGGCAAAGATGAATACGCTGAAGACAAAGAGCCAGGTGAAATGGTAGGCGACACTGTGCTTGACCGCCTGGGCGCGCACCTTGTCCAGTTCGGCGACGCGTCGACACTTCTGGATGACCACATCGATCTCAGCCAGACGCGTCTCGAACTCCACAAAGAACTGCTTGCGCCGATAGAGACTGAGCAGGGTGATCGTCACATAGAGAAAGGCGCCCAGGTGCATAAAGAGGTTGTTGCTCAGCCGACAGACGCTGTTGCACGCATCGAGGAAGGGCAAGCCGAATCGCTCCATCAAATTGATGCCCAAATAGGAGACCAAATAGAGGCAGGGCACAATCAACATCATGGCATAGTCCACCACAAAGTTCGATTGCGATTGCTGACGATTTAGCGGTATCAGGCCTATGGCCTAGAGATGAGCAAAAGAAATGCAAATAAATATTTTATAAAAATTTCTGTTATATTTAAATAACTATATTTCTGGAACTTACCATAGAAAACCAATTCATAACTTTTATCATTTTTCTCTTATATTTTTGTAAACTGCCTCGTTTTGTTGCACGCTCTGCACTAAGTTGCCAGGTCGCGTGGCACTCGAATTTGACCCCGTATTTATTCGGTTTGTTGTCATAATAAAAATGGTTCTATTGAGTGGATAATGCGCATATGTTTAAGATAAATATCTTCGGAGTTCGGCGCCGCTCAATATGCTTTTAGTTTATTAAATGTGAACAAGCAAATGCACTAAGCGAAATTAATAGGTATTTAGGCTTAAATTCACTTTAGTTGCTTGTACAACAAATGTACATATGTAGAACCAATTGTTTCTTAGTTTCGGATAGTTGTCTTTAAAGTTGGTTTTATTAAATATATTAGTGATTTTTATAGTTATAAATATAATTTACATTAATTTGTAATAATTTATATTTAAATAGATTAAGATTTTTATTATAATTTTTAATTTTTTTTTTAAATAATTATAGTTTATTTTAATAAAATAAAATTTTAATATGAATATGATATGATAACTTATAATGAATAATCTAGTGTTTTTTGTTTTTTAAATTTAAGTTTTGATAATTACAATAGTTGAAAGTACAACTCTCTCTCTCTCTCTCTCTCTCTCTCTCTCTCTCTCTCTCTCTCTCTTTTTTACATTTTAGTTCATTTTTGTTTGGATTTTTAGGTTTGAATATATCTATAACTCCAATTCGATAAATTTATTCAGAATAGAAACACTCTAAGTAGTTGTTAGACCCAACTAATCATCCTTTCATCTCTCATCTTGTTTATCATTTGTAAACATCAGTTTGTTTTCTTTCCCACACATTCCAAGCAGAGTAGAGAAATTCAACAATACACTTATTAGTTACTAATCTAATTCAATTTGATGTATAATCTTATAATCGTTTCATCTATCATCTACCATTGCTAAGCGTCTGCAGGTTAATTGAATTTTCATATCTTCACAGAAATTGCGCCCACAGCAAATTTGCATTGTTTTCGCTTGGCTTTCTCATGGGGCTCTGCAAACAATTTGCACTGCATTCTGTGTAGTTGATCCAATAATTTCCACATATTTTCACCGTGTTTTACTTGCTAATTAAACAATTATAAGTTACGGCCTCAGCCGCAGCCTCAACCCAAATTAACAACTACAACAACAACTACAACTACTACAAAAACAACAACAACAACAAAGGGCGTTAATTTCTAGCGCAGCGCTAAAGAAAACCAATTAAAAGCAAAGCCCCTTGCAGCATTAGGACCCAACACATGGATGATAAAATGCAAATTTCCCAAGAGCTGACAGCTGCGTAGAGAGTTTTAAGAGTGAGGGGAAAGGGGAAAGGGGTGGGCGGCTGTGCTAGTGTGAGTAGGCGTGGCTGTGCTGTAGTAGAGAATGAAGTTACTTGTTAAGACGACGAAGACTGAAGGTGTTGCCTTTTGCTTACGCATAGTTAATAATTGAGTTTGCAACTGAGGCACGCACAGCATATAGACGGCGCACATATAGCACATACATGACATTATAGAAACATATATATATATATATACGTGTGTGTGTACATGTAGAGGGAGAGAGAGAGAGAGAGAGAGAGGCGGAGTTGCTTACACACATCTTGTTGAGCTGCTTTGAGGCTTATGCTTTTGCACGCGCTAAGACCGCACAAATACAAACACAACACGCACACACACATATATACGAGGCACACACACACCCAAGTTAGCTGCAACACACACAAACACATATACAGTTGTGTTCACAAAAATAGTAGTGCGACTGAAATGTTTGACAGCCAAAATCTGGTAATATTTTGGTAATATTTTTAAAACAAATATTTATGCATATATGTTAATCTTAATATTCGTTTCGAAATTGTTTTGAAACTATTATGTTCATCTCAAAATTTTGCTGTCCAACATTTCATATTTGTGTGAACATAGTTGTATATGCATATAGACACACATACACACACAAGTTAGCTTGTAATGACGCTTGTCTAACACACACACATAAAAGATAGACACACATACATGTCACACACACACACACATACACACACACACATATTTAGTCACTTGCTCAGCTAGCCGCAGCCTTAGCCTTAGCTTCACTACCCTCTCCTCCTCCCGCCTCTCCACTTCCTGTGTCTTCTCCTCCCTCGCCTCCTCCTCCCCTCCTTCTTCTCTCTAACTATCTAACTCTATCATTTGCATCTTTAAATTTTGATGGCATCCTTCAGTCTCTATTTTGTTATTTGGACATTATCCCAGTTGCTGCTTCATCTGCTCATTGTTATTGCAGTTGCTCAGCTCTGGCCATAAACACGCCCAATTCTTTGGCTAATCAGACGATGCGTTTTATGATGCTCTCCCACTGCCGCTCTGCTCCACTCCGCCACTCCCTCCCCCTCTGCAGCCTTTTTTATTTGCTCCCTTTGGCGTTATCAATAAAATAGCGCTCATAAACTGTAGTGCCACGCCTATGGCAAACAGCCCTCAACTAGGTCTCGGGTGTCCCAAGTGGCGACGCTTTAGTCACTCAATCAAGTGGCAAACATTCAAGTGGCACGCCCACAGCTCATACGCCCTTTGTTTGCTGAAGATGCTGTGCCAAGATTTGCCTAAACGCTTTTTTCGTGCCCGCAACAATAATGAGTCGAAGCTGTGTGGAAATTGCCAGGCAAATGCAGCATGTTGATTTTGAGTTCGATTTTCCATAGACTCCGGCAACGGCTTATCGTAGGCCATTAGGGGTATTACTGCAAAACCGATAAGAACTCTAACAACGAGCTAAGCGCGAATAGAAAATGTGAAAATTTACCAATTACCAAAAGGAAACGACGGCGGATGTGGCAGTCGGGTCTTACCGACTACTTAATACTCGTTTATGGTCTAAGAACAGTTAAATACTTTTTGGTATATCTTAAAATTAAGCCGACAATAGTTCAACTGCCCAATTTGGGAGCTCTGACCACAATACAATATAAAGCTTTAGCCGATTTGCCACTCCTCCTAATGGGCATAGATATATATACTATATTTATATGATATATATACCTTATATCCTATGTTCCATCAATTTCAAGATTCTAGCTTCAATAATGACGAAAAGTTGGCATTCACACGGACAAACGGATAGACGGACGAACGGACAGACGGATGTACAGACAGATGGGCATACGGACGGATGAACAGACAGATGGATAGACGGACGGACGGACAGACAGATGGATAGACGGATGGATGGGCGAACATCGGACAGACGGTCAGACGGTCAGACAGATTTACAGTATGACGAAAAATGCGCAAACTAATATACATATACATATATATATATAGTAAAATGAAACAATTAAAATACTTGTATCTCTCATGGAAACCATTTAGTTTGCCTAGTTCCATTATAAAAGAAAAGCTGAAGCAGCCCGCCACTAGTTGAGCTATGCATGGATGGAGTAAGCTGCACAGCCTAAGCTCACTCATTCATCCACTTCAGTCTCGCCTAGGCTAACTTGTGGACTTCAAATCACCAAAAAAGTAGACCATTTGCAAAGTCCGGCAGGGACTGTTTTGGCACGTAGCCTTCAGCTTCAGCTGTTGGAAGACCCTTAATGAGTTCGTTTTGGTTTCACTTGGCTTATATAAATATTTCATTGTGGCCATTCATAAAGCGTTTGGCTGCTGACAGGCGCTGCTCCACGTGCCACGTGCCTTGCCCGAGAGAGCGAGCCCAAGCGACTGCCTAACTGAGTAAAAAAGCAGCGTGCGCTCTGCCCGAAGAAGCTTTTCACCACGCGAACAACAAATTTCTCGTGTAAACATTTCGAGTTTTCACATTGTTGTTGTTGTTGTTGTTGTTGTTGTTGCTGCAACTGCAACTTGGCTGCTGGCAATTGGGCTTCTGTTTGATTTGGCCAAAATGTCAAATGCCAAGGATTCTGTTGCTGTTGCTGCTCGTGATGCTGATGCTGTTGCTGTTGTTGATGTTCATGTTGAATGCAATTGCCAATGGCTGGCTGTCAGATGCCACAAGTCGGAAATATGTCTGCGAGCTGTAGAACAATTTGAGTTATGTTTGTCTATGAAATGTTTTACTCTCAAAAGTATTTCAGCTGCTTGTTGCCTTGCCCAAAGCGGAATTTCACAATGAATTTTACATATGAGTTTAATTTATTTGTTGTGAAATTTAAATTAAATATAATTTGCTTTGCAGTATTATAATTTATTTAAAATTTAAGTATTTTGTTGGTAATTTAATTATAGTTTAAGTTTATAAAATGCAAATGAATAGCATATTCTCAATAAGTGATCTTCAGCTCAATTTTAAGCTGAAAAAAAGCAAAACAAATTTTATTTATTTTTTTCTCCTCTTGCATATAGAGAATCTAAATATTTATAGTGAAGATATATAGAAGTCCACATGTTTTCTAGCTCCACAAATTTGTTTTGGCTTGTTTTATTGCATTTTTTGACAGAAGAAATGCTGAAAGTTGCAAATTTGTATTTAAAATGGAACTTTTTTGTGTCAATTCTATAAAGTTAATAATAATATATTATGCATATAATATAAATTTAAATAAATTTGCATGGTCATTTAATAATAATAATAATAATAATAAATATAATAGTAATAATATTTAATAAAATGCATAAAAAACATTAAAAAATGCAGTTTTGACACCCTAGCCAAGACACAAACCAACTGCAATTTTGCTAACGCACAAAAGTATGCTATATTTTTTCATTTTCTTCACAACTAAATCCAATGAGTAACCAAACGATCGATGGGCTTTGATTTTTGAATGCGTAACGAAACGAACATGCAAAAGAAGAAGAAGTAGACGACAGTGTGTGGGTTGTGTTGTGTTGTGTAGTCGCGTATTAAGCGCTCAGCGCAGCGGACGTCGCGTTCTGTTTGAATTTTATATTGTCAAGCATTTGTGCTGTCGATCAGAAAAGTGTTTACGCGCGTATGTGTGAGTGTGTGTGTAATGGCAATGCATCACATTGACAGCAAACGGGACACAAAGGATGGCAGTCTGCTGCTGCTGTCGGCGCCGCGAGCGCCGCTACAAAAGATTTTCATTGACGATTTGACGGCGACGCATTCGGTGCAGCGACAACGTCTCTGGCGTGTGCCCTGGTTTCTATTGTTGATGTCCTTTGTGCAGGTAGCTGAGCTGTGGATACACCTAGATAGACAGCCAGTCAGTTGGCCATCGTGGCGTATGAGCAATGCTTTGCACTTATCATTTTCCACTTGAAATACAATTTTAGATACTTTTTTAACCCGATTTTGTTTTCATTTCCTTTTGTTTTTGCGTTTGTTTTGTTTATGCCTGAGATTTTCCCGTTTTATTTTTAGCTTTGCCAAAAACAAAGCGAAGAAGTGCAAATTTTCATAATTTATTGATTTCGCGTCTTCGCATTTGGGCACCTCTACGTTATCAGCGCAATTTTATATATTTATGTTATCAGACAATTAGTAATGAATTGTTTATTGTTTCTTAATGTATTTGCGGCATTTGAGGTCGCTCAACTTTCCAATCAGCAATTGCTTAACAAAGAGTTTCCTCATATCATTCGCGTTTCGCCCTTGGCAGTGAATCACTTTCGCCTCAGGCGTGAATTCTTAGATTTCCAGAGAAATATTTGAATCTGTTAAGCAAACTATTAAAATGTGGTCATAAGTGGAAATTTATTAATATACGAATGGCATAGCCAATAGATAAGCAAGAGTTGTATTTAGATTTCTTAGGGTGTGCTACGAGGGCAGTGTGAAAAGTTTGCGACTAATTGACATTAATCAAATGAATGGCAATTTCAATAAATTCTTTCTCTTTTTCTGAATAATATTTTAACTAATCAGTAAAGTATTTAAAATTATACAAATGTTTATTTAATCTATACAAATAAATTTAATATTTAATTAATATTTTTATAATTATTTATGCCAATTTATTTAGAGACGATGAATCTTATTATGATTCAATTTTAGTTGAAATTCATTAACTACATTATTTTTTAAAGTATTTTTTAAATTAATAATCCAGAGTTGGTATATTGAAAATAGAATGAAGACATTCTCAAACTGATAAGGAAGCCCATTGTTTTTGTTAGCTTTGTCTCGTTTTATAGATCAATTAGATATTTAAACAACTCTTCTACTATTCTACATATATAAACAACATCTGCATCACTGAGAATTTGTGCATCTCTATAGCTGCCAGCTCTTGCTTTAGCCCAACTAAAGTTGTTGCTTTCATTCCCTTTCCAATCAGCCTGTTGGACTGACTGTTCCAA
This sequence comes from Drosophila leonis, assembly GCA_035045365.1. Lineage (NCBI taxonomy): Eukaryota > Metazoa > Arthropoda > Insecta > Diptera > Drosophilidae > Drosophila > Drosophila leonis. Next base: position 6,976,774 of record JAWNPC010000830.1, read on the forward strand.
TAAATTGCACGCATGTCAGCAGCTCTCTATCTGCCTGGCTGCTGTCTTGCAGCAAGTGCGAATGTGGTTTGCAGTGCAAGTGGTTACACTCATCCAACCGACCCACTCACCCACTCACCCACTCAGTCACTGAGCCACCTTTGATGAAGTCGCACAAGTGTTTCCCTATCACAAAAGTCGACCCATTTGTCGTCTCTTGTTTTATAACTTATTATTTGCAATAGACGCACGACTCGAGCTGTGTTAATTGCTTTTTGGGCTAGGCCTAAGATATTCCATTCCATATTACATAATTTCGTAAACTTCAATTCCAATTCCAATTCCAATTCGACAATCACAATCGACTTGGCTATTGCCTTTTTCAGTTAGCTTCGATGTTGACTTCAAATTGTTGCAACTGGCATTTGTCATATTTGGTGTGATGCATGTTGCACCGATTTGGAATAGTTGTTGTTGCTGTTGATGTTGTTGTTGTTGTTGCTGTTGCCTTGTCAGGCAGCACAATGTGTTGAAGCTTCTTGGCACTCACACTGGGACGTCTAACACTTGGCTGATGCTGAGCGAAAGTGACAGATGGCTTGACATCATTTTCTGTTGTTGTAATATTCTGAGCGATTACGCTGTGCTACAAAGTGCAGATGGAAATGTGTGGAGATATATACTATATATATGAGAGTACTAGCTCTCTCTCATATATCTTCAAAATTTATTTATGAATAAAAATGTGAAGCTCGAGTATAAGAAAATGAAAATATAACTAAATTTTTACTTACAAAATATATGCATAAATATATATATATATATATATATATATATATATATATATATATATATATATATATATATATATATATATATATATATATATATATGTATATATGTGCTTTCTTTTAAGTTAAAATTCAATTCCCAATTAAATTTTGTCTGCCATTTCTTTTAGCTATCTAACAAACCATCTCCAGTACCTCTAGCTCTAGCTATGCGTGCAAATGAAATGCACAATGAATACTAATGCGATAACTAAATATACACAAAATGTCAAAGCTTAGTTGTAAATAATTAAAAAAGATTGAAAAAGACATTAAAAATAATAAAAAAAATTAGAAATAAATAAATTCTGTTCATTCAATGAAATTATTTATTTTCTTAAACGATATATAGCTTAAAAGATATATAAAAATATCTATAACAATTTTTGATACACAGCCATTGAGTTTGGAAATTCTGAGTATATTGGGCTTGTGAAAATGTATGTAACAGGCAGAACGAGGAGTGGCAGAGCCCACAAATTATATATTTTTTTGATGAGGACGATGAGCTGAGTGGATTTATGTGTGTATAAAATAAGCATAGAACGATTGCAATAGTAGCTCTACATAGTGTGTTTTAGGTATCTCCCAGTCGGACACTCCCTAATAGAGCACACTTACTAGTTTTATCTACAATATAAGTGCATCAAGTCCATGCCATCTCTCAACTAAGATTGATCTTCATTAAGAATGGCTAACAACTATAACTAGAACAGTTCACACTCCCAGTCCTCAGTTTTGTAGCTCAGTGTGGCTTAATGTCTATCGTTTAAGGTCGCTCATTTGCCTCTTGGCTTGTCTCTTGCCATTCACAGATTTCGCTGCATCTGATTGTGAATGGGTGCATGCAACGGCGCCTCATCTACAAGCCCGAGTTGGGGCACGAGTATTGGCGCTTCTTCACCTACATGCTGCTCCATGCTGATCTCTGGCATCTGTGGATCAACATTTGCCTGCAGGTGGGTCACAGCCACCGCACATTGGCTTATTATTATTATATTCTTTTTGATTTGTTTTGTTTTTTGTGAGCTTAGTGCTTCATTGGCGTCTATTTGGAACTGGAGCAAGGTCATTGGCGTGTGGGCGTGGTCTATGTAACGGGCGGCCTTTGTGGCGGCCTGGCCAACGCCTGGCTGCAGCCAGAGCTCTCGCTGCTGGGCGCATCGGCGGGCGTCTATGCCATGCTGTGCAGTCATGTGCCCCACCTGGTTTTGGTCAGTCAACTGTGGCTAAATCGAATGCAACCGCAATTTATTTTATTTCTTACTTTGTCATACACTGTTCACATGCGGCAATCGGGTATATTAGTTTCTGTAAAACTTCCACTACTGCTACAGCTGGAGACACTGTCTGCTGACAGCTAATGATGCTACCAAAGCAACTGCTATTAACCAGCAAAGCTGCTGCGACCACTTTCAGTTTCTGCATGTGAACAGCGTATCGCGTAGTCGGCTATACCCGACTTTGTTACTTTGCTGTTTACTTTTTTCATTAACTTTTTGTTTTTGTTTTTTGTTGGTTTTCTCATAGAATTTTTCAGAACTGTCGCATCGCATGTGGCGCATCGCCGTCCTCCTGATCTTGCTCGTCAGCAATGTGGCATTCACAGTTTTTCACTTCTGCCTCAATCACAATCGCAATCCGCGCATCAGTCTGGAGGCGCATTTGGGTGGGGGCGTGGCCGGATTGTTATGCGGTTTCCTCATCTACAGGCGATTCTCATCGGAGCGATTCTAGAATCGATTAGATCTGCTTTAAATTAGTCTCAACATTTGCTATTCAACTCGAGTCCGCCGGAAAGGCACTAACTCAACCAATTTTTGGCAGCTTTTTGCGTTTGGCGTTTATGGTCAAACAATTTTCTGTTTAGGGCATCCATAAACTTCTATGCTTGAGTGGACAAAGCGTTATTTTTACACCCTCGAATTGTTGTGATTGACACGATTTGATGGCTCAGCTAATTAGCTGGAATAATGCATAAGGCAAGACTAATTAATTATTTATGTTAGCCCATCTAAACTGGATCATTGATCGCTTTTTATTTAGTGTTGCAATTATTTTTAGCATTGGTTCATAATTCATTAATTCTCAATGAATCAATTGAATTGCTTTCAGGTTAATCAAATCTCATTTGGCAGCTATCAGAAAATTTGCTCTAAATTCCAATAAATTGATGAAAATATATATGAGCGAGGGAAGTCTCTAAATTTGTGGATCTGAAGGTGATGAACGTATAAATTAGTTGTTTTTTTAGGTGACAGAATTTTCAGAATACTTTTAAGTAATCTGGAAATTAAAATAAGAAAATAAGTTGAGCTGCAGACTAAACTAAATCAGAACTTTGTTAATCGTTTAAGTACATAATGTAAAGAGGAATTGAAAAACTGACTTTTGTGGGAGTAAATAGTACATAGCGAGAGAGGGGATGAGAGACAAACAGAGAGATAGAGAGAAAGAAAAAAGTGAGACAAGGGAAGAGAAAGAAAGACATGGGGAGAGCGATAAGGGCAAAGAAAAAGATACAGAGAGATAGAGAGAGAAAGAGATATACAGAAAGAGAGAGATATACAGAAAGAGAGTGAGATATACAGAAAGAGAGAGAGAGAGAGGGAGAGAGAGACAGCAAAAGAGAAAGACAGACAGGGTGAGCGCGAAAGAGAGAGAAGAGATAGACAGAGTGAGAAAACAGAGAGAGGGGGAAGAGAGAGAGAGAGAGACAGCAAGATAAAGATGTAGCTATATTACCAGTAATTTTTATTATACCCGTAAAATTCCCGATAACGAAAAGTCTAAATTAATTTAAATTATTTTAAAATTTTATTAAGATCGATAGTTCTTAAAATACCCTCGTAGTTAAAAATGTTTTATTTTTAAATTAAAAACTATTATTTATTATTTAAATTTTAAATGTATTAATAAATAAAAGTTATTATTTTTATATATAAGCTTTAAATGTATTTAAAATATATTTTTTTATAATAAAAATTAAATACTTAAAATTTTTTTAATTTTTTAATTAAATAATAAATTTTTAATAATTAAATATTGTCTTTTAATTAAATACTAAAGTTTCTATGTTTAGATTTTTAAATGCATTGAAATTAGTTCAAAATTTGGTTAGATTTAAGAAGTTGCTATGGAGAACTATGTCTATAATACAACTTAGTGCTAAGGAAAGTGATATATAGTTATGTTCATGAAAATAGTAGTGCTCAGTTGTGTTCATGTAAATAGTAATGCGACTGAGCAGTGCGACTGAGCACTACTATTTTCATGAACATAGCTATATAAAATATATTCTTATTATATATATATATTAAAAATAGATTTAAACTTAATCTATATACTAAATGCCTTCGTGAAGACCTAAAACGGAAAAGGTCAAATAAAAGCGTTGGCTTAAATGTTAAACACGCACACACACGCACACACACGCACACACATACACATACACACTCACACAGGCAGACTTACAGCAGAGAGAGGCAGAGGGGCAGGGGGCGTGGCTTAAATTAACAGTCTAATGGGCCGCACTTAACGCCCACCTCGGTGCATTTGCATTCGAGGCATTTATTGGATAGCTCCACTATAATGCGACCCACTCGATACATGCGGCCGTAAATGTTGCAGCCAGCTAATTTTAGTATGCCCGTAGGATCCATTAGCCCCTCGCCCCCAGCAACAGTTGCTCCTGCTGCTGCTGTTGCTGCTGCTGGTGTTGCTGATGTTGTTGTTGTTGTGCTGCTGCTGCTTGGCGCATGCTGATAATGATGAAATTGCTGCAATTGTTGCTGTTGTTGCTGTTGCTGCTGCTGCTGATGTCGCACCTCGTAGCTGGTGTCCATGAAGGGCAATTTGTCGAATGGTGACATTAAAAATGGATGCACTGTGCTGGAAGCAATTACTGTTGCTGCTGTTGTTGCTATTGTTGTTGTTGCTGCTGCTGCTGTTGTGGTGCTTGTTGCTGCTGCTGCTGCTGCTGCTGGTGTTGTTGTTGTGGTTGTTGTCACTGTTGCCGGCGTGTTTTTGGTTTTTGCACTTGTTTGCACTGTGCTGCCCATTGAGTGGTTCCTGTTTATGTTGCTGTTGCTGCTGTTGCTGTTGCTGCTGCTGGCGGGTGTTCGACGCGTGGTCGCTTGACCTTTGTTTCGGGATGGCTTTGCTGTTGCTGCTGCTGGCTGGTTACGTCTATTGCTCGATGGTTTCTGTTTTGGTTTGTTGCCCTTCTTGTGGCCACGTGCTGCTGTGGGTGTGGCAGTTGCAGGGCGCACTGTAGTTGTCGTTGTTGCTGCTGCTGCTGCTGTTGGCAATGTTTTGAAAGGCGGCACTGTGCTGCTGCTGCTGTTGCTGTGGGGCTTGGTAGGCAGGTTCATGCCCAACAGCTCTTCCAGCAACTCATCCAGTTTGTTTATCTCATTTTTGTCTATCAGCGATGTTTGTTTTGTGGTTGTAGTTGCAGCTGTTGTTGTTGTTGCTGCTGCTGCAGTTTTATTGCCGGAAGAGTTGCTGATGCTGTAGGTGACACTCTCGATGTGTTGTTGCAGCTGCTGTGCTGGTTTCTTCTGTTGCTTGTCCCCAATCAGTGCGTCCAGATTTGGCGGCCTTTCCGTGTGTATGACATCTTTGAAGGGATCGGGCGTTGTGATCTCTGTTGGGTAAAAAGAGCAGAAACAAGTGAATGAGCTAGTGTAGGTGGAGTGAGAGCAGAGAATATGAACTACATACTAAATAAATAAATATATATATTTTATTCTGTCAGTCAATCGCTCAATCGAACTTACCGATTGAAGCCGTGTCATTGTCCTCCCTCTCCGTCGTTATATCGATAATATGCTGTGTGACGTGATAGTTATCGCCCAGCAGGACATTCGATGTGACATGATCCTGCAGCACTTCGCCATCGATGACCAGCGGTTCCTTGGGCATGAAGCCACCCTCCGTTTCGGTGGGTGGTGAGAAACCACTGTGCACGGGTGGCTGCACCACCTGCTCATTGAAATCATATTTGACATAGTCAGCGCTGCCAATGACGTGCACCACTGGCTCCGGTGGTGCTTCCACAGCGGGAACCTCCACATTGAATTTGTATTTGTAGGCAGCCTGGTCGCTGTTGTGGTTGTTGTTGTTGTTGTGGTTGTTGTTGTTGTAGTTGCTGCTGTGTTGAGTGTGGTCGACGTAGGTCACATCGTACTCGCTGTCCACTCTGTCGGAGGCGACTTGTGGGGCATAGTAACTGTGGCTGTTGTAGCCCTCGGGTGGTTGTATGGGTGGTTTCGTATCCACCGCATCGGTTGGCAAAAAGGGTATGATTTTCAGGTTCGGCAAGCTGGGCGGCAGTGTGGGCGCAGTGCTGTCTGCATCGTCCAAGGGTTCCGCTTCCAAAATGGTCGGGTTCGTTTTGATGATCAGTGGTTTGGTGGTGCTGGTGATGTATGGTGGGGTTTGCTTGTGCTTGAATGTGGGTCGGAAAGTTGTTCGAGGGATTGTGGTTGTAGGCTTTGCTGTGGTTGTAGTAGTGGTGGTGGTGCTTCTTGTTGTTGGTTTGGCAGTGGTTGTTGTGGTGCGTCTGGTGGTTTTTGGCTTAGCTTTGGCAGTAGTTGTTGTTGTTGTGGGCCTATGAGTAGTTGTGGCTTTTGTTTTAGTAGCATTTGCTGGAATTGACTTGGGTGTGGTTGTGGTGGTGGTGGTGGTGGTGGTGGTAGTGGTGCTGCTGGGCATTGTTCTATAGGTGACTGGCTGTCCATATTTGCTGGTGACCACAACCATTGGTGGGGTCACTGTGAGATTAGCCAGCTTGGAGTTAATGCGTGTGTGGTGTGGCTTATTGCTCGGCAATGGACGGAACATGGGTGGTGCGTACGTACTAAAGGGCTTTCTAGTTGTAGTGGTGCTCGTTGTGGTTGTAGTGGTTGTCGATGTGGTGCTGGTGACATTATCATTTAGCATGACGGAAAGCCCGTCCAACAGCACATTGAATAGATCAGTTGGCTGTGCTGTGGTGCTCGCTGGTGGTGGTTCATTGGGTCTAGCCCAGTTCTGCTGTGCCTCCGCTGGCAGTTCACCCACAGCGAACTCTCCCTCACTCAGTGGATCTCCGAAATCATCTGCAATGCGTTCAATGCTGCGCTCGGTGGTGCTGCTGCTCACGAGTGGTGCCAGAGTGGAGCTGGCCTCTACAGAAGTGGCTGCCTCGGTTGTCATAGCTGGCTCTTCTTCATCGGGTCCAAGCAGTATGTCCATCCAGGAAATTGGCTTCTTCTTTTCAGTTGTGGCTTCTGGCGTTACGGGCTCTCCACGTTCTGTGCTGGGTCCGAGCAGCAGGTCGAGAAAGCTCAGCTCTGTGGTGCTGCTCAACTCAGCCACCAGTGGGCTGGCAGTGGGTGTGCTGCCCACCAAATCCATGTTATTGGCCAGCATTTGGTTGTTGTTGCCATCAATGAACTCGAGACCCTCGCGCAGTGTATCGAAGATGCTCTTCTCGCTGCTCGCCTGCAGCGGATCGCCCACGGGTGGCTCAGTAGGATGGCGATCGAGCGGATAGTGCTCGGCCATGGAGTTTTGTGGCATCAGGGCAGCAGCTGCTGCCGTCTCTGCCTCTTGCTCCTCCTTGCCAAAGAGCAGATTGTAGAGATTGAACTGGCGTGAGCTCTGCGAACGTCGATAGTCTCGCTGGCTGCCGCAATCGTAGCTGGAGGGACAGCACTGACCCTTCGGCACCACCGGAATGCAATTCTTTAAGGCTGGCGCACACTTCTTTGGGGCGCAGCGACGCGTGCCTCGAATGCAGAAGCAGATGTCGCATGGCTTATCCGTGTCCGATCGCATCTTCTGACCCTCCGCATAGAACTGAGTTCCCACGGTGCAACCGCGATTCCGCTGCAAGCGCTGCGACATTCGCTGGAAGTGCTTATTCGAGTTTTTCCGATAGCGCACCTCCTGCGAGGACTTGCCTGAGGTCTTGCTGCTGCAGTCGTAGCGCACGGGGCAACAGGTGGAGTCCACGAATATGGGCTTGCAGCCATCGACGGGTAGCATGCACTTCGGCTTCACACACTTTTCGTTACCACCTGCGAAGGAAAGAGGGAAAGAAGCTTTAGTTATTTTGATCTGACTGTTCCCAATAACTCTTCCCACTGGACTGGTCATTCTATTTTTTTACTGTTACCACTCATTCTTTGTAATAAATGTTAGCAATAACTGTTCCCAGCAAGTGCTGTATTATTCCCACAATACTGCTGCCACTATACTGTTCCCACTATGCTGTTCCCACTAAACCGGTCCCACTTGCTGTTCCCACTGTACTCTTCCCACTATACTCTTCCCATTATACTCTTCCCACTATACTCTTCCCACTATACTGTTCCCACTTCGTTCTCAATAGCTATTTGCAGTGTCTTTCACTTACCAATGCAGTAGCAATAGCTGCACAGATTCGATGAGGACATGGCCGATCCCGACTTGTAGACAGTTCCATTCTTCACACACACTGAGGAAAGAAGGATGATTGGTTAAATAAGATGATTTGCTAGCTGAAATTGAAACTTACCCAACAAATCGACGTCGGAGTCATCGGAACGTCTCTGCAGCATGTTGTCGTTGACCACACGATCGATGGACTCCCGTTCGTAGTGATCCAGGTAGGCGATGATGCGACGCTTGGTGGGTATCTTATAGAAGGCATCCAGGCGAGCACACGACAAATAGGGACAGCAGCTGTTCTTCCGTTGGACAACCACACAGCCTCGAGGCGGTGGCATCGGCATTTCCGGGCAGACTTTCAGCCGACAGACGAGAGTCTTGCGATTGCACTGACAATTGAGACACTTCTCCATGCTGGGCACCACCGATTTATCAGCATACCAAGTGCCATTGTGGTGACAGCCTGCCAAGGATGGGAGATGGTAAGGAAGATTAAAAAGGGGATTTCAATATTTATTCAAGACTTATTCATGGACAGCATTCAAGAAATATAAATTGATCTGAATGACTTCTGATTATCTGTGATCCGAAATCTTTTTCTATCTAGCTGAATGATGGCTATCCTATCGCTCAATGCTATTGGCTATACTCTTTGCTCTTTGACTGAATGAATATGCTCTGGAATCCATCCGAATGATATATCCCTATCGATCCATGCAGTAGGGACTTTATAGGTTTGACATCACATCCCCCTATATCCTCTGTTGCTTTGCCTGCGGTAATCCTCTCTGATATCTATCTATATAATCTGAGATTATCTATTATCCATGCATCTGTTTCCTATCTATTCATGCACTAGCATATCTATCATTTCTGCCACCAATAACCCCTCAAGTCAAGTTATTCAATATGCTCAAGATTTATTCACACACAACATCCAAAGTAGTAGGAATACAGAAGAGTATCGAATACTCAATCCGCTATGTGCCTGAATAATATCTTATTATCTTAGTTATCCGTTAAAATCTCTTCCTTTTATTGATTGAGGGAATAGCGATGCCATAGCTTTTGCGGATCGGCATAGTAGGAGGGGAAGGCCGCACCCGACTTGAGCATCTCAGGTGAGGCGCCATAACGGTGAAGTTTCTTAGAAAGCGATTTCTTAGGTTGCTTTTGATCCTGCTCCGCAGCGGAAGATTGTGACAGCAACAGTTGCTGTTGTTGTTGCTGTGAAGACTGCTCAATGCTCCACATGGGCAGCTGCTGTGACTGCAGATAGGGCTGTATGTGATTGCCCTGTGGACTGGTGACCACAACGAAGGCCTGTGCAGGCGCCATGCTTGGCATGCTCAGTACACTGGTGGCCATCGCTTTAGATACTACGCTCTGCTCGGGTATGGGCAAATAAACGGTCGTCCGATAGGGCAACGGCTCCTCTTCTCCCAATTGCACATTGTACGTTTCTGGCCACATTGTCGAAATATCAGCTGGGGGGACCTAGCTTTTCTCAACTACAAATATATATTTATTGTATATATATATTTATAGTTTGTGTTTCGCTTCAGCGATTTATTTTTCAAGCTATAGAGCGACGATGTGAACTGTGCGGAGTTTTGAATTGTTTTGAAATTCCGTTAAACTTGGCCTTTTCTATCGAATCAAAGCACACTGAGCTGAGCTTGAACTTGTAACAGTTCGATTACTAATTGAAATGAATATTCATATTTAAAATGTGCTTGGACCTTAAGCCAAGATATTCAATAGGTTCACATGTATTCGGCAGCTGAAATAGGAACTTATCTTAGGTCAAGGTATCCTAATTTTTGCCTGTGAGATTTTATAAATATTTGCTTGACATTATCGATGCTTGGCTTGAAAGGGGCTTAGTCTAGTAAAGATTAAGCAAGTCATAAAAATGGAAAACTAAATCATGTTTTAATACATTTTTCGACATGAAAGGGCATGACAGGGATTACATAGCAGGACAACAGTTCAAAGGTCTAAGTTTCTAATGTGAATAAGAAGTCAAGTTTAGTATTGGTCTAAATAAGATTATCTTAAACGAAACATATTTAAAACTTATACCAAAACAATTTAAAATTTCAATAAAATAAGAAGGGAAATCTTAGCTCTGCCAAGAGCTGCCTCTTGTACCCTCTTCGTCCCCTCGTTAATTTCTTTGATATGCTTCTTGCTTGTTGTTCATTTCATGTATCGTAACTCACCTGTATTCTGCGTGATAAATGCATCCAACTGTGCGGGCAATACAGAAATTAATGCCAACGATAATATGCTGACTAAGCGCAGAGTCATCTTTGTGCCAGCTGCTCCTCCTCGGGCCGTTGCACGCATGAATAATGCAAAAGGAGGCGGGACGGGGCAGGGCGGTGTGAGAGGGGCTGCTGCTGTATTGGGAGTGCGGGCTCTATGAAAAAGCCAGTCTAGTCTTAGTCTTCCCGACGCCAGAGTCCAGGTCCAACTGCCAGCTGGCGGTAGGCTCGTGTCTAATGCGTGAAATGTGTGTCACGCAGCGGCAACAACTTTCCAATGACAAGCGAATCGAAGCTTCCACAGCCAGAGCAGGGCATAAGCTCATCAAAACAGACCAAAAATTTCAAAGACTCGCAATTACCCGCACAATTGTCGCGAGCAGCACTTAGCAGATGATACAGGTTGTTGTCGTCGTTCCTCCTTCTGCTCCCCTTCGTTGCTCCTCCGCCTCTTCGTGGTCGTTTGTCGTTCTGCCACACTTTTAATGAAGCACTTACAAAAGAAATTTGTGAGCTGCAAGACAAAGAAAAAGAAAGAGTTAGAGTTAGAGTAAAAGTGAGAGAGAGGCAGGTAAAGATTGGAGTTCAGGTGAGTGACTGCCTTATAAGCAAGTACTTTATATATATCATAATGGCATAATGACTGGGCAGCATACATTTAATTTAGCTAACGCTTTCAGCTGTCTTAAATGTTAGATAAGCATCTGCATTTTTGGCATTTCGTGCTTTATCTAGGAATTTTTGGTAGAAAATTTTGAAGGTATTGCGCGGTTTTCTCTATTTAGTTTCACGTTTGTTTTTGTTATGATAATTTCTTATAAAATAATTGAGCAGCGAAAAGAAATTTATATTGTATAAATAATAAACAGTTTATTCGAGTTCATTGACCTCGAATCAAGTTTTTTTTATAGATATTATAAGACTTTTTCCAATAAAATTTTGTAATGCTGCAAATCCCCAAAAAATTATAGAACAGAAATTAAATTTCTTTAGTTCTTCTAATAAAAAGTTTATTTAATAAATATATTATATAATAATTATATAAATATATTAATATGCTATTTGAAATGAAATATTTATAAAAAATGTAAGAATGCCGTTGAGACGACAAGAGAAAATATTTTCTTGCTTAGTTTCATATAAAAGTACAATATATTCAGCTGTGTTCATAAAAATAGTAGTGCGACTTTAATGTTGGATTTTTGTGATAAACATAACATTTTGAAAACAATGCTGTACATGTATATATTATATGTTTAGAACATCTAATTTAATACATGTTTATAGCATCTACTATAAACATTCTTATTCTATGTAAAACACTAAATTCATTCTTAGTACAAATGCATTTGCCTCGATCTTTGCCCTTAGCTTACCACCTCTACTAACATCTCACATATCATCAATTAACATTTCCTTTATGTACTTCCTATTCACTGCGCTATTTTCCCCATTTTCCGCAGCACTTAATCTAATTGCAATAATTTTCACAACTTTATGACTTTGTTTACATTCGCTAAGTGTTTCCCCTCACACACGCACTCAAACAGACTGGCATAAAATGTATAAACAAATTGTGAGATGGACAGAATTGGGCCAAAGATGCTCTCGCGGAGGAAACAACATACTATTAATTAAAATCGCAGCTGAGAGGCTGAGCAGACACGAAACGCAGCTATAAATAATATTTATCAATCAAAAAATACCAAAAAAAAAAAGAGAAAATCAAAAAGAAGAAGGAGAAGAACTGGTAACCAGAATATAGAATTCAGAATCGGAATCAGCACAGCATCCAGAGCCGCTCACAGTCGGGCAAAGTGTTGCATGCGAATTGTCCAAACAAACAAACGTGAAAATCAAATAGAGCCAAAGCAAATGGCGGTCATTGCCAGTGAAAGAGCCAAATAGTCGTCTGCTGTTGATGCTGATGCTTCTTCTTCTCCTGCTGCTGCTGCTGCTGCTGCAGTTGGCCAGAACGAAACCACGAACAGTGGTCGACAGGCAACACTGCATCCACACAGCATCCACTTTCATTAAGAACGTGATTAGCAGTGCAGAACAGCGCAGAGCTAGACAAAGTTGCATGCAAATGCACAACATGACACAAGAAACATGTTGTGCATGTTGTCTACTCAATGTCAACACGCACCTCAAATACCCTAACTTTTCTAATGTTGACTTTAGACAGTTGTATAGATAGATTCTCTCTGTATCAACATTCAATGTAAGCTAAAGGCACTCTTTTCTTATAAAAAATAAAAAGTACTTTGATTAGCTGATATAGAACTTCCTTAACAACTTAAGTGTGTACTACCTAAAGAGTTGAACGACTGTAGAAATTTATTAAAGTAAAAAGTAGGGTTACCACATTCCGAAAAGTGAATTAAAATTGTTACGAAGCCTACATTGAAGCCTAAACTTTTTAGTTAATAATTGGAGTATAAATTATATACAATACTCAAAGAGTGATATTTTTAAAGAGATTCTTTAAATTATAATAGAAAATGCAACTACATAGCTACTGTAATAGGGTTATCATAATTTTAAAAAAATTAAATTAAATTAAGAGAGTTTGGCAAGTAGTTGCTGTCTCTAATAAATTACATATTAAATACAAATTTTAAAATGAAAATGTTGCATAGATATTGGCAAGCAAATGAGGGTGGCAACCCTATAACAAGCTAAGAACTAAATGAATTTAAATAAGATTAGCATAGAATACTTCGAAAAGTGCGACTTGAACTGACATTCCATAACTCTTCCACTTCATATGCTACAAACCAATCCAACTAGCCTGGCATACCCCATCAAACAGTATCAGACACTGCGCATTGATCGAGAAGTGCGCTTAATTGGAGCTCTCATGGCTTGGCATGGCATGGTAAAAACTCGCCAGTTCGTTCTCATGACAAGTTTTAATCAAGCTATTATCTTAATGTCAAAGCCTCCGAATTGGCGCACTGAACAGAAACTTTCACGCCAACAGCAGAAGCTAAAACAAGTAAGCAAATAAAAATAAAAATAAAAATTAAAAGTAAATAATTTAATCAGAGAAAGAAGTTTCAGTTTCACACAATAAATCACTGCAGTTGACTTTTATTTTGACTCTTTTCGTTAATTGAATTCGCTTGGCCATGAAAACTACAACAGACAAAAAACAAAAAACAAAGTCAAAGTTAAGAGCAACAACTCTAAAGAGCTGTCGCTCTCTCTGTCTCTCACGCTCTCTTTGAAACACTATTCAAGTCTAGCTCAGCTGTTGGCCTAGGGCATGTTAAACACTTAATTTGGCACTTTCTTTGCCAAGGCAAATTGCAGCTGACAGCTGCTGAAAAGCTACTGGAAAAACTGAAAAACGGAAAAACTACTTCAGCTTAATTACAGTTTAGTTATATATTTAGATATTAGAGAAGAATTGCTGGCAACACAATGCAAAAGGTGTATTCAGAACGTGTGTAAAGCTCGTAAATAAATTACAGTTATTACAAGCTATGAAAAAAATAACAAGTAAATATGCTGTGGTGGGGAGTGCTCGACTAGAAGATACCCTGAACTGTGTATAAAATGTGGCAGAATCTAAATCAGACTGAGAGATGGATAGATGGCTAGACGGAGCTGTGGCAGATGAACGAAGGGACGGACGGAAGGACGGACAGACAGGCAATAAAGACGGACAGCTATAGTTTGAGTAGGCTATTGCCCATGATTAGCAATACATAGATGGAAATAAATATAGACGGACTGAGGAATGAAGGGACGGACAGGCGAACGGACAGCTTGACGGACAAAGGGACGGACAGACCGTCAGCTAGGCAGCAAGACAGACAGCGCTAGATCGACTCGGCTGTTGTCCATGATCATAAATATTTATACTTTATGTGGCTATGTCTCCTTCCATCATACAATATAAGCATCCAAAACTAATGTACTCTTCTTAGCCATTTTCCATGCGTACAGGGTATGGAAAAAGGCAACAAAAGCCAATATCAAAATCAAAATCAAAGAAAGCTGTTTGCCACGAGGCTGTGGGAGCAATTGTCTTACACGACTCGAGTCGAGTGTGTTCAAGAACTCCAACTCAATTCAACTGGCATTTGGGGCGGCTTTAACGTAACGGGGCCAACAATTACGCCCCAACAACATAATTTTTGTCAAAAGCTACACTGAGAGAAAGAAATGCTAGACAAATTAATAAAGCAATTAATTTTGATCACTTCAAAACGGCGAAAGTCACAAATTAAGTTTGTTTCACGAAACTCAACTTGCAATTTCTGCAACCCAGTTTCGCAACTGTCTGAGAATCTGCAACAAAAAAAGTTGGGGAATGAGATATTAAGTTCCTAACTTAATTATTGGCTAGCGAAATTGAGAGTGTGATATTATATATTTTTTATAGCGCTTTGGAGAGTTTTTATTGTAGTTGAAGCCAAACAAAGGTCAACATTAAATTGTAGAAAGCTTCAATGGGAAAGCAAGCCCGAGCTCAGAGTGCCTAATGCGCTTTAAATTAAACTATTATATTCTGGTTTGAATTAAGAAAACTATTTTTATGAAAATGTTTCTAAACTAGTCGCTGCATGTGGACTAACTGTAATGGGAGAACAGCTTAAAATTTTATTTTTAAATAAAATCTGATAAATATAAACTATGTGTTTTGCATGTTAGTTTCCAGTCAAAGATTTTCGTATTTAGAGATGTGCTTCCTATGAAAACTTCTAGTTATTCATCTGCAGAGCTATTCTTTGAAAAAGAAGAATCTAGACCTACTTTTGAAATATATTAGAGCTTCTATAAGGTCGGTAAGCTTAGATGTTTTTCTGTTGACATCAAGTTATTTTCTCAAGCAGCTCCCACAACTTCATTGTCCAGCATTCAGTTCCGATTATTTTATGTATTTTTTTTGGAGCTACTCTAGAAATCAACCCAGTTAAGTGCAGCTTTGTCAGCTGTGCCATAAACCAATTCGAACAGAAATCTTCAGAGAGGCGAAGCCGCAGCAGCAGCAGCCGAAGACAATGCACAGACAATGTGATTCTTCTTGAATCAATAGACAAGAGAAGCAGAAAGAAGAAGAGGAAGAGTGGCTAGCAGAGCAATAAATTCTAAAGCGCGACATCAATCCGAGGCAATAAATTAGCTATTGAGCACTTGTATCTTGTATCTTGTATCTGACAGATACTTTTGGCTGCTGCTTCGCTTCAGCTCTTTGACACTGACACTCGGGCAACGCCCCACTGACAGATTTTTGTATTTTGGGGGAATTTTGTTCAGTTTTCAGTTGCTTTGTGAAAGGCAACTGCAAATCGCAGGCATCAAATCTGGCCCCCAACTGCAGCTACTGGGCATAGCTTCTAACTTATAATTTGCTTTGGCAGGCAGCGCAAACTTTCACCCAGATTATGTAAATCCAGGCTGAGATTTAATAATGCCAGAGCCTAGTTTTTCACTTTTGCAAAGCCCATGAATACGGACCAGAACAGAAATCGAAATCAATGAATGAATTGTTCAAATGAGTTCGCATATGAATACTATGAATCATGTGAATTGAGGAGCGAACTGGGTTAGCACAGAATTCTCTAGCTTATCTATTGTGTTTCACTTTCGCAAATAGAACTTGAGTTCGGCATAGAACAGAAATCGAAACTAATGAATTAATTAGTAGAAAATGAATCATGTGAATGGAATGTAGAACTCGGTTAGTAGAGAGAATTCTCTTGTGAGTCTCATGTAATTCTCTCTTATTATGTTTCACTTTTGCATAGTGAAGAGTGGCATAGTGAAGTGGAATGAAATGGTAATCAGAACTAATGAATGCATGATTGAATGAATGAGTTGAGTAGTTTATAAATCAGGTGATGATTTACATAATTTCTTTTATTACACTTTAGCAAATCAAAGACAAGAATAGAAATGAAGTTAAGAGATAAATCGAAGCCAAGAAAATAATAGAAATCGAAACCAATGAATGCATAAATGAAGTGAGTGAGTTTATGAATCATATGAGTGCATAATATGTGAAAAGCTAGAGAATTTTCAGAAATAAAATGAGTTGAAGTGAATTGCTTATGGATGAATATGAATTGAGTAAAGAGCTGATGAAATTCCTTAAAATGTTATTAAAAGAATGAGTGAAGTTTCATATGAATCATGTGAATAGCTGAAGTCTTAGGGAATTTAATATGAATCTTGTGAACTGCATGAAATCTTTGGGCATTGTTCTATGTGACAATTTTACATAGATAAAAGTTAGAATAGAAATCAAGGAAATTAATGAATAAAAGCAGGGAATTGCTCATTTCATTTAATAATGATTCGTATGCAGAGAGCTTCATATGAATCATTTGAATACATGTGAGGAACACAGGAAAAACTCTATAGGAAAACTCTACAAATATTCCATCATATAATAATTTTCATATCAATTCAAATCCATAAGTTAAATGTACAATGATCTAATGAGGTATGAGGCAAATGAATCAATAGAATTAAGCAAAGAGACTAGACTAGTAGATATTTATCCATTTGTGTTCACTCTAAAGTTCTATTGGTTCATTTCTCTCTCGTTTCTCTTGTTATTCACTTTTGCAAATCAAACATCAGAATTGAAATTGAAAACTAATGAATAAATGAGAAATATCGAAATAGAAATGAGTAGCAAATGAGTTGTATGACTTAATGTTAGGCAGGGAACTACATTCACCTGGCATTCTCTCACGTTCTGCTTTGCCCACATGTCTACATTGTACGTTCTATATTTCCAAGTGAGGCTCAAAAGAAAACAGAAATTCAATTGCAAATGGAAATAAATACTTGATAAGCGTTGCAAATGAATGAATGAATGCTTGAAGTGGGGTATTTGGCCAGTGGAGAACTCTTCTGCTATTCTCTCGTGTTCTACTATTACTCTACTATTTATTGCCACTCTTTGGCTTAACTTCAGTAGATCAAATCACATTGGAAAACAGAAACTGAAAATCTGAAATCGAAACTCATAAATGAGTTGCATATGAATCATGTGCTTAGAGCAGGGTATTTAACTAGTAGAGAACTCTCTCACTCTCTCTCTCTGTTATTCTCTCGTGCTCTACTACTCTCAATGCTACTTATTCTTTGGCTTTAGCTTTAGTAGACCAAATCAGAGAGCAGAAACTGAAATCGAAACTCATTAACGAGTCGATTATGAATCATATATTAAAAGTGGGCTATTTGCTTGACTAAGAACTCTCTTATTATTCTCTTGGCCACTTCTAACTTGGCCATTTCGTATTGAGTGAAATTGGTGCCACTTGCCAGTTGTTGCTTGTTATAGTGTGCCAAAACAATTTGTAGCCCACGCGTGCTCACAATTTTGGCCAGATTGACCATTACGAACGGGCTGCAGACACACCTGACCATAAAAAGAAATAATGACAGCCAGTGCTTGGGTACCCTACGCTTCATGTGTGGCTTCTTAAACACACACACACACACACACACATAAATATATATATATTTATATATATTCTGCACACACAGCTAAGTAAACAACAACAACAACGAGTTGTGGAGTCTCAAGAATTTAACACAGCGCAATTTTCATGTCGAACTCAATTGATGCGACTTTTGCCTGCCTGTCTCCATGTCTCTCAGTCTCTCAGTCTTTCAGTCTCTCAGTCTGTCTGTGAGTCTGTGAGTCTCCCCCTTTAGAATGAAGCAGACAAATGCCTGTCATTTGTTGGCAGGCAAACATGTTTCCTCTGCCTCATGCGCCTCCTTGCCTCCTTTGGTACCTTCCACAATTCTGGCAGACGGGCAGCAGCCTCACGTTCGAAGTTATTAAAGCCGCGAGGGCTCAATAAATGGGCGTCGTTTATGCACCTCATCATCAGCGATTGCTCCGATCGCCATCGAATACTTTTCCAGCTCCCTTTTCCTCTTACTTCACTCTTTTGCTTTGCTTTTTTTCTTTTTTTTTAATTTTTGCCAAGCGGAAGTTGTAAATGAAAAGAAGAACAAGAAAAATGTGAAGCAAACTAAACTCAACGAAGTTTGAAAGCACTTTACAAAGCTGAGTTAGAATATATCGAATTGTATTTTATCTATAGATATCGATATATCTATAGAGCTTTTCTCTTTCAGAGAGCAGGAGTTTTTATATAAACAAGTAAGAACGTTGCAGTCGGGCGCAACCGACTGCGTGATACTCTGTTCCCATAGGGGCTTCTGGCATATTACATTTTAAAGTTTATCTTAATTTGTTAAAGTCGCCGCTCGAATTAGCTTCTGACTCAAAATAACCATATATTTATTAAAATTCTAAAAATATATATATGTAAATGAGTAAAACTTTTATAAATTATGGCTCGCTTCAATCGTTTGTATGAATATGATGATTTTATGAGCTAGACAAAAAAATATAACTGCACCATGCATTTTATAATTTTTATGCAAAGCAGTCTGTTAACTTAAGAGTTGTCTGTTAATTTGAAAGTGTGATTGATTTTCTTTACATAATCAATTGAGTCTATTAACAGTGCCACTTGGGAATCGTCTGAAGCATTGCCAACATACGAAAATAACGAAATAACTGACCTAGGCTATGGAAAACTATATTAATATTAGATGGTCAATTATTTAAATATTAAATTGAAATACATATATTTATTTGTCTCTTATAATTTTTTCTGCCTACTTAGCAAGAAATTAAGCTTATTTATGTAGGCGGTACATGCTTATTGCAGTTTAGCGCCACCTACCGGATTATTCTTGTGATGGTGATTCTGCTGCAATTTTAACTCAAGAGCTCTGCAAAATAAAATTCCAATTTGCCACGCCCCCAGTGGTCGTAGACAAGTTATTTTTGGCCAATTCTTAGAAGGAGTCTAAATTGACGTAACAGCAAAACTTGGAAGCTTACCTTCCAAAAATGTGGAAATTACAGGGTATTTTTCGGTGCGCCACGCCCTAAAGGGGCGTAACAATTATTTTTGGGTCGTCGATAGAGGAGGTCACCAGTAACTCAATTAGCCAATTTTGAAGCTTCTAGCTCTAAAACTTTAGGAGATATAAAAGGAAATTTTGTGCAAAATCTAGATATTCAGATCCGATTTGCCACGCCCCCAATTGGCGTAGACTCGTTATTTTTGGCCAATCTTTGGAAGTAGTCGAAGGTAACATAAATGCCAAATTTGGAAGCTTACGTTCAAAAAATGTGGAAATTACAGGGTATTTTTCGGTGTGCCACGCCCTAAAGGGGCGTAACTTTTATTTTTGGGTCATCGATAAAAGAGGTCACCAGTAACTCAACTAGCCAATTTGAAGCTTCTAGCTCTAAAACTTTAGGAGATATAAACTTTTGCGGTTTGCCACGCCCCCTATGGGCGTAGATATATCCGCCATATCTTTTTGATCGTGGGTTGTCAACGCGAGTATGTATTCCAAATTTCAAGTCTCTAGCATCAATAGTGCTCGAGATATAGAAGAATATGTATAAATCACTATATAGTCAGATCCGATTTGCCACGCCCCCAAGGGGCGTGGATATATAATTTTTTCATCGATCTTTTTAGGATCTTAACAGTAACTTACATGCCAAATTTGGGCATTCTAGCTCTAAAACTGCAGAAGATACAGTTTTACCCGATTTGCCACGCCCCCAATGGGCGTAGATATATCCGCCATACCTTTTTGATCTTGGGTTGTCAACGCGAGTATACGTTCCAAATTTCAACTCTCTAGCACTTCAACTAACGGGGTTTCTGACATACCGGAAAATGCATTTTCCGATTTGCCACGCCCCTAGTGGGCGTATCGGGAAAATCTTAACACTTTATAATTCGAGGGTATACACGAGTATATGTTCCAAATTTCAACTCTCTAGCTTCAATAGCGTCGAAGTGGTTTGCGTTCATACGGACAGACGGACAAGACGGACATTGCACAAAACCAATATACTCTTTTTCCCTTTGGGAACAGAGTTTAAAAATAAATAATATAAATAATGATAATAAAAGGGAAGAAAGTACAAACTGATTCTGAGAGACTGAGAGCCAGATTCTGTTACAGAGAGTATCAGCTTCATTTATGTTGTCTGCTAGAGGCTTTGTAAAATTTGGTAAATGCATCAAAATTCTAGAAAGAAATGAAGTTGCAGCGAAGTGCATTAGCAGAACTTTTGTTTCTAAAACTTTTTCATTCAATCCTTGCAAGTCATATCTAAATCTTATCTATTCTTCTCTCTTTTTTTTTGGCAAGCATATTTTATATATAGAGTTTACTATTAATGGTTAGGTTATTATGCTTCTCCAATCACAAAACTCATGACAAATTTAATATGCCCCCCATTGATCCGCAATAATAATAAATAAATCTAGCCAAGAAAAGTATTTTTCGCATCTAAAACTTCTTTCACTTCTCTAATTCTCCGATTCTCCCATTTCATAGTCAGCGCTTTTCATAAGAGTTAATTGAATTTCTATCGCGACGTTTCATAAAGTGTTGCAAGGTGAGAACGAGTTGTGTATGGAGCATGAGTAGATTCTGGCTGGCACGTGTTTCTGCTTAATTAGGGCTGCATATGGATTGGGTGTGCGCTCCTCTACTATAGTAGTTATGCTGGGCAGGTGAAAGTCGGCAGGTAAATGAAATTAGAACAACTGCACGACAAAGCGATTGCAATGGAAAGGTACTCAATACAATGTGCTGGACCCGCACACACACACACATTGGTACATACACCTTTCACGGCGAGCTGAGTTGAGCTAGGCTAGTTCTGAGCCACATGAAGTGCCTGAGCGCCAAGTTCATTGGCCATAAATATGTTTGGCTGTCGCATTGTACTGGGTCATTAAACCAAATTGTTGGCCAGTTCGTGAGTTGCTCGCTCTCGCGCTCGCGCTCGCATTATAATAAAATTGTCAACCTGACAGCTGCGATTAATATAGACTTCAATTTGGCCACACATAAATCAAAAGACTTAGAGCACAAACTTGGCAAACGACCCAAACTCTGGCGCAATCTCTGCTTCTGCTTCTGCCTCAAACGTGTTTTGAACGTTGGTTTTTGGTAGGAGCCTAAGACAATGCATTAGTCAAATGCACTACAAAGTTATTCCCAGCTGAGCTCCATTTTCCCTTTTTGCCATGCAAATTCGCACGAACTGTTTCCGGGCACATTTGTCAACGCAACTTGTTAGCATGGCCAAGAGCCGTTAGCCAAGCACAGAATTTGCGTGCCCAGGCCAGAGACTTCAACTCTCAGTCCATGAAAGGCATTCGCCAGACAGTTCTGATAAATAGTTGACAGGGCGAGTGAGCCTGAATGGAAGTCAACTGAAAGGTCCATCGATTCGGCGAGTATTTGAGACATGAACTTGACTTTTGAAGGAGCTTCTATGGTACGAGTTGTCTTATGCAGTCTTCAAGGGAGTTGTAGCTTAAGTTTAGTTAGATGTGTTACAGTTGATTTAAGAAAGTGAAAAATGAACGAGGAGTGAAAGATCTTTTGAAATTTAAGGGCTATTTGATAATTTATGCAGATCTTAAAGGTCGTTTCCTGCAGCTTTATAATGTTTGTTTAACACAAGGAGTTTGTTGATAAAGTCATGGAATACACTTAATAGAGAAAAACATTTAAGAGAATAGATAAGATCAACTCTAGCTAAGTTGAGCTCATTTGAAAGAGATGACATTTGGTCTTTTAACTTTATTGTAAGATTCTGTAGAACATCTCTGTAGTAGTTACTCTTTATATTTTACGTTTAAAAACAAATGAGGAGAATTCATTTTGGATTTGTATGATATTTTAAATGAGAAATTGACTCTGAAAGTTTATAGAATTTTTGTAAAACAATTAAATGGAATATATGTTATATAAGCTCTTCTTCTTCTTTCAAGTTTCATTATTATTTTTGTGCTATATATAAAACTTAGAGAGAATTCATATCGTATAATCTTCATTATCATCTTATAAAATTCTCAAGAATCTTTTGTTAACACTTTTGGAATCTAGCTCTTCAGCTTCTTCTCAATTTTATTATAATTATTTATTATTATAATCATTTATTATTATAATTTATATTATTATTGATTTTATTTTATATCAGAATGAAGCAGAATACTTTTTTGGAAATAAACATTCTATATTATAGTTTCATTATTTTTATTTTTTATTTATATATGAGACATTCCATTCAGCCCGTTCATCTTTCATTTTAATTACCCTCATCTATTTGCTATGACATCACAATTGAAACCGACTGAGTTTAGTCAACTCGATGACTTTATTGGAATATCATTTGGAAATTCTTGAGAATTTCTCTATCATAGTTATTTCATCCAAAACTCTGTTGAACTTCTTCTTGCTACACTCACTGGCTAGCGAGCTGGCTCGAACAGCTCTTGATTTATATCTAGATGTTGCATGCACCTGGTTGTCATCTCTTCCACTCACTGTTACGGCACAGCGTCTGTTTTTGCTGTGCACTCGCCTGGAACTGCATGCATGCATGCCACGCCCCCCTCCCCCCGCTCCCTCGACCTCTTGGCCAGCTGCCAAGTCAAGTCTTGGCCAGTTGCCTCTCTCTCTCTCTCTCTCTGTGTGTGTTGCTGATGCTGTTTTGATAGCTAAACAAAAAAGCAAAAACAGAACTGAAGACCAAACAAAAACCCTCGCCTCATATGGCAAACTCACTCTTCTCTTTTTTTTATAGTTTTATTTTCTTTTTGTTTTTTTGTTGTTTTTCTTTTTGGAATATCAGATTACGTGCGGTTCTTCTATATCGGCTGTTCGGGTTTCGGTTCGCCTTTGTGTTTCGGCCTTTTAGGCATATCAGATGCAGCTCGAATGGAGCTCGAACGGAGCTCGAGCTGCCAAAAAGGAGCTGCGCCCATTTGGCTGCCAGTTGACCTTGAGGTAGTGTATTCGTTGCGCCACGCCCCTGAGCGACTCGGTTTTTGGACTGTGCACTCAAGCTCAAAGAGATTTGGCTACACTTAGAGAAATTATGATGTGGAAGTGATGTGTGAGAAATTCAAGTTGCCTGAACATATGCAAAATTAGGTATAAATCTAGCTTAAAGATTCAGCTTTAGTGCTAAGCATTAGGTATAAAATAGGCCTAAAATTGAGTATAGAAGAGGTATAAAATTGGGCAGAATGTTGGGTATAAAATGAATCGTAATATAAGGTATAAAGTTACTATAAAACTAGGTATAAAAATTATAAAATGGTCATGAAATTCGCATAAAGTCAGGCATAATATTACGTATGAAATGAGCTAATAAATGAGCATAAAATTGGTCATACAATTAGTTAAAAAGCATTAATAAAAGCCTGTATAAAATTAGAAGTTGTTATAAAAATAGGTAAGTTAAATAAGAAAATATTAAATAATATTGGTTAGTAAAATAGATAATACGAGAGATAATCCAACAAAATTGAATGGTGTATGAAATGCTTAATATATATGCATTATATAGAAATCAATTTAGGTATAAAATTACAAAAAAAAATTTTTTAAGTGCTCCAAGTAAAAATTAATATTATAAAATAAAGTAGAAATTTTAATAAAATTTAAACAAAAAACTTTAAAAAAAGGTACATAGAAAACAGGTAAAAAATTATAAATAACACTCAGAATATTCATTCCACTTCTTTTTAGAAATAGGCATAACACTTTCTTAGCTGTAGTGCAACTTTTAGCAAAGAGATGGGACATTCTACAATATTTGAGTCTATTGGTATCTAAAGTTTGTGTATTAAAAAATAATTGTAGCTTCAATTAGAAATATTGTTCTTCAAGCTAATACTAGGATTGTAAGAAAGAGGATTGCATTTGGTATAAAATAAAATAATTACTGCAAATCTCTGTCAAGCTTGAAAGAATTTCAAAATTACTGAAATTATTGTTCAACATTTTCTGGCTTCCGTTTTTTGCTTATCTGCTTTAAGTATTTTCGAATCATATAAAATACTTCTTCTTCTTTCTTTCTTATACTGATTAAAATTTCGCACACTTGCTTTGCTTTTCTGCCAGTGTACATCTTCTGGTGTGCATTCCCCATTAATTTAATGATGCTGCTTCCTGTACGCCTCCCTTTCCCCGCGCACTGCCTAGTTCCTCTTGTCAATTGCAGGCAATTAGCAAATTTCTTCGCTCTAATGTAACGATCGAGCTGACTAACTAACTAACTAAGCCAAGCAACTAACTAACTAACCAACTAACTAACACAAATGTCGTTCACATTGGGATTTTTATAGCTTCCGCTTTGCATTATCAAATATTATTGAAGCGGTTCTTGCTGTTGCTGTTGCTGTCGATGTTGCTGTTGTGGATGTTGCTGCTACTGTTGTGTATTGCATGTTGTCACGTTAGCTGCTGTTGCTGTAGATTCTTCTTCTTCTTCATCAAGTTGTGGCCATAAAAATAAGAACCCTTTAAGTGCGCGCCAACCATCTAATGATGAACATTAAAAGCCAGCTGTAATCACAGCAGCAGCAGCAGCAGCACCAACCAGTTGCTGCTGTGTCAACAACAGCAACAGCAACAGCAACAATAAAACGGTAATTTCTGTAAAGATTACCGTGAACATTTTCACTCATTGCCAATGCAACCTACATTTTCACAAGCTCCTACACACACACACACACACGCACACTCCTGTGTGTGAAACCCTTTTGTTTGGCTTCCCCCCTCCGCACCCTTCGCCTTCGCCTGCTCTGTTGACGTCTTTCAAGTCAAGCGCCGAGTGCGTTTCTTAGCCGCATTCTGTCTTTCAGCTAACGGCTTTGATTTGGTCTTCGAGACAAACTCGAACTTGGCTTTGACTTTACGGGCATAGACAAAGGGGGGCTTCGAGGGCGCTTCTCGGGCGACCTCAACTTTTGTCGTCGCTTTTGCCGCGCATCTTCTGTGGCCCACTGTCATCTTCTGCTGGCGCTGTCGGCACTTTTAACAGTTAAATGCTTAGTTTACATCATTAGCATCACAAAGAGAGAGAGAGAAAGAGAGCGAGAGAGAGGAAGAGGTAGAGAGAGAGAGAGTTCGACTGACTTTCAGCTCATCTGCTTTGCATTTCTATCTAATAAATACACAATTTCTTATGACCTTTTTTTGTCTTTCAGTTTTTGCTGTTGTTGTGGAAGCCGTTGGAGGGTTATTTAATTGCCAGGCTTATTATTTAATTTGTTGCTTGTTCGCGTGGCTTCAGCACGATTCAACAGTGGAAATTATTGGCTTGCGCTGGAAATTATGTTTTGGGCAAAAACAATCAAATGACAAACAGATTTCATGAAATTCAAATATTCTATGCGGTTTTGATAGACTTGAGGTTATTTCAGGCTTGCATCAATTATAATAGGCATAAATTAAGTGTGTAAGAAATTTAATTTTAGATTGTGTTAGATATGCTGGGCTTACCATACGATGCAGAGCCAGCAATCGAAGTGGGTTGGAGTGAAACGAAATGGTTCAGTTAAATGTGTAAGAGTAAACTAAGAAAGTGTTTGAGCTGGAGCGATCTTTGCTAAACTGAACTGACTTTTATTTCAAATTCTTATCTAGGAATATTCTTCTGTCAAATAAGCATCTCTTTTCCTCTAAAAATACAGATATGTTATTATTATTATTATTTTATATTATTATTCCCAAACTCTGCCATGACATGAAATTGGAGCTTCCAGATTAAACATTATTGAAATACTAACTGCTTTGATATGTTCTACAGATCGCTATGAAACGAATGTCTAGAAGGTGTACGCATTTCTGATAGGTGCAAAACTAAGTAACTTTAATGAGCTTCTAGTTTGCTTAAGTCCATTGTATTGCTTGGAGCTTACTTTAAGAACTTTTAGTATGTTTATGTTTCTGTTTATGACTTTATGACTTACGAACAGAACATTGTGCGTTCAACCGCCTTTTTTGCAGTTTTACGATTATATAATAAATATATTACAATTTACTCAGAGCAGCAAGGTTTTAGCAGATAGTTCATGCATGTCCAACCTCAACACTCATCTGCTGATCAAATATGATAATTAACATTTCTTTGATCTTAATTGTGTTTAGGCATAGCCTAAAGACAAGCAGTCACAATGTTTTTGTAGCTAAGTTTGCATTCATTTCTAGATAATAGCTCGCATATCACATCATATCATAGCTGACAGAGCATAATAGTTAATGGAGTAAATGATACAAAATATATGGAAGAAATTGAACAAATATAGTAAATTCTATAAAATATATTTAACAAATTGATATACTTTATAGCATTTACTTTAATCGAAATTCAATGAAAAATCATTTAAAAAAAATAATTTTACATAAGCTTCCTTTAAGCATGCTAAAATCATCTAAAGTAAAGCTTCTGCTTTTCTTTTACTCTGTATAAAGCCAAGATTTTCAATAAGACTGAAGCTTTGCAATAGACAATCTAAACATTCTGACAGTTAAAGAACTTAATTCTATTTTCATATATACCAGAATAAATCTCATCTTTTGTATAAAAAGTAATTAAAAAGTACCAAAAATTCACCAAGTCAACAAAATTTTGTTCTTTTAAGTTTAAAAATGCTTTTTAAATTGATCAACAG
The DNA here is from genome assembly GCA_035045365.1 of Drosophila leonis. Lineage (NCBI taxonomy): Eukaryota > Metazoa > Arthropoda > Insecta > Diptera > Drosophilidae > Drosophila > Drosophila leonis. The sequence goes on from JAWNPC010000830.1 coordinate 7,003,840, forward strand.
TTCCTGAGAACTCCTACGACCATGTCTCACTCAGACTCTACTAGCTCGACTTAGTCTGCTTTATTTGCGCTGGCTATTATTCACTTGAGACGCCGCCAAGTCCAAGTTCGTTGCCTAAGTCATTTGTTTTGCTATCCTCTGCATTGACTTCAGTTCTATCTCTCTATCTCTCTCTCTCCCTCTCTCTCTTCCTCTCTCTCTCTCTCTCTCTGTCTGCGTGTGAGTGCAGCGAGCCGCAACGTTTTGGCTGTCGCTGTGCGTCTCAATTATTTATTTAAGCTGCCACCCGGAATGGCAGACCGCCTGCTCCTTCTTCTGCCACTTCTTCAGCTGCCGCTTCTATTAACATTGTAAACAATACCGTTAACACACGCCACAAACACATTTTTGCGCCCAGCGGAATTTCTTCTCCTGCTGCTGCTGCTTCTTTTTAGCGAAAAGTGCCGCAAAGCCAAGCGAACCGAATGACTGCATATTTTAGACAGCAAAAACCATGCGCCCTCTTCGCCCCCCTCCCAGAATAGTTTTTCTCTTGCTGCTGCAACGCAAAGACTTGGCAAAAAAAAAAAAAAAACTGTTAGCTGAAATGCGACCGATGTTGCAGCGGCAGAGAAAGAAAACACACGGAAAACACTTATTAAATTTCCACAATTTTGCATGCCAAAAAAACGAGGAAGAGGCAGACAAGGGGAAAAGCAAAGAAAACTAAAACCGCAGCTCAGAATTTTTCTTCGCATTCTTTGTTCATGCCACATGCTAATGAGCCAGGTCTTTGCCTACTCAAAGTTCACATACCTATGAAAGAGTTGCTCAATTGTTGTTGTTGTTCTTCTTCGTCTTCTTCTGCTTGTTGTTGTTGTTGCAATTGTTTATCCACTTGTTGTATTTGTGTTTAGTTTGTTTGTTTTTTTGTCGTTTTTGTTGTGCACCGCTCGAACAATAACAAAAATCGCAGTTTGTCTGCACTTCACTTCTTTCTCTCTCTCTCTCTCTCTCTCTCTTTCTTGCTCACTCACACACTCTATGTCTATCTCGCTCTCATCCTTTTCTCAGCGTAAAGTCTTTTTCTTCAACTTCAATTTTCTTGCTTTGCTGCTGCTCGTCGTTCTGAACGCGTCGCGTGTTGACCACTAACTGAAGCCCCCAGCGCGACGTCGCGTCGCTTTTAAGAAAAGCCTTTTGCCCCCTCACGAAAGAAAGTTGCAGCCAAACGAAATTCTTCTCACAGCCAAAGATTCTTGTTTGAAAAAGAGAGAGCCAGCCAAAAGAGAGAGAGAGAGAGAGAGAGTGAGCCACTCTCTTGGCTTAAGAGCATCGCATCAATTGCTTCTGTTAGCTGTTGTGGGAGTTCTTGTTGTCATTTGTTCAGCTTTCAGCTGCTTGTCTTGGCCTAATCTGAGACTTCAATTAAACTAAATGGTCATGATGCTATCAAATGTCTCATTTCTAATAAAACTCTCATATAAATGATAACTTAATAACTGAAATCATTTTTTTTTTTGTGGTTTAAATAGAAATTAAGAATTGGAAATATTTTTGAAATCTAGCTTTAAGATGTTTGATCTTCGTAAAATTTGAGATTGGGAGTTGGCTTGGTAATTTAAATATTTCATAAGAAATATGTTAAATAATAATTTAAAATTTAATAAAAAATAATATAAAATAAAATAAGAAATATTAAATTTCAATTCTTTAAAAAATTCCATATTTATATTTTGAAAACTTAAATAATAAATAAATATTGTACAAATTAATATAATGAAAATTCTAAATATTAAATTTCAATTATTAAAAAAAATTCCATATTTAAAGTTTTTAAATTTAAAATTTAAATAATAAATAAATTATTTAAAATTTAATAAAATATAAACTAGAAATTTTTAATTTAAAAAAATCAATATTTATACTTTTAAAATTTAAAATGTAAATACAAAATAAAAAATTAAAAAATTAATATAATTAAAATTTGAAATATTAAATTTCAATTATTAAAAAGAAAATCAATATTTATATTTTTTAAATTTAAAATTAAAATAATAAATAAATGATATAATAAATAAAATAATTAAAATTTAATTTAATATTATTAAATTTCAATTATTAAGAAATATCATTTAAATATTAAAATTAAATAAATATATTGAAATTAAATTAAAATTAAATATTAAAATTTAAATTAAATTGAAAATAAATGAATACACTTTGAGTGAATATAAGACACAACAAAGGCTTTTATTTTGTAAGGTTTAATTAGATATCAAATTTCAAATCTAATTAAATATCTCAGCATCAAAATTTGACCAAATACTTTAATAGCAGCTGCAATATAGTTACTGAAAATCATATCACTCCTGTTTGGTCAGCTTATACATTGGGCATCATCTAATATAGATCAAATGTCTCATATACAATCTATATATTTTTTGTATTCCACATATCTGAAGTGTTCTACTCAACATTTATATCATAAGTTTGTTCTAGTTAAGATTATTAAGACAAATCAAAGAAGCTCTTGCTGTGATAAGACTCTGAGTACCATCTCTTGGAGACGTAATAATAATATAAATATAATAATCATATTCATAATGATGCTTGATAATGACTTAAATATTCTGTGAATTTGATTCGACAAAGTATTGAATGAGTCGATGCTGTAATTCACATACGCAACACAGATTATTGGATTAACCCAGCGAATTCAGAGTAAACCTCTCACTTGGCTCACTCTCATTCTAACTAACTCTCTGTCTCTATCTTCCACTTTCGCGCTCTTTCTCTGTCTCTCTCTCAGCTTACTCATTGTAAAATACATATGCCAACCACATCTCGTGTGCGTTTGCTCAGCTCTTGCAAAAAAACCCATAGAGCGCTGAGTTGAGCTTCGCTGTAGCGCCGCAAGTAAACAAATGCCCAGGCATTGCTCCCATTACTCATAATGGCAGGCAGGCAGCATCCTCATGACCAGACACATCCTACTCCTCCTCCTGTTCCGCCTGGCTATCTGCAGCTTGATCTCCAGACTCATGCTCACCCACAGCTTCAACCCTTTCCTCATACTCTGCCTTCTGTTCAGCCTTCTCCTCCATATCGACCTCCTCAGCCCCCTCTTCTTCCCATTCCTCCTCCTTTTTCTCTTCCACAAACTTCACCTCCTCCTCAGTCTGAGCCTTCTCCTCTTCCTCATCCATCTCCTACATCCTCCTCACACTGCTCTTCACCCCATCCTCCTCCAGCACGTCCTTAGGTTCTCCTCCTCAGCTGTGTCGTTGCACCCGCCCATGTTCGCCTCGCAAACTGCTTAAGAACTGAACGATTCATAACACAAAAATGGCAAAAGACAGGGTCAAGCAGGTAAGGCAGCGTTGGAGGAGCAGGTTAGAGGCTACGCCTTGAGCTGACCAACGGGCTGCGGACCTGCCTCGCGCCTTGCGCCTTGCACCCTGCGCCTTGCCCTTGTGTCTCTTGGTCTGGGTCTTCACGATTGTCGATCGCATCGCAGATTTTGTCTGGCATGCGCTGCTGCCTTTTGTCTTTGCCTGGCGTTGCTTGCAGCTGCTTCAAGTTGCTTTGCCCAGCTAAATTGGGCGTGGCTCGGCGGGCGCTGCTCGTGCGATCTGCCAAAATATATGGAATGAAATATTTATCGCCATTAGAGCCTGATTAGCTGCGGGGCGTTTGATTGTCGCCGTTGTTGCTCGAGTTGTTCGTATTCTTGTTGCTGTTGTTATTCTTCATTTTTGCCATTTTTGCTTTGCTGCTGCTCTTAATAAGATTTTGCTCTGATTGAAATTTGATATGTTCATTCAATTATGATTCAGCTCGAGTTCCCACCGTGTCAATAAACTCTTCTCAGCTCGCCCCTCACCACTCGCCTCTCGTCTTGGTCAATTAGTTTTATTTCGAGCAATAAATACAGAAACATTAAAGGGCAGCTCTTCAAACATGTCAGCTAGAGTTGTGCTATCGAAAGTAATTGCTACCGAAGGAATGAAATGAATTGTCATGAGGAGATGATGTAAAGAGAGGCGAAGGGGAGAAGGGATTGAGATGAGAAGAGATAGATAGCTAGAGAAAGAGAGACGAGAAAGTGACGAGAGAGAGAGACGAGAAAGAGAGGAAGAGAAAGAGAAAGAAAGAAAGAGAGAGAGAGAGAAAGAGAGAGAGAGAGAGAGAGAGAGAAAGAGACGGAGAAAGAGAGAGTGAGAAAGAGAAAGAGAGAGCGAGAGAGAATGAGACAGAGAGAGAGAGAGAGAGAGAGAGAGAGAGAGAGAGAGAGAGAGAGAGAGAGAGAGAGAGAGAGAGAGAGAGAGAGAGAGAGAAAGAGAGAGAGAAGAAGAAGCAGTGGGAGCGCGGGAGAGAAAGAGATAGAGGTAGAGAGTGAGTGAGAGAGAAAGAGGACAAAGAGAGACTAGAAAGTGAACAGAGAGAAGAGAGACGACAGAGAGAGATACTAAGGAGATTACTAACACTAAAAGACCTACAATGCAAGACCGTCTTGCTTACTTGAATTCATGAGAATCGCATAGTAAAGCACTATATGACATATGTATGTGCAATATACAAGCTGCGGACAGAAGATTTTGCCTGCATTTTATATTTCTATATTTAATATTTATTATAATTTACTTATACTTGCTTAGCCAAGTTGCGAACCTTATATTCAGCAGCACCGCGGCCCTCGAGCTGTGGTCTGGTCAACAATTGACTCTAAGTTCAGACACTGTTCAATCAAGCAGTGTCAACAGTTATGTATATTTCTATATATTAATTATAAATATATATTATTATTTCTATTTAATAACATATATAGCTGACAATTATTTCTTTATATATTATTTACATATTCTACAATAACTTGGCTAGGTTGCCAACCTTATACTAGTTACTGCTTAGCTCAGCTAAGTTTCAAACCTTATACTCTCGCATGCACTGCTTTGCATACTCACCACTTCGCCACTTAGCAAGCAGTTTATTCAAATCAAATTTCTATTGTTCGCACTGCTTGCCTGCGCCAACTGTCAGTTAAAATTTGAAAATTCATCAGCTTATGCAAATGTTGAGAAACTCATTTAATATGCAAATGACACGTTAATTGCCGCAAATGGAAAAACTTTGCGCGTCAACAAAATGTCAGTGCTTAAATTACAACGCTCGCAGTGTGTTTACTCACTTAGCTGGACGCATTTACATAAATATTCTTGGCCATTTACATAAATGCGCTTCTTTTAACTGGGCTAAGTGTGCGGAAAAAAAAACAAACAAAAAAAAAAAATAAAAATGAGAATGAAAAACTTTTGTTGCAACTTTTTGACAATAAACATTTTGGCAAACGCAGTCGACGCCAACTTGTAAAATTTCTTCTAAATTTCTCTTGTTTTTATCTCAAACTTTGCATTTTCTCATTTTTCGGCGCAAATTTTTCAATTCGCCAAACGCGAAACGCAACTTCTGCGATTGCTGTCGCCTGTTTTTTTTTATTATTTATTTTTCAGCTAAAGCAAATAATAGAAATGTAAAAAAAATATAAGTTGCTGCCACTTAGAGGCAACCAGTTCGCTGCTGCAGCAAAAACTTTGACATTGCCGCATGAGAAATACGTTTTGAGCATTTTTTTGTTTGCCTTTCGCTCTTTGCCTCTTGCCACTTGTCTGCCAAATTGGCAATGTGCAGAAAAGGATTAAGACTTATAGATATATATGAAAGGTGCCTAACATCAAGTTTGGGAGCGTGGAGCAACGCCTCATTTTTTACATTTATTTTTAATTTTTTTTTTTTGATTTTTTTTTTAAATTTAGTTCTATTTTTATTTCTATTTTGCTTGAATTTTAATAAATTAATATTTCTTTTTTAAACTATTTTCTTTATTTCCTTTTTTTTTTGAGTTTATAAATTATTATTTATTTTATTTTATATTTCTGTACTTTTAATTTGTCCATTATTTATTTTTCTGCATTTCATTTTCCATTTAAAACGATCAATTTTCTTTATTTACTTATTGTTTTCATATTATTATTTTTTTATTTTGCCTGAAATGCATTCAACCGTAACGTCTGCCGCTTCTCACACTTAGCATTGGGCTTACATATTCCAATTCTCATTTGTATCCTCTTAGCCAGTCTCATCCTCATCTGCATTATCCATTTTCCACATCAGCAGTTTATCATTAATGAATATTCAGTTGCTTCGCTGCCTGCGGTTTAGCTTTGCCATTGAGCAGCTCTCACTCTCTCTCAGACTCTCTCTCTCTCTCTCTTTCTGACTTTCTCTCTTCCTCTAAGTTAGTCGCGCTCGTCTTCACTCCCTCTCTCTCTCTCTTTAAAGTGGTCGTATGAGAGCTTGAAGTCCTTTGTTGTTTATATTAAATTTCTGTATATTTTTTTTATAATCTACATTTTTTTCTCTGTTATTGATTTCTCTTTCATGGTTTTTTCAAACTTAGAGGGAAAAGAGAAGAGGATTTGAGGGAGAGAGAGATGCAGAAAGAGTGACTGTGTGTGTGTGTGTGTGTGTGTGTGAGAGAGAGAGAGAGAGAGAGAGAGAGAGAGAGAGACCAAGAGTAGGTAAAACGAATGAATCTCTTCTCCAATCTTTGTAGGCCTTCTATCACAGTATCTTTACATAACTCTCTAAATCTCTATATCTCTCTCTATATCTATATCTATATCTATATCTATATCTATACCTATATTTATATCTATATCTATATTAAACTCCATTAACTCAATTTTGCTCTATTTAATGATGCACTTAGCTAATGGAATTCCCCATTTGCCCGTCATAGATTCCCGGTTCTATCGATAATTAGAATTGAGTTTATAGTTTCATGGAGGAGCTCATTCGATTAGTCCACCTTAAGCCCGTAAATCACAATTATAAACATATTTGCAGCACTTCGCTGTGGTCAACGGTCCAGCCAGACGCTAATTACTATAATTTTGTCAGCTATTCGCATTTTCCCGCTTCCCCGTTTCCCCTTTTCCCATTTCCCGTTCGCCGCCTCGACGCGGTCTGTCGGATAACTTGTGCTTGGTGTTAACCACGTGCTTGGCGAAAAAACTTTGTCAACAAACGTAAAAAAAATAAAAATAAAATAAAAAAAAAATAAAATAAAGAAGAAAAACAGAGCAAACAAACAAACGAACAATTAAGTGGACTTCCATAGAGAGTGATAGACTAGGAAATACCCTGCATGAAGCAGCTTTTGGAATACTTCTTGTATCTATGTCACATCAACTAAGTCAAATCAACTTCTAGCTGGAAGCTCAATTAAATATATAATTTGAGCAGCTGAGAGATCGAAAATGAGATAATTTAAGATTTCAGGTAAGTTGCTCTCACATTGGACTGTCTGATTGGACAGATGGAAAGACGAACATGACTGGATAGACTCAGATCAAGAATATAATACACTGAGTTCCCAACTCAAAGAACTTCGTAGAGCTACTCTTAGTTGCTTAACAGTTTCTCTAGACAAACTGTAAAGGCTGAAAATAAAATCAAATATTAATTTTATGAGGCATAACAAAAAGTTTGCCTCTATCACACTTTCAGCTATTGAAACTTGTTTACAGCTTTGCACTGCTCCAATTTTATGAAACCCCATTAAGTAATTTTTATAGCTACAGGGTATCCACATGAAATAGTTGGAGCAGAAGACGTTGTGGTAGCTAAAACGTTGTGTAATTAGCCGTTGCAGACTGCAAAGAAACACAATTTCTTTCTTGCCTCCCACTGCCTCCCTCTCTATATATCTCTCTCTCTCTCTCTCTCTGTCTGCATGGCTGCCCCATTCGCTTATCCTTAAACGTTGCTCATTCAGTTAGAGATTTGCGTCGTTTTGGCATTAAGTTTATTTGGAAAGCATTTCCACAAGTTATTTGCGATTAGATTAGGCAACTGCGCACATTCAATTGCTGTGGAGCTGATCGTAGGCCTTGCTCGAGACAATCACCTTATCGTTGATCACCTCTTTCACCTGCTTGGCGAATATGAAGTCCAGGTGTCCCCACGTCTCATCGGGTATCTCGTACAGCTCCTTCAGGTTGGGCAACAGCGCGGGCAAACGCGCCACATCCTTGACATTGGCTGACTCATCGGCCAGGCCCACATACAGATAAAGCTGTGAGGTGATCTTGGTGATGTCGTACGAGGGAGGCACCTCGCTGCCATAGTTGGCCTTGTTCTTGGCCGGACCCCAGTCGTAGCGACGGAACTCGTTGGACACGTAGGATTGTATGAAGTGAATGCCCTGATTGGTCGAAATGCCAGCCGGATGGGTCTCAGCGACTTGTGGGAGTAGGGTCTAAGGGGCGTAGAGGAGACGTGAGGTCAGCAGAGTTGCTTAAGGCTAAATCTCCATGAGTAATACTTGCCACATTCAGATTGCCCACACTATCGGCCCACAGCATGGCCAGGGTTTGGCAGTAGCTCACGAAATAGGGATCATTGCTGCAGGCTGTATCCAAAATGCGCTGAATCTCGGGATTCATGGGCAGGAAGACCTGATTCTGTAGCAGTTCAGCGCCCAGGCCAGGTGAGCCGACATAGTCAGCCAAAGAGACAACCATGCCCGTCGTCGTATTGCCCATGAAAATGGGCGGGGCCAGCATGTGGGCGGTCTTTATCTTCGCATTGTATTCAGGTCGCCAGGCGCCCATCACAAAGAAGGTGGTGCAGCCTTGGGAGTGGCCCACATAGTGCACAGCCTGCTCGCCCGTTGTCGCTAGGATGTGATCTATCATGGCGGGCAGATCGTAGGCTCCGATTTCATGCCAGCTGAATGCCCAGAAGTATGGATGGCTCGTGCTTAATCTGGTGTTGTTGCGTGAGTAAATATTGCCACGGGCATTGCCCAGCCAAACGTCGTAGCCCGCATCCGCGTAGTTGTAGGCCAAAGCATTGTCCGGCCCATTGAGCAGGAAACAATCGGAGCAGCTGAACAAACCGTGCTGTATGAGCACGGCCGGCCGCTGTACGTTGCCATTCGCCAGCTTCGGTGAATACGGTATGCGGAACATGTTCAGCACATAGCCATCCTCAGTAACCACCTCGTGCGTTTCAGCCGGATAGCCATGCGACTCGATGCGTTCAGCCTGCAAAATGACCAAATGGCCAGAGCCAATGCTTAACATTCGGAGTGAAATAAGCTAGAGATGAGCGCGTGATTCATTGAGTGAGTGAGTGAGAGAGAGAGAGAGTGTGTGTGTGTGGACTAGTTCCTTTATTCATTTGTGCTCTAGTTCCGTTAGTTCTGTTGCTCATATATGAAAATAATTCAGATTGACTAGTTATTCAGTTACTCCGCAGAGTGTTCGAGGAGAGCACTATAGCTGGATATTATTAGTTCACTAGTTCACTAGTTCACTATTTCACTAGTTCAATTGCGCTTACTCAACAGCTGTTCGAAGCGAGAACTATAGCTGGATATTACTAGTTCATTAGTTCACTAGTTCCTTCTCAGTTAGTCACTAGTTCAATTGCTCTTACTCAACAGCTGAATAGGTTGTCTAGCTTTGGACCTATTGGACTGCTGAGCAGTTCGACTGAACTAAACTGAGAATTCAACTCAATGAACATAATTTAACTTCATCATTAATCTAAAGATATTATTAAACTCTTAACATCTACCTAAACTTTCGCCAAGTCTAACACACACCCAACACGACCATTGCTCAGCTCTCCGCTCTAGCAGTCCTTACCCCTTCCCACCCTACCCTACCTACCACCATGCTAGCTGCCCCCATTACAGATCCATTTGCAAGCAATTTGCAGCACTCACCGAAGTCTTGATTCTCTTGAAGGGTATATCGATGTAAGGATCATAGTCAGCAGCCAGCACAGCGGCACTGAGCGCGCACAGCGCCAGGACGAGCAGCGTTTGCTTCAGCATTGCGAATTTTACCTTTAGTTACTTCACGTTTGGTCAGCTACAAAGTAAACGCCAAACTGAGCAAACTTATTTCACTTATATTGAAGTTCGAGTTGATTACCGAAAATGTGTTGCAAATCTTATCTAACGATTGCTGGGCACTTGACGGGCCTGGCATAATCGCGATAGCAGCGCGTTTTGCCTATGATGAGCTAATCCATGTGAGATTTATTACGAGCTCTAATCAGTTTCATTTCATTGATAGCACCACGGGGGGCTAGAGGCCACAAATGAGTTCGTATAATTGCCAAATGACATAAACAAATCATAAATTAATCCAATTTATTAATCATCGAGCAACCGACGCGTGGCAGCAGCTTCGGCGTCAATTGTCTCTGGCCAAATAAATCGTCGGATCAATGGGAAAGAAACAAATTGTGTGATGCTATCTCAAGCGTGCACAGGTTTTCACTTCTAATTACGATTTGTGATTTATATAAACTTATCATAAGTATCAGCAAATTGATGACCGGGTCTTATCGACTACTCAATACACGCTCAAACTGCACACATTAATGAAGCCTTAACAATTTAGCTGTTTGGCAAAGATTCTTTTGGTCATAACCAAAGCCTTTTAGCTTTGTTATTGAATGAAGTGAAAAGCTAATATACTCTACTTGTAATATGAGAATGGGTATTTTTAAGCATGTATACTGATAGCATTCATATAAAGTATGTTCGCGAAGCACAAATGAGTGTAGAGCTAATAATAGTTTTTGAAGCTAAGAGACCTTGGGCAAAGCTTTTACCACCCGCAAATAATAAATATAGCAACGATCGAGAGAAGTTTATCAATGAATTGCAATCAAAAAATCTTGTTTCATAAATATAATATACGAGTATTATATATAATATAATATGATATGATATAATATGATATTTCATTTGTTAATCAGTTCAAAATAAAAATGGAATTATCTGAAAGATAGAACAAAGACGTTTTCATATATTAAGATCAGTTCCATTGAAGAACAACTTTTCGTATCTAATTGAATCTATTCTATAAATATAAATTAAATTTTTAGAAAAATATATATATATAAAATATATTTATAGAGATTTTAGGAACTTATTAATAATTATAGTTGTTTAAGATAAATCAATGAATTTTGATGTATAAATTGATTTCCTAGAATTTAAAAATAATTTTAGTTGTTTATAAAAGTATAATAATAAAATTATATAATAGTATAATAATATTTATATTAATATATTTAATAATAATATAATTATTTATACTTTAATATATTATAGGTAAAAATTTTGGACTATGTAAACTATTCGCATTTATTATTTTTATTAGGGACATTTCCTGACAATTATAAAATATAATACTTAAATAATATATTAATATAATAATAATATATTTTTTATACTAATATAATATGTTATAGGTAAAAATTTTGAGATATGTGAACTATTCGTACTATTCGCATTAGGACCATTTCCTAACAATTTTCATGTTTAGTTTTAATATTTTTTATATTTAAATTTTAATTCTTTGCTAAAATAATATTTTTTAAAATTTGGTGTTAGTTATTTATTTGCTATTATTCTATTTATTATTTTTATTTTGTAACATTTGCTCCTCCCTTTTCTTCAATGCTATCAAAAATAATTGATTAATTTAGAACAGAATAATTTGGTTGATTTCCAGAATTTTGTGTTCGCAATCCTAATTAGCTAGCTGAGAGCTACAGCAATGGGAGAGCAATACCTTGGCGATGTAGTGACTATTCATGCATATCGCATGCCTGTTTGCAGGTGCCATTGGCGGTCGATGGATGCACAGAGTGCGCGTATCTACGAAATGCGCCTGAGTTGCTGCGATTTTTGTATTATGTGCCAGGCGGTGTAGGCCGTGGCGTGGGTGCCACAGCGGCGGTGCGACGGTGGTGCAGCGTGTGGCTCGCATGTGCCACATGGAGATTGGCATTAAGCATGCCGAAAACCACAAAACTGCGAGCAACAACAATGCGAATTCATTGAGCAGCGAGGTACGAGCAATGAGCAACGAGCAACCAGGACACTGTCAACGCTTGAAAACCATGGATATGCGGCAGAACAGATAAACCTATGGAAACCAGAAGAGATAGAGAGCGAGAGTAGTAGAGAGAGGGAGAGAGAGAGTGGGTGTGGGAGTGAGGCAGATAAGACCGAATGTAAATGTGGTTCATTGAAATTATGTGAAGCAGCGTAGGAAAAAATGGAAATACGTTCGATAGCAAATTGCAAGGCATACAGAAAATTGCAATTGTAGAAAAAAAACGAGGTGCAAGATAGAGATAAATAGAGAAAGAGAGGGGCAGGCAAAAGGAGAGAGAGAGAGGCCTAAGAGTAGACAACTGGCAGATGCCCTGTAAACATGCTGAATGTAGATTGATACGTTGTAGTCTGAAGCATGGCAAGGTAAGAGATGTAAAGAGTTTCAATGTTTCTTAAATATATGCATTTTGAGCCAAGAGTAGTCCACTGGAGGATACCCTGTAAATGGGCTTAAGGCTGTATTTTATAGAGCAAGATGATTGGTCAACAGATCTAAGGTAATATATACGAGAAGATCTTTCATGGCACAACTATAAGACCCTAACTGTTAAGAGTATTCGACTAAAAAATACCCTGTAAGTGTGCTTAATGTATCAACTTTGTTTTATAAGGGAAGATGCTCTTTAAGGCATCTTAAAGTATTTTAAATATATCCCCACATCATCACATAATCATAAACACATATTGTTAAGAATAGTCGACTAGCAGATACCCTGTTAATGGCTTAAAAGTAAACTATTTGCTTGATAAATGAAAATGATTTGTAAAAGTGTTAAAGGGTATGCTGACTATACTGCAAAACCTAATGTAGCATAAATATTGTTTTGATAAGAGTAGTCGACTAGAAGATGCTCTGTAAAAAGTAAGATTCTAAAAAAATATTATTATTATAAAACTTAAATTTATAATAATGGAAAATGTTCCGTAAAGAGTCTAATGTGCCAAGCGTAGTCGAGACTACCAGATATCAAGTTTAGAGTATGCAAATGGAGGATGCTTAATGCTAGGCTAAATATATCAATGTCGAGTTTAGAGTATGCAAATGGAGGATGCTTTATGCATCATGTGGCTAGAGCATAGAGTATGAGACCGCAAAATACCCTGTGAACAGCTGCGGTATGACATATAATAATATATAATGCTGCGACTAGCAGATACTCAGTAAAGATATATGTAAGTATAAATATATATTTATAAGTATATATATTTTATTAAATATATTTATCTATACGACAAAAAGGGGAGAACCATGTCAAGGCATATCAAATATGAATGAAATATTTGACTGTTTATTTTTATAATTTTGCTATATTATAAAATTGATTTCAATCAATGCTAAGCGTTCTTCTATATACCCCTTGAATTTCCCACTTTTCCAGAGTATCTATAAATGGCCAGGTAGTGCAACTATTTAGTCTGCTGCAAATGCGAGTCTGATAGAGCGATATTGAAGGCTCGTTCGTAAATTGCTTGCGGTTGGCAGCTTCCACTTGCTGCCACTGCACTTGCCTCGCACTTTGGTTAGCTTGGGCCAGACACGCCTCGTAATTCCATCAGCTCGTCGCAGTTGGCTTAATTGGCTGCCGACTTTGTTTAGCCAATACCAAATTGTTAAATGAGCATTGCATAAATAGCAGAGGTAAAGAGAAAACCAGAGAAACACACGCGAGACAATCATGCAAAGGAAAATAATTGCAAATGTTTGGCTGACGATCCGTTGCCAAAATCGTTTAGCACTCAAAATCGTGACTTATCATAAATCTTGCAAGCAATGTCTGAGGCACCCACCTGCCTCTAAAATACCCTAGCCAAGTGGCCAAGTGGCCGACACGAGTGTTAACTCTGCCACTGACAACGCAGCAGTAGGCGGCGCTGGCAACGTGTCAGGTTTATGTTAATGGCCAAAGTCAAAAAGCCACTTTGCGAGTCTTCACTGTGGGCCTGGCCACTCGAGAGAGAGAGAGAGAGAGAGGGGGGGGACACAGCACAGCTTTAAGCCGGACGACCACTTGCAGCCAATTATATATTAATATCGTTTATTGATTTCTTATTTATAAACCATTTAGCTCTATTTACTTCGGGGCACGTGCTGCAGCTCTTGGATCGATTAAAAATTTATTCACATCACAGTTTTTGTGTGCTAAAAATAAAAACTGACTAAAGCCAAAGGTCAAGTACCAACGGCTATACATAGAAGCCATCAGCTGTCAAAGTCTGTTTAGTTTAGTTGCTTTACTAATTGATTAGGGACTGCTGAATTCTGACCTTTCTATATATATATTTTGATTGAAAATAGATATAATATTTGAGGGAACGAAGGGTCTCATTAACCAAGGAAATGTATTTAGAATAAATATATATAATTGTTGTTCAGAAGTTATATATATATATATATATATATATATATACAGTATATACAATATGTCCCATACAGCTGCGTTCATAAAAATAGTAGGGCGACTAAAATGTTGAACAGCAAAATTTTGTGATCAACATAATATACTATAGTTTGAAACAATTTGAGACGAGTATTAAAATTAACATATATATACAAATGGCTTTCAAATTATTATGTTTACCACAAACTTTTGCTGTGCAACATTTCAGTCGCACTACTATTTTAATGAACGCAGCTGCATAGAACAATGAGAGAGTGGTAGACGGCGAGGCAGATATAAAGAGCAATAAAGAAAGAGAGATAGACAGAGAGAGAGAGAGAGAAAGAGAGAGAGGGAGAGAGAGACAGCGAAACAGATAAAAAGAAACAAAAGTATAGACTAAGAAAGAGACAGCGAGAGTTTATGAGACTCGCATGGAAAGCTCGTTCACTGAAAAGGTTTTCATTGAAATTTTGTTGTTCACATTTCGCTATAGAACAACGTGCACACATACATAAATACCTACATACATACACACCTGCATACTTATATGGGTGAACAACTAAAGTCACATGACAAATTTTGACAGAAATCATACTTTATTTTCAATTTAGATAAGTTTTCATAAAGTCTTAGCACTTAGCATGCAAATAAAGCATTTTAAGAATGTTGTTAAAAACAAAATTTGCTCTGTATAAATTTGAAATTCTCTATTCTTTATTCATAAGCGAATCGTAGATCATATTCAAATCAAAATTTATTTCAAATTTATTTGCCCACTTTTCAGTTGAGCTAAGTGAAAATATTTGTTATATGCGCAAAAATTGGCCTCAGGCACTGCCAGAGTTGCCATTTGTCTGGCATGTCTTTTAGAATCGCAACGACAGCAGCAGCAGCAGCAGCAGCAGCAACGACAGCAGCAGCATCAACTCTGCCAGCAATTTATTATAAATGCACAGATTTTATTTTTGCCCAAAGTTTTTGCACAACTATTTTGCCACTTCTTTGGCAGTGAACATGGGAACTTAGGGTATGATAGGCTGATGAAAATGTAGACAGACGGAGGCGTGGCAGACACCATAAAGTAGGATGCATGCTGAGTTAATATACTCATATACATCTGCCTGTCTGTCTGCCAGCTCTGCGCTGGGTATTCCCTAGTCGAGCACTCCCCATGCGAACACTTTTACTTGTTTCTTTCTGTTCTACGAGCGAAATCAAAGTGCAGCAGAATAAATTTGCTTACCAGTATTTTTTCATAAATATATATATGCACAACATATTGTTGAATATATATATATATATATAAATATAATGTATATCTATCTATATATGGCAGTGGATACATTTATAACTTGGCTGCTTGGTTTTTATTTTGTTGCCTGTTGGCAATTGACAGGCGCAATAAATTGTAAAATATGGCCAAAAGTAACTTATGGCTAGCAACTGTAGCATACAAAATGTATATGTGTGTGTTTCTGTCAGTTGCATATAAATATATGAATAGCTCTAACTCTCCTCCCTCTCTCTCTCTCTCTCTGTGTCTTTCTCTTTCGCTGCGTGCCAGAAATTCCTGGGGCAAATCTTTGACACTATTTGGGCGCCATTTGCAGGCATTTAAGCCAAGTTATTATTTCTCACAGACGAAACTTTTACAATTTCAATTTAACAATTTTCAATTTGCATGTTGCCACATTTTGGGGCATGTTGCCGGCCGAGTTGTGTGTGTGTTTTCTCTAAACAAGCGCAAATTGCTGTTGACTTTTTGCATGCAACAAACATCATTTGTGCAACAAATGGGCAACACGCTTTTCGCGCCACTTGCCACTTGTGGCACGTTACACACCCACCCACACACACACACATACACACACGCATATGGCTCGCCATTAAGTCATGCAAAACCAATTAGTTGGTTTCGCCTCTCTTCACATCGCTCGGATTTTAATTATTCGTATCGTTTGTGCCACAAAAACGTTGCAACTGCGTTCGCATTGTTTTTGTTTTTCTAGTTTTTTCTCTCTTTTTTTCTGCCACCTGCCTCAATCCTAAGCGGCGCTTCATTAGGAAGCAGCTTCAGCTTCGCCTTCAGCCGACTTTCGCAACCTTCTTTGGCACCTCTTGGCAACGGCTGCTGCTGCTTCTGCCGCTCGCTTATCGACTAAGTGCGAAATGTTATGAAACCAATTAAGGAAATAAATTTATACATGCTTAAGTTTTAAATACATTTTTGCTAAATATTATATATATAAAAGAGATTGAAATTAAGAAAAAAATGTATTAAATTTTGTAATAAAAAATTTTAAATTGATTTTGTCAGTTAAAAACAAAAAAGTTTTTAGTTTATTTCATTAAATATTTTTTTAAATTTTAAATTAAATATTTCAATACAATATTTCAGACTAAGAAAGGAAAAAATCTTCATTTTAAACATAAAAAAGGATTAAGCATAATTTAGTCTAAAATATAAAAATAAATCTAGATTTATTTTATTTATTTATATATTTTATTTGTATATTTTAAAATATAAAAATAAGTCTAGATTTATTTTATTTATTTATATATTTTATTTTTATATTTTAAAATATAAAAATAAATCTAGATTTATTTTATTTATTATTATTTATTTATTTATATATTTTATTTTTATATTTTAGACTAAATAATACTTAAGACTTTTTTATGAATTTTTTTTATAATGAATTCCTTCTTAAAATTTGTATACAATAATTTAAAAGCAAATATTTTTGGCTAAGAAAAGAAAATACTAAATTTTATTTAGTATATTAAATTTAATTTGTATTTTTATATATCACAAAAATTTTCAAACATATTTTATAGCTTTGTTTAAAAATGTAACCTCATGCTCTATGCAAGATTTGGACAAGCCACTTTTAGCTGTAGCCTATAAAACATTAAAACTACAACTTAGCCTATCACTCTGCTACAACTTAAAAATATATTTCTTAATAAATTCATATTTTATTAAAAATTAATATATTTCAAGTCTACAAAAGCCTCCTTCGAACTGCATTTCAGACAAGTTGGCAACAAAACGCATCAAGCCGCAGACAACATCAAACAAGTTGCCTCAACGCGCTATGCAACACAACACAACACAACCGAAGCGAACGAAACTCTTATACCGTGCAGCATAGCCACGTATAAGAGCAGCCAAAAACTTGTGTTTAGAATTTGTTTGGCCAAACAAAAGAAGCAAAAGTGCTTAATGCACTTTGAGTTGTTACAGTTCAAACTCTTCTTTTTCTCAATTATTTTGTAGTTTTTTTTGTTTTTTTTTTATGTAATTCTATTTAATGGCAAAGAGACCGAACTGTGATTGGCCACAAAGCTGCAAGGGCCATTAACTGTTCAAGGTTTGCTGCGCATCCAACTGACAATGAAATGGCCTTTCAAATCTATTGAATATGTCTATATGTGGCTATATCTATGTGCATAGAGTCATACACATTAACACTCATTTAAAATGCGTGGCATTTCAATCAACTCTGAGCTCAGATGACAAATTAAATTCATTAAAATAATTATAGAAATATATTTATATATATCTGTGTATATAAATTACTAACTGTAACAATCACAGCAAACAACAGAGAAAAAATAAAGCAATTTCTAATTCACGGTGAAAATCAATTACAGCAATCTATTTCACTCTATTATAATAATAAGCTACGCTACAAAATAAAAAAAGTAAGTTCATTTGGAAATTTTATTTATTATTATTTTTTTTATGAATTTAAATAGTTTTGCTGTCATTGAAAATGTTTTTTAATTAAGCAATTCCATATGCCGATGCGCATTGTATTATATTTGATGATTTTATCATATGCATTTACATATATATATTTATATACATGTGTAACTAAATTATCATATATATATCAGGGCGCAACAGCTATTCGCACACACATTTCACACAAATCAAAATATTTCATGCTCTACGCCTCATTTAGCCACCTAGCCCTTTTCTTTTCTTTCTAAGCAACACGTGCTACCATCTCTTTCTCTCTCTTTCTCCCTCTCTCACTCAGTCTCACATAGCCGGCAGCCAACTGTTGATATGCCCGGCTGGCCAAAAGAGTTTCGCATTATAATGCGCCGCTTTACTCGAGCGTTTCGCGGAAAGCGCTTGAATAGCAAAAAAGGGGGGCAAAGAGAGAGAGTAAGAGACAGAGAGAGAGGAAGAGCAAGAGAAATACGTGGTAAGGCGGGCAGTCTGTATAGCACCCAGACGGCTATAACCAAGTAGCTACTTGCGGCGCTTCGACGCTTTGGCTCATGCCAAAAGACTCGACAACAAGCAAACATAAAAAGGTGCAAAATGTTAACTGCAACAGACCGAAGTTTGTATGCTCTATAAAAAAGTTCAACTATTTCTATGGAAATATATATAGAAGAGCTTATCGCGAGAGATCAGAGCTGATTCTGAGCATGAATAAGAAAACATTAGAAATTGCTCCGTCTCTCTTCTTGTTTATCTGTCTCGCTTTCTTTTTACCTCTTCCCTTTCTGAACCCAACAAACTCTCTTACAAGTCACATATACCCCTGCTATACCCTCTACTTTTCAGGCCACATCAAACAAACACAAGCCCACATACTTATTCAGTCGAGCAACGGCAATAGCAACGGCCCACTCACTTTAACACAAACAGGGAGGGCTGCTAGGGCTACTGGGAAGGGGCGGGGGAGAGGGAGCGGTAGGGGGAGGGGTCTTACAGCAACCGTTGAGCCAGTCACCCATTCACCCATTTCGCCCCTTTCTCCCCATGTCGGCCATTTCACGTCGTGGAGCTTTACCACATTTCAATGCGCTGGTAATTACTCCATTAGCTTCGGTGCTGAGCTCTTGTTACCTGTGCCAAAGCCAGGTGAGAGCGACAGTCAATCAGCTGCTGCGGCTGCTGCTGCTGCTGCTGCTGCTGCTGCTGCCTGGTTGATGCCCCACAGACAGCTGCATGCATCAATTAGCAGCAACAACAAAATTGTTGCAACATTTCCACAATAAAAATTAAATTCAATATCCAAACTCCAACGGCAACTCGAACCATGCCGAAAAGCACAATAAACTTGGCCAACAAAATGGCCAAAAGAGAATAAATAGTCAAGAAAAAAGCCATTCGAGTCACAATTTGTATTCTCCACAGAATATTTAATGAATTCTAGAGCCAAGCAGCAGCAGAGGCAGATGAAGAGGAAGAACTGATTGGAAATGGGAAAAACTTGCAGACGACGACGATTCGATTCGGGTTTTTGTCTTTTTCTCGATTTACACATTTTCCAGCTGCAGCAAAGTTTTCTCTATTGATTTTCATAGCAAATTATCAAATCGAATTTCGGGAGCAGACGAAGCTAAGTGCCACACACACACGCACACAGTTAAGGATTGTGTGTGTGTGTGTGTGTAGGGAAATGTTTTGGGAATGTTTTGAGGTTGAATGAAAAAAAAACAAGTTCAACTGGTCGAAGTTTAAATAGACTGGCAGAAAAGGGAAGCGAATAAGGTTATTGTCTTTTAGTTTTATTTTTAAATGGTTTCTTTTTAAATCATATATATTTATATGATAAATTATTATTTTAATTTAATTTAATTTAAATATTATATATTTTATAAAAGCATTTTAAAGTATTTGTCTTTCAGTTTTATTTTTAAACTGCTGCTACTTCAATAATATATATTTATATAGTAAATTATTATATTAATTTAATTTAATTTTAATATTTTTATTAAGAGACTTTTAAGTATATGCTTTAAGGCAGCTCAATTCCATTTCTAGACACATTCTACTTTTATTTTATTCAATTATTACGTTATATAACAGCTTTTTATAGAAAGTAATGAGAGAATAAAATAAGAGACATAAATCTAAGAGTATTTCTTTAATAGGTCTAAAGATATTCATACATGATTCATGTACTAAAAAGTTGTTCCATTTTTAATTGATAAAATAAAAAATAATCAACAGACGCATTTGCTTGGCTAGTGTATGGTCTGGGCTTCAATAAATTGAGATTAATTGTCAGAATTACTCTATGTCATGCATGCGGAATTCATTACATTATTCATTAGATGTTGATATTGTTAAGGGAATACAGCTATACGATTTCTATACTAACAGATTTTAAAGCTGTTCATTAATATTTGGTATATGAACTATAGAGTAACAAATCTCTGCTGCTGTCTGAGGTCAACATATGGTAAATGGAGCTGTTAAAATTGCCTTGAACTTAAGATTGAAGATAAATATGTAAAATATACAATTCAAAGTCGGCGCTCAAGCTATTTTGATGGGAAATTTATGCAATTTGACTGCATTTAAATGCAGCTCAAAGATATCAAGTTCAAGTTCGTTGTAGTTCAATCAACTTGAATAGAGAAAAACTTAAAAAAAAATGTATAAATGAATCAAAAATCCAAAAAAATATTGAGTCAATCTAGTTTGAAATGTAGAACTTGTTTTTAAATTAATAATTAAAAGCCATTTGTAGCCTTTACTCTAGTTAAGAGCTTTTAAGGAACATATTCAAACATTTTAAATAAAAATATATTTTTTTATTATATTAAATACTTCAACAACATTTGAGTGCTTTTCATCGAAATTCAATTTGATTTTCAATTAAAGAAAAATATTTATAAAATGTATTTTTGAATGTTAATGTTTTTTGCATTAACAGGCAACAAGAGTCTTTCAGTTGTGTGTGATTGACTGCATATTACGTGAGCAAGTAAGAGAGAGAGAAAAAAAAACAGTTAAATGCATTAAAAAATATAAAATACAAAATAAATAAAATAACGAATTTGATACGTCCTCAGGAGTGAAACATAGAAATTATGGAGCTATCTGCAGAGAGATGATCGTCCTGCAAATTGATGACTTTAACTCAAAAACTTCGGAATATATATTTCTTCCGACTCTAAAATTGTGGAGAATATTGAACCACGCACCCTAATGGACCTAGATATATTTTCTATATATTTTTGATCTTGGGTTATTTACTCTACTTGTATGATGATGCTTAGTTAGCATCTTAAATAATAGTTATATCATATACATTTCATCAATATCAAGTATTATTTCAGACTTTCATTGCACGCAGCCAATATACTATTTTCCCTTCGTGAACGAGCATTAAAAGGTTTTACATTTATATATTAAATATTTAGCACATTTGGCAATTGGAAGTGCATAAATATGCAGAAACTGTGTAAATTATGAAATATGTTTGCCAACCATTTGCCAGCCCAAATGCCGGTTAACAAAATGCTAAAATAATTAATGACCCAATTCACAGCAGCAGCAGCAGCAGCGGAGACAACTTCATTTCCATTATACTTCAGCCAAAAACTATTTTTAACAGGCGACGAAGTTATGAGAGGCAGAGAGAGAGAGAGAGAGAGAGAGAGAGGGCAAACCCATTCATAAGCGGGCAAAGCTTACGCATTTCTTATGAGCCACAAGTCAGCGCATTGCCAATACTTAAGAAATAGGCAGAGATATATAAATATCTATATATCTTTATGTATAATATCTATAGATTTTTGTGCCCATTCACACTCTTAACACTTTCATTTGTTGCTCATTAAAATCATAATGAAAGACAGAGAGACAGGCAGACAGACAGGCAGACATTATCAACTTTTGGCAATCGTCGAGCTTTGGTCATCAATCAAATTGAATTTGGCTTTAAAAGGGGGAAGGAGGAGGGGAGGGGCGAGAGCAACTCATTATGTTGCCTGAGCGAATTTTAAACGTTCAGCGGCGATTGCGAAAATTGCAATTTAATTGCTTGACAAATGCCTCAAAGTCGAAACGCGCGATGATTGTCGAAAATTGAAATCGTTACACTAATTTAATTGCATTCAATTGTCTCCCATCTGGAACACGCAATCAAACATCAATTTGTGTGCGGTCATATCTTCAATCAATTTGAGAACTAAATGAGCAGCGAGAAGGAATTGAGGAAGTGGATGGGAAAATGCTGAGGCCAAAGGAAACTTTCAGGGGGGCATTAGCTCGGAAAAGTAGGAAGAGAGATGGGAGTAAAGCTTTAACAATATTTTGTGAAATATATTTAAATCTTATATTAAGATCTTATAGGCAAAAGAGTTTATAATTGAATGAATATTTGTCTATGAATTAGGTATACTTAAGTAATATTTATTTAGCATTACGAAGCCATACGATATAGTAGATCTATTTTGAAAAGAATTGACTCATTCATAAAGAACTATATTGTGCTGCTATATGGTTAATTTGTATGAGATATTCTGAATAAATAAGTAAGCTTTAAGACGTACGGACAGACAGACGGATAGGGGGACGGATGGTCAGATAGATAGGCAGACATACGAACAAAGCTATATCGATTCAACCCGTTCTCCAGATCAAGAATATACAATATATACCTTATGGAGATCTGCCACGCCTCCTTCTGACTTCTGCCATTGGCATTGGCATTGGATAAAGAGTATAAGAACAGGAATGTTTGCCAGAGAAAGAACTTTATATTTAATAGATGATATATGTAGGTTTGATATGATATAGTAGACAAAATTCTAATATTTATATGAAACTATAGATTATTTTTATTGATTTCAAGCTCTCTGCCTGTGACATGCATATCACAGATGCCTTAATTTCCATAGAAGACATCAGACAGGCAGAAATATCGGGTTGAACCATTCAGGTCGATATAGGCATAGCCCTTGATCTCTCTGTCGCCTTCCATGCCCATATACATATTTCTTTGTGTGTATATATATATACAAGGTGCAATTCAAAAGTTCCAGGACTTTATAAAAAAAATAAAAAATAGATTTTCTTTGGCAAAAATTTTATTGGTCGCCTTCGAAATAGTCCCCTTCGGACTGAATACAACGATTTGCACGATCAAAAGGATTATCAAATGACTTTTTTAGGTCATCCTTCGGTATGGCGTTGAGTATGGCGGTCGAAGCCTTTTGAATAGCATCAATGTCAGCATACCGTTTTCCTTTCATTGCCAAATGAAGTTTTCCGAACAAGTAGAAGTCGCGAAAACGTTTAAACCACTCGTGAATGCGGCTACGGGATAGACAATCGTCGCCATAAACTTTTTTCATCATTTGATGAGTTTCGGTAAATGTTTTACCAAGTTTAAAACAAAACTTGATGTTCGCTCTTTGTTCGACGGACACAACAAAAGTACTGTCACTTTTAGCGCGATATCTCGGCTTCTATACGTCCGAATGTCATGAAAATTTGACACAACATGACAGAGAAATAGACAATCAAACGATTAAAAAGTC